>CM053623.1:187508961-187535764 GCA_028646595.1 Phalanger gymnotis
TTCTTCAGTGGTCTTTTGGACCTCCTTTTCCATTTGGCTAATTCTGCTTTCCAAGGCATTCTTCTCATTGGCTTTTTGGAGCTCCTTTGCCATTTGAGTTAGTCTATTTTTTTAAGGTGTTATTTTCTTCAGTAAATTTTTCAGTATTTTTTTGGGTCTCCTTTAGCAAGTCATTGACTTGTTTTTCATGGGTTTCTCACATCCTTCTCAATTCTCTTCCCAATTTTTCCTCTACTTCTCTAACTTGCTTTTCCAAATCCTTTTTGAGCTCTTCCATGGCCTGAGACCAGTTCATGTTTTTCTCGGAGGTTTTTGTTGTAGGCTTTATGACATTGTCGACTTCTTCTGTATGTTTTGGTCCTTTTTGTCACCAAAGAAGGATTCTAGAGTCTGAGACTGAATGTGGGTGTGTTTTCACTGCCTGGCCATGTTCCCAGCCAACTCACTAGACCCCTGAGTTTTTCAGCGGGGTATGACTGCTTATAGACTAAAGAGTTCTATGTTCCAAGCCTGGGGGCATGCACCAGCTCTGCCACACGAGCACTTCTCCTTCCCCAAGAACCCCCAACCTGAACTGGACTTAGATCTTCAGCAGGCTCTGCACTCCTGCTCTAATCAGCCACTTAATTCCTCCCACCTGTTGGGCCTGGGGCCAGAAGCAACTGCAGCTGTAGTTCTGTAGCTGCCCCATCTCTGCTGCCCCAGGGTCATGGCCGAACTGCAAACTCCCTGTCCCCACAGGTTTTCCCACTAAACTTCTCTGTTGTTTTTCCTGTTTGTGGCTTGAGATGTATGGTAACTGCCACAGCTCACTGATTCAGGGTGCTAGGGCATGCTCCTCCTGGCTCCTGGTTTCCCTGGTCCGTGCCGCCAACACTGGGCTCAGCTCCGCTCCCCTCAGTTCCCAGCTCTGTGCGGGATAGACCTTACCCAGAGACCATCCAGGCTGTCCTGGGCTAGAGCTTTGCTTCTCTCCCCCACTTTGTGGGTTCTGCAGTTCTAAAATTGGTTCAGAGCCATTTTTTATAGCTTTTTGGAGGGACTTGGTGGGAGCTCACGGTAGTCCCTGTTTTCCAGCCACTATCTTGGATCCACCCCCCTCCTAATCCTATTTTCAAGGTGAAAATATATGTCTTCAGAAATCACAGTGATTAAAGCATCATGAATGTCCATGTATATGTGTGTGCATATATATACAGATACACATACATACACTATTATTCAATCATCCAACTTGAATTTTTTTCAGACAGTTTATTTGAAAAGCAACCACCTGACCTGAATTCCTTAACCTAAAAAGAATTCGAGCTCTCTATTTCTCCAGTCTCAGTCGTGTTTCAGATTGAATTGCCTTCTCAATAACGGCCTGAAAACGTCTTCAGAGTTTGAACAGAAGGCAGGCAGTAGAAAAGGAAATGAAGCCTTTGTGCTTTTTAAAAGACATTAATGTTTGCTTCTGGATTTAAAACAAACAACAGTGCTTCAGTCAATCCAACTCTTGCCTCAAGGGGCAAGCTACAGCACCTTAGCAACCCCAGAGCCATAGACCCTTAGCTTGGCCATGGCCTTGGGAGCTAGTCATTGGCTGCTATTCTAGCAAGGAGTGTATGAAAATCTTCCTGCTTGAGACAGGCTTTATTTCACTGTCAAAGGCCCTTTGTCTCTGGTGGATTGTGTCTTTTCTTGCTGGCCTTAATACATTGCTGGCTTTAACACACTTGCCTTGTCTTGTCCTTCAACTCCTGAATATTCCCTGGGCTCTGCCTGCTTTCCTAGCTTTTAACACCCCCTCCTTGGTCTTGACATCCAAGTTTTTGAATAGTTTCCAGTTTCAGACAATTCCCTTGACTTCTTAAGGTCCATGCCCAATCTTTGTGTCAGCTGTCCTGAGCCTGGTTTGTTGTCACCATAATCTAAGATTTCCTTTCATTCACTGTGATACAGAAAAAAGAGTGAAACACTGTGTCCCCAGACATATGTAATGTTACAATCTGAAAATTAGGGCTCAATTTATGGCACTTACTGATATATACATTTCAATTGCTTCCTGGTAGTGAAGAAAGCATGGATATACAAAAATATTAGTAATTGCATGAGCTGCCATCATCTAAAGACCAGATGTGTTACATTTTACTCCTCCACATGGTTCTGTGGTACCCTTAAGAAGGTTTGGGGTTGTCTAGTCTTTCTGCCATTAGCTCAAGTTCCCTACTGATGGTGTTTCCCAGTTTTAGAGAGTCCACAAAAACCCCAGTTTTGTGGTCAAATTCTTTGCTAAAATTAATTGTTCAATAAGGACTTGTTAATATTCCATGCACTGGGTAAACTCTATCTTCTGGTCTAGTAATGCTGTCATGAAAGGAAAGGAAATTGATCTGACCCTAGAGTGACCTGTCTCTTCTTTTTGGACTTGTTTCACTCCTTTGTATTCAGTGCTTTGATAGATGTTCCTTAACTATGCATTTTGTTATACCTAGAACCTTGTTAGAAGGCAAAGTCAAATTTCCAGATTTATAGCGAAAAGACTCCAATTTCTTCCTTTTTTGAAAAACAAGGACTATTTTTTTTCCTTCTCCATAGTCTTTCAAAGATCAATTATAATTTTTCAGCAATCACACCTCCATGCTCTTTTTTTAACATGCTTAGATGAAGTGTATCTGGGACAAGTAAGGATGGAACTCAGTAAGGGATCTTAGATATGGTCTTATCTCCTTTCTTTCATTGAGGACATCATATTCGTGTTATCCATTTCTCCCTTTATGATCCCAATATTCTCCTTGAATAAAGAAAGTTGATAGATTTGCTTTCTCTGTGATATGAATCTTAATCATCTTATTCACCCTGATATTCATTCTGTCTCTGAATGTCTATGTATGCATGTATGTATGTGTATGCATATGTGTAGATATACACATAGATAGATATAGATGTGTGTATATACACATCTGTGGCACAGTGGATAAAGTCAAGAAGACCAGAGTTCAAATCCAACCTCAGACACTTATTAGATGTATGCTTCTAGGCAAATCACTTATACTCTGTTTAGCTTAGTTACCTCATCTAGAAGATGGAAATGATGATATCACCTGCTCCCCAGGGCTGTTGTAAGGGTCAAATGAGATAATTATAAATCGCTTAGCATAGTGCCAGACACGTAGTAATTATTAAAACATGTTAGCCTTTATTATTATTAGTAGTATTGTTATATTTTATGTACTAGTTCAGATTATTTTAATTGGGGCTTTAATGTATACAAAACCCTTCTTTCTAACAACAATCCTTTGAGGCATGGGGATAAGTGCTGTAATCTATGTTTTACAGAAGAGGAAACTGAGTTTCTGAAAATCTAAGTTATGCAAAGTCTCCAGAGTAGTTTTGGTGGCAAAACTAAAGAATTCCCATTCACTTCCTAGTTGGCCTGAATGACTTTCAAGGTCACTCCCATATTTAAGATGCTGTGACTCCTGAGAAATTAACCCCATAGACAAGGGAAATGCCTAGGGAGATTTCCATCTAATTTTCTGTGTTATTACAAAATTCTTTCAAAAATCAAGCAATCCTTTCTATTTGTAATGATTTATAGTCTAGTCAGAATTTTCCTACGTGTAGAACTTTAAGCATAGATGAGTCAAATCACTGTACATCCACCCACATTCATTAAAACAAAGAAAATTAAAACGTGAAAATAGATTTCTTTTAAGTACAGACATTAACTGCAGACATTATGCTTTGCTTCACCTCTGCTGTGACTTCTAGCTTGCCCTGTGTATGTTTTCTTAAATGTTAAGTTTTCTCCTCTGTAATTGAGTTAGCTATAGCAAAAGAGTGTTTACCAAATTTGGTGAGAACACGAAGAACTTCTGCTAGGCAAGAAATGTGATTACAGCTAATGTCAAGCCCCCTTAGCTCCTGGTTAAAGAGATTTAAGTAATGTGATAGATTGAATGTAGCTGAGGTGGCTGTGTTTTGATCACTGTAGTTGCCTTTTTTCCCTCTCCAAAAGCTTCATCTGCTTTCTTTTCAGCACTGATGTTTAGACCTTCTAGGCCAAATGTGGTATTATAGAAAGAGTACTGGATTGGGAGACAGAAGTTTGAATATCAGTTCTTGTACCTGTATGACCTCGAACAAGCTGCTGATCCTCTTGAGATCTGGTGTGTTTATCTGTTTTATCTGCTGGTTTATTTTATTTTTTAAATGTTTAGACTAGACAACTTCTGAAGTTTCTGTAGCTTGTAATTTATGATTCCATGATAGGATGAAATGAAAAATTCTGTGGACTGCCTGTCATAGGGGCACAATTGGCACTAAGATAGGCATCTTTATAAGAGGTAAGGAAAAGAGAACTGAGAAATAAATAATGGCTTCATGTTGGCTCTTCCCATGTAAAACTGATTGTCCTTTTGGAATCGGAGGAAGGGCAATTTAGATCTAATTCATCTGTAGCCCTAGTAGAGCCAAAACTTCATGGAGACTGGTACACTGAGGTTAGATTTGGGGGGCATATAGAATCATATAATTTTAGGGGCGGGTGAAGAACCTTATAGCTAATCTACTTTTCTCTTTTAATTTGCAGATATACCTTGCCCAGGACAAGTTTAGTGAATTTCCTACAGTAAAAACAGCTTCAAAAGATCTGGGACTAGAACCCAGTTTTTTTTTTCCAACATCTAATCAAAGGTGCTTTTCAGAAAGGTAAGTGATTTGTGTTGTTTGTTAATCATTCTGATTAAACAATAGGAATTTATAGAGGGCTTTAAAGGTTGAAAACACTTACATACATTATCTCATTGGATCCTTTCAGCAGTCACAGATTTCGAATGAATGTCATTTTGATCCCAGGTCAAACACACCATCCCATTTGCCTCCTTTTTGACCTTATTATTTTTCCTATGGTTAAAGGCAAACAAAATGTAGGACAAGGGGCAAATGAGGTGATTTGGGATTAAACCTAGGCATAAACATTACTTAAAATGAGAATTGTTTTGTTGAAGAGGATATATTTTCATTTAAAAAATAATAATTCATTGCCTTTCTTCTAGATAATGAAAAATTCATTTCAGTTCAACAAGCTTTTAATAAACACTGATAATGTGTACTAGGAGTGTGTGTGCATGTGTGTGTGTGTGTGTGTGTGTGTGTGTGTGTGTGTACTTTCATTCATATAGCTATTCCCTTTGGTGAGGCACCCTGGAATCACAAGAGAGACTGAGACAGAGACAGAGGAGGGACAAGAGGGGAAACAGGGGGGAAACAGGAGAAGTTAGGGGGGACCACTAATGTTGAGGAAAGGACCTGTATAAGAAGGAATATGAGATAAATCTCAGACCCCATGAAGGGTTCCAAGACACTGAGGTGAGGGGAGAAACATTCCAGGGTTAGCACAGAAGTAACTTACTGAAGATCACTGAAATTGTCAAAACTTAAGGGAAATTAGGGTGCTGGGCTCTGATTTGTGCATAATTGCATAACCATATTAGCAATTATTATTTCAGAAGTGATATGACTACACAGTATCATAAATGCCCCTTTTCCCTGCCTTAATTTTGTCCTGTGAGAGCCAAAGATTCAGAAGTTATTCTAACAGCACTCACTCAGGAGCTTCAGTGGTTCATGAAGTAAGAACCAGCAATGGGCACATACTGAGCATGATGTTTAAATAACAACTTGTGAGGGGTGGAGCCAAGATGGTGACTGGAAAGCAAGGACTTGCTTAATCTCTCCCCCAGGCCCCTCCAAACACCTGTAAAAATGGCTCTGAACAAATTCTAGAGCTGTAGAACCCATGAAATAGCAGAGAGAAGCAGGGCTGCAGCCCATGAAAGCCCAGATGGTTGCTGGGAAGAGTCTATCACACAAAGCTGGGAGCAGAGCAGAACACAGCCCAGTGTGGGCCACACCAGGAACAATCAGACTGGGAGTCAGGCAGAATAGGTGGTAGGGCCCTGAATCATTGAGCTATGACAGTTGCCAGACTTCTCAAACCACAAACGCCAAAGGCAAAAGAGCAGGTTAGTGGGAAAAAAACTGCTGGATCTGCTGGATTGGAGTGAAAAGAATGCATGGTTGGCCCCAGGCCTGGGGGTGTGGAAGTGGTGCATCTCTGGGCCTGCTCCCAGAGCTCCAGCCAAGGTTGCTTCCATCCCCAGGCCTACCCTGTGGGAGGAATTAAACAGCGGATCAGAGTGGGAGTGCAGAGCCTGCTTGGATCTGGGGCCCTATCTGGGTTGGTGGTTCTTGGGGGAGGAAGAGTGCTGGTGTGGCAGAGCATACTGTATAGACATAGCTCTGAAAACAGCAGTGAGGCCCTTAAAGCTACTCTACCAGCAGTCATACACTGACAAAAAGCTCAAGGGTCAAGTAGTTGTCTAAGAACATGAACAGGCAGTGAAAACAGACTCAGATTCAGACTCAGACTTTGGAATCTTTCTTTGGTGATAAAGAAGATCCAAACATACAGTCAGAAGAAGTCAACAAAGTCAACGAGCCTATATCAAAAGTCTCCAAGAAAAATATGAATTGGTCTCAAGCCATGGAAGAGCTCAAAAAGTATTTGGAAAAGCAAGTAAGAAAAGTAGAGGAAAAATTGGGAAGAGAAATGAGAGTGATGCAAGAAAATCACACAAAAAACAAGTCAATGACTTGCGAAAGGAGAGCCAAGAAAATACTGAAGAAAATAACACTTTAAAAAATAGACTAACTCAAATAGCAAAAGAATTCCAAAAAGCCAATGAGGAGAAGAATGCCTTGAAAGTCAGAATTAGCCAAATGGAAAAGGAGCTCCAAAAGACCACTGAAGAAAATACTACCTTAAAAATGAGATTGGAGCAAGTGAAAGCTAGTGACTTTATGACAAATCAAAATATTATAAAATAGAACCAAAGGAATGAAAAAATGGAAGACAGAAACTTAGAGCTGTGGCTGAGGGCATGGGGGACTGGTTGATGGCCCAGATTGGACCAGGGGAAGAGGTGTGCCAACATGATCCTCCAGCCTGGGAATCTAATCCAAAGCCCCTGCCTCCGCATCCAAGAGCTCAAGTGGTCAGTTGGTTAGGAAAAAACATAAAGAACCTCCTGGTGAAATGAAACAGCCACTTTCTGGAAAGTCTTTTTACTTGGATCTGCCAGCTGGCAAGAATCTTCAGTTTCTGATGAGGGCTATCCAGCAGCGGGGTGGCGTGATTGAGAGCTTTCTAAGCAAGAAAGTGAGCTACATCATAATCAGCCACAGGGAAGCCAAAGCAGAGAGGAGTGCATTGGGCCACGAGGGCTTCACGAGCCTCAGGAAAAGACCAATGGAAATGACCTCTCCAGCTGATCCTAAAGGCGGCCAGAAGCTTGAGCCAAAGCCAAGAGATGCTGTTCCCATGAGCAGAGGAAAGGAGCTGTTTCGAAAGGCCATCAGAAATCAGGGTAGCCCTAGTGGCAGCCCAAGCGGTAGAAGCAGCTTCCTAACCAATGCCTGATCCCAAGGAGTGCAGATACTCCACGTTGATGAAATGTTGATGCATCTGCAGAAGCTGTGCCTTGGTATTTTGCATGTGACCAAACAAGAACAGAAGAAGCCAAAGAAAGTGCGTTCAGCAGTGGAATCAAGAGCTCAAAAAGTCGCAAGATCGAAAGTTTCTTTCTTGAAGATTGAAGACAACAGCAAGAAATTCCAACCTTTCTACCATCAATTCAAGTGTTTTCTTAAGCTCAATTTCTGAGCCCCCAGTCTCCAGTCTATATGTTGCCCAGGAGGAAGAAGGGGTACTGTGAGTATTGCCAAAAGGACTTTGAGGAGCTCCATGTGCATCTCCAAAGTGACCAGCACCTGGGCTTTGCCAGAGAAGCATCCAATTATACAACAGTAGACCAGATCACATGCCAGCTCAGCATTAACTTTGCCAAACTTTCCATTCAGATGCTGCCCCTCAGGCTGCCGACGTCTCCAACTATTGGTCTGGAACAGCATGGTTCTTGTTCTTTACAAGGACCACTTCCTGTAAGCCACTTTCCAGATCCCAGGGCATCATCTCCCAGGACAAATGGAGCCCCAGGAAGTACCAAGAAGAAAGGAAATGGCCATTTGTCATCAGGTGCTCTTGACCCTTTGGCACCAGCTGAACAGACTAGTGGTGGGAAAGCTGTCGGAGCAGAGGATTCCAAGAGGTTGGGGCAATTGAGCAGGACCATTAGGAACTCCTCAGGGATGTCATCACTTGTTCATCAGCTCACTCTGGCTTGTGCTCTTTCTGTGGAACTCTTGGCTAACCCCCTTTGGTGTGACCAGTCAGCAGACTCTCCTTTCCTCAGGGAGCATGACAGCTCAGTAATGGGCCATAAGCAGAAACTCCCATCCCCTAATTGTAGGGCTGAGAAGAAACCTCGAGTGCCTACTGACGCTTTGCCTCATCCCAGCATCTCAGATATGCCTGTCTTGTTCCCTCTTGTAGCTGGGCAGGAGCAAAGAAAAGCTTCATCTCCATTTCCTAACCTGACCATGAAGCCAGACATTTTGCTTGCCTCTCTAAGCAGTGCTGTCCACAAATCTACATCTCCTTTCCAGTACAGCTCCCTTATCAGTCTTCAGAGAGATCCACTGTGCTGAGAAGTAGAGGTAATAACAAAGGTGTCTGAAGATGCGAGCCCTTTCTCCCTCCAAGGAGTGGCAGAGAGAGCCCCAAGGCCATCTGCCTGTTGGGGCTCTAGCCCTTCCCCTGACTGTAACTCTCAGTCTAGCTACCCAGCTTGCCAACCTGCACCCCTCCCACCGACAACCTTCAGCCCTAAGAAGCATTTGCTGGGAGCCAGTTTTCCATCTTTGTTAGAGGATACAGTGTCCCCAACTCCTTGCCCACCATCAGAAAGACAGGGTAATCTGAATGGCACCTGGCATCCTGTTCCTTCTGCGGCCCCTGCCGCCCTACTTCCTGCTAAAGTTAGCTCTCCACTGTTGGTGGAGCACTATTCTTCAGAGTCAGAATGGGACATGCAGCTGCTCTCAAAGCTAGAGAAGCCACAGGCTTCACGAAACTGCTCCTAGGGTCTCTGCTGGGCCGGATTGTGATTCGAGACAGTGGCTATGAGTCTCACCTCTATTCAGTGCTATAGCCCAAACCTGAGTTAGACTGGGAAAGGAAAGAAGAGCAGAATCAAGGGAACTGCCAAACAGAGACAGATGGTGCCCCCTTCTTGACCTTTGAGGCCTGCCTGGACACCTGGACCAACTGAGCAAGCTCCTTGAAGCTAGATCTGGGCATTTGTGTGGAGCCAACCTAATTAACACTGCTGACCCCCAAAGACTTCATGTAGACTGGGCTGGGCTGGGCTGACTTCCTGATGCCCCTCCTCTTCCCCCTGATGCCCCTCAGCCATGACCGCACTGGCTACATGCCTTTATTCAGGGCAATGATGCTTGACTGGGTTGTCACTACCTCCTCCACCATTCTCAGAGGTAGGAACGCACCCGAGAGGAATTGCAAATAAAACAACAGGAGTTACCTTCATCCTTGTTTTCTATCATAGCCAAAGCAAAAGGGCTAAGGTTTCCCCTAGAAGTAGCCTCCCTTCCCACAAACATGTGGTTCACTTGTGCTTCATCTCCTCCTCCCTCCTCTATCTCTGCCAGATCTGAATCAGGAAGGAGCTGGGCCAATTGGGACTTGCCAAGCCCATGCTCTTCATCCCAACACATTGAGCCTGCTTCCAGATCTGACTTTTCCCTTCCATTCCTGGATGGGGCTGGGTGGGAAGCTGATGTCAGTCCTTCCAACCATTTCCCTAGGCTCAGAGTGGAGAGCCCAACCCCAATAACTTAGAAGTCCTGCTTTTCATAGATAATTGTCTTTACTTCGCTTACTCCCCCATTACCCTCCTCCCTCCACTCTGCTGAACCATTAATCTGTAAATAGAGGTGGATTTGCTATTGGTCCCTTGGATTCCTTGAATGCTCCCCCCTCTTTTAATCAACACCACACTTCTCATTCTCTGTCCCTCTATATCTATCTCTTTCCTCCATTCATTCTTTTAATTGGAACTGCCTAAAGCTTGATGCTATTAAACGACTTAAGTGTAGGTGAAGGTTGGCATAGTTCCCCATAAAGACATTAGTATTGACTTGGAAGTGAAATAACTTAACGTGCAAGCCCTGATCCCCTATCTGGCATTTCAAATACTATTCTTAAGTAAATTGAGAAATTTTAATTTTGTTTATAAAGAATATAAATAAATAGATTTTTTTTAACAAAAAATAATGGAAAACAACGTGAAATATCTCTTTGGAAAACCACTGATCTGGAAAATAGATCCAGAAGAGATAATTTAAAAATTATTGGACTACCTGAAAGCCGTGATCAAAAAAAGAGCCTAGACATCATCTTTTAAGAAATTATCAAGGAAAATTACCCTAATATTCTAGAGCCAGAGGGTAAAATAGAAATTGAAAGAATCCACCAATTGCCTTTTGAAAAAGATCCCAAAATGAAAACTCCTAGGAATATTGTTACTAAATTCCAGAATTTCCATGTCAAGGAGAAAATACTGCAAGCAGCCAGAAAGAAACAATTTGAGTATTGTGGAAACACAATTAGAACAACACAAAATCTAGCAGCTTCCACATTAAGGGATCAAAGGGCTTGAAATATGATATTCCAGAGGTCAATGGAGCTAGGATTAAAACCAGGAATCACCTACCCAGCAAAACTGAGAATAATGCTCAGCAAAATATGGATTTTCAATAAAATAGAGGACATTAAAGCTTTCTCAGTGAAAAGACCAGAGCTGAATAGAAAAGCTGACTTTCAAACACAAGCATCAAGAGAAGCATGAAAAAAAAAAGGTAAACAAGAAAGAGAATTCATAACGGACTTACTAAAGTTGAACTATTTTGCTTACATTCCTACATGGAAAGATGATGTCTATAATTCATGAGATCTTTCACAGTGGGAAAGATAGAGTGGGGTAAATTATCTCACATAAAAGTGGCAAGAAAAAGCATTTCATTGGAAGGGAAGAGGGGGTGGGTGAGGGGGAATGAGTGAATCTTGCTCTCATGGGATTTAACTTGAGGAGGGAATAACATATACACTCAATTGGATATCTTACCCCAGATGAAATTAGGAGGAAGGGTATAAGAAAGGAGGGACAATAGAAGGGAGAGCAGATGGGGGAAGAAGTAATCAAAAGCAAACACTTTTGAAAAGGGACAGGGTCAAGGGAGAAAATCGAATAAAGCAGGACAGGATAGGAGGGAGAGAACTATAGTTAGTCTTTCACATCATGACTATTTATGGGAGTGTTTTGCATAATGATAAGTGTGTGGTCTATGTTGAATTGCATGCCTCCTTAGAGAGAGTGGGTGGGCAGGGAAGAGGGGAGAGAATTTGGAACTCAAAGTTTTAAAAGCAGATGCTCAAAAAAAGTTGTTTTTGCATGCAACTGGAAAATAAGATATACAGGCAATGGGGCATAGAAATCTATCTTGCCCTATGACAAAGTAAAGGGGAAAGGGATGGGGGGAGGGGGGAGTGAGGTGCCAGAAGGGGGGCTGACTGGGGAACGGGGTAATCAGAATATACGCCATCTTGGAGTGGGGGGAGGATAGAAATGGGGAGAAAATTTGTAACTCAAAATCTTGTGGAAATCAATGCTGAAAACTAAAAAAATAATATTACATAACAAAGTATGGAATTCAAAAAAAAGGAAAAGAACCCCCCCCAAAAAACAACTTGTTATGAAAGTGAAGGTACTGATATGAGCCATGAAAATGTGCATATACTCTCGAACTTGGTTCCATGTATTCAGCCCAAATGAGCACTTGATTCTTACATTTCAAATGACCTTTATTGTAACTCTCAACTACTGATTTATTTATTTTTTGACCAGTGTACATATTTTTCAAGGGTCCTACAAAAAGTTTGAACAATAAGTCAGCAAATTAATGATGTGTTATCACCAGGTACCAGGAGCCAGGTGTTGGGTTTTTAGCAGAAAGGGCTAGATTGATGTCATTTCACCCACAAGGAGTTCAGAATCAATTTCAATGCTAATCAGTGGTTGAAAGAATAGATTAGTTGTGCAATAAAGCTATTAACCTTTCAAGCGCCACCTCTGTATGGAGCTCCCTGCTGAGGCACAGGAGGATGAAGGCATTGGCAGAGTGCAATAGAAACACCAAACTGATGAGAACAAGACTGTTCTGGGATGGATCAAGTCAGGGCAAAAAAACTCCACTGGATTCCCAGTTTACAAAATATAGAGGTCAATTCCATGATTGGGGTACCCTACTGGCCCTGTTTGATTTGCTCATTTTCATTCTTCAACACAGGATGTTACAGTGGACAAGGACCTATCTTCCATGCCAGAAAGAACTGACCGACTGACACATACTAGCTGTATAAACATGAGCAAGATTCAATCTCTGAGTGATAAAGATAATCTTTTTCTTGACTTTTTAAAAAAATATTTTATTATTGTTCAGCTACATGTCAAAATGTTTAACATACTTTTTAAAAAAATTTGAGTCTCAAATACTCTTCCTCTGTCCCTTCCCTGCCTCTTCATTAAGAAGGAAAGTAATTTGTAATTCAAATGCCTGTGAAAATCAATGCTGAAAACTAAACATATTAAAAATAAAAATTAAAAAAATAAAAAAGAAGGAAAGTAATTTGACACAAGTTATACATGTATAGTCACGTAAAACACATTTCATATTAGCCATGTTGTGAAAGAAAACACAGACCAAAAAAACCAACAAGAACAATAAAGTTAAAGAAATATGCTTATATTCACATTCAGATCACATCAGTTTTTTTTCTCCTGAAGAGCATAGCATTTTTTAATCATAAGTTCTCCAGAATTGCATCATATCATTGGATTGCTGAGAATAGCAACCATTCACAGATAATTATTGTATAATATTGCTGTCACTATGTACAACGTTCTCCCTGTTCTTTTCACTTTACTTTGCTTCAATTCATGTAAGTCTTTCTAGGTTTTTCTGAAACCATACTGCTCATCATTTCTTACAGCACAATACATTACACTCATATACTACAACTTGTTCAGCCATTCCCCAGTTGATGCACATCCTCTCAATTTCCAAATCTTTGTCACTACAAAAAGCTGTCATAAATACTTTTGTACAAATCTGTCCTTTTTCCTTTTTATGAAATCTCCTTGGGATGTAGACCTAGTAGTGGTAGTTTTATAGCCTTTTGGGCATAGTTTCAAATTACTCTCCAGAATGGTTGGATCAGTTTACAACTTCACCATTAGTGTCCCAATTTTCTCACTTCTCCTCTAATATTTGTCATTTTCCTTTTCTGTCATGTTAGCCAATCTGATAAGTATGAGGTAGTTCCTCAGAATTTTTTAATTTGCATTTCTCTAATGAATACTGATGGAGAACTTTTTTTTTTCATATGACCATAACAGTGATGATAATGAATATCTTTGCTTTGCCTCTAAGAATTTAATATCACTTCTGTACCATAACAGGTAATCACAGAATCTCAGAATTCTAAGGGACCCGAAAGAGAAGACATTTCAGTTTTTTACTTGTTTCTTTACCTAATAAATAATACAGTTGACTAAATGACCATGAAGCCTGACAGTCTATTGTACCTGAACATTATTTCTTTTTTTCTCTGACTTCCAGTCTCAATTCTAATTTATTTATTATTAGTCTTCAACATTCATTTCCACCAGAATTTGAGTTAAAAAATTTCTCCCCATCTCTCCCCTCCCCACAGCATAAGATGACATTTATTATGATTGCCCCTTTCCCCAGTCTGCTCTCCATTATATCACCCCACTCCCCCCTCCTTATCCCCTTGTATCATTAAGGCAATAAGCAAAACATCAACAATAATCGTGAACATGCCTATGTAGTTCTGCATCACAAAGTATGAAAGACTCTCCACCTAGAAGATAGAAGAAGTAAAACATTTATTCAGACAACAGATAAACATATCCCAAAGCCAGGCAATCTGCTCCCACAACCAGTCAGCCCACTTTATCATAAGAGCAAGGAACTTAAAACATAATATCACAACATGGAGCCTCACTATCCCAAAACCTCTCCTAACCCCTGCTAGGGTCTTCCCAAAAACAAACTTAAAACTCACAATACAGCTATCACTGTCTGCTCATTTATCACAGGTCAACTGTCTTTACCTCATCTCTAAATATCATGACAGCCATTAACAATCATAACTCATTCTCTCTCAGAATTTCCTGTGACGCAACTTCTTTTTCCACTCAGCAAGCTCCTCCCACCACATGCGACTTAGGTTCCCTGTGATGTAAATGGGTCATATGGTCTATTAATGGGTGGGAAAGATCTTCAAATATAAGTTGCAATCACACCCCTTACCCCTTAATTTCTTGTAGGGCAAGATAGATTCCTATACCCCATTGCCTGTATATCTCATTTTCCAGTTGCGTGTAAAAACAATTTTAAACATTTGTTTTTAGAACTTTGAGTTCCACATTCTCTCCTTTCTTCCCTCCCTACCCACCCTCCTTGAGAAGGCAAGCAATTTAGTATAATTTATACATGTATTGTTATGCACAATACTTCCATAATAGTCATGTTGTGAAAGACTCTCTCCATCCCATGCTGTCCCCCATTTCTTCACATTTCTCCTTTGACTCTGTCCCTTTTCAAAAGTGTTTGTTTCTAACTACCCCCTCCCTCAATCTGTCTTCCCTTCTACCACCCATCTCCTTCCTCTCTACATTCCTGAAGGGTAACATAGGCAATTGAGTGTGTATGTTATTGCATCCTTAAGCTAAATCTGATGAGAGTAAGTAAGGTTCATTCATTCCCTTTTACCTACCATCTTCTCCTCCATTATAACAGCTTTTCTTGCCTGTTTTATGTGAGATAATTTACCACATTCTATCTTTCCCTTTCTCCTCCCAACATATTCATCTCTTACCCCTTAATTTTATTTTTTCAATATCATCCCTTCAAATTCAATTCATGCTGTGCCCTCTGTCTACATAATATATATATATGTGCATATATATATATATATATCTGTATGTATCTATATGTATATGTATATTCCTTTCAAGTACCCTAATACTGAGAAGAGTCTCATAAGTTACAAATATTTTCTTTCCCTTTAGGAATGGAAACAGTTGAACTTTAATAAGTTCCTTATTATTTCTCTTTACTGTTTACTTTTTCACATTTCTTTTGATTCTTGTATTTGAAAGTGAAATTTTCTATTCAGCTCTGGTCTTTTCATCAATACTGCTTGAAAGTTCTCTATTCCATTGAAATCCATTTTCCCCCTAAAGTATTATACCCAGTTTGACTGGTCACATCATTCTTGGTTTTAATCATAGCTACTTTGACCTCCAGAATATCATATTCCAAGCCCTTTGATCCCTTAATGTAGAAGCTGCTAGATCTTATGTTATCCTGATTGTGTTTCCACAATACTCATATTGTTTTATTCTAGCTGCTTGCAATATTTTCTCATTCATCTAGGAACTCTGGAATTTGGCTATAATATTCCTAGGAGTTTTCCTTTTAGGATCTTTTTCAAGAGTCAATCAGTGGATTCTTTCAATTTCTATTTTCCCCTCTGGTTGTAGAATATCAGGGCAATTTTCCTTGAAAATTTTTTGAAAGATGATATCTACACTCTTATTTTGTCATAGCTTTCAGATAGTCCAATAATTTTAAATTATCTCTTCTGAATTTATTTTCCAGATTAGTGGCTTTTCCAATGAGGTATTTCACATTGTCTTTTTTTCATTCTTTTGGTTCTGTTTTATAATTTGTCAATTTCTCATAAAGTTATTAACTTTCACGTGCTCCAGTCTAATTTTTAAGGAATGATTTTCTTCAATGGTCTTTTGGACCTTTTCCATTTGGCCAATTCTGTTTTTTAAGGCATTCTTCTCTTCATTGGCTTTTTTGGACCTCTTTTTGCCATTTGAGTAAGTCTATTTTTAAGATGTTATTTTCTTCAGTATTTTTGGGGGGTCTTCTTTAGCAAGCTGTTGACCTGTTCATGATTTTCTTGCAACTCTCTCATTTCTTTCCCTATATTTTCCTCTACTTCTCTTACTTAATTTTCAAAAGTGTTTTTGAGCTCTTCCATGGCCTGCAACCAGTTTATATTTTTCTTAAAGGCTTTTGATGTAGGATCTTTGACTTTGTTGACTTCTTCTGACTGTATGTTTTGATTTTTTTTTGTCAGCAAAGAAAGATTCTATGGTCTGAATTTTTTTTATGCTGTCTGATCATTTTCCTAGCCAATAACTTGACCTTTGACCTCTTTATCAAGGTATGATTATGCCTCCAGAGTGAAAGTGTTCTGTCCCAAGCTTCAGTGGCTTTGTGCTGTTGTTTTCTGAGCTACTTGTAGGCACCCATAAATTTTCAGTTCTTTCGAGGTGGAATGATCCAAGGAGAGGTGTTTATTTCTCTGAGGGTCTGTGCTCTGGTCTGTGAGTGACCACAAGCACTCTTTTCTTCCTTCAGACTGCTAGGAGGACTCCCTCTTCACAGCCATCACAAGCTCTGCCACACTAGGGCTCCTCCTCCCCCCAAGACCCCCCAATCAGGACTGCAACCCGGATCTAAGCAGGGCAAAGCAAGAGAATCCTACTTCAGCACTAGCAAAGAGATCCCTGCAGTCCCACTCTGATCAGCTGCTTGGTTTCCCCCACCATCTGTGAGCCTGGAGCTCTGGAAGCAACTGATACTGCTGCTGTCACTGCCACTGCCACTGCCACTGCTCCTGTCCTGTGGCTGGGGCTGGATTGCACCCTTCTCTCACCTGGGTATAACAGAATTTTCTTTGATGTTTGTGGGTTGAGAAGTCTGGAAACGGCCACAGCTCAGTGATTCAGTTACCTGAGGCCTGTTCTTCTTGGTCTGCTCTGGCCTGCTTTGTGCTGGCATGGCCCATGATGGGTTGTGCTCCACTCTCAGCATGGTACACCCTTCCCAGCAACCATCCAGGCCATCTTGGCCTGGAGACTTGTTTCACTCTGAAATTTCATGGATTCTGTAGCTCGAGAATTTGTTTAGAGTCATTTTTTACAGGTATTTGGAGGGATTCAGGGGAGTACTCAAGCAAGTTCCTGCTTTCACTCCGCCATCTTGGCTCTGCCCCCCCCCCATCATATTTCTCATAAGTAGTGATCCTTGTGATGATATATAGCTTCCAGTGAAAGGATCTTGATTATTTCTTGGGACAGTTCATTCTTCTTTTGGACATTGCCAATTTTCCGGGAGCTTTCCCTTTTGTAAAACCTATATCTGCTTTGCAGTCTTATAATTTGGAGACTTGAACCTGGAGGAACCTTAGAAGTCACATAGGTCATCTGATCTCATTATTTTACAGATAAAAGAGAGAGGTCAGAAAATTTGGAACTTTATTAATACTACAGATATCTTTGAATTATATATTTAGTGTAAAAAGTAACCTTTGAGGCCATCAAGTCAATCAGTTTGTAAATATGTATTAATTACCTATTATGTGCCAGGAATTTTTCTAGGGCTAAGGGAAACAAAAAGGTTGATGACCTTAATCCCTCCAGGACCTCACAATCTAATGGAGGATACAGGAAGCAAATAAATATGTACAAACAAGCTATGTATAGGATAAATAGGACATTATTGAATGGGAGAGTATTGGAATTAAATTAGTCTGGCAAAGACTTCCTGTCGAAGATGGCATTTTAGTTGGCACTTAAAGGAAATTAGAGAAGGCATTTGTCAAAAGGGAGGAGGGAAGGCATTCCAGGCATGAGGGAAAGGGAGAAAAAAAATAATTGCGTCTAAGACATGGTTTCATCTGTTCAATAGCAAGGAGGCTAATGTCATTGAATAAGAGGATATTATTCATTATGGATAGTAACATGTGAAAAATATTCAAAAGATAAGAAACGGCCATGTTAGGATATTGTAGAGGATGTTGAATATCAGAGAGCTTTGTATTTGATCCTACAATGTGGTAGGGAGTAACTGGAATTTATTGAGAAGGGTGGTGACATGGTCATATCTGCCCTTTACTGGTATGACTTGCCTGTATGGAGGATGGATTGGGGTAGAAAGAGATTTGAGGCAAGCAAACCCATAAGAAAGCTATTGAAATATTCCAAGCATGATAAGATAAGGGCCTGAGCCAGCGTGGTGGCAGTGTCAGGGAATAGAAAGTACCATATTTAAGATATGTCACAAAGAGGTGGTAAAATCTACAGACCCGGGAAACAAATTGGATATACGTGGTGAAAGATAGTGATGAATTGAGTCCGACACTTAGGTTGTAAGGGAAGATTTGAATTGGGAGGATTTACGAGAAAACAATAAACTTTAAAAGAAATAAATATAATAAACTTTAAAATAAATAATAAAATAAGTAAATTTTGAAATAAAAAAATAAACTTGGGTTTAAGATGTCTACTTGGAAGTTGAAATAGATTTTGAGATATCTGAAAGAGAGTTGGAGATGCAAGATTGGAGGTCAGTATAGAGGATATACCAGGATAGGTATATATGAGAGTCATTATCATAGAGGTGCTAAGTAAATCCACGGGAGCTGATGAGAAAATAGGAGGTAAGATTCTCATTTGAAAGAGCAGAAATAAGGGTAGCCATGGGATGGTTAAGGTGAAATGAAAACATTTGAAGAGTTCCAGTATACATTCATAGATGTATCATAGTAGAGGACTTTCTTCAAATTTGTGTAGACTTATTACTGACTGTTGCAGTTAAGTCCAATGATTCAACCATTTCCAAACCCATATAACTATACCATTATCACATTTTTTAACATCTTGCGCCCATAGTTACCTTGACAGACTCCTGACTTTCTTAGATAAATGTGATGTCTCCCTAACTGAATGTCTCAGAGTTCTGCCAAAAACTTTTCATATTCTAATTTTCTGATATACGTTATAAGTAACCTCTCTGTATTAATTTGATTTAAAAAAAGCTCACTGGATTTGGAGTTAGAGCACCTGTGTTGAAATCTTAACACTTTCCCTTAATACTTCCATCACCTTAGATAGTCATTCAGCTCTTCAAGACATACTTTCATTATTTATGGTTGGAGAGAGGAGTTAGACTTGAATACTTAAGGTCTCTTTCAACTAAGTCTTTGATCCTAAGATTCTTTATTTTATCACTTTATTATAAGGTCAAGGGTGATGTCTCCTTTACCTCAAAGTCTCCCTTTGCCATTATTTATGCCCCTTGTCTTTGTTTCATTCTTAGAAGTAACTTGAACAGTCACATAAGTAAACAGCATCAGAAGGAGGATTTGAATGCAGGTCCCCTCGGCTGATAGCTGGGGAGGAAATAAGTTAGTCATTTGGAATGAAAGAATGTTGAATTTGAATTTGGAGTCCAAGAATGTGGATTGGTATTTCAGCACTACCACTTTCTCAGTGTGACCTTTGAAAAAGTCCATAAACTTGTAAAATAAGGGAGTTGACTATATGATGAACAATGTCCCCATTCAGCTCTAAAACAGTGATTCTTGTTTTACCATCATTTTAGATAAATGATTCATTCCAAAATAATTCTGGGTAGAAATTTTATAGAAGCAAATTAATTGAAAATAAAGTGGCTGCTCACAGATTGGGTAATGAATAACTGAACAGTATTCCATATTATTGAAATGGAATATGAAATGCAGTAAGAAATTAAAAATATGAGGAATTCAGAGAAACATAGAAAATGTTGCAAGAATTGATTCAATGTACTTCACAGAACCAGAAATTATGTACTTTGACGACAAGTAACATGAATGGAAACACTAAAAAGGAAAACAAACTGAGTAAATGTAATGAGTAATCTTTATTCTAGAGAATAAATGAATGTTATTTTCATCCTTTCAGTAGAGGGTAGGAGAGAATGAGTGCAAAATAGTGCATGTGTTTTCAAATGCTATCACTGGAATTTTGATTAGTTTTCTCTCTGTTACAAGGAAAGTCCCAATGCAATCAACATATCTGGAAATGATTAATATTTTAAATCATTAAAATACTATTAAAATCAGAGTTTATGTGTACGGCTAAGTTGTTATTGTCCATTTAAAGTATTGCAGAGATGTGCATATTCATTTTTCCCTTTATGTATGACAAAATGGAAATAGCATTGACTTTGGATTTTGGGGAATTTGTTTCAATTTTCAGTTCTAATCTGTACTATGTTTGGCACATCATTTACCCTTCCTGGGCCTCAGTTTCTATTCCTTCCTTCCTTCCTTCCTTCCTTCCTTCCTTCCTTCCTTCCTTCGTTCTAGAAAGTTGGACTCAGTGATCTCAGAAATCTATTATTTATAAAATGATCATCTACTATATAGAGTTACCACATGCCCTCAATCTAGAGTAAAGTTTAACAGTCTCCTTAGTATTAGATTGAACATATTTGTGGTAGTCGTAATTTTGGTTATAATAGAGAAAGAATTATCTCTGTTTATTAAGAACATGTTAGAATTCATACAATGTTATATAAGCACCATCGATTAAACCCTAAATACATGTTCAATGAAGCTGCCACTTGATGAGGTAAGTATAATGAATAACACTAGAATAACATGTGAATTTCTGTGATTGACTCCAGAGTCATATATGAGTATTCTTTTTAGTGAATTATAAATGCGAAGCTGGGAAACTTTCTAGTACAACCTTGACACTTTTTTCCTTGAGATTTAGTTCTTAACATTAATCCAGAATAAAAGAGTGAATAATTGTCATTTGCAATTTAAATTAACCTTGAATTTAGTTTTAAGGTTAATTATAACATTTCTTTAAATAGAAATTCTTGGGGGTGAAAGGTAACAAATGGACTGAATACCCTTCACATTTTTAATCATTCAAGATTACCATTCTATACAAGCACATAAAGTGGAAAATGAATTTTTTAACCAAGAAAAACTCATGATCTTGAACCAATGCCTCAGGGACTTGGACCTCTAATCGTTGTTATTCTTTTATTCATTAAAAAAAGTGCAATCAGAATGACATGATGATGATACATGAGCTCAAGCTGTTATATTCTTGGTACTCAATCTTTTTTTAACATTGCTACAATCGTTGGTGATAAATGATTAAACTCAAATAAATTGAAAAAAAGAGATTTTATACAAAAATATTCAAAAGATTTTTATCCATCTCTTAACTAACTTTCATGGTCCTTGCTCCATCAAACTATATTTGAGTATGAACCTTTGTAACAAATTACCTAGTTCTTGCTTTTAGATACAAAAAGACTTGGTGTAATTGTTAGAATTATTGGCCAGGAGTTAATAGCTAGGATTAAAAACTGCCCCTGAACCCGACTAGCAGTGTAAACCTGGGCAAGTCGCTTAACATCCCTACGGCTCAACGTCCATATTTGAATGATAACATCCTAGTATCTACCTTAAAAAAATTCCTCTGACGGTCAAATGATATAATTTACATAATTGATATTGAACTGGTTCTATGATTTTGTCAGTATTAGGAATTCCCAGTGTAGCAATTTCCTCTATCAATGATGAGTGATGTTTCTTTTGCAATTTCTAGTATTGGAGAGTAGTCAAGAGTTTTTCAGGCTTTGAAGTGCTACCTAGATACATAGTGCACAACGGAGGGCTCAAGCTAAGGCATAAGAATCGCCCATTTGTCGGAGAGTCTGAGAGAAGAGGAATACCTAGCTTTGAACTCTAGATTATTGCTGTCATCATTAAGTGGAATAGTAGCTTTTGTTACTTAAGAACAACAAAGATTGTAATTCTATTTCAACCATTCACTAGCTGTGTGACCATGGTCAAGTCATTTAGTAAAAAGTCACTGGCCTTTGAGCAGTTTACTTATCTGTAAAATGAAACTTATAATAACCAGGTGAGTGAAGCAAGTGTTAGAGGTATGTATGTAAAAGTGCTCTTCAAGATTTTAACTCCTCTATAAATGTCGGTTGTCATCATTGTTATTATGTTATTATCTCTTGTTAAAAAGAGTTTTTAATAGAACTCACATGGAAACATTTCTGGGACAAGTTTCTATCCCATTAGTATTCATGTATATTTCATATTCTTGAAGTAGATCTACTATGCTCTGCTTCTTTTCTATCTTTCTCAGTTAGCCATATTTCTCTATTTTTTAAAGCATAATAGCTTAACTTTTATGGGATCCTGTTATTTCTATCAATTTGTAACATATCAATTGATTGCCATTTCTATACAGTGCACTATATACATATGCTATTATTACAATGAGAAGCAATGTGTATAGTGGTTAGAGACAGAGGAATCTGGCTTCCATTTCACCTCTGTACATACTGGCTAGGTGACCATGAACAACAAAATGTAACCACTCAGCATCCCAGGCAAATACTCTAAAGCTATAAATTGCAGAAAATATGGGACTTGGACATATGAAATTTCCTTACCCGAGAGTTCCCTATACCAATGAAATCACAGATGCAGTCTCTACCACTTATTGAATGGTCAAAAGCCTACTGCAGAGATGGTTAAGTAATTACTTTTCAGAGTTGAATCAAAGCATCAGGATATGAGCATGTCTCCTGTATGGCCACTGAACACAACAAGCTCAATACAACTTCAATGGGGGGGGGGCAGGAACAATCTGTTCTTCATTCCCTTCCCACACAATGTTTTTTTCAACTACATCTCTATATCTTGAAAACTTTGCTTTTCATGCAACTTGGTGATTGTAATATTTCATCAGCAATGCATTGCTGTGTGACTTAGAGATTAGGGTACTGATGATTAAAAAAAAAGGTGGTGTGAAGCCCTTACTCATAAATGGTAAGATTTCTTTTCAATTTTTTTGTGATATAAAACAGGCATATAATCAAAATGACCGTATCTTGATTCTTAATTTATTACCCAGACCACGTACTTGTAGCTATTATCTATTTACCTCCAGGGCATTCTTTTTTCCTCAATAAGTTTAGTGGTCAACCTACAGGTGTCCTTTCCAACTCAAGTCCTGCCCTCATACAAGAGAACTTCAACGTTCTTAAATTTATTCCAGTTGCTCAATTTACTCAGGTCTACTGACCTATTCCTTCATTTAACTTTAGATATAAACAAGGATGGTCATCACCCTTATCTCTCCATCATCCATATAAGTTGCCCCTATATCAGCAAGACCTCTGAAGTTTCTACATCTCATTACAATCTTTTATTTTTACATCTCTGGGGCAGATATGTGGTACAATGGATCGAGAACTAGGCTTGGAATCAGAAGGCTCATCTTTATGTGTTAAAATCTGGCCTTGGACCCTTACTGGCTGTGTTATCCAGGACAATTCACTTAACCCTGTCTGCTGAATTCCTCATCTGTAAAATAAGCTGGAGAAGGAAATGGCAAACCACTCCATTAGCTTTGCCAAGGAAAACCCAAAAATGAACTCAGGAAAAGTCAGACATGACTGAAACAACTCAACAATGACAACAACAACATTTTTCCATCTCTACCTATGCCTTATTCCTCCCAAGATTATTCTTCATCTTATCCATGACCAGCAACAGTCCCTCCCTGACATTTAAAACTCTTGACCTCTTGAGCTATCTCCACTCAAGCACTGCCAAAATTCACTCATGGATACCATAACAGCTACCTCTACCACTCCTCCTCAATGCTGATGAATGAAGCTGGAGAAAGTTACATAACCATGCTGACTGGGTACACTACAAATTTATCTTATCTAATGTCTACCGTTCTCTTACTCTGACAAGGCCATCTTTTTACTCCTCCCTATTGGATTCTCTGAATCCTCGCAGTAGATTTTTGAAACATTTTCTTCTCTTCTCAAACATTCCACAATATCTCCTCCCCTCATTCTTGCAAATGAAGATCTCACCTAATATTTTGTGAAGGTGATTGGAGTAATTTGTAGTAAGCTTTCTTTTCCCTTCTTCTCATCACACATCCCCATGACATCATCTCTAACAAGCTTCTCATTTACTTTAATCTCTGAAGAAGAGGTGACCTTTGTCAATGACGCTAATGATAACTGGGATGCATCATTTCAGCCTTATAACTTTCCGCTGGCTAGCATTGGATTGTGATATTTTCAGGTCAAATTTCTTAAAATTTCCCTGGCGGTTTCTAAAACTGAACAGTCCTCTCTTCTATTGAAGAAGCACCTTTCTTAGGGTCAGTTGGGTGGCACAGTGAGTAGATTACCAGCCCTGGAATCAGGAGGACCTGAGTTCAAATCCGGCCTCAGACACTTGACACACTTACTAGCTGTGTGACCTTAGGCAAGTCACTTAACCCCAATTGCCCTGCCTTCTCCCCTCCAAAAAAAAAACAAAGAAAGAAGCACTTTTCTTATAGCATGATAACATGAATCAATGTTTCCACCCCCATAGTACTAATAGTCATTATCTTTTCCATGATATTTTTGAATAATCTTCTATTTATGAGCTAGTTTGCAAATGTGACTAAGATTGTGACTGTGGAATTGTTCATTGTCCAGCCTGTACTTTGTTAATGCTATTAGTGTTTGCACCAGTCTGAGAATTTGAAACAAGGGGTAAAAATTAAGATAGATTTAGATAGATATGAATTTAGGCATGACACTAGATAAGGCTTCTTAATAATGAGAATTGTTTAAAAAAAGTGGAAAAAAATTCCTGGGAAGGAAATTTCATGGGAGATTTGCAACAAGAGTAAAAATCCCTACTTATCTGTTATGTTATAGAAGAGATATATTTCAAGTTATGTGTTGGCACTAAGGTCCCTTTTACCTCTTGAATTATGTGATTCTGTACTATCATTCCTTCATTCAACAAATATTTATTGAGTATCTGATCTCCTCATTTGTAAAATGAAGGGGCCTGGGCAAGATGTCCTCTAAGGTTCCTTCCAGCTGTTATCTATTACCTTATATCCTAATAAATGCAAAATCCCATTAGCAAGAGACATGAGGAACCCAAAAAAATGTAGCCCTATACTTTAGGTTGTGTAGGTCCTGTTTGGTTGGTTGCAAGGACAGATAGGATTGATATAGAAACAGGTGGAGAGCAGGGCATTCCAGACTCAGGCAAATGTGTGAACTAAGTTGGAGAGGTAGGAGAGGATAAGGTAGTCTTCTAGAATTTTAAATAGTGTAACATAATGGATGAGTCAGTGTATTGAAATAGAAAAAGACAATAGATATAAAATTAGAAGACCTAGCCTGGGAAAAACATGCCATTTTCTAATTGTGACCTTGAACAGCTCACAGCCCAACTGAACCTCAGTTTCCTTGTCTGTAAAAATGGTATTTGAAGTATATAATCTCAGTTTTCATTTCTAGCTATCTGATCCTATGTCTTTTTTGTGAATGAAGACATTGTCAAAACACTTTATGAGACAGTCTGTAAAAGTATAAAAGCATTAACTCTTTTCTGAGGTTCAGTTTCCTTACTTCTGAAATGCTTATTATAATATTTGTATTTTTTACCTGGTAAATTTCTAATGGGAAAATACTTTATGTAATGAAACTTCCGTATGTATTCTTCTTATTTTCTGTCAAATATAGTAAAATACAAACTATATTACTATCTTTCCATATTCAGAAAATCTAAGACTAGAACTTCATGTATCTGTGACAAAAACTGATTCAGGGCTCATTTGGAAATTTGCAGTTACATATTTCAGTGAAAATATTACTTCCAAAAAAATTATACACCAGCAAATAATCCAGTTTTGCTACAACAGTGGGTACAGTGAGCAGGAGTGTGAGATAATGTTAGATGGTAGCATACTATATAGTTCATTTATATAGTATGAAGTAGATTAAGGGAACCTGAATAAAAGTCTATAAGAATTAATGTCATAATACTTCATCTTATCACCAAGGTGGTACTTCTACCTTGAAAATATTTTTGCATTTGAGATTTAGGCATATTGTTGCAATATAAGCTCTTTTGGCAATTGTGTTTAAGGGTTTATGATTTTTGCTAAATTCATATGTGGTCATCTATAAATACTGAATTTTTGTTATACTTAAGTTTCAGAACAGGTTGAAACTCCCTAAACTAAAAGTGTATTATGTAGTTGAGCATTTAGAAGTTACAGGAAATAAAAAAGTAATTAGAGCTTTATTTTATTAAGTAAAAAGAAAATACATAGTCCCATAGTTGAGGGGAATATCAGTCATTAGATAGTATGTGCCAGAGATCATGAAGTCTAATGTGCTTCTCTTTGGTATAATAATCTTTGTCTGTTAAATATGATTTTCTCCCTGTGCTCATTGGTTGATCTGTTTGCTTTAACCATCTTGGGATCAAGTGCTAATAGCAGAGTACAAATATGATGCCTACATAAGCACTACTGGTTTAACATTGTTGTTTATCTGATTAAGGACCTATTCATGTGATAATCAAAGATCATATTCCTCTTTCTCTATCAGGATATAATTCTTTTTTTTATTTTACTCTTTTTAATTATTTTTTTTATTTTTAGTTTACAATACTCAGTTCTACATAATTTTGAGTTCTAGATTTTCTTCCCTCCCTCCCCAAGACAGCATGGAATCCCATATAACCTCCACGTACAACTTTACATTGAATTATTCCACACACTAGTCAAGTTGCGGAGAAGAACTATGACCGATGGAATGAATCACGAGAAAAAAGAAATAGAACCAAAAAAAAAAAACAACCCAAAAACAAAAGAGAGAAAAAAAGGGGGGGGGAGGCGAGCATGAAGTGTGCCTCAATCTGCATTCATACTTCATAGTTCTTTCTCTGGATGTAGATAGTATTCTCCATCGTGAGTCTTTGGAGTTGTCTTTGCACCTTGTGTTGCTGAGAAGAGCAAAGTCTGTCAGAGTTAGT
>CM053623.1:187536264-187574190 GCA_028646595.1 Phalanger gymnotis
TTTTTTTTTTTTGCTACGAACCTTTGATTGTAGCTGTTTTGACATCATAGCCCTTTTCTGACTTTGTTTCTTGATCTTCCCTGTCACCGTAGTTGCTTTTTGTGTTTGGGTTCTTTTGGTTGTTGTTGTCATTGTTGTTTGTTTCTTTATTTTCCACCCTATTTTTTAACTTTGAAGTTCACGTTAAATTTATGCTCTTCTCAGGATTGGGGTTTGGACACACTGTTGCACACTTTGGGCTTTTTTACAGTACTGTCTTCTGAGCGAGTTCTCAGGTTTGAAGTTTTTAGTGCTTCCCAGATGGCGTCATCTGGGGCAGGCTAGGTCACTGGTCCCTTGTCACCAGAAGTGACACAGCTCTTCAGGATTCTGCTTGTTTGGGGCCACAAGAGATACCACCCTTCTGAACTTCTGATCCCTTGTGACAGCAATTGCTCCTCTTCACTCTGGAACTGTAATCTGAAGTGTATATAGGCAATAGAATTTCCAAATACTACCATTTATTGTGCCCAGTGCTAGCACAGGGATCCACCTGCAACCTCTTTCAGATCATTATCAATTACCTTACCTTTTCTGGGTTAAGAACTCCTGAAGCTGCTGTTCTCACAACCGCCTCCATATCCCACAGCTGATGATGTTACCACGTGGTCTTCAGGTCAGCCCACACCTCAGTGTCAGAGACCTTTCCTTCCAGATTCCTAAGTGTTCTTGGGTTGTATGGGTAGAGTCCTGGACATGGGAACATCTGAATTCAAATCTAGTCTCAGATGCTAACTAGCTGTGTGACCCTGAGTAAATCACTTAACCTGTTAGCCTCAGTTTCCTCAAATTTAAAATGGGGTTAATAACAGCACCTGGTTGTTGTGAGGATTAAATAAGATACTATTGTTAAAGTGCTAGCATAGTGCCTGGAATATGATAGGTCATATGCAAACGCTTGTTCTCCCCCTTAGCCATCTTGTTTTGCCTTTTGTTTATTCATATTCTAAGATATTCTTCCCTTATATGAGAACATATTATTTTAAAACTTAGATGCTCTAGATTTTTCAGATGCTTGGTCAGGTGACCTTGATCCAGTTTCCTTGCTCTGTCTCCTACTAGGAATCCTCAACACTTGAAGTGACTCTTGTTTCTTGTTCTATCTCCCTATGCTGATTTTACAGGATGGAAAAAAAATTCTGTGGTGTTTCTCTTTGCTTGTCTTGTTCCATTGGGATTCATCTTCCTTGTTAATGTGTTTCTTTGAGGAGTTGTGTCTCTCATCAACTGTGCATATTGATGTTTTAATGAGAATTCTGTTGTTATTATTAATGTGATGTTGGCGTGATAGGCAGCATGGCATAGTAGAACAAGAGTTGACCTTGAAGTCAGGAAAGCTCATATTTAAGTGTTTCCTCTGACACATAATGTGTGTAGATATGTGACCTTGACAAATCACTTATTCTTTCATCTTTTCAGTGCACTCGAAAACTGGTTTACAATCCATTTGTGGGTTTTCCTTATTAAAAATAATATCCTTTTCTCTACAGGAGTTCTATGTACAAATACAATTATACATCTGGTAAAATAAAAATAAATTAGTATGCTGGGCAGAGAAGTAGACCAGATGTCAACAAGCTTGAGAGTGGTCTATTACTTTGATTAATATGATATTAATATAATGACCTTTTCATTTTCATATGCATCTATTAGGATGTTACGATATTGGAATTTTTCTGCCAAAGTGTTTGTAGAAATAGTGCAGTGTAGTAGATGGATAGCTGGCCTTGGAATTAGGAATCTTATATTCAAGTCCTATCTCTAATTTATTCTTGTTATGTCACCTTGGAGGGAAGCCTCAGCCTCCATTTCCTTATCTGTAAAATGAAAAGGTTGAATTCAATGGGATTTATGTCCTCTTCCAGATCTAAATCTTTCATCCCATGAGTACTAGTCTGGGCTTTGTCCTCAGCTTCTTTTATAAATTCAAATTAGTCATTTTGCTTCCCAGTGTTTAAGTTTCCTTATTTGTAAAATGGGGGATTTTAACTAGGTGACTCTCAGTGAAATTCTGAGTCATAGCCTGAGACTCTAGCAAGCTCCTATCAGGAAGTATGGCCTTTTGTGTTGGACCACAAAGGTATAGTAGAACAAAGAATACCTGTACCTTGAGATTTCTGAAGCAAGGAATGACTTTTCTTGGTAGACTTTCTTTTTAAACTTGAACAGAATAGAAGGCACTCATCCAACTCTTTGAAGATTAACTGTAAGCATTACTATGTGTCAATAAGACAAGACCTGCCTGGACATAATCTTTTTTTTTTCTGTTTCTGTGTTCTTTTTCTGTTTCAGGAAATAAATTGTGATAATCTTACCATGTTTTAGAAAAGCTTTTCCCAGATAGAATACACACCACATTTTTAATCTCAGTCATTTTCAGTCTTGATTTGTCTGTTCAGCGGATCATAAGTACAGTGGGTACAGAAGGAAGGGAAAAGTGTAACAGGGAAGGTATTTCACATGTAGACATATGGAAGGACTATTACAGTGGAGAGGAAGATGGGAAGGTGGGTAATGAGCATCAGTATCGGCTCAAAGAGGGAATCATATATATGTGTATATATACATATACACATACATGCATACACACACTTATACATACATACATATGTATCATACATATATATACATATATATATATATTTATATAATCAATTGAAAATGGAAATCCGTCTTACCTGATGGGGAAATAGAAGGGGAGGAGGGCAAGTAAAAGGGTGGGGGGAGGTGGGGACTGACAGAATGCAAGGCAGATCAGAGGAGGCAAAACACTAGTGAGGAGGGAAAGGGTGAAAGAAGAGAGAGGACAGACAGGAGGAAGAATGAGATGGAGGGAAATACACAGGATACATGAGCGAGATGAGCTCTCCCATAAAATGGGAGTTGACAGCAAAGTGGATCAAGAACCACAATCCTAAAATGAGTTGCTTACAAGAAACATAATTGAAGCAGAGACGTACACATTGTGTAAAGGTAAGGGGCTGGAGCAGTATCTATTATACTTTTGGGAAGTAAAAAAGAAAAAAAAAGCAGAGATAGCAATCCTGATTTCAGAAAAAGTGAAACAAAAATAGACCTAATTAAAAGATATAAGGAAGGAAACTATCTAAATGTACTATAGACAATGAAGTAATATCAATACTAAACATATCTACCAAATGGCATAGCATCTAAATTCTTAAAGGGGAAGTTAAGTGAGTTACAGGAAGAAACAGACAGCAAAACTGTACTAGTTAGGGACCTCTATTGTTCCCTCTCAGAATCCAATAAATCCAACCAAAAAAAATAATCAAGAAAGAAACCAAGGAGGTCAATAGACTATCAAATTTCTTTTGATTTCAGAAGAGTCAAGGGGAGGGAGAAAAATTTTGAACTCAAAATCTTGTAAAAAATGAATGCTAAAAATTTTCTTGACATCTAACAGGAAAAATTAAAACACTATTTAAAATAAATAAATAAAATGTTGACCCTTGTATCTGGAATATTCTTCTTCACTTTCATCTTTTCTCTTTCCTTGTCTACTTCAAGACTCAATCCCAATTCCGCCTTTTCCAGCAGACCTTTCCTGGTGGCCTCTATATGTAGTACATTCATTTTGAGATCATCTTCCATTTAGCATATATTTATCTTGAATCTATATAGATATCTATGTCATTTTCCTCTCATTCAAATGTGAACTCTTTGAGGAAGGCAAGGTATTTTTTTAATACCCAGTGATTAGTTCAGTACCCGGGAAATGCTTAATAAATGTGTGTTGACTTGAATGACTAATTATAGTGTAGCTGAGTTTAAAAGAAAGTATGAGTAGTTTCTTAACATTGGGGGACTGAAAAACAAACAGACATGATTAATTGCATAAATCTGGCATTTTGCTTTAAAATTATTTTCATGTGATGTGAGGCTGTATTAAGAGAATGGATATAGTATCTTTAATTAGGGTGGAGGGAAGAAAAGATGTATTTATTAAGTTCCTTTGCTTAGTACAGGTACAATGCTAAGGACTTTACAAATATCTCATCTCAATATAGAATACTATTGTAGAATAAGTACCCTCAGTTGTCTTCGTGTGGAGTATTAATTTCAGTTCTCGGTACCACATTTTTTCAGTGCTTTCAGTAAGATGAAGAACATTGGGTGGGGGTGGGGGGAACCCATATGATGAAGAACCTTGCTTCTGTTTCCAAGGAGGAACAGATAAAGAAAATGAGGATGTTTATCCTGGAGAAGAGAAGACTGTAGGTCAAGGTGATTATGATTCTAGCATTTGAGTATTTGAAGCACCATCATGAACAAGTGGGATTCGATTTGTTCTTGGCCACATGAGGTAAAAATAAAAGCAATCATCAAAGACATAAATTTAGGCTTAATGTCAAAGAATACTTTCTAAAACTTAGATCTGCATAAAAGGGAAATAGATGGTCTCAGATAATGGGTGCTTTTGTACCTGCTGAAGTTCTTCAAGCAAAATTGAATGAACATTTGTTAGGTATATTATAAAATAGAGATTTCAAACACACAGACCCCCAGGGCTCATGTGGCTCACAAAACTCTCAAATGCTGCTTGAACCAGATTAAAATGTAATTAGAAATATCTAGCAAAATTAAAAATACAGTAAAACAGAGATAATGCTAACATGTGTTTCTCAAACTCAATTTATGTCTATGAGGAGCTCTGTTTGTGTTTTAGAGGCCCCAGTGTCTATGTGAGTTTGATGTCACTATCTTTTTGTTTGATATGTGTTGGATGGAAGGTCTTGAAGGTTCTTTCCTACACCAAGATTCTGTTATTCTATATTATTTGGGGCATTACTTGCTATGTGTTGTTAAAATTTGCTTTTATTACAAAAGTCTACTTGGTATGGTGAAACAAAGCTATTCCTGAGACTTACTCTTTGGCAAAGCCAAGAAGTGTCTGGCTTCTGGCTTTATGAGGTAATATATTCCTTTTTGAAATCTTCCATATCTGGGCTACTCTTCTCTACCCCAGAATTACAGATTATTTGTATTTGCATGAGGAAAAAAAGGGAAGCCCATAAAAAAGAATATTTTCATTAAACTGGAAGACAATGTCATAAGCTGTCAGTACCCTGTGGTAGCCTAGCAATTCAGTAGAAGTCAGGATATATGGAATTATTGGTACATTTACAAATAAAGGCCAAAATCCCTCTGCCCCCAGGAGCATACATTCTAATGGGAGAGACAACATGGAAACAATTATATACCTATGGATTATATATACTATAGATAGGAGATCCTCTTAGAGAGAAGTCACTAGGAATGGTGAAAAGGGACAGGAAAGGCCTCTTGCATAAGGTGGTGTTAGAGTTGAGTATTGAGGGAAGCTAAGAGTCAGAGACAAGGAGGAATGGTCTTCTGGCTTGGAGGAAAGTCAATGCAAAGTCAGAGAATCAAGAGATGCAATGTTGTCTGCCAGGAAGATCAAGGTCAGTGTTGCCAGACCACATGATATGTGGAAATGAGTAAACATAAGACTAGAAAAATAAGAAGGTGCCAGCTTGTGAAGGGATATAAAAGCCACCTGATATGTGATCTTGAAAGTAATGGGGAGGCATGGGAGTTTATAGAGAAGGGGGTTGATATAATCAGAAGTGCACATGAGGAAGGTATAAGTAAAATAAAACTTTGGTGGGGCTAGGTCTAGACCTCCTCTTATGGGATAGGTACTAGATCTGTGATTTCATTTATATAGGGATCTTCCAGATGGGGAAACTCAGGTCATTATCATCTCTGTAATTTATTGTTTTACCTACTTTCTTGGAACACTAACAAGGAGGTGATTTACCCATTTATTCTAATATGTAGCAAAGGCAAGACTTAAACCTAGGTCTTCATTGCTTCTGGACCAGCTTTCTAAATAGAACTGTCTTTCAGACTTTGTCTCAAAATATTGACTTTTGTACCACATAACAATATTCTCTGTATCCCCCAGAAACAAACATGCCAATATGATGAAATCATGTGTGGACTTATTCCACAGTTTAATGTACTAAAAAGATTGTTTATTTCACTCTGTGTTGTTGGACCCCTACCAGAGCAGCCACTGAAGGCCTTAGTTATTTTGATAAATGTAATATTGTTGAGTTAAATGTTCATTTTATACATGCTGTGGAAATGCCCAGTTGTTGATGAATATTGCTACTCCAAAATATTATTTTTTGTCAAATCTTCATCATGCTAATCAGTGAGTTGTGTTATTTTGGGACTCTTAAATTATGTCCCTTCTGTCCCTATCATGAAGAACAAATAGATGTAAAAGATAGTTTATCTTGTGTGTGTGCCATTGAATTATGATGCTAATCATGAAGTAATTAATTAGATTAATTCCAATCTTTCTGATTTTTTTCCTCAGTATCAAAGTACCACCATTGTTCTAATTTTTGGAACCTTATAATAGCAATTTCTGTCCTTGCTTTGGGTTCCTGGAACCTTTGGGATTATTATAATACCTATAGGCCCTTTCTCAGAATCCTGTTTTTCTTTTTTCTTTCTTATTTTTAGAATCCTGTTTTTAAATGAGAAAAATATAATATATAGGATTGCAAAGGAAACCAATGTTATTGAAATAAAGATATTACTGCCCCCATCATAAAAGTTTTTGGACCCTAGGATAAGAACTCCTACCTTAGGAAAAAAAAAAGATTAGCATCAGGGAGAAGACATCAGCCACTCTGGAATCCCTCTGTAAATCATCCGTACTACAGGTGAGAGACACTGTTGAATGTACAACTTTCAGCAACAGGGAGAAAGATAGTTGAAAAGTGGAGAGAGAGCTGGCCTGAGAGCCAAGGAGACCTGAGTGCAAATCCTACCTCTGACACCTACTAGATTAGCTGTGTCAGCCTATGCAAGTTACTTCAATTCTCACTATTCTAGGTGCCGGAATCCATTGGCAGGGCATTTCTCCATCTGGAAATTACCTAAACCAATAAAATCATTGGTCCAGTCCCTTTCCACATTACCATCATTTCTTAAATCACAACTATAGGGGAGGGAAAGGATTGTTGGTATATGAGGACTGATAGTTATTTTCTAGGAGAGTATACTGGCTACACTTATTAATAATTCCCCTGATTCTTATTAGAATGATAGTATATGTAATATATAGTATATATAATAAATGTACTATTAATATATACTATTATATATGTATGGTATAGTATTTACCATAATTATAGAATACTAGTTATTGTATTAGAAATACAGTAGAGAATTATAGTGTGAGGACCTCAATGACTTAGCAGTGGCCCAGAGTCAGGTAACTAATTTGAGCCCTGGATATCCTTTGAGTCTCTTAGGAATTCATCAATACCACATCTGAGCTATGGTTTACCATTTAGTAAATTACATTAAAATTGCCTAAAGCGTCCCTAAATGACTAGAAAAAAAGTGATTCTTTGTCCAAAATTGATTAACTTACTCCCAAAGTAGAACTTGCACATGAGCAGGATATGATTAAGTGGGAAAAATTTTTCCAAGATCTAAAAGAGAGCAGGAAAAAGGGAAGATGTTGAATGGTTTACACTTCCCTTGGGATTTCATTTAAAGAACCAATTAATTCAATATATACTTAACACTGTCCAGAAACTCATTCTTATTTAAAATACTTTGATATGTCCTGAATTAAATGAGAGCTCATTTGGCTGGTTATGTTTAAGTATGTTATGAAATGTAATAGCCTTAGATTCCTAATTAGACAATGGCACAGATAATTACACTTTAAAGGTCTAAAAGAATATAGAATTTGAATACTCAATTTCAAGATCTAATTATGCAAATCAAGTTTGACTATAGGTAGCATAGCAGTGTGTAAATAGAAGAGACAACTTAGAGTGTTTTCCCATACTCAGATTATTTATATTTCTTGGTTTGTTTTAATAAATATGGATATTGCTGTAAATAGATTAGTTTCACATTCATAACTGGAAGCAAATATTTTATGTTTTGAATGTAATTTATACTTTTGAAAAATTCTGAACTTATTCTATTCTACCAGAACAAAAGCTAATGGACTCTTTATATGCGCGTGTAGTGTATTATAAAGAGTGTTGGATCTGCAATTGTGAGATCTGAGTTCTTTTTCTGTCTCTGTTCCTTAATACTTTAGTGACCACCAGCAAGCTAACATCTGCTAGCTATTATAATAGACCAAGCTCCTAGGATTGTCCATGATTTTCCACAAACAGCCCATAGAACATAATAGAAATGATGAACAGAATCTGCCATATAATGTTTTCTTATCTAATCTCAAATGGGCTAACACTGCGACAAAGCAATCTCTTAACTATTTTGTATTGACTTTCTAGGTTATTAACCATTTCAATTGGTCTAAAGTATCCTCTCTCAAACATCCCACAGCTTTCAACACTGCTACTTTCTCAGTTGAGCATTTGATATCACTGAAGTATTGAAATCATACCCTTAGAAATTTTCATCTTATTAACCTTCTGACATCATCTCTTCTAAATCCTCCCTTGGTCCTGTCCTTATCATTGTACAGCAGATCTCTGTTATTATCCCCACTTTCTCTCTAATCTTCAGTCTGTCCATACCTATAAGTTTTCTTCCTGCTGACTATAAACATACCAGGTTGTCTCCCATCTAAAAAAAAGTCTTCAATAGATTCTACCAATCCCTCAATGAAGGCTCTGTATTTCACGTTTCCGTCGCAATTCAACTCTTTGAAACGAATTGTCTACAATAGGTCCTCTACTTTTCCCCAGGTTCTCACTTTCTCTTTTAAATCCTCTTCAGTATAGCTTGTGATCTAACCATGCAACTGAAATGATTCTCTCCAAAATTATCAACATTTCTAAATTGTTAAATAGCCTTTTCTCAGTCCTTTCCCTTCTTGATTTCTCTCCATCTTTTGTCATCCATCATCATCTTCTCTTCCTGTGTCCTCTTTCCTGACACTGACTGCACTTTCTCTCTCTCTCTCTCTCTCTCTCTCTCTCTCTCTCTCTCTCTCTCTCTCTCTCTCTCTCCTCTAATCTGTCTGACTCTGACTGTGTGTATTCTTGTTTTCCTTTAGAGAATCTTCATTCATGTCACTCCCACAAACTGTAATTATTCCCCAAAGCTCTGTCGTGAGGCCTCTTCTCCTTTCTTTCTATACTAGCTCACGTAAAGATTAGCTCCCCTGGGTTAAATTATTATTTCTATGCTGATGATTCTGAGACATTTATATCTAGCCCTACTCTTTCTTGTCAACTCTGTAGCTTCATCACCGACTTTGGGGCATCTCACAGTAAATATCTCAAACTAAATATGTTGAATACAGGATATTATCTTTTCCAAGTCAGATACCTTATTCCAAATTTCCCTATTAGTGTTGTGGGGACCACCATTCTCCCAAACTCTTACTTTCTTAACCTCAGTGTCATCCTCAACTTCCCACTTCAATTTACCTCATACAGCCATTCAATCAGCTACCAAATCTTATTCTTTCTAACTTCATAATATCTTTCGAATGTACCCCTCTCTCTTCATAAAGTTACGGTTCATATTGACCTTCATCTCCTTCTGCTTTGATTGTTATAATAATAATCCTCCTAAGTGGTTTAATTGGCTTCCGAGTTGGTTTCAGTATCTCACCTATTCCCAATATTTTCTTTGTAATCTTCCAAAGTGATTTTCCTAAAGTATAGCTCTTAGTATGTCACTCTTCACAAATGCATGCATGCACACACACATGCACACACACACCTAATATTCTCCAAGGGTTTCCTAATACCTTTAGTATCAATTCTTGTTTTTCTTTAGTCATGTCAGTCATGTCTGACTCTTGGTGACCTCATCTGGGGTTTTCTTGGCAAAGAAACTGGAATCATTTACCTTTTCCTTCTCCAGCTTATTTTACAGATGAGGAAAATGAGGTAAATAGAGATAAATGGCTTACCTAGGATGACAGTTAGAAAGTGTCTGAGGCTGGATTTGAACTCAGGAAGATGAATCTTCCTGTCTCTTGCCCTTTACTCAATCCACTGTGCCACTGAGCTGCTCTCTAGCATCAATTTTAAATTGTTTATTATATGAATCTTTTGACCCTTCTCACAAAAAAACTGTATTTTCTTACATATAATTCCGTTATATACATGCTACAATTCAGATTGTAGGTTCAAATTGGCCTACTTTTTAGTCTTTGAATGTGATACCCTTTATATAGTCTTTGCCACTTTGTATAAGTTCAAGCTTAGAATTCTTCTCCTTTTTATCTGACTCCTAGATTCCTTGGCTTCTGTCTAGATTCAGATCAGATACTATTGTCTGAAGGGGGGCATTTTTAGTGTCTCCTCCCCCATTCCTTCCCAGATTCTAGACTAGAGCCTCAATCTCTATGGTTACCTTCCACCTACTCCTTACACATTTTATATTTACCTTTTCGGTACATATATGGGAAATATGAATAAAGTGTTAAAATTTTTATAGGAGAGAAGAATTAATTATGACTGGTTATTCAGGAAAGACTTCATGGAGGAGACAACTTTTAAGCTCTTTTTTAAAATGTCTCATGAAGTCATATTGCCTAGAAGAAAGAGGGTAAACCCTGGAATCAAGATCTCTGTACAAGGCCAGCATCTGCCTATTTACTAGTTGTCTGTCCTCGGCAAAGTTAATCAACCTCTCATTATAAATTGCAAAGAAGATGCCTGTATACATCAATAGAGGGAATTTACTTCTCCCAGCATTTCCTATATGGCAAAAGTCATGTCTACCTCTATTCCTTGAAAAGTATCTTCCTACAATAGCAGACTAGTTTCTTGACTAATATTGGCCTGGTATCTATAAGAAATGCAAAGGTTAATATAATTCTGACTTTAAAATTCACTAATTATTCCCTATGCTCACTGGGAACAGCATTAGGAACCATATGTGTATCTCAAAAAGAGAATGTAACAATAGCTATCATTTATAAAGAGCTTTAAAAATATCTTATTTTATCCTAACAACAAGTTTAGTAATTATGTGCAGACATTATTTCCATTTTACAGATGAAGAAACTGAGGCAAAAAGCAGGTAAATTACTAGCTCCATGTTCAAAAGATTCAAACTCAGTTCTATACTGACTCCAAGTCAAACTCTCTCTCCATTAAATTACTCCCAGTTGACTTAAAAATAATATGTATTTTGACATTAGAAACCATGATTTGCTTTTACATAATCTACCATGAGTAATGGAAAATTATTATTTTTATCCTATCATATTATTTTGACTATTTGTATCTGTTTTGAACTTTCATTTCTGTAGCACCTAAAATAGCCTAAAGTTATGTTGGGAAGGCCCTAGTGTTTTTAATATTTTTTTCAGAAAAAAATGTGGCATTACAGCCAGTAGTTTTTAATAATAGAAATGTGCAGTATTTTTAAATTGTAGAAATCTATTTTTAATACTTGGCTTTTCTGCTAGTGCTGTAACTACCTTTGAATTCCAATGACTATTTCTCATTATAGCTATCTAATAATGACAATCACTCGTGTTAGTGCATTTTTTAATATATCACCACATAACAGAAAATCCTTTACCATCTCTCTTTCCCTCCTCCTTTTATACAGGAGAGGTAGTCGCAAGGAAATAGCTTTTAGCTGCAAATGTGCTATGAATTGGAGAGGTTTTAGGCTAGAAGGCTGGTGTGGGTTGTAAAGAGATTAGAAGCTTTGGAAGTATTGATAAAACAAATGTATTAACATACTGCTTGGTGAAGCTGATGTATGAACCTCCTCCTACACATAACATGCCAAATGGGCTTTTAGAAAAGAAAATCTGTGGCATTTGTGAGTGGTAGTTTGAAGAGGAAGTCATTTTCAAAATATGTCTTCAGAGTAAAATTATGCTACATATTACAAAATCATTTTATTCATAGAAGTATGGTTTTGCCATTAAGCACACATACTGAAACTGCCCTATGTCATCCTTAGTATGATACCTGAAGGAACAGTGGAGGTGACATCTTAGTGTCAAGGCATCCAAAATAGAAGCTTTGGGGTTGAACCGAGGAGCTACTGAAATTTCTCTTAAAAATGTACCTGTGTCTATCCATGTGGACATTTGCATTGGCTATATCCTATACATGAAATATTCTCTCTCTTCATCTCAAACTCTTCTAATTCCTAGCTCCTTTCTAAGATTAGGTCACATGAAACCTCCTCAAGGAAACCTCTGTTGATCCTCCAATTTTTAACATTTACCTCCCTGATATTAATTCATGTTTACGTCTTATATATTCATATATTTAAATTGGCATCTGATCTGGAATCTGCAGAGTCTGGATACAAGTTCAGTCTCTGACTGTGTTGGTATTCCTATTGCTATTCCTTGCCTAGAAATACTTCATTCCACTGATATCAAGGATGCAGTTCCTATCCCTTAGCAGGTTACGTTCCCCAAGCCACAGGTAAATATATACCCCTGGAGGCTAGGTACTGTTTTCACTTCAGTCACTGTAACTTTTGCACAAGGTCTGACACATAGTAGACAAATAAGAAAATATTGTTCAATTTTTTCTAATTAAAATACTGATTAATACTACCCAAGATTGGTCCTAAGACTAAGTAGCTAGAATAAATACCTAAATACTATAATTTTAGAGGTACTGAAAGTCTCACCCACTTGACTAGCTTTGGGATAATGACAAAGTAAAATCCAAAGGTGAAATATAGCGGAAAGAAAGAAACAACTTTGGGTAGTAATTGGACCATGTATTGATCTCTCTCCCACACTGAATGCTCATTGGAGACAACATGTAATAAAATCAGGCTGAAGGAACATTCACTATTGCCTTTAGCCCTTAGTCCAGCTCCTTATAGCTCTGCTATAATCATATGTGGATTTCAGAATAATATACTCTATTGAATTATATTTTTTCTCTTATCAAAAGTAAATAGAAAATATCATAAGTATTGAGCCATATACTGTGATGATATTGTTTTGATGTACAAGAATTGTGTGTCTCTATATCTGAGGATATGTGTAAAAATGACTAGACTTTGGGTCTTGAGGTCAGGAAGTCCTGCCTCAGACACTTCTTAGCTGTGTGACCATGGGAACATCACTTAACATCTTTCTGCCTCGGTTTTCTCATCTGAAAAGTGGAGATAATACTTCACCACATTGTTGTGAGGCTCAAATGAACTAACATGTTTAAAGCACTTTTGAAACCTTAAAATAATATACAAATGGCAGTTATTTACACTATTGTTATTAATATTAAGTGAACACTAAAGGGAATTATTGAATATTTATAGACTGTAGCAAAAGAAAAATCCATTTTACAATAGTAAATCATTCATATCTGCTGTTTTCTTGAACCAAATAGACCAGATAACTGTAAGTTTCCTACTGTATTACTATTTTAGAAAGAATACAGGCAGTTCTGCTTTTCAATCAGGCAAGTTATATTTGCAGCCATGTTAAATGACTTGATATAAAAATCTATGTATATTTCAGGTAAAGGCAGTTTTGACATTTATCATCTGCGTTATAACTTCACACTTCCTCTCCATTTTCATCTACAGACAGGAATTGAGCTACACATTGAAAATTACATAGCTTCCTTATGTTCCTATTGAATGACCAGATGGGGTGAGGAGGGATGGATAGGGCATGATGAATATCTTAAATATTTGAAAAGTTTTCAAATGGAAGAAGGAGTAGGCAGTGTATATGGTTGCAAGGGATGGAAGTAGGAGCAGTGAGTTTCAAGGAGGCAGACCGGAACTAAAGAAAGAGAATTTTCTAATAATCATGGATATTCAAGAATGGAATGTACCAGACTGAAGAATAATTAGTTCCTGTTCTCTAATGGTGTTGAAACAGAGACTAGATGGTTATATAACGAGGATCTTAGAATCAGATTTAGAGTCAGGAGGGAGCTAAGAGATAATTTATTCCAACCTCTAATTTTGACGTAAAGATACTGAATGCAAAAGAAGGAATTGAAGGAGCCATTCCTATCAGATGTTGAACTACATACCATTGCAGGTTTCTTCTATCCTTAGATTCTATGCATCTGAAGGAAATCACTATTTACAGCACATTTTCAACCCTCTCCATAAGTCCTTATCTAGTGTTCCTCACCCCTACACTTTCATTCTTTGTTCTAATTATAGCACTAAGTGCTGAAAGTATCCTTCCAACCAACATTCAGACCAGCAGATTGAGTCCCCAAAGAACAAATAACTAGTTCTCTCAGGATTCTAGGGGTAACCTTGAGGGACTGGTTTTCTAGTATTCTCCCTCATGTCCCCTACCAATATGGTCCCTATTGAGTATCATTGATATCAACTAAACAGACAGATTTAATAAACTGTTGGAAATGGAAATTTACTAGGACGCTATGATAAAAGTAGCTACAAAATATAGCCTACAACTGGGGACACATTCACCTATAGTTACATACAAATTTCAAGAAGTGGGGACAACCTTGATTTGCAGGGGAAGAAAAGACAAAGGTTCTCTCTTCCTTCTACTCCTCTCCCAAATGATTCCTTCTCAGGGAGTTAGCTGATGCTCCCCCCCATAGAGATAATCAGAAATTGTTGACATCCTCTTTCTTTGGAGGTTCTCTCCCATCTCTGGTTCTTTTTACTTCTCAAGCCCCCCTTTTCCTTAAGCCTCTATGGTAAAGTTTTTTTTTAATTGATGACAACATTCATTTTTGATCTTTGTAGTACATTGACTGTATTGCCTCAACCTTTTGCCTTTTGTTTTTAGTTGCTGATTAAATGAATCTAGACTTTGATGTGTGTGTATCCCTTCTCCTCCTTCTATTTTATGTTTGTGTATATAAATAGATATAGATATCTGTCTATATGTGTATGTGATTGTGTGTGTATGAGTTTCCTTGATTTCTTTCTGTGTGTTTTCTTTTGCACCTTATCTTTATTTGGGCAACATGGTATTTAGTTTTCTAGAGTGGTTATAAATTGGCATAATATTCCAATGGCTTTATGTATCTTTATTATGTCTCCATAGGTGCTTCTTCCATGGTGGTGTTTTGTGCCCATCTTTAACGATGTTGCTTAATGCTTCCACCTTTTCTCCTCTTTTTTTCTTATTATTGGAATAGTTGCCTCATATAACACTATGTACTATAATTCCATTATACATTCTGTCAAATAATGTTGGTGAGCACATTCATTCATGATCACTATAGCAGACACACAGCTTTAAAAATACTAATTCAATTGGTCTGCTAGTTCGATTCAGAAAGACAAACTTGAAGAGGGCTTTTCATGATTCCATCCTAAACATGCCTCTCTGTATTTCAAAATCATTGATATCATTAGGTTTAAATAGTGGAATCTGCATTCACCAAAGGTGTTCAAAGACTTATTCTTTCATCTTTTCCTTCTTCAGATTTTTAAAGCATGTAGATCCTCAAATCTATATTTTTGAATGCAGGCTTAGAAAATATTTTCCCTCATGACTGTCCTGGAATTGTCAGCAGTGTACCATTGTGTTATCTGCCATGAAAATTAGATTCTTGACAAAAAGCCATACAAAGCCCCTGCCAAGAACTGATGAGATGTTTCCAGTTTTATTATGATATCATATTGGTTCATAATGAAAATATTCGTGTCTTCAATTTATCTAGACAATTTTGAGTAAGACCAGCCTGCAACACTATATACTACCCAATATCAGAATGATACTTTAATCACAGGTTTAGTCAGAGACCATGTGGCCAGGTTTTCGGAGTTTCTGATAAGATTTCTCAGCTAACAGAAGGGTCTTAGAAAAAACAGAATCACTGATATGCTTGGCCGGGGCAGACCTTGACTCACTTTGACATTCTCTTTCTCCTCCCTCGCCAAAGAAAGGTTGAGTGGATTGGTATTCGAGGGGATTGTTGCTGACATTGTTATCATTGTATCCTCTTCCTTCCCCACCTCCCCCACTGAGTTCATGTAAACAGTATCAGGAAAATGCACTTATTGTTGTTTAGTCATGTCCAACTCTTTGTAACACCATTTGAGGGCTTTTCTTGACAAAGGTATTAGAGTGGTTTTCCATTTCCTTCTCTAGCTCATTTTATAGATGAGCAAACTGAGGTAAACAGGGCTAAGTTGCTTGCTTAGGTTCACACAGCTATTAATTGTCTAAAATCACATTTGAACTCAGGTATTCCTAAATCTAGACCCAAGTTCTATCAACTGTACCACCTATCTGCCAGAAATTTTACTATCTTATAAATACCACCACTACTACTACTATTATATTATATTATAATATTTTATATTGTACTATATTATGCTTATATTATATCATATTATATTATATCATTATGTCATATCATATTATATCATATCATATTATAATAAGTATATTATACTTATTGTTCTTCACAGTATTAGAAAGGGAAGTGGTTAAGCTGTCTAATTTTAGTGATTCAATCCCAGTCTTAGAAAATAGGTTAATATTCTGTAGGCTCACCAAAATCTCTGGATAGCTATAGTAGCAGGAAAATGGGGATCATATGGACCTTACCCTAGTCCCACATGACTTTTATTTCTTTCATTATGTCTCCATAGTGTGAATGTTTTTTTTATTCTATAATTTAACCTTATGAATATTAAGTATGGCAATGATTTTTAAAAGAATTCTTAATTTTTGTGGATCATGTTATATCTGAGCATTTGTCAACAGCAGATAATAGACTGATTACAGGACAGGTTATTTGTTGAATTCTCAAGGATTATTTAAGTACTGTTTTACTTTGTTTATATTGGGGATTTGTCCTTTATCAGTTTAGGAAAGATAATGAGATTCTGATGAACAATTCCAACTAAAAGTTAATATCTTGTTTTCTATCTATTGCCTACTACTAATTTTTGGTTAGTTGCAGTGATACGATGCACAGTTCCAACTGTTTCTTTCCATAATCTGCATTGATGGATGTGTCTAAGTTCCTCAAAGACAGCCCTTCTATAGTTTGTGTTGGTGATAACTCCCTTCTGTGCGAAGTGAGGCTAAGTCACTTAACCTCTGTTTCAGTTTCCTAATTATAAAATAGGGATAATAATCTCACCTAAGTCTCAAGGTTATTATGAGGACAGAATGAGATAGTATTTGTAAAGTAATTTGTAAAACTTAAAACACTCTATAACATCAAATTGCATCATTTAACTTTATTTTTACACTCTTTTCTTTTTAAATTAAGTTCTAAATGATTACCCTCCATCCCACGCCTGTCACCACATCCTGAGAAGGCAAACAAATGATATCAATTATACACATGAAATCATGCAAAACATAATTCTATATTGTCTACATCACAAAAAGAAAGAAAGTGAGAAAATCATACTTTGCTTTTCAGAGTTCATCAGTTCTCTCTCGGTTGGGAGGTGGATAGCATTTCTTAAAAATATCATGAGTCCATTGGAACCATCTCAGATTGTATTATATTGTATTGATCAGAATACCCAAGTCTTTCACAGTTGATCATCATCACATCATTGTTGTCACTGTGTACAATTATCTGGTCCTTCTCATTTCACTTTGCATCCATTAATATTGATCTTACTATATATTTTTTTGGTTTTGTTTTTTTGTTTTTGGCAGGGCAATTGGGGTTAAGTGACTTGCCCAAGGTCACACAGCTAGTACATGTGTCAAGTGTCTCAGGCCAGATTTGAACTCAGGTCCTCCTGACTCCAGGGCCGGTGCTCTACTCACTGTGCCACCTAGATCTTGCTATATTTTTTAAGCCACCTACATCATCATTTCATGTAGCAAAGTGGTACTTCATCACAACCATATACTATAACTCGTGCAACCATACCCCAATTGATGAGCATACCATTTATTTCTAATACTTTGTTACCACAAAAAAGAGATGCTGTAAATATTTTTTGTGTATACATAGATACTTTTTATTTTTATTTTATCTCTTTGCGGTAAAGTTCTAGTAGGAGTATTGCTGGGTAAAAGGGTATGCCTGTTTTTATAGTTCTTTGGGCTTAGTTCCAAATTGTTCTCCAGAAACATGGGACAGGTTCACAATTCTGCCAGCATTTTATTAGTATATCTATTTTCCCTCTTCCCCTCCAGCACTTGTCATTTCTGGTATCTGTGAGGTAGTACCTCAGAGTTTTTTCTTAAATATGCATTTCTCTAATCAATACTAATTTTGAATGTTTTTTCACTTTACAATAAATAGTTTTGATATCTTCTTTTGAAAACTGCCTTATATCTTTGATTGTGTATTAATTAGAGGATGGCTCTTATTTTTATAAATTCAACTCAGTTTCCTATATATTTGAAAAATTAGAACTTTATCAGAGAAACAATAATCATGAGTAGTCAATGACCAACTAAGTATTGGAACTGTTCCTTAAGGATATATTTACAAAGGCATTTTTACCCAGAGTGCTGTGAAAAAAGAGGTGGAATTAGTAGATAACCTTGAAGTCATAAAGACCTGTATTCAAGTCCTATTTTTGAGCCATACTAATCTAACTCTTTGAATCTATTACATGTAGAGCAGGTGCCTACTTGCATTGATAGAGGGGATCTCTTCATCCCAGAATCCCCTATACTGGTGAAATTAAAGTGCTAGTCACTTTTTCTTTCAAAGTGAAAAGTATTTTAAGCGTTTTAGGTACATATGCACCTTACCACATTTTATTTTGACATAAAATAAGATTCACCATGTTATTACTAATGGGACAATTCTTTTATAAAAACGATCTAATATTAAGTTGATTCAGTGATCTACATATTTACATTCCCTATTCAGTAAGGAATCAGGCATTAAGTTTTTTCTGAGAACATTGTCAGAAAGAGGTGGACACGAGGTCACCAGAACACAAAGACCAATACAGAGTATCCATTTCATTACTGAAGCTTACTATATAATGGTGGCAATTGAAGCAGTTCCAAGGGAGAAATGAATGCATGTAATATATTTTATGAAGTCTTCCAATTCAGATAATAAGCATTAAAAGTACTTAAATATTATCTGTGGATCCAATGAGAAGTGTGATAAACACAGCAATATTATTTATTAAATAGAATAGGTAGGTTTGGTACTCAGTGGCACAGAACTACTAGCATAAATGATGAGGGAAGATGAGTTCCTATTGTAAGAAAGAGATTAAATGCATGTTTTGCTTTGATGGGTGTAAACAAAATGGTATGTACAGTACTTGGGATCAAGATTTTCCTTGTGACCAAATTGTTTCCAAGGGTTAAAGGGCCAACTCTGAGATCTACATATAATAAATAGAATTAATGATCACTAATTATGACAATACTTCAAATGAGATAACAAATTTAAATCATTTTGCATACCATAAAGTGCTATATGTATGTACATATATATGCCACTTATGATTAAAATCATTTTCATTATTGACAACACTAATGGACTTTAGACCTCATTGTTGTGGCTACTCCCTCTAGCAATGAATTAACCCATGCTTTCTCACCATTAATTATTCTTGATTTTATTATCATTATTATTATTATTATTTCATACTTGTGATTTTGTTAGTATAAAGAATTGTTCATGTTGCAGAAACTCTTTCCTTCCAAACCATATATTAACTGTGCTATACCTTACACTCTTAGAAAGCCGCCCAGGGCACTGAGTAGTCAAATTACTTGCCCAGGGTGGCACAACGCTCTATCCATTATACACAATTCTGCTGCTTTCTTTAAAGTCCTCCAGGAAGTCTTCACTGGAGGTGGGGGATGGGGGCAGGTCCATCTGACATGCTCTTCCTCTACTTCTCTTGACATTTCGTGAATAATGATAATTGACATTTACATAGCATTTTGTGGTCTACAATGTGCTTTAGCCACATTCTCTTACTGAATCCTGGTAGAAAAGTTTAGGGAAGGAGGACAATAACAATTCACAAGAGTCAGTCAAAAGAGTTTAATGTGTGTACTTATTTCAGGAAATGAATTGTCCAAAGCAATCATCAAGCATTTATAAGGCACCTGCTGTATACAGTGGACATACAAAGCATTATGCCAGTTACAAGAGATAAAAACAGAAAATTAAAACTGTCTTTGTCTTTAAGGAGCTTAAACTCTGTTCAAGGAAACAACACATACATGCAAAAAGGCATATAAAATATCTAAAAGGAAATTAAATGCCAAGGATGGCTCTGGCACTTGGGGGAAATGCTAGTATTTGCATTCAGGAGGACTATAGTGCTTGAGCTTAACTTTGAAACACATTCTGGATTCTAAAGTCGGAGGTAAGAAGTCTCAGGGAGACATTCTGTCTAAGGACACTGTTATGGGAGAATGCATGCTATGTGTAAATAATAGTGAGATGGCTTGTTTAGTAGACCATAGAGTATGTGAATAGGAGTAATACGTAATTGATCTGGAAAGATAGTATGGGCTCAGGATATGATGACTTGCAAATACTAGCCCAAAGAGTTTATATTTGATTTTGCATACCATGGAGAGCCACTGAAACTTACTGAATGGGGGAATGACTTAATAAGACCTTTACTTCAAGATTATCCCTTTCATAGATGTGTAGAGAATGGAAAGGGGAAGAACTTGAGGCAGGAAAATCAGTTAGGAAGCCAATTCAACAGACTGGTATTTGTTGTTGTCCTTCGTTCTTGGAAAGGACCAAAATGACATCCCTATGCCAGAGTCAAGTTTCAATGTGTCCAACTGTGGTTGATCAGACCAATATCATCTTAGAATGCTCTACCACAGATTGGGCACACACAATCTGTGTGAAAATTTGATGTGGATGTATAACTAGGGCATCCTGCATTTCCTTCGAGCTGTTTCAATTCTTCTTTGCTCATAGAGCACAGCACCTTGCCTGATGTGAGAACACCATGCTGAGAGGTCCTGGGCCAGTGTCTCTCATGTTGCATAATCAATTCCAAAACTCTTGAGAGAGAACTGGAGTGTGTTCTTGTATTGCTTCTTCTGACAGCCATGTGAACACTTGCCCTGTGTGAGTTCTCTATAAAACAGTTTTTTTGGCAAGCATGCATTTTGCATTCAAACATGTGGCCAGCCCATCAGAGTCGTGCTCTCTGAAGCAGAGTTTGAATGCTTGGCAGTTTAGTTTGAGTACAAACCTCACTTTCTGGTACCTTATCCTGCCAGGTGATCTTCAGAATCTTCCCAAGACAATTCAAATGGAAGCGATTCAGTTTCCTGGCATGGCTCTGGTAGACTGTCCAGGTTTCACAGGCACACAATAATGAGGTCAGCACAATGGCTCTATAAACCTTCAGTCTGGTACTCAGTCTAATACATCTTCTCTCCCTTACTTTCCTTCAGAGCCTCACAGACACTGCCCTATTTAACAAACTAGGGCAAAAGTTTAGAGTGATGCTAGTGGTACTGAGGATAGGACATTGAGATTATGGCAGACTGTGGTAGGGAAAATATATGGCCTTTGGAAATGTGTGCTTCCTGAAGAAGAGGGTGGAGAGCTAGCAATCCGAAGATAAGTTTTCCAGAGACAACAGAAGAGGAGCTAGAAGATCTTGGCTCAGAAAACTCAGATTCTATCTATAGTTCAACTCCTCACGTGAAGGCCTGAGCACCTGGCATATGCCACAGATGTTTTGCCACATGTGGACTAAAACAAAGGAGCAATTAGCAGAAGCCTTACAGAGTTACCCTCTACATAAGGCAAGCATGGGCAGCAAAATGATGGGCAATGTGATAGCTCCCTTTTTGGAACTAACTTGGTGTTGTCCCTAAGGGAAAACTATGAGAATATCAAAAAAATGGCGGGTAGAACCCTGCTCATTTAGTCCACTATCCTACTGCCTTTTCGAATGAACATGTGCAAGCCAACATCCAATTTCCCCTATTTCAATTAGATTTCTTATAGCCATTTTACTTTATTATGGAGAAAAAAATGTAATGGCCTATTTTACTTTTTTTTCTGAAGGCAGAAAGACTTTTGCTTTAGTTGTAAAGAAGGGAGTACATGATAAAGTATTCAATTTGATTTCTCTTTCATCGTACACTGCTTCTGAACATCTAATTGTTTTCAATTGTCTAAATAAAATGCCTTTACAACGAAAGAAATTAAGAGTACCTATACTAGAACAAGAGCTGTATAAGTGTAGAGAAATTAATTGTTGTGAGAGCTCTTGTGAAATCAAATTATTAGGACTTGTTGTTTATCCTTTGTTCTTAAAGAGGGTCATAACATCAAGAAGAGGATGCCATGACTTGCAAATGAATTGGATTTAAATGACAAACGGCTGTGTGAGGTCACCAGCCTTACTTTCTCCTCCAGATACATCTGGGTCCAATGGCAAGATGTAGAATAGGATGGCAGGAGATGACCCTGTATCAGGACTTGGTAAGTAATTGAGGCAGAGTGAGAAGTAGAAGCCGAGGTGGCAAACATGGCTGATAAAAAGCATAATAAGACCTGGACAGAAAAAAAAATAAGTTTAATGAATTGGGTAATGGAAGGGAAAGATAATGGGTTATGCTTTAGACCTGTTGAGTTTGAAATGTCTATAGGATAATTTCTTCAAAATCTGTGAGTGGTAGTTGTGGCACAGGACTGGAGGTTATGAGAGACTAAAACTGGATATGTAGATGTGTGGTACAATTGAGAGAGAAGAAAAGAGGGTGCAGTACAAAGAAGGAAGAAGATCACAACAATGTCTACTACAGAAGGTTCAAAATGTCAGTCAATACTACTTTATGCTAAACATTGCAGATATAAAGAAATACAAAATATAATCCCTGGTCTCCAGGAGCATACAATCTAATGGGGGAGACAGCAAGAAAACAACTATGCACAAGATGTACACAGGATGAATTGAAAGTAGTCAACAGGGGAAAGGCATTAGACGTATTAGAATTTTAGAAACTCAATAATAACTCAAGAATAATTAGGACTCCTTCGCTTCCTGAAATGTGGAACTTTAGCTTATATTTTAAGGGAGCCAGGGAAACAAGGAGTCAAAGATGAGATGAGAGATCTTCACAGGCATGTAGTATAGTAAGTGAAAGTGCCAAATTGGGAGATATAGTGTCTTATATGAGGAACAGAGGGAGACTCAGATTATGTGAGGGAAGGAGTATAGTAAAGGATGAGAATTTCCAACTTACTTCCCAGAAGGTACCCCACTCTGCTTTGAGATGCTATCCAGTGCTTTTAGAATTCATTTGGGTTTAAATGTTTTCTGTTCAAGGAATCTCTGCTGCTTCCACCAATGTTGGCTCTCATCCCCTGTCATATCTAAGAACTAAAATGGGAGAGTAATGTGAGGTAGCATGACGTAGAGGAAATCAACTAGATTTGTCAATCAGAAAACCTTGTTACAAATCTATTTAGTAGCTGAGTGACACAGTTTTCTCATCTATAAAATTTAATAGTACCTGTAATATAAAGATGGTTTTGAGAGTCCAGTGTACTATGACAGTTGTCTCCTAGATTGTCATCTCATCTACCTTCTTTCCCTACTTCAATTCGTCTATTGGATCCCATCCAAAAGAGTGACTTCAAAGAACTCTTTTACCCCACGTCCCTCTTCCTTTTATTGGAAAACAACATTAGGCATGATATATGAATAACATAAAATATAACCCAGACTATACTCTCTCTCCATACACTTCTTCTTTCTCCTAATATGCCACATTACATTAATGGACCTTTTTTCCCCACTTCCACTACTTTCCATATATTCTTAAGATGCTATCATCTTATATTAATATGTAAGCTACTTGATGTTAGATACTGCCTTACATACTTGTATTTCTATCCCCAACACTTAGTGCATTGTAAGGCTCACATTATTGTTCAGTCATTGTAGTCATTTCCTACTCTTCATAAACCCATTTGGGATTTTCTTGGTAAAGATTCTTAAAATGCTTTGCCATTTCTCTAGCTCATTTTATAGATGAGAGAACTGAGGCAAACAGGTTAAAGCACTTGCTCAAATAAGTGTCTGAGGTTGGATTTGAATTCATGTCTTCCTGACTCTGGGCCTGGCACTCTATCCACTGCACCACCTAGCTGCCCTCAAGGGTCATAATCAATGCTTAATAAATTCTCTCTCTCTCTCTCTCTCTCTCTCTCTCTCTCTCTCTCTCTCTTTCTCTTACTCACTCACTTTCTCTCTCCCTGTACATGGATAGATAGATCTAGATCTATCTATAGCTATATCTATCCATAGCTACAGATAGATCTAGATCTATCTAGAGAGATATAGATAGATATCTATAGATAGATCTACACACACACACACATATGTGGAGAGAAAGAGACAGAGACAAAGAAACAGAGATAGAAATGGCATCAAGCTGTATAACTCAATAAAAACACATTGAACAGCTCCTTCATCCTAAAAAGATCTTTACCCAAAGATATTAAAATGTCATTAGGACTTGAGAAGAATAAGATTCTTAATATATGCCAAGGAAAGAGAACACCTAAAGTTGGTGAACTATAAGCCAGTAAATGAAGATGTTACTAACAGATATCTTGTTTTCTAAATAAGAGATATTTAGAAGAAAGATACCAAAAAGAAGGCTGTGAATCATTGGTATTAATGCACTTACTGGGATCCTAAAATGAAAGCTGAATGGGAAGAACATTTTTCAGTAAATAACATTAATGCAATGTATACATGCAATTCAAGTATATTTTTAGATCTATATAATTGGTCATAACATATTTGAGGAGTATTCCAATCATGACCATCACAATAAGAACAATAAAAGCCAGGACTGTTACTATTTCTTATGAAATGTTGATGAAATAGGACCTATTACCCTAAAGCATCACTCATTCTTTTTCACCAAAATGAAGGAAGAAAATTGATATACATTCTCAAAAGAAGCTAGCTAGTACAATTATAGCACTGGACATATGATCAGAAAGACCTGAGTTTGAATTCTGCCTCAAAAATTTATTAATTATGTGACCCCAGACAAATCATTTAATACCTCTCAGTCTCAATTTCTCATATGAAAAATGGGAATAGTAGTAGCAGCAGCATCTAGAATTTATATGTTCTTCTGAGGTTTGCAAAATGACTTGTTAAGGCTCACTCAGTCATTAAGTATCTGAGGCAGAATTTGAGCTCACTTCAGGTTCATGTTTTTGACTTCAAGTCCAATGCTCCATCTAACTATCTCTAATAATAGCACTGTACTTACAGGGGTGTTGGAAGGTTGAAATAACATGACAAATTTTTTGCTTTACAAACCTAAATCTATGTACAAATTCAAGCTCTTATCATTCTTGGGGTACATAATAAACAAGTCAAAATCCAATGGAAATGTGTTTTGAATAGGAAGACATCACTTTATGGGGAGCAGTAAATTTTGACAACATGTATATACCACTGAGTTTATTGAATAGCCCATGTAATGGCTCCATGAAGGAATCAAAAATCCCTCTCTGAATATCCCACAAATAAACATCCAACAATATGCTGATAAAGAAGTATTAAGCTCAGGGTAGGAAATATGGATTTGGGGGTAGGAAATAGAGGGATTTAAGATTAAGGGCACCAGGTCATTGTCAGCAGAAATTATGAAAGGAAATGTTAGAAACTATGAAACATAACATTGCAGGCTGCAAAATATTTTGTACCTATTGAGTACCTAGTGCGAAAGTCCTGATGGCTAGAATTATCCATCAGAAGTTTGCTATCTTTCATGTACTTACAGATGACGAACGCCCACCTTAAATTTACAGACCTCAAAATATCTTGAAGAATTCAACAATTATATCTGAGTCAAATGGTGGCCATCTCTAGTGCAGGATGAGAAGGGAGGGATGGAGACAATTCAGAACTTAAAATCTAACAAAAAATAAAATTAAATTAAAAAACAACAACAAACTCAACCATTAATCCATAGTGGAACTAGACCACTATCACAGATTGAACTATTGGTTCCAATAACCTAGACAAAATATTAAACCGCAACTACTTAATTACAATGAATGTTGCCATATCAGATACTCATAATTTCTAAACCACTTGGAATGATAAATTTACAAAATTTAAAGAAGAGACCAAAGTCATGAGGAAATAGTATCAAATACATGTCATCCCTGTTGTCCTGTCTGCTGGTACGGTTTTGGTGAGGATGCTTTCAGTAAATTTACACAAATTGAGTTTACCTTGTAATACTTTATTCAACGTTAGTCAAATTTATTTTGAGTCATTTTATGTACTTATACCTGAATTTATGTTGTTGTTTAGTTGTTTTTCAGTCATGTCTAGCTCTTTGTGACTCCATTTGGGATTTTCTTGGCAAAGATACTTAAGTGGTTTGCTATTTCCTTCTTAAGTTCATTTTACAGATGATGAAACTGAGGCAAATGGAGTTAAGTGACTTGTCCCATGTCACACAGTTAGTAAGTGTCTGAGGCTGGATTTGAACTCTTGCAGATGAATCTTCCAGGAGGGGAGGTTCAAGAAATGGGAGGTAGAAGAAACCTGGCAGAGAAGCCATTCATGCTTCTATATTCAGAGTCCTCTGATAGCATTTGATGTTTTCAGTGAACTGTATTTCTCATCCTAATGATCTTCCTCTGCCTTTCATTTTGTTCTCTATTCTCCTTCGTGTAAAATAAATGAATGATTGCTAATGATCATTTCCTATTTTATGTTAGACACAGTTGATAGAATTTTGGGAAAGGGCAGTTTGGGAAAAGTGGGGACACATTCAATATCTAGCATGAAGATCGGGGAAGCAAAAGATTACTGTATTGCTAATTGATGGAAGGGGGTATCCTTGGTGGGGCTATGTTGCCAGAGTTTTCCTTAGCCAGCCCAAGGTAATAAGCAAAAGGAGAAATTAAACAGAAAGAGACATTTCTAACTGGAAATTAATAAAAATTCCCTAGATTATAAAAGCTAAGCCTCTCTAGGTAAGTCTGAGCCTGCCCACAATGAGTAGGTAGAGGGGAGTCTCTTCCTGGAATCTTATGTACCTGTACACAATTGTTCTTCACTGCCTCCCCTTACCTTCTTTCCCTTGCAGAAACAGCTCATGATTGGATGAAGATGTCTCTAGAGCCAGAGATTTCTCCTCACTCCTCACCTACACCCATCATGGGTATTTTATATCACAAGTAGATGGGATTATTGTGATGTTTATTGAAACAATACTGATATCATAACTTTATAGATGAGAAGATAGAGAGGGGGAGGGAAGATTTTTCCTAAGTCACATAAATCTTAAATGGTTGGACTGAGATTGGAACCCGAATCACTGTGACCGTATTAGATTTACAAAGGGCAAATCCATTTTACAGAGACAGAGAACTGAGTACCTAAGGGGCTGGGGTTACTCACGGTAAAGTGTTTCTGACCTGCCCAAAGTAAAAGGTAGCAAACAAAAGAGACAAGTTTGGAACTTTGATTCTCTGTCTCCAAACCCAGCACTATTCCTGAACCACATTTGCTGACTCATAATCTCAACACAGTAGGTAGCAAAGTGGCCTATGATTCTGAGCTCCATCATTGGTTTATTGAGGGTTTAAAAGGAACCCTATTGTGGAGAGAACTACAATCTACTAGGGCAATATCTTATTGTTCCACATTTCCTACCTTCTTGGATTGAGTAGAAATGTCTATGATGTCTATAAATGTCTATGATGAAAGCAAGTTTAATTGAATCTTTATTATTTTAACATAAAATGACATAGAGAGGGGACTTTCCTTTACAATAGAAGTTTTTTAAATAGGCATACATAAAACTTTTTTGTTTTAGTATTTTGAGAAATTTATTTCAGTATAATTATTTTCCTTTGTAGTCTTCTCTATTGTTTATGTTTTTTAAAACATTATTTTGAGAAGAGCTCCATCAGCTCCATAGACACACACACACACATACACACACACACATGCACATTGCTTTAATGCTGTAAATACCCAATGTGATGAGAGTCCTAGTTCTTTTTGTGCTTTCCCAAAAGAAATGGGCACTAGGCACAGTAAAAATAAAATAAAATATTCCCTAACATGACAAATTGTAAATTCCCGTGGGATAAATAATATTTATAAATATCAGTTAATAAAAAATCTACATAGTAAATAAAAAGTAATTTTGGTGGAGAATATCTTTTTGGTTAGTAGGAAGGTGCCCTAGGAAAGGTCTCATGTAGGCATTGGCACTTGACTTTACCTTTGAAGGAAACTGGTTTCTCAAAGGCGATGGTGAATGGGCACATTCCAGAATCCCAGACATGGGGTACAGCCTTCTCAAAGCATGAATGAGGAAGATGCAGTGTAGTGTTAGAAGAATAGCAAACAGGCCAGTTTGACTGGATTCTCCCAGAGTATGATAGAAAGGAGGGAAAGTAGGAAACAACCATTTATTAAATGCCTAGTAACACAGTATCTAGCATCGTACTAAATGCTTTACAAGTATTACCTTATTTTTTCTCACAGCAGCCTGGAAGGTAATTTTTATTATTACTCGACTTTACATTTGAGGAATCTGAGGCCGACAGAGATTAAATGATTTGTACTACCCTTACTGCCAAATACAGAATCCAGAGATTAAAGATTTAAATGTTAGTGTCTAAGGCTAGATTTGATCTCCTGTCATCCTGACTCCATGCCAGGCTCTCTATCCCTTTCACTACTTAGCTCTTCTAGGTTAAGGAAAGCAACATGGAAAAACTTGGAAAATCAGACTAGAATCAAATTTTGAAGGTGTTTACATCTTCCACAGACCATCCTGTATATGATCCTAGAAGAAATAGAGAGAGAGGGAACTTCTTGAGCTAGAGAATGATTTGATCAACTGTGTGTTGGCAAATTACTTTGAGATTTAGTACATGCAGCTTAGCACAGTGCAGAAGCCCAAAGGCCCTGGACAGAGTGTTTAGGCTGTATATTTCCTTCTAATGTGGAATGAGCAATTTGAGAGAGTTGTGGACTTACCTTTAGTACATAAGGGACCAGGGAAAACAATATTAAACTTTTTAATCTTTTTCAAGGCTAATTGTTATAAAGTTACATAAAATCTGAAATGTAAGTTAAACCATAGTTGATTTCTAGAAAAAGAAATATTGGCAGGCCAAGAATTTATAGATTTATGTATGTGCGTATAAATGTATATTTATGTGTGAGCATGTGTTATGTGTACACACATGTATGTATGTACATGTGCACATACAGTACCAAATTGTGACTGAACTATGTGTAGAAACACATGCACACATATATGTAAACAATACTGTACATACTTTTATATGTATGCATGTACATCTATGTATGTATATATATACAAACATGCATGCATGTTTGTGTGTGTCACCATTTGAGGATTACCAGACTAGAGGGAAACATGGTTTCATGGGAAGATTTCAGAACTTTTGTTGTAAGGATAGAGGGATTGAATCTTCCCTCTGACTCTATGTGACCAGGGGTTGTCACTTAACCTCTCTAAACCTCAGCTTTCTTAGAGGGGACCTTCCTCACGGTGTGCTGGTGTAAATCAAATGTAAGGTGTATTGTAAACCATAATATCACCTATTATTTTTTGTGTATCAGGAGCTAAATAAACATTGGCACCTAATCAGGTTTCTCCAATATGCAAAGACCGTAAGTCATACATACAGTCTTTTTCGGCTACGCACTGAATTTAAATAATATTAATCCACATGTATACAATTCAGAAATGTTTGCAAAGCACTTTATTCGTGGAAACCTAGTAAGGTAGGTATTATAAGAATAATAATCCTCATTTATAGATATGTTTCTGAGGCTTAGAAAGTAACTTCCATCCCTCTTCACAAAGCTAGGATATGTCTGAGGCCACATTCAAACTTACATTTTCACATGGCTCTAACAATGCTATATGGTCTCAATCTAAAAGAAAAGAAACTTGGCACAATTTTCTTGTGAATAGAGCACAATTTCAGATCTCAATGATACACATAAAAGACAGTTCAAAAATAAATTAAATAGTGAGCACACCACTCTGCCTAACTATTGATGGCATGTGCCTTTAAAGACTGAAATGCTGGAGACATTGATTTAACAATGATGTCCTAGCTACTACATATTAGTAAACTTAGAGAGATGTTTACTCCCACAATGTCTTTACTCTCTCAATGGCAAAGTCTCTGAGACTCTAAGTCGAAGATGGGCAGATATAGTTTCTTCAATAGGATCAAATGAGATGATATTTGTAGAAGGCTTAGTACAGTGCCTGGCCAAAGAATACTTGCTTAATAAATTTTTAATCCCTTCCCCTTGCCCCAAAAGGATCATAAGATCAAAACTCCTACTCTCTTTCCCCAAAAGGACATTACACACATCTGTGTTCATTCCTTATAGAGCTTTTAGACTTTCATGTCCTTAATAGCAATGCCTGGGTGTCATTTAAGCATTATATTCCTACCCTTACTGCCAAATACAGAATTCAGCACACAATAGGACTTAAATGAACTTGCTTCATTGCACTAGATTGTTGATTGAGAATCCGTTCCCCATTTCACAGTGCTAAGTAAAAGTAACCAGATGGGATTTCATCTAATTTACACAACTAATTTCATTAGTGATGGGGAAAGTGTTTTACTTTTCTCTTCCAAACAAGAATATAAGTAACTATGTCAATACAGAATTGCCTTATTATTTTCATGGAATTAGTGCTTCTGTATTCACTTGATAGCTCAACTGGGTGAAGTCAGAACACCTGAATCTTGGCACTGCCCTGCCATTTGTTGGCTGTGTGATATTGGCAAAATCCATTAACCTCTTTGATCCCTTAAAGTACATATTCACGCGAATTGCTCTTGTCCTCATCGTTGTCCTATCATAATTATGATCATCTCTCCAGATACTTAACTAAATTAATTTGTGTTATTCCCAGCAAGGAAATTCTATCCACCTTGCACATTGCTATTTCCTTATAACTTAGCCTCACACAGTTGACTGGAATATTTCATGATGTTTTCTATCCAGTCATTCTTAAATTCAGCTCTGTTGATGCTGTCATGCCTTCTTACCTAGTACTTTCTATGCCAGATCTCAGGAATCCATGTGCTTATTTCTTGGTTAAATTAATCTATTCAGAACTGAAAATCCTAACATGAGACTGCACCATCTTGATTACTAACTGAACATGCTTTCAACCCATTCAGCCAACCATCCATGGCTTCTAGGCATCTTTTCTGCTCTTTTGTACATACTGCCCACAACCTTCTTCTCTACCTTACTATAGACACAGTAATCTAAGCAAAAATTATTTTTAGAAAAGGCATGCCAGTTGATTTTCCTGTGAAACAACTCACAAATCCCATTATTCATCAGAAGAAAATTCCCTTTTAGTGCCTCTGCTTCCCTAGATGTGCCAATTCTTTCCATTAAAATGAAATCTCCTTAAGGTTGGGACAATCTCAATTTTTACATTTCTGTTCCAAGTTCTTAATACAATTCTTGACATATCGAGTTATTTAATAAGCATTCATTCATGGAGAGGGTACGATATGCCCAGGGTCCTATGGCTGGTATATTTCATAAGCCAGACTTAAACTCAAGTCTTCTTGACTTCAAGCCTAGCCACTGTGCTTCTCGTTGTTTTCATTATTACTGCTTTCATTATTGTTTCCATCATCAACTTCCTGATCTGAGAAGTGATGTGGTTATATTTCTTTATTTAAATAGTCCTAAAAATTACATATTCTTTGTTGCATTAGATCTTGAAGACAAGTCACAACTCTGGGTCATCCAACTATAGATGTTATAGCTACGGATCATCCAGAAGGCCTTTGGTCAGGGCCTTGATAGCAACAGAGAATTAACATATGGAAGAGTTTCCTATAAACCACTCTTTCATGTTTCTCAGCAAGGACAGTTGTTCTGATTTCAGCATTTCCTTAAAATTCCCCACTCTTTGCAATACATTATTTGGGAATGGCCACTCAGATTTGCAGAATGGCATGTCATAAAGAAAATGTTGATGGACTTTCAGTGAGGAGATTTGGGTTCAAATCCCACTTTAAGCAAGTCACATAGCTTCTCAAAGTCTTGGTTTCCTCAGCTGTGAAATGGGAATAATAATGCTTGCAAAACTTTCTTCATGGGATAATTATAAGGAAAACACTTAGAAAACCTTAATACAAAAAAATAAAATATATAAAAATATAAAATAAATTAATAAAAAATAAAATAAATTATAAAAAATTATAAAAATAAAAAATATAAAATATAAAAATAAAAAATAATAAAAAACCTTATACATGTGAATTATTATTATTTGGGTGCATTAACTTTTCTATCCTTTCTTGCTCTTACCATATTGTGAATCCTTAATATATGTCAGTCACACATTAAAAAAGAAATTCTGTTTGCTGGTGTGGAATTCATAGGTTTAAAGTCTATTTTGCAAGAAATGACAAAAGGTACTGTTTCTGAGAAACCTAGAAAGACTTGTATGAACTGATGTGGAATGATATGATCTGTCAGAAAAAATCTATACAATGACCACAATATAAAGAAAAGCATCTTCAACTAAAACTTCTGTAGTGACTATTGACAATTCTAGATATTAATAGTGCTATCTACCTCCTGACATAGAGGTAATGGAATAAAGAGAGAGAAAATGAAATTTTTGGATATGGCCAATGTGAGAAATTGTTTTGCTTGACTATGCTGATTTTTACAAGGTGTTTTCTTTAGTAGAGGTGAGAGGAAGAGGATAGGTAAGAGTGGGATAATGATAGACTTCCAAAGACAAGAATAGAAAAAAAATGAGAACAGAAGGAATGCCAGAAGGAATCTCTGACCAGCAGGACAGTTATGAAAGTTACATGTTGGCTTATTTTATTCATAAAAAGCAAAAAAAAAAACCACTAGTTATATAGAAGAGATTTGAAATTTTATGTCCAAGCCTTCCTCCCCTTCTCTTCTAAAGTTTACATGGCAAGTTATTATTATTATTTTTGATCATTCATTAAGTGCACATTACAAAAAAAAGAAGCAAAAAGGAAAGTCTATATTGTTCCATCTTTGGAGTTTCATTGGGGTAATGGCAGTATATAAAGAAGGTCATTAAATATTCAGATAAAAAAAAAACCTTCATTTTCCCATGGCTGTTCCATCATTTTCCCATGGCTGTTCCATCATTAAATAACCAATCAACAAGAAAATTGAGAACTTATATTTCTTTTAAAAAATTAGTATTTTATTTTTTCCAGTTACATTTAAATATTTTTAACATTCATTTTTAAAACTTTAAGTTCCAAATTCTCTCCCTGACTCCCTCCCCAAATCAACTCATTGAAAAGTCAGGCAATTCAGTATAGATTATACATGTGTAATCATGCAAAATATTTCCATAATGGTCATGTTGTAAAACAAAATATAGACCAAAAAAGCCCTCAAGAAAAATAAAGTAAAGAAAATAAAAGTATGCTTCAACCTATGTTCAGAAACGGTCAGATCTTTCTGTTGTGTTGGATAAAATTTTTCATCATAAAGCCTTCAGAGTTTTCTTAGATCATTGTATTGTTGAGAACAGTAATGTCATCCACAGCTGATCATCTTACAATATTGCTGTTTCCTTGTACATAGTACATTTCACTTTACATGAGCTCATGTAAGCCTTTCCAGGTTTTTCAGAGAGAATTCTGCTCATCATTTCTTATATCACAATAGTAATCCATCATAATCACATATGACACTTTGTTTAGCCATTCCCCAATTGATGGGTATCCCTTCAATTTCTAGTTCTTTGCCACCAATTTCCTTTTTATTTATCCCTTTTGGGATATAGATCTAGTAGTAATATTCCTAGGTCAAAATATATTGCATTATTTATAATCCTTTGGCTATGGATCCAAATTTCTGTACGGAATGGTTGAATTAGTTCACAACTCTACCAACAATGCATAAATGATTCACTTTTCCCACATCCCCTCCAAGATTTGTCATTTCCTTTTCTGTCCTATTAACCAAGGTATAAGGTAGAACCTCAGAAATGTTTTAATGTGTGTTTCTCCAAACAATAATGAGTTACAGCATTTTTTCATATTGCTATAGACAGCTTTGCTTACTTCACCCAAAACCTGAGAATATATTTTGTTCCTTAATCATTTGGCACATGATTTTATTTTTATAAATTTGTCTCAGTTTTCTATATGTTTAAGAAATAAGGCCCTTTAAAAGAAACTTTGAATTTTTTTTCATAATTACTATTGTTAACTGTATTTCCCTCTTCCCTATGTCCCATTTATTCTATTCTCTCTCTCCTTTCACCCTGTCCCTCCTCAAAAGTGTTTTGATTCTGATTACTCCCTCCCCCAATCTACTCTCCTTTCTGTCACCAACCACCTTTATCTTATCCCTTTCACCACCTACTTTCCTGTAAGGTAATAGAGATTTCTATACCCCATTGAATGTGTATGTTATTTCCTCTTTGAGACAATTCTGATGAGAAGGAAGTTCATTCATTCTCCCTCACTCCCCACATCTTCCCCTCCACTGTAGCATCTTTTTCTTGACTCTTTTATGTGACATAATTTGCTTTATTCTACTTCTCCTTTCTCTTTCTTTAAAAACATTCCTCTCTCATCCCTTAATTTTATTTCATTTTTTTAGACATCACCTCTTCATATTCAACTTGCACCTGTGCCCTCTGTCCATATACACTCTTTCTAACTGCCTTAATAATGAAAAAAAGTTCTTATGAGTTACAAGTATCATCTCCCCATGTAGGAATGTAAAGAGTTTAACCTTATTCAGCCCCTTATGATTTCCCTTTCCTGTTTACCTTTTAATGCTCCTTTTAAGTCTTGTATTTGACAGTCTATCCACCTCTGGTCTTTTCATCAAAAATGCTTGAAAGTCCTCTATTTCATTTAATGTTTATTTTTTCCCCTGAAGGTTTATACTCAGTTTTGCTGGGTAGGTGATTCTTGCTTATGATCCTAGCTCTTTTGTCCTCTGGAATATCATATTCCAAGCCCTCAGCTCCTTTAATGCAGAAACTGCTAAATCTTTGGTTATCCTGACTGTGCCTCCACCATACTTCAATTGTTTCTTTCTCTCTGCTTTCAATATCTTCTATTTCACCTGTTAGCTCTGGAATTTGCCTTTAATGTTCCTGGCAGTTTTCATTCTGAGACCTTTCAGGAGGTGATTTGCTGATTCTTTGAATTTCCGTTTTACCCTCTGATTCTAGAATACGAGGGCAGTTTTCCTTGATGTTTTCTTCAAAAATGATTTCTAGGCTGCTTTTTGGATCATGGCTTTCAGGTATTCCAATAATTTTTAAATTATCTGTCCTAGATATATCTTCCAGGTCAGGTTTTTTTTTTCCCAATCAGATAGTCCACATTTTCTTCTAGTATTTCCTTATGTTTTATTGTTTCTCAATTTCTTATAAAGTCATTACCTTTGGTTTGCTCAATTCTAATTTTTAAGGAATTATTTTCTTCAGTGAGCTTTTGTACCTCTTTTTTCATTTGTCCAATTCTACTTTTTAAAGAGTTTTTTTTTCTTAGTGGTTTTTTCATTTGTGCTTTTTTTCATTTGGCCAATTCTGCTTTTTATTGCATTCTTCTCCTCATTGGCTTTTTGTACTTCCTTTATCATTTGTCCTAGTTTGTTTTTTGGGATGTTATTCTAGTGTGTGTGTGTGTGTGTGTGTGTGTGTGTGTGTGTGTGTGTTTGTGTGTGAGGGAGTCTCCTTTACTAAGTTGGTCACTTATTTTTCATGATTCTTTTTGTATCACTCTCATTTCTCTTCCCAATTTTTCCTCTGCCTCTCTTACTTGATTTTCAAAATTGTTTTTAGCTCCTCCTTGTCCTGAGACCAATTTATATTTTTCTTAGAGGCTTTGGATGTAGGAGCTTTGACTTTGTTATTTTCTTCTGAGTGTATGTTTTGATCTTCCTTGTCACCATAGTAAGTTTCTATGGCTAGAATTTTTTTCTGTTGTTTGCTCATTTTCCCAACCTGTTTCTTAACTTTTAACTATTTGTTAAAGTAGTGCTCTGCTTCCAGAGTAGAGTGCTAACTGTCCCAAGCTTCAGGGTTTTTGTGGAAGTGTTTTCAGAGACTTCTAGAGGCCTTTAAGTTTTCAGTTCCTCTAAAGAGGTATGATCTAAGGAGAGATGTTTACTACTGTCCTGACCTATGCTCTTGTCTTTGAGTGACCACAAATACTCTTTTCTGTCCTGGAACTGTGATGAGTGTTCCTGCTCCACTGAGGCCACAAGCTCTTTGTGCTCCTCCTTGCCCTGGGACTGCCATACAGGTCTGTGACTCAGATCCAAGTATGGATAAAGCAACAGAGTCCTGCCTCAGTGCTAGCAAAAAGACCCTTGTTATTTGCTTCTGATTAGTTGTTCTACCCCCTTAACATCTGTAAGCTGAGAGCTCTGGAAGCAGCTGTTGCAGTTCCTGATTCAGTGGCTCCCAATGTCTGTTACTGGTTTGCTGGGGCTGGGTCTCTGCTGGCATGGCCCATGCTAGACTCCACTTTCACCCAGGTGCGACAGATCTTTCCTGCTAACCTTATAAGTTGTCTTTGGTCAGAAAAATATTTCACTCCCATCCTTTTGTGGGTTCTGCTACTCCAGGAATTGTTTTATGGAATTATTTAAAGTTGTTCAGAAGTCTTTTGGGGAGAGATCAGGTGAGTAGCTGTGTTTTCTCAACCATGTTGGATCCACCTATTATATTTAAATATGTGTTTGTTAATCAGGGTATGAAGACAATATGGAAAAAATAAGGCTTTGTTAAAGGAATGCTTGCTTTCTATTTAGTAAGAAAATATGTCTACAACCAAAAATAAATACGAAAACTCAGAGGAATTTTTTTGAGGGGACAGGAAACAGGAGAAGAAGCAATTGGAGGAGAAAATATCTCTTCTGTTATATAAAGTAATAGGGTGATTATTTTCTTGCCAATCTGGAACTTTTTATTTTCATTATTTTTTATTTTAGCAAGAGGGATATTTTATGGTCCTATGCTCATGCCAAGCTGCTATTATGGGAAAAATACCTTGGAATTAGGTAACCTGAATTGAAAGCACTTCTGTAAGACTTAAGTGCTCAGTGACCGTGGACAAGTAACTTAACCTCTAACATTTTCAGTTTTCTTATCTATAAGTTTGGGATAATAACAGACATTTCCAAGACATTCTTCCAAAAAATTATAAATATGAATTTAAAAAGAGGAAAAACTTAATATAATAGTATAGTGTGAAAGGAAGAATTTTAGCTTATAGTCAGAAAACAAATTTTTGCTCTGGACTCTTCTTAAATAACTTAGCTATGTGACTTTAGAAAATTCATTCAATGCTGAGTCTCAATTTCTTTCTTTCTTTTTTTTTTTGCTTTTTTGGCAGGGCAATCAGGATTAAGTGACTTGCCCAAGGTCACACAGCTAGTAAGTGTGTGTCAAGTGTCTATGGTCAGGTTTGAACTCAGGTCCTCCTGACTCTAAGGCCAGTGCTCTACTCACTGAGACACCTAGCTGCCCACTCAATTTCTTTCTTAGCAAAATGAGCTCGTAATATTCATATTAACATACCTTAAGAGGCATCTAGGTGATTGTGTCAGTAATGCAAAATGGGCTCCTTAGTACTTAGTTTAAGGGATGCCCTTGAAGAGTTTGGCTTTTGTATACCTTGAAAGTACTTTCACCTGTTAAGTGCTAAGCCCCAGGCCCAAAGCCCTATCAGGTGTGAAACCTGTGTGGGTGTAGATTAATGACTTAAGAGGGGCCAACTCAGGAACCAATGGTCTCTGCTCTCTGGTCTCTGGTCGTTGAGGTGGGGCTTGAGAACACCAGAGGCTTGGCTGTGAGGAGAGGCGAGAAACTACAGCTGAAAAAAGCCGAAGCAGAGCCAACCCATGTGTGGACCCAGGAGTTGGAGCAAGGACTTGAGGCCAGTGAATATGATTTATGCCATCTTA
>CM053623.1:187574690-187626404 GCA_028646595.1 Phalanger gymnotis
GGGCAAGCCACTTGCTAAGTCTGAGTCAGTTTACTCACATGTAAAATAAGCTAGCAAAGGAATTGGTAAACCATTCTTTTATCTTGGCCAAGAGAACCCCAAATAGGGTCACGAAGAGTTGGACACAACTAAAAAGTCTGAACAACAACAAAACTTTAGGGAATTTCTGTGAGTTAGAGATTATATATGCAAATATTACATAAAACACTATATGCCTGTGAATATTAGTTATTATTATCTCATTCTTTTCATCCTTTATCATCCTTATTCTCATTATTAATTGTTGCAAAGTGGCAATAAGAGAGAAATATCAAAAGAACCCTGTGCACTCACAGTGCAAAATGGGAGGAATAATTTAGATAGGAGGCAAGCTACTATGAAAAATTTTCTGTGTCCTATTTAATATGTAGCAGAAAAGATATTATTCCTTTTAAGATTTGTGATACAGTTTCAATGAAAAGTCTGTTTCCCAAGTGGGGGGTGGGGGGGGACAACATTTCAGAGATGCTATGATGCAGTCTCTTTATAGACCTTGCCCCCCTCATAGAGTACTTAAGATTAATTAGAAAATGTTTTTAAATAGCTTTGAGAACTCTGACTAATAAATACTGTCAAGCTAATTTATTATTTTTAATATACATCACATCCCTCTGAATCAAAGATGTCACTTCTGAAGGGATTACTAATAAACTCCATTCAACACTGTTGATAAGTGCTATATCTTCTTGAATCCCAGTAATAATGCATAAATAAATTATTGGCCCTGAGCTCTTCTCCTAAGGGCTTGGGTATACAGAACAAATAAGAAGTCTATTCATCTTTGAGGTGTAAAGCCTATGAGTTGACTAACCTAGTTGTACTTTTTTAAAGTCTGAGTTCAGGTTTTTAAAATAACTTAAGAAAATCTCACGTGCCACTCCTGCCTCAGGCAGTTTGTGATGTTTCCATCATTGGATCTATCAGCCAACACTTTGAACTCTTAAATATTTCAGCTCCCTTCAATGCACCAAGTATTTAGATTCACTTTCTGAAGTCCACTCCATCACTGACAAGGTAAAGTGATGCAAATTCTCAAAATATCCCCGAGATTTCACCTTTAAGGGGGCGCAGAAAACTTTGTACCCAGTGCCTTTTCTTTTTCACTTTGTTGTCTCAAACAAGCATAATCATTCTCTCTACATAAGTAATAATGTAGGCATCTTAATGCCACTGAGTTTTTTTCTGTAAAGGAACAAATATAAAACCTATGACCTTCCTTAGACTCCTTTGGTCTTTCCAAAAGTTGACACATTCATATAGTTTTAACACTTTAAAGTTTAAAGGAAGCTTAAGATCAGAGATACAGAGCTAGAAAGGAAATCAAAGGGTCATCAGGTCCAAAGCTTTCATTTTATTTTACTATATTTCTTACGCTTTTTGTTTTTATATCACCTACATTTCCAAGGATACCCATAGTCCCTCAGCACATTCTCCAGCATTTATGTTTACTCCTAGGTTATTATTTGTATATTTGTTTTTGCAATCACACATAGTGAACCAATGAAAATCTTTGAGCAAGTAGCTGTTATATTTTATTGTGGTTATTATTACACTTCAGGCTATAATTTCCAAAAATTCCTGTTTACTTTTCAGGTCAAACTGAACATATACTTCTAAAAATTTACTTAATGAGAGAATCAAACAACAAATCATAGAAACTGTAAATGACATCATCTAAGAGAATGACAATAGTTAGGCTACATACGAAAATTTAAGGGATGCAGTAAAAGTTGTTCTTAGATAAAGTTTTATGTCTCTAAAAGCTTACATGAATAAAATAGAGAAAGAAGAGATCAATGAATTGGGCATGCAAATAAAAAACCTAGGAAAGGAAGAAGTGAAAAATCCCCAATTAAATACCAAATTAGAAAATCTGAAAACCTAAAGGGGGATTAATAAAATTGAAATTAAGAAAACTATTGAACTAATAAATAAAACTAACAGATTAAAAAACCCAATAAAATAGATAAACTTTTGGTTAATTTATTTAAAAAAAGAAAGAAGAAAACTAAATTACCAGCATCAAAAATTAAAAGGGTAAATTCACCATCAATTAAGAGGAAATCAGAACAATAATGAGGAGTTGTTTTGCCCAACTGTATGTCAATTAATTTGACAATCTTATTGAAATGGATGAATATTTACAAAAAAAAATGTCCAGGCTAATGGAAGAGAATATAAAATACTTAACCCCGTTTCAGAAATAGAAAGTATACAAGACATCAATGAACTTCCTAAGAAAAAATCTCCAGGACTAGATGGATTTGCAAGTGAATTCTATCAAACATTTAAAGAACAACTAATTTCAATACTATATAAATTATTTGGGAAAATTGGCAAAGAAGGAGAATTAATTTTATGATACAAGTATGGTGCTGATACCTAAACTGGGAAGAGCCGAGCAGAAAAAAGAAAATTATGGACCACTTTCCCTAATGAATATAGATGCAAAAAAATTTAAATAAAATATTAGGAAAGAGATTCCAGCAACTTATCTAAAAGATAATACACTATGACCAGGTAGGATTTATGCCAGGAATACAGGGCTGGTTTGATATTAGGAAAACTATCAGTCTAATTCATCATATCAACAGAAAAAACTAACAGAAATCATATGATTATCTCAATAGATACAGAAAAACAATTGACAAAATGCAATACCCATTCCTATTAAAAACACTAGCATGCATAAGAATAAATGGGATTTTCCTTAAAGTGAGAAGTAGCAACTATCTAAAACTGTTAGCAAGCATTAATGGTGATAAGCTAGAATTATTTCCAATAAGACTGGGAGTGGAAAAAAAAGTCTATTATCACCACTGTTATTCAGTTTTGTACTAGAAATGTTAGCTTTAGCAATAAGAGGAGAAAAAATAAATTGAACCAATAATAATAGGCAAATAAGAAACAAAGCTATCATTCTTTGCAGATGATGAGATGGTATATTTAGAGAATCCTAGAGAATCAAGTTAAAAATTACTTGAAATAATAAAAAAAAATAGCGAAGTTGCAGGTTATAAAATAAACACACATAAATCATTGGTATTTCTATATATTACTGACAAAGCCCAACAAGAAGAGATAGAAAGAGAAATGTCATTAAAAGTTACTGTAGACATTATAAAACATTTGGGAGCCTACCTGCCAAAACAAACTAAGGAACTATATAAGCATAATTACAAAACATTTTTTCACGCAAATAAAGTGAGATCTAAATAATTGGAAAAATATCAGTTGCTCATGGGTAGGCTGAGCAAATATAATAAAATGACAATTCTAACTAAGCTAATGTACTTATTCAGTGCAATGCAAGCGAAACTACCAAAAACATTTCATAGAGCTAGGAAATATAACAACATTCATCTGGAAGAACGAACTTCCAGAATATCGAGGGAATTAATGAAAAGAAATGCAGGGGAAGGTGGCTTAGGTGTACCAGATCTTAAATTGTGTTATAAAGCAGTAATCATCAAAACTAGTTGGTATGGAGAAGAAATAGAGGGGTAGAACCATGGAATAGGCTAGTTACATAATACAAAGTAGTCATTGACTATATTAATGTATTATTGGATAAATACAAAGACTCCAGCTTCTGGGATCAGGACTTACTATTTAACAAAAACTGCTAGGAAAATTGGAAAAATAGTATGGCAGAAACTGGGTATAAACTACCATCTTACTCTCTATACCAAGATAAAGTCAAAATTCATAAATGCATTAGATACTAAGGTTGATTCAACGAGCAAACTAGAAGGCGAGGAATATTTTGCCTGTCAGATCAATGGAAAATGGAAGAATTTATGACCAAACAAGAGATAGAGAACATTCTAAAATGCAAAAGGGATGATTTTGATTACATTAGATTGAAAAGTTTTTCCACAAACAAAACCACTGGAACCAAGATTAGTAGGGAAGCAGAAAACTGGGAAACACTTTTTATAGCCAATGTCTTTGATAAAGACCTCATTTCTAAAATACATAGAGAACTGAGTCCAATTTATAAAAACACAATTCATTCCCCAATTGATAAATCATTAAAGGTTATGGACAGACAGTTTTCAGAGGATGAAATAAAATATATCTATAATATATGAACATATATTATACATTATAGATATATTTTATATTTACATATGTATATATATATAAATCTACAGTCATACAAAAATGTTCTAAATCACTATTGATTGGAGAAATGCAAATCAAAATGACCCTGAGCTACCACATCATACCACATCAGATTGGTAAACATAACAAAACAGGAAAATGATAAATGTTGGAGAAGACGTGGGAAAATTGGAACACTGATGCATTGTTGGTGGAGTTGTGAACTGATCCAACCATTCTGGAGAGTAATTTGGAACCATATCCAAAGGGCTATAAAATTTTGTATACCCTTTGACCCAGAAGTTCCAATGTAGGTCTGTATCCCAAAGTGATCATAAAAACAGGAAAAAGACACACGTGTGATACCATATTTATAACAGCTCTTTTTGTGGTGGCAAAGAATTGGAAATAGAGGGTAAGTCCATCAATTAGGGAATGGCTAAACAAGTGCTCATATATGAATGTAGCAGAATATTATTGTGCTATAAGAAATGATGAGCAGGTGGACTTTAGAAAAACCTGGAAAGGCATATATGAACTGATCACGAGAGAAATGAGCAGAATCAGGGGAACATTGAGGACAGTAACAAACACGTTGTGCAATGACTGACTTTGATAGACCTAGTTCTTCTCAACAATGAAAGGACTCAAGACAACTCTAAAAGACTCACAGTGGAAAATACTGTACACATCCAGAGAAAGAAGTTTGGAGTCTAAATGCAGATAGTAGCATACTATTTGCTCTCCTTTTCTTTTGTTGTTTTGTTTTGTTCCTTCTTTCTTATGATTCCTCCCATTAGTTCTAATTCTCTTACAACATGACTAATGTGAAAATCCATGTTGGTGGCTGGAAGGTTCATCAAACATGAAAATATCTGCTTTCTGTATGCAAATAACAGTGCAAGGAAATCTTTGCAACTGTCTTCCTGAGATATCCTCAACATTTCGGTCTTTGAGATGGGTTAAGTCAAGCTGCTGACACACAATAGTTTGTGTCTTTGTTTCATCCTTCCCATCCAAAATAGAACCCACAGTGCCCTTCACAGCTTTGGGAATCGGGGCAACATATTGAGGCTTGATAATTCCTTTCAGGTCATCTTCTAGCATCTTGGTAAAATAGTTTTACAACTCAGATTCTTGAAAATAAGCTAAGATTTATTGCCAATCTGGTGGTTTATCACATTTTTGAAGGTTTGGTCTTTGGTTTCTTGCTAAAATTTTCAAGGCAATTGATTTGCCAATAACATTAGTTCTAACTAATACCACAACTTGGCATTGGAACAATATCGATGCATTGTTTCCTTTTCAAGGTTGCTAGGTAAATTCACAATTGACAAGGCACCAAAAGGGCATTTCTCAATACAAATACCAAAATCAATGCAAAGTGTTTCAGAAATCCATGCTATTCTGCTTTATGGTGTGACCTCTATTCATAGTTTTCCCATTCGCACTACTGGACAACTCTTTTTGCACTCCTGTCAGAATTTCTTTGGATAACATTTTTCAAAATTGGCAATAGCTATTCTTGTTAATTTGTCTGCCATATTTATCAATGCAGGCTTACAATATAGCAAGAAGTAGAGTCTATATCAAATTGCATGCCATCTTGGGGAGAGGGAAGGAGAGGAAGGGAGAAAAAATTAAAAACTCAAAATCTTATGGAAGTTAAAGTTGAAAACTAAAATAAACATATTAATTATATATTTAAGCATTAAAAAACAACAAATCACAATCCATCTACATTTTAGTAACTATACCTTAATGAGTACTCTGAGATTCATGTCATGATTTGCCCAGAGTAGTGCATCTAGTATATTTCAGAAGTTTTCCTAACTACAAGCCCAGGATGCTCTCAATCTCCATATTTTAAAATTTACAAAGCATTTCCCTCACAATAACCATGTGAAATGAAATGATATATCTGGTACCACTGAACTAGTAAGTGATAACTTTCACACTCGCGTGTAGGCCTGACTCCTAAGATTAGCACTTTTTCATCCACTGATTATGCTGTAAGTTTTACATAGCAGAAGAAACAAAGTGGTAAATTTTTTTTTCATAAAATACAGCCATAAATGAGACTTATGTACTTTCTCAATGATCTTCAGTGATGATTAAATGTATTTTGTCAAATTCATTGTGCTATAAAGCAACAGTAATACAAAAACAATCCTTTATAACAGAACTGTCATAACTTGATAAAACTTTCCATTTAATACCAGTATTTTGAATTAAACAAATCAGAAGAATGGCAGCATATAGTAGACCTCAAGAAGACCACAGGTTTAAGTAAAAAAAGTAAGAAATGATAGCTCATTTTAAAAATAAAAATATTTATTAAAAAGCATTATGATAAGACAAGGAAAAACTGAGGTGGGAGAGCCTTACTTCAAATATTATTTTGGAGCCTAACTCTTTGGGCCCTGGACAAAGTCATTTAAATGTCCTTATTTTCCTCTTCCTCATCCATAAAATGAATGTTGGGCTAATTAGCCTCTGAGAAATCTTTGACTTCTCAGTGCCTATGGTATGAACCTATGACATACTATATGTTATCAGGCTCCATGCTATCATTAGTGATAAATAAGAAGTGATGATTCTCAACAAGCTTATATTCTATTAGGACAGATATTTAAAGAAAGATACAAAATACATATAAAGCAAACTCAAAGAAATTAAGTCATCAGAGGGAGGATGCCACACAAAGTTGTAGAGATCAAGAAAAGGGTGATGGACAAAAGAAATAACTGGGTTGAGCTTTGAAGGAAAAGGTGTTCAAGACATAGGGGATAGCCAATGCAAAAATGTAATGACAGGGAAAGATTTACATATGTGGGAAAAAGCAAAAAGGCTGGTCTGTCTGGAAAATAAAATGTGAGAGAGAGGACAATGTGGTATCATTCTGGGAGTATAAAGTAGAGTTTGTTTTTAATCCTAGAAGCAATTGGGAGCCATAGATGGATGTATCTCTTGCAACTAATTTAGTACTCTGAGATACCTTCCCATCATTTCCAGTGACTTTAACACCTTAGTTCTGCCTTTCCAAATTACTCTTATCACCTTTGCTTCTTCAACATTCATGTTGACAATATTTTAATATTATTAATAATTTTTTAATAACTGCCTTCCGGTTCTTTAACCTCTTTGTACCACTATAGTTATACTATTTTAACTCTCACTGATGTGTTCATATCTGATAACTAAACTATTCCACCTCCAATATCTTAAATTTTTAACTTCTTTTTTTCTGAAAGCAGTACCCTTTTTATTCCATTTGTAGCTTTTTATTCACTCTAGTATTGACTTCTAAGTCCATTATTCTTCTCAGTTCTCCCTTCTTTTCCTTTCAACAGCCTTAAAAATTATGGCTAAGCATTTATACAATATTGGTGTAACTGTGAATTGGAGCTAGCATTTCAAAAAGTAATTCGGAACTATCTTCAGAAGCTACTGAACTGGTTATATCCTCTGACCAGTGATAGCACTACTGGGCTTCTACCCAAAAGAAGATAAAAGAAAAAGAGAAAAAGGACCCATATGTATCAAGAAATGAATACCAGAACTGTTTGGAGTGGCAAAGAACTGGAAACAATTGTGGAATGACTGAAGAAAGATTCTGCTATATCTAGGATGTTGTCTTACACTTTACTCTCCTTCATATACTTTATGAACCAGCTACGTCTGCCTTTTCTCTGTTCCTCATGCAGGATACTCCATTTCTTGACTCCATGTATTTTATTTTTTTTGGAAGGGAGAAGGCAGGGCAACCCATATTGGGTTAAGTGACTTGCCCAAGGTCACACAGCTAATAAGTGTGTCAAGTGTCTAAGGTGCAATTTGAACTCAGGTCCTCCTGACTCCAGGGCCAGTGCTCTACTCATTGTGCAACCTAGCCTCCCTATCTATGCATTTTCAATGGCTATACCCCATGCATGAAATGCCATCCCTTCTCACCAAAACTTCCTGGATTTCTTCTCCTGGTTCAGGTTAAAGAAATTTCATAAGATGCCTAATCCCTCCCACCCATCCCCAACCATAACTTTGTGTTTAATACTATTCTTCTTCTCTTCCTCATATAACCTAAATATGAGAATTAAATTTCTCCCTCCTTTTCCTCATTTCTTCCTTAGTATATTTCTTTAGCCGACCTTTTTTTCTTTATTAAGTCAAACATAACACTACAAACAGTACAACCCCCAAATAAGCTCTAAGTTTATAAATTAAACAAATATCTATTAAGCACCTACTATCTGCCAGACATTGTGCAACAGGCTGGAAATGCAATTATAAAGAAAGAAAAAAACAACAACATATCTACTTACAAGGTGTTTACTATATCCTGGAGGAAATAGCATACATACTCTGTCTGTCTATCTATCTATCTATCTATCTATCTATCTATCTATCTATCTATCTATCCATCTATCTATCTAATCTACCTATCTATATATGCAGACAGACAGGCTGACACACACACATATATGCAGCATAACTATTAAATGAATAAGTACAAATACCTATAAATGAATAAAAGATGGTTTGGGTGGGAGACCATTAGGATTTATGGGAATCAGGAATAGTTTTATGCAGAAAATAGTTCTTGAGCTATACATTGAAAAGCACAACTCTATGAAGTTGCAATGATAAGGAGGGAACAGATTTAAGGTGGGCTACAGAGATGGGAAATGTAGAATCAAGTAAGGGGAAAAAGGAATTTCTTTTCTGAATTGCAGAGTACAGTATAAGTAGTAATATCAAAAGAAAAAGAAACCAAGAAAATATCTTTGGAGCAGATTGTGTAGACCTTTAATGAATAACAAGAGACACTCTTATTGAATTTCAGAAGGAATCAGAAGTTCTGGGTAGAAATTTGGGCAAGACATAGGGATCTGTAATGCATAGGTATGATAGTTAAATTCATCCCTTTTTTTTAAGACAGACTACAGACAAACCGAAAACAAAAAGGCCTAAGGCAGAAATTTGGGGAAGATCCACAGCTACCTTATATATCTATATCTATATCTATGCATACACACACACACACACACATATATATATATATATATATATATATGTATGTATATAAATAAGGAGGGATCACAAAGGGAGGAGGCAAATCAAGATAGAATGGTATAAGAAACCAAACAAAAAGCTTAGAAAAAGAGGATGATTCACAGTGTCAAATGCAACAGATAGGTGATGTGGAATGACTACTGAGAAAAGACCATTAGACTTGTTAAATAAGAGATCCTTGGTAACTTTTATAGGCGGAAGTTTCAGTTGAATGGTGAGTTTAGAAGCCAGATCACAAAGGTTTGAAGACTGAGTGAAAGAAAAGGAAGTGAAGGCAACAACGAAGGTGATTTTTTTTTAAACAATTTCAATGAGAAAGTAAGGAGATTATAGGCCCATAATTTGAAGGAATGGTAAGATTAGTGAGGGCTTTTTGTTTCTTTTGTTAGGACATATTTGAAGGTAGTAGTGAATTTGTGAGAGAAACTGAAGACTCAAGAGAGATGAAGAAAGGAAGGAATGGGGGTAGGGTTTCATATAATGCAATTAGTCCTGGTAAGGAAAATGGCCACCTCTTTATTAGTAACTGGTAGGAAAGAGAATAAAATGCTTTTAAGGGATTTTGAGATGAAGACAGCTGCACAATTGGGCCTCATAATAAATGTTGTCAGCAAAGTAGGAGGCAAAGAGATCAATTAAGTGAAAAAAGGAGAAGGGGTTATATTGGAGTCTTTAGGATGAAAGAGGTGTGGAATAGTTTCTGTGCAGAGGAGGTAGGGAATGAATTTAGGAAGAATAAAAAGAACTACTTTGTGACAAGGAGGGCCAATTAATGTTGGAAAACTTGAAATTTATAATGTTCCTAGGAAGTATTACTGGGGTGGCTAGGCCCAAGTACTGACTCCTTCTGCAGTCTTGGAGTGGGATACTGTTGTTTTGGCTGCAGATTCATACCCTAATGCATGTTGGAAGTCACTGTCCTATAGTCTCTATGTTATAGAATGCCTAAGGATAGTCCCTTTCCTCTCCTCTAGATTTGGCCTTGTATCAAAGTCTACAATTTTGGCCTAGGTCCAAGAACCAGATGCAGCTGTTGGGACCAAGACATACTTATTACCTTAGTTTGAACTTTCTGTCTGTTTCTGGGTTTTTCCTCAAACTTGGACAGTTGGCCTTTATTCTTTCTTTGTGTGGCCACCTGGCTAGCTAAGGTCTGAGGCTTCAGATCAGAGGTCTGATCCAACTTGAACTAATTTCATGGAACCAGTCAATAAACATCAAATATATACCTGTTTTGTGCCAGAAAGGTAAAAGACAGCTCCTACTGTCAAAGATTTCACAATCTAATGAGAGAAACAACATGCAGAGAATTATGTACAAAAAATATACACAGTGTAAATTAGAGCTAATTGACAGAGGGAAGGCACTAGAATTAACAGGGATGGGCAAAGGCTTCCTGGAGATGGTGGGATTTTAGGTGGGACTTAACGAAGTAGGGATGATGAAGCAAGAGCACTCCAGGAATGGGAGACAACCACTGAAAATGCGTAGAGCTGGGTGGTGGAGTGGCTTGTGTGGAGAAGAACAAGGAAACTAGCACTATAAGGACAAAGTCTATTTTGAAGGGGTTGGGGCATAAGGTGTAAGAAGACAGGAAAGTTTTAGAGGAAGCTTACCAAAGGCTTTGAATGACAAATAGAGGGTTTTATATTTCATCCTGGAGGAAATATGGAGCCACCAGAGTTTATTAAGTAGTTGGATGGGGTGTGTGTGACATGATCAGACATGTGCTTTTGGAAGATAACTTTCACAGGTGAGAGAAACCTTTACTGGAGTGAGGAGAAACTTAAGAATCAGAAGGCTCTTGAGGTGATGAAGGCCTGCACCAGGGTAGTAGATGTGTTGAAGAGGGAAGGTTACATAGGTTATAAAGGTAAATAAAAAAAAAAAAAACCTTGATCACAAGGTAGATATGGGGTAAGAGAGAATGAGTCAATAACACATATAGATTGCAAGCCTGGGTGACTGGAAAGATGGTGGTGCCTTCAAAAGACCTTGGAAAGGAAGATATTTTTAAAAGGAAAGAAATGGGTTCATTCTGGAAAAGCCGAGTTCCAAATGTGAACAAGATCTTCAGTTTGAGATGGGCAATGGGCAATTGAAGACATGAAATGGCATTTCATCAAAGCAAAAAAAAAACCGAATAAGTAGAATCAGAAATATCATCGAGATAACAATTGAATCCATTGGAATTACTGAGAAAACCAAGGGAATAGTATAGAGGAGGAATAGAAGAGGGCCCAGGAAATAGCCCCATGGGATACTCACAGTTAGCAGACTTGTCTCGGCTGAGAAGTTTTCATATAAGTAGGAGGAGAACCAGGAGTGGGTAGTGTCAAAAAAAAGTTTGAAGAGGATGAAAATCAAGCAAAATAGGATGATTGGTACTGTCTCAAACTGCTGAGAAGCCACGATAGATGAAGATTCTGGCAAGGTCTTTAGATTTGGAATTTACTAGATCATTGGTAATTTGGAAGAGAGTAGGTTTGATAAATAAACGTGGCAGAGTTCTGATAGTTAAGAAAGAGTGAGTAAAGGAAGTAGAGGTGACTATTGTAGACTTCTTTCTTAAGAAGTTTAGCTAACAAAGGAAGGAGAGAGATGGGATAATGGCCAATGAAGATGGATGGATCAAGAGACAATTTTTTGAGGATGAGAGACATAGGAGTGTTTGCAGGCAGTAGGGAACCAGGTAGTAGACAAGGAAAGATTAAAGATAAGTAGGAGAGTGGAAATGATAGATTAAGCAAGCTTCTGGGGAAGATAGAATGGAATGGGATCACATGTGCATGTAGAGAGGTTGACCTTGGCAGAGTGTCTTCATGCAAGACAAGGGTGAAAGAGGAAATGGCATCAGAAGGTATCTGAGAGACATGAAATGTAGAAGAGGAGAGAAAGAGGTCTTATCAAAAGGTCTTAATTATTTTAGTAAAAGAATGAGGTAAGGTCTCAATTGAGAGGGAGGAGAAAGGTGGAACAATGTGAGGTTTGAGAATGAAAGAAAAGGTTTGGAAGAACCATTGTGATGAATGAGATGGTGAGTTAATTAAGGATGTGTCTATGTATGGCCCTATAGCAGTGAAGGTTCAGTTGAGGTTATGTAACAAATCTATAATGGAACAAGGTAGAATGGTTGTATGATTTTCTCTACCTTTATGCAGCGGCATGTGCGTAGGAGTGAAGCAGTGAATGGTGGTAAGGATCCAAGGCTGAGACTTAGCAATGCAATCCAATCTTCTAGAATCTAGTATCTCATTTAATTCTCTTTCATTCTGGCCCTACCGATTTCCTTGTGCAGTAGCCTTACTGAGGCTCCTGACTTGAGGTCACAGTCCTAGAGATGGCTCTGGCTTTGGAACATTTTCTTATTGTTTCATTTCCTTCCAGTGCATCCTTCCTAGGGAATTCAAACTTCAAAGTTTCTGTCCCTGTCTATTTTTGCCATCCTATATAGGATGAAGGGTTCCTTTTTTCCCTTTAAGCTCTGTTGTTTCATATGACACTTTTTATTGTTGATAGTTATTATTCCTGAGGGGAGCTGGGCTTGACAATAAGCTTTCTTGTTGACATCTTAGCTAGAAGTCAAGCCCCCTATAGTCTTCAAAAAATTTTCACTGTCATCCCTATTCAATATATATGTCTATCAATGCTGACTTCAACAAATATTTATTAAGAAGCTACTACGTGTCAGGTACTAAGACAGTTGAGATACAAAGACAAAAGTAAAACAGTACACGTCTTCAAAGAGCTTATATTCTACTGGGGGTAGGATGGGGGTGGACACACCATGTATACAGATAAATATAAAGTATATTTACAGCAATTTCAAGAGGTACTGAAAACTAACAGTTTCTAGGGGAAGGAGGCAGGAATTAATACATAAAGCCTTTCTGACACCATCAGGGAATAACAACATTTGTAAAATACCTACTATATGCTATCTGTTGGTTATCAATCATCTCTATTATTTATCTATATCTATCCATCTATGTATATGTTATGTGTGTGGGGGTGGGTGGGTACACTCATATGGACATACATCCAAGTGGGGTTTTCAGGAAGGGCTAATGCTTCTGGTATGAGGGCTTTCCAACCCCTTTTAAAGGCTGCTTCTCCACCTTTGGTATCCAACTTTATCTAACTCTCATCTGAAACTCCAAAAAAACTGTAGCATTCACAGCAGGCACAACCTGGTGAAACCATGTTGGCAGGTGAGCTTAACCATGTCTAAGGTAAACAACAGGCCTCAAACCTGGCAATTAGTTTGGAGGATGTCTACCTCAAGCATGTGAAGACTTCACTGGGCAGAATGGAGAGATGAGAAAAATTTGTTCCAACAGCTATGAAGGCAGCTAGTAAGTAGGTACTGTGGAGCTTGGTCAGACATTGAAAATGCCAGGGTCATCCACTACATGCTAGACCATTGCCATTTGTCTTGAGTTTGTCCAGTCACACGGCTTCAATAACTCTGGAAGTAAGAGTGAGGTTTATGACTTTGTGCAACTCTGTCTCATTTAAATCTAGTTCACATGCAAGTTAAGACATCACTGTTCATCCATTATTTTACCCCAATATCATGAAGTCATTGGTCTTCTTCTAAAACAAAGGACAAACAACAACAACATGTGGGTTTATAGAAATGCACATGTATATGTATTCTTATGGATATGTTTAAACATATATGTACACATATAAAAATCACAACACATAAAAATATAATTATATGTGTGTATGCACAAAGTTAGCATGAATATAATAAATTCTTCTGATTAATATATATTATTCAGGCATGTCTGATTCTGTGACACCATTTGAGGTTTTCTTGGCAAAGATACTGGATTGGTTTGACATTTCCTTCCCCAGGTTGTTTTACGGATGAGACTGAGGTGAACAGGATCAAGTGACTCACCCAGAGTCATTCAACTAGGAAGTGTCTGAGGCCAGATCTGAACTCAGGAAGATGAGTCTTTCTGACTCCAGGTCTTGCCCTCTATCTGCTGCTCATATATACTATAGAAATGCATAACATGTGCTAATAGTATGTATACTAATAATACATAAGAATAGTTCATATAGCGATAATGCATACTATAGCCATACATAACATCATAGGAAAATGAGGCCACTAGGTGGCTCAGTGAGTAGAATACTGAGCCTGGAAACAGGAAGATATGAGTTTAAATCTGGCCTAAAACAATACCTAGCTATGTGATCCTGGACAAGTCATTAAACCTCTGTTTGCTTCAATTCCCTGGAGAAGGAAATGACAAACCATTCCAGCATCTTTGCCAAGAAAACTCCACTAAAGAGGTGTCATAGAGTCAGACATGGCTGAAAAACTGAAGAAACATATATGAAATTACTAGGGAGAGAGATTGAGAGAATGTTAAACTTCCCTCTGTCTTTGAAAAATTCCAAGGAGGAAAAAAAAAGCCCTCTCCTTAAGTAATGCCGACATCCAAGCCTCTCTTTCCCTAATTTTGACTCACAACACCTGCTTATTTCTTCTTTTGTGATTTTTAATTTTTTTAAAAATCCATGTATGAAAATTAACATTTGATTTTTTTTAAAAATGACTTCTAAATTCCTTCCCCTCTTCCTCTCTCTTTGAGAAAGCAAGCAATTTGATCCAGGTTATACATGTGTAATCATGTAAAACATATTTCCATGTTATTCGTGTTTTGGAAAAAGAAAACAAAACAAAAAGCAAACCAAGAGAAATAAAGTAAAAGTATTCTTCAATTTGCATTCATATTCCATCAGTTCTTTCTCTATCGGTGAATTGTATAATTCATCATGAGTCCTTCAAGATTGTCTTAGATTACTATATTGCTGAGAATAGGCTGTCGTTGACAATTTATTATACAATATTGTTGTTACCATGTACAATTTTTTTTTCCGGTTCTGCTCCCTTCACTTTGCATCAGTTCATGAAAATCTTTCCATGTTTTTCTGAAACCATCGTGTTCATCGTTTCTTACAGCACAATGATATTCTATCATAATCACATACCACAACTTGGTCAGTCATTCCCAAGGTGATGATCATTTCCACAATTTCCAATTCTTTGCCACCATAAAAAGTATACATATTTATGTAAATAAATGTCCTTTTCTTTTTTTCTCTTTGGGATGTAGACCTAGAATCCGTATTGCTTGGCCAAGAAGTATGCAATATATTATAGCTCTTTGGAAATCGCTCCAAATTACTCTCCAGAATATTTGAATCAGTTCACAACCCCACAAACAGAGCATTAGTGTCCAAATTTCCCAACATCTCCTCCAACATTTGTCATTTTCCTTTCCTGTCTTATTAGCCTATCTGATGAGATAATACTTCCCCATACGTATTTCTTGATAAGGCTATTGTGTTTTTGAAGTTTTATTATTTGTCAGGTGCCGAAATGTATTTGAGAATGTATGCAGTTCTGTTATAGATCACAAGCTTCTTTCTGGTACAAAAATTATCATCTTAGTAGTCTGCTTTAACGATGTGAATTATGGAACCTGACAACCTCAAGATAATCAATCCAGGTGGTATTTCAAATGGAAGTAAATCATATAATAGTTATAAGAATGCTATGTATTATTAACAATGATACATTTGCACAATGAATAACATAAGGTATATTAGGAACAAGTTATGGATAAGTAGAACAATGGCACCATCTAGGAAATATATTCTGTGAAACTAAATTACACTGGCAATGTAGTAAAACTGAGGGATTACAAATGGATGACTCAGTTACACAAGTCCCCATAAAATGTTCTTAAAAGGCCCGAGAAGACTTCAAGCTCTTTAGATACATGTAGGTTCTTGGATGTCAGGATTTGCTTTGTTTTTGCATCTGTAACATTAGTGCTAAAAACGTAGGTACTCAGAATCTAAATACTTGTTTGTTTGTTTTTTAATCCATTAAAAATGTTCATAAAGGGTATGATGACCTAGTTCCTTCCACTTCTTTCTCTATTAGTAATACTACATATGAACATAGTAGGCATTTAATAAATATTTGCTAACTTGTGTAGACACAGTATAGAGGATTTATGAGAGAAGAAATATATAGGAAGAGATGACACAGATTTACTGTTCTCAATAGTTTTAGAGGGAGTATCCACATAGATGGGGTCCTGGATCATTTGAAGTATTAAGTCTGTTGTCACTTTGTTTACTCTAGTCTTCCTTTCATGTCACATAGGATCAATTTTGTGTACCACTATACTGTCCAAAGCATTCCACTCCTTTAAATTTCCAGTATGTCTTAGTGTCTGTTTTCATCCTGTCCACCATGTAGGCCCAGACTGGCCTATCCTTCTATTTTATGACTTGCCCTCTTTATATTGCCCAGGGCATCTCTTTCCTTCTTTCTCTGATTCTATATCTAGCTTTTAGAATAGTTTTCCCAAAGGCATTCTTCCTTCTTCTTCAAAAAGTATATAAAATGATGCCTCTCTTTAAAATGTTCCAAGGCTAAATACAATATTCTAGATACAGACTTACAATAAAGAATGATTTAGCCTGCAAAAATATCCTGCAGGGTTAAAAAGTGGGCCTTCAATGGAATGACTTATTTCTAATATTTCTTGATGAAAAGTCCAGAGCAAGGTAGGAACTTTGAAATGCAAATACAAGAGTTCAGGGAAACCAGATGTGAAATTATTTGAAGAAATGGAAATTATTGCATGATGATGTTGTGTTAACAAAGGAGGAAAAAAGGTATCTCTTTAGAATGTTAATGTCTGCAAGGGCATTGAGGAAGCTAACAAGGGAAAACAGAGGATTTGAGGGTGAATTACTTGAATGTTTCAAGAGACAGAAGTGGGCCAAAGAAGGGAGGACAAAAGGAGAACTATATTAGTACAGAAAGAAGGAGGAAAAGGTTAGATCTTGATATCTCTCATAATTGCCATTTTTGTGAACAATATATAAACTTGGAGGAATGAGAGGAAAAGATATCAGATGAACCTAAGTCTTATCTTGGACAACTGAGTGTTAAGAACACATAGGGGTTAGTGCAGAAATAAATCAAAACAAAGGATTATGGGAATTGGGTGAAGAGGTAGGATAATACTGTGGAGGGAATACTTACAAGTAAAAGGAAATTGCCAGTCCTTTAGGAGGGGTGGGGGAAAAGAAAGAAAGAGAAGAGCAGGTCAAGGGAAAGGAAAGGAAAGGAGAAGAGAGGAGAGGGAAAGGGGGGAGGGGAAAGGAGGAGGGGGAAGGGTGAGGAGGGGAGAGGGGAGGAGGGAGGAGAGGATGGGGAGAGGAATCTAATCTGAGGATACCTTAGATTGATTTTTAATTGGGAATTTGTTGACAAATTATAGTATATGTACATAATGGAATATTGTTGTGCCAAAAAATGATGAAAAAGATCATTTCAGAGAATCTTGCCTTGTATAAACTTTTACAGAAGGGAATGTGAAGAACTAGGAGAATAATTTATACAAAAAACAACATTTTAAATAATACTATTAATAGTATTTCTAATGAATGCAATTACCATTCATGTATGGGGGCAGGGTCCTTACCATAAAGTATGCTTTCTACCTGTTTCATAATTTCCCCATATGAAAGAGAGGTGATAAACATTAGGTCCCAGAGAGGCATGTGTTTTTTGGACATGGCTACTGTGTGATTTTCTCATATTTGACTACATTTATTTTTATGTGTTTTTGATTTGTTTTGCTTTTTTGTTTTTTAGTTTAGTTTTAGTTTTGCTTATTTTTTCCTTTTAAATATTTAATAGTGAGAGAGAATAGTGTAGGTGATTGATCAATAGTGACAACTATAAAAACAAACAAAATGGAAACCTCTTAATAATGAACAGAAAATAATAGGAGGAAATTCAGAAGGAAGTACAGTCAAGTAGGATAGTTTTGAAAACAACTCATGGAATCAATTACGTACATTTTTAGAAAGAAAATTCTATGAAATTATTTACAGTTTCATATAGAATCCTCCTATTTCTGTTGTGCTGTTTATAAAAATTCCCTCCCCCCACCTTTTTTTGGTGGAGAGGAGATTAAGAAAAAAATGAATGAAATAGAAATCACCCATGGTTTAAGAAAAGATTTATTGATATGCCCTTTTGCTGCCAACTTTTCTTGAGTCACATTCCAATATAATCAGTTGCTGGGGATGTTTTAATGATGACATTCTAGCTAAATTTTTTAATGAAATAATTAGGTTAGTGCCACATAAAGTAATGGCTGCATTTATCACAATTTTCCATATTTTCAAATATGTTGTCTAAAAGAGCATGGGGACTACAGCCTTTTCTAAACACAACCTGTAGTACACATGATTATATGATGGAAATTATTTGATAATACAGATAATTAAGTAGGCCCAGAAACAATATGTTAAAATTCAGTGTGTGTGTGTGTGTGTGTGTGTGTGTGTGTGTGTGTGAATGTGTGTTCCTTATTCGGTGTGTTACAAAGACTTCTTTTGACATTCCTCCCTCCCAATTCTCTTTTCGGTGAATAGCTCAACAATCCATCCTCAATAGAAACAGAAGTTAATCTTCCAGACAGTGCTCTAAATTCTTTATCTACTGTACTTCCCTCTATCCCTCCAAATTTGTTCGGCTGGTTGGAGAATTTGTTTTTAAAAATTCTCCTAAGCTACCTTCTTTCATCACTTTCTTTGATCCTTCATTTTGTCTTTCTATCTCCAGTGCTTAGAATAGTGTCCTGGGTTTAGGGCTTTATAAATGCTTGTTCATTGACTTATCAATTGACCTTGTGTGAGCCTCTTCCTCTGATTCTTAGCTCAAACTGGAAACTTGAAAGGCCTCAAATAAAAGCCTATGAAGAACAGCGCATATTATCAAAATTTGAAATCCTAGCCAATTTGGTATTGGCTTTTTAACTTTATGTGTCATGAGCAAGTTATCAATCATGAATTTTGGGGCTTTTATAAGAAGCATCATTGGAATTGTAATTTTATTCCAATTTTCAAGGGAAATTAGATAGCAGGTTTATAGGAAGAAATGGACAAAGGTTTGACAAGCATGAATGAGTAGTAATCTACATCCTTGGAATGATGAAATATATAAAAATGAGATCATAGCTTATTTGAGAAGTATTCATGTAAATACATAGTGTGTGAATATACTTTTTGTAGCATGCTTGCTTCATAAATGAGCATTCTATTGACCTCCAGAAATTAAAATAAATTTGACTAATTTTGACCTAGGGTGTGTTATATACTTCCTATGTACAGAGCTGGGGAAGAAATTAAAATTGCAATAGTGTCAAATGCTGATGATGTCCACTCCAAGGTTAATTTATATTTAATTTCATATGGAGTATGGGCATATTTATATATGCACAGTTACATAGTGATGCACATATGTGTACATAGTTTTATATATGTGTATCTACATAAATGTCTATATAAACATAGGCTCATTAGTATAGAAAGAGGAGAAAAATCGTGAGGGCATCAACTTTTCCTTTTTTAATCCTTGGTACAGAGCAGAGTACCTAGCACATAGTAGATAATAAATGCTTGTTGATTAATTACTTGATTTAATAAGATATGGCCCCTGCCCTCTGGAACTTACAGTCCAGTGAGGGACATGATAGTGCTATAATTAATTATAACACAAAATAGACCTGGGTAAGTACATAGTATTTGAGATCCCAGGAAGAAGTTGATTCAAAATGTTTTTAGACTTCTGTTTCAATTTCATCTTTTAGTTTCTCTATTTTAATTTCCCCCTGTCAGCTGTCATTTCAACCATTTTTTTAAATTTTACAAGTGCATATTATCTCTTCTTCCCACTTCCTCTCCCCACCATAAAATGATTTTTTTTTAAATTCTCAAAATAAATATGCATATTCCAGCAAAACAAATTCTCACATTGGCCTTATCCAAAAAAATTTATCTCATTCTTCATTTGAAGTCCATCCCTTCTCTGGTAGTTGCTGGATTGTGTGTCTTGTTTCTAGTCTCCTGGGCTAATGGCTTATCTTTATGTTAATCTGGGTTCTAAAGTCTTTCAAAAATTTTAACTTTTTTTTAACTATCCCTAAATTATCCATGTATAAAAGAACTCTGTTTGGTTGCCCCTTACTACTTGTGTGACACTGAGCCAGTCATTTAATCTCTCAGGGACTTAGTTTCTTCAAATGTAAATGAAAGTGTTGGAATAAGTGGCCTCTAAAGTCCCTTGTAGCCCTATGATCCTATGATGAGATAAAGTGTTCAGTATTGGTATAAGAAATTTGTATTGAAGTAGACAGGAATATAAAAAATCCAAAGCATGACATGACAGAGGGTGGGGTAGGGGGCAACCTTAAGATCCTGATTAGAAATCTCTGACACAAAACTCAGGCTGAGCTGCATCAAGTTCTGTGATATCTCATGGGTTTGCTGAAAACTTTGAGGCTTTCGGTGCGATAGAAATGTATAGCCTGATAGCATGGGTGCTGGCCTGTAGCTTGAAAGAAAGCAATAGTGAAAATGAATTTCAATGCTGGCCGACACTTTTAAAACTAGATTTAGCTGCAGTCACATTAACTTAGATAATGGGAGAATTTTTCTTCATTGAAAATGCTCACTGTCGCTTAAGAGGAACTCACTGAGGCAGCCTGCCATCTAGCTTTTTCACAGCAAAACTGGCTTGCAGACTGCAGATGAGAGCGTCTGGAGCAGAGACAATTTTAACTTAGCCATTCCTAATTTATCTCCTGCTTTTCCAATTCATCTTCACTGCTCTGTGCACGTTGGAACACCAGATTGTCCTCCCCTGGGAACAGGATGCGACCGGGGATCTAGAGAGCTGTCACACTGCGAGAAATAGCCAAACTGTGCTGATTTTCTTCTGGAAAACTGAGCACAGGGAATGAAACTCTTCATCCAGTCATAGCCTTGCGGGCAGTAGATCAGAGGATACTGCCAGTTTGCTAATGGATTATTGTTGACGGGCAGGTTCTTTCTGAAAGGTACGTGGTGATTATCTCCATTCATTACCCAGTCTGTTTGTCAGGTAATGATCTAATGAACTAGTCATCCAAACATATTAGAAAAAAAAATTGTTAAGCAATCAGTATGGACTAGATTCTAGTACTTGACTGCTGCATGCTTATAAGAGAAATACCCAGTTCTCTTTCCTGGAAGATAGTAGCATCTAGGCAGGGAATGCACTGTCAGCAAATTAAAAAAAAAAGGGGGGGGGACCAAAACAGTGCAACAGCAGATCACATTATCATAAGTTAATATTAACTCTCCTGGGAATTTTCCTTGTGTAACAACAATACAGATTGAAGGGCAAAACACACTTTGGAAACTCACTCAGCCATATGTACTGTGGCTATTTCCAGTCGGATTGTGCAAACAAGAGAGCTTTCCCACCCCTTCCCAAATGCTAACTTTCTCCTAGACTGGGGAAATTAGTCAGGGAGTTCTTTGGTTGATTGTTCCTTGGTTGGCAGAAGGGCTGAGATTTGAGACCCTTCGGCAGGGGTTATTCAGGTGTCTTTGAAATGCAGAGGGGTTTTATGTTGTTTTGTGGATGTGTATTGTTGACTTTGGAATTCCACTTAAGTCATTGGGGCAGACGTGTGCTTTTGTCCTGAAAAAAAAAAAAACAACAAGATGACTGTTATCCCAATTGTGCTTAACTCTGGGGGCTAAATGAAAGCCATAGATCATCCTAGGGAAACTCATGTCTCTCTTCCTTCCAGTTTATTAGTGACAAAGTGTGTAATTTAAAAAAAAATCAATAAACTCTATAGAAGGATATGAATTTTTGAAACTAGCCCCCAAACACAGGAGCCAATCAAGATGAAGAAAACCTGACCCTGCATTGAAAATGAGCATATCACACTGTGATACGCTAAACAGGGACAGCATGAGTTTTATGAGTTCAAGGAGGAGGGGATAGGGTGGGCTGGATTTATGTGTCCAATACAAGAAGAAAAATGTTTGGAATCAGAGAGAAGGGTGATGATTAGGGAGAAGATGAGATGAAGCATCCCCTTGATCAAGTCAGTTAAGGAGAAAAAAGAAAAAAAGCAAAAAAATGAAGTATTTTAAATCTGTTCATAGAGATTTGAGCCTTTTTTGTTTTGTTTGTTCTGTTTGTTTATGTTAACCTACTCCCCTAATGGCTTGAGTGCCACCTGTCACGTTGTTGATATTGTCCAAATCTCAGCGGAATTTAAGGATCTCCTATAATTCTTATGTAGACAGACAAGGTGTATTTGGACTAGAAGAGCTTACCTGATGGGCATTTACACCAGAATACAATATCTCTAAAGCCAAGTCATAGACTCAGAGAGAGGAAACAGGCACCGAGTTCCACAAGAGCACTTGTTAAATGTGTTCTAATTTCTTTGGAGCATTTGGGAGACTATTAGAAGCATAAAAGTGAGGGAGAGTACCAATGGAGTCACCCAAGTAGCAACTTTAAGTGCATTTCCTCCTTTGCCTCAAAGGGATTGTAAAAAGAAAAGATGGAAAGAAGGAGGGTGAATCCAGCCCCTGAAGAATACTTTTATAGGCAGATTTTTTTTCTTTTTTCTCCATGAACCTTTGGAGGACTGAAGAAAGTGGGGGTTTAATTAAGATTTCCCTACAGGCCCCTATGTTTGCCAGGCTTTTTTCTGTCTTGGTAAGACTTCTCTCCCTCCTCCTCCTCCTCTTCCTCCTCCTCCTCCTCCTCCTCCTCCTCCTCCTCCTCCTCCTCCTCCTCCTCCTTGTCCTCCTCTTTTTTAAATCAATGTATTTGCCTCCAAATCTGGTTTCCCCCTTCTAATATCTTCCAGAGCTAGTTGAAATATACAGAACAGCTTTCTGAAAGGACCAATGTTCCTAGCCATGCCCGAGTTTTACTATTAGGAAAAAAGACTCAAAAAAAGATCAAGATACTTTGTATACTTTTTTAAGCTTATCTTTTATTTTTTTTTTCTAAATGGGGTTTATATGAAGACAGTTCTAAAGCAAGTCATCATCCCGCTATTATGTTCTTGCTCAGGTTGTCCCAAAAGTCTGAGTCTGAGCCTTTAAAATTAAATTAAACTAAATTTTCATTGTTGTTTTCTGGGTGTCATGGAGTCACAACATGCCATTACCACAACGGTAATAATTGTTGTTGTTGTGCAGTCACTATTTGGTTATTTCTAGCACTTCATGACCCCATTTGGGATTTTCTTGGCAAAGATGCTGGAATGGCTTATCATTTCTTTCTCCAGTTCATTTTACAGATGAGAAAACTGAGGCAAACAGGGTTAAGTGACTTGCCCAGGGTCACACCACTAGTGTCTGGGGCCAAACTGAATTAAAAAAGATGAATCTTCCTGACTCTAGGCATGGGCTTCTATATACTGTGCCACCTACCTGCCCTTAGTAATGACAATAATAATAGTTATGGTATCAGCTGCACTTATATGTTTTTTTTATAAAATTCTTTACGTATATTAGCTGGTACACCAAAAAAAAAAATCTGTCATGGAGCTGTTATTTTAATCCTTAATTCGCTAATGAGGAAACTGAGGCAGAAAAATTTTAAAAGACTTGCCAAGAGTCACACAAAAAGTTAGTATATGGATCAGAATTTCAACCTGACTCAAAGTCCAAGACTATATCCAGTGTACCCCCTAGAGTAGTAGGGAGCTGGTTGTTGAAGCAGGAAGACCCAGGTTCCAATCTTGCCTGTAGAATTTACTAGCTGAGTGACCTAGGCAAGTGGCTCAATGCTCTAAGTAACTTTCTCTAAGATTATAAGTTTCAGAGAAGGTGGTTTCTTCCCCTTAAAGTTCCTTATACCAGCAAAATCACAGACTAGGTCCTAGGGGTTGGGAAACCTGTAGCCTCAAGGCCACATGTACCCTTATAGGTCCTCAAGTGGGATACTTTGACCGTATCCAAACTTCACAGAACAAAGCCACTTAATAAATCTCCTTAGTAAAAGGATTTTTTTGTGAAATTTAGATTCAGTCAAAGGGTTGCAATTGACATCCTAGAGGGCCCCATGTGGCCTCAAAGCTGCAGGTTCCACACCCCTGGACCTATCCTTATCCTATTACTATTATTATAAGAACTGTCTAAATCCTACACTATGAGCAAATCAGGGTACAGGGCAGGGTGAAAAAGGAAGCAGGGTTTCAGCATTCAGCGTTTTATGTCCTTTCCCAGTAAGATAATACCAGCTGATAATGCAATGTAATCATTTGCCTGTTTGGACTAGGGGAAGATCTGACAGCAGCTTAGCCATATTTCTCTGAATGTACATTCTGGAAGTGAGATGAATAGAACAGATATGAAAATCAGGAGGTAAACCTTCAGTTGTCTCCTAGCAATAAAGACTTTTTATCGCTTCAACCTCATAATAACCTTCCCCACATCAAACCCATTCTGCCATATCCCCACGGGGATGACTCTGTCTTTCCCCATCGCTTCCTCAGGATGTCTGAAACTTTGTCTGTCCTTCCAGGTCATTGGATAATTATTCTCCTTTGCCTGAATCTCATAATTTAAAAACTGTGTTGCTTTTCTTTATGGAGAAGCTCATGGCAAAAATTATTTAAAAAAATAAATATATGGCCACAATTTCATTTTTAGTAGTTGTTATTAACTATTTAATATTTAACAAGTGCCCACCATAACTTTGATACTTTAAAGTAAATTGAATTGGGGGGAGGGAGAGAGATAGAGGAGCGGGATGAAACTTGATCATATTCACTAGTAAATCTGCCAGTTTATTAATATTTCAAGAGCTCTAATTGGGCCTGAAAGAAGAGAGAATTAAGCTTGGAATTTATTGACTATCTTACGAGTAGCTTAGGTGTATCCTTTCTTGTGACCCACATCTATCTTGCCTGAGGTTCCTAAGCTGATTATGTTTTAGTAACATTCAAACTCTGTTGCTAATCCCAACATGTAACTTCCCATAATATGATATCTGGGCTTTGTCTATAGCTGAATTCTTTAACTTCTGACCCCTTCAGTCTTATGCAGCTTTTAAATTTTATTTTGTTTTCTCTCCTTTCTTGTAAACACACAGGGTTGTGCTGACTTGGCTTCATTTGGTTAGAATTTTGTTCAGGAGTAACACAAATTGTTAATACCACCCATGACCTTCTTTCTTTACAAAGCCTTTCCTCCAATAGCTATTCTCCTTCTTCTTCCTTAACAGCATTGTATCTTTTTTATTTATTCTGTATATTCTTTAAAATGCCTATGGTGTCTCTATCATCAATAAATAAGTTCATTGTGAGCATAGATTGTTTCTTTTCTTCTTCTTTTTGTCTTCATATTCTCATGGCCTAGCACATTGCTTGGCACATGGTTGGCATGTAATAAAGAATTCTTTATTCATGGATTGTACTCTTGGCAAGCACAATGCCATGGTGGGTACCCTAATGCCCTGTCAAGTCACAGGCCTTATGTAGAAAGGGCTTGCATATTAAAATTGGGTTGGAAAACCAGCAAAAGCAATATCTATCCCCCCTCCTCTTAGTGATCAAAAATTAGGCAACAGCTTTTCAGGATGCCTTAGCAAAGGGCAGATGTATTGAACTAGATCTTGCTTTTCCCATGTCTTTCTTCTCTCCAAGGAGAGGGGATACAAGACAGGCGAGTAAATTGTCATGCTCATTATGCTGCTCTCTTGGTGCCCTTCAGATTTACATTTCATGTTGCTCTGGTGGATTGTCTAGTGAGCTCATGGCCTCAAGCTCCAAATAGACAGATTAGATCAAGCAGAGGATTTCCCCCCCATTCTCCCAAGGAACAAAGAAAAAAAAAACAAATGGATAGCTTAAAACAAAAACAGATGACAGCTCTGCTTTAAAAAGCCAGGAGCCTCCTTTTAGAAAGTAGAACTGTCAAGTGTGAATGTCAAACCCCAACCAGATGTTGACCTTTGCATTGAGTCTGAAGCTCACAAATAATGGTATGCAAAGCCAAACTGGAAGATACTCATATTTTCTCAAAAGATTATTAGAAAAGTCTGAGCCTGAAAGATGCAGCCATTATTATTTCTAAGGAGCATTTTCTAGTAAGACCTTTAAAATGACTACATTGGGGGCAGGCAGGTGGCACAGTGGATAGAGCACTAGTCCTGGAGTCAGAAGGGTATGAGTTCAAATCCAGCCTCAGACACTTACTACCTATGTGACTTTGGGCAAGTCACTTAACTCTAATTACCAAGGTGGGGGGATGAATGCATTGGAAATTTGATATATAGTATCTCTGTATAGAACTGTCCTTAGAGTTTGGAAGAACAAGGTCCAAGTGGCCCTGGTTATGTCACCTAGGTTACATCATATAACCTCTAAGTATTCTAGGCAACTCCTTAAGTTACAGAGTTAATGCTGTTCTGTATTGATAGAGGAAGTTCCTTATCATGAAATCTTATTCCAAGAATAACATTTATATTCCCTATTTGCAAAACTGTTTGAGTATAATGAGGGTCTGGCAAATGCTATGCAAGTGATTTTTGGTTATTGACCTTCCAAATGGAATTCATCATAAAGAAGTTCCACAAAATGATGGTTTGCTAAAGGTATCAAGTCCCAGAGCATTATAAGGGCTCTTCAATGAGATCTATAACCATTCAAAAGAGATTTTCTGCCTAACCATTCACTCAGGAAAACTAGGTAAATAAAGTAGGGCAGCCAGATAGCATTGTGGACAGAGCAATGGACATAGAAAGTCCTGAGACTAAATCCTATTTCATAGAACAACTAGCTATGTGACCCTGGGCAAGTCACTTAACCTCTGCCTGTCTCAGTCTCAATTTATAAATGGAAATAGTCATAGCACCTAATTCATGGGGGTATGAAGATCAAATGAGACAAAGTGTGCAGATTGCTTTATGAATTTTAGCTATCAATACATATTGCCAGACTATTGCTATATAATGTCATGTGCGAATGCATTAATAACATCTTGGATTGGCACTGCAGATGGGCACTGAAGTGTCCCCGGAATTGAACAAGAACAGAATGGATTGCATTTAGAATATCATCTAGTACCTTTATCAAGATGTTTCCCTTTTTCTTCCCTATTTATTTTCTACTATAACCCTTCTCTAACACCTTCCCAGGGATCCATCTTTTCTCTACCTCTAATGCATACCTTTTTAATATTCTCCTGTTGATGCAATATGGAGAAATGTCACGGAATACAAAAATTTATAAAGAAATAAGATTGCAAATGATCCAAAGGGAAATGAAAAGACATATCTTTTAGTTGTAAATGCATTCAATCATATTATCAACAGTGACTGAAAGGCAAGAAGTGACACAAAATCAGCATCAAGATCTTACATATGTGAAAAAACAAATTGCTAGGCCCTTAATGTAGGGCAAGTCAGGGATAAGGAATGCACAGCTGGATTTTTGAATGGTTATTCATGGGACCCTAACATAAACAGAGGATGGCCTCTAGGACATTCAGGTAGATTGTCCATGGAGGATTAACCCAAACACATCAGCAAAGATTGTACTTGATGAGAGGATCTGGAAAGTCTGCTACATGTGCCAGTGAAATAATGCAAAACTTATCCACAATGATGAGATCTTGAATCCATCAGAATGTCTGAGTATTGACAGAACTACAGCATATTTAGATCTAGAAGGTTTGTTTACATTGTGAAACTCCTATGTAAGTGGCTTATTTTTCAGTTAGATAGAAATAAGGAGAGTCAAAACATGGACATGAGGGTGGTGGTACATGTCATTCTACTGTTAGTGTAGTTCACATGTCTTAAGAAGTGAATTACTGTGGGCAGGGCTATGGTGGCTGAGGATATAGGGAGATTACACTACCTTCTTTGCCAGATAAATCTTGGTGGGTTGTTGGAAAGGTCTTCACACGTCAAATAGCTGAAAAATTGCCTCTACTTTCCAAAAGTCACTGGTCTCATACTTCCATGTTTTTCTTCAAACTCTAACCCACTTTGAAGATTTCATAAAACATTTACTTTATTGTGGATTAGCCTAGGCCTCCCCTTTCCTTCACTGACTTGTCAACTAACAATCACTTTCTATGTACCAAGCATTGTGCTAAGGCCTGGGGTTACCAAAAAGAGGCAAAAGGCAGTTCCTGCCCTAATGAAATTTACAATTGAATGGGAGAGACAAAATAAAAACAAGTATATAAAAAGCAAACAAAATACAGGATAAATAGGAAATAATCAGTGGAGGAAAGGTACTGGAATTAAGGGGGGGAGGGTTGAGAAAGAAAGTTTTTTAATTATGACTTAAAGGAATCCAGGGAAGTCAGTGGGTAGAGTTGAGGAAGAGGAGCATTCTAGGCATGGGAAAAAGTCAAATAAAATGACTGGAGCCAAAAGATGGAGTATCTTTTTCACAGAAATACCAGAAATCCAGTGTCACTGGATCAGATAGTTTGTAGAGGTAAGTAAGGTAAGTAAGAAGACTGGAAAGATAGGAAGAGGTTACTTTATATGCAGTTGTGAATGACAGATGGAACTTGAAGACAATATAGAGCCTCTAGAATTTATTGAATAGGGGAGTGACATGGTGGGATGTGTGCTTTAGGAAAGTCACTTTGGTGGCAAATTGGAGAATGAATTGTTGTGAGGAAAGACTTAGGGCTGGCAGACTCATCAGAAGGTAATTGTAATAGTCCAGGCATGAGATAATAAAGGCTGCCACTTGAGTTGTGACAGTGTCAGAGGAGATAAGGGGCATATACAAGAGATATTGCAGAGGTAAAATTCAAGGGATCATGGCAGCAGCTTGAATGTGGGGGTGGAGAGATAGTGTAGAGCAGAGGATAAATACTAGACAGTGAGTTTGAGGGCATGGGGTGATAAGGATGCCCTCTACAGTAATGGAGAAGGTAGGTGGTGGGGAAGGTTTGGGGGAAAGATAAGTTCTATTTCATACATGTTTAGCTTAAGATGTCTACTAGATATAGAGTGTGAGATGCCTGAAAGATGGAAAGAGATGTGACATTGAAGGTCAGCAGAATGATTGGGGCTGGACAGATAAATGACAGTTATCAGCATAGAGATGGTAATTAAGTCCATGGGAATTTATAACATCACTAAGTAAAGTAGCGTAGAGGGAAAATTGAAGAAGGTCCAGGACAGGACCCTGAGGGACAACTCTTGTTAGAGGCTTGATCTCAATCACAAACTAGCAAAGGAGATTGAGAAGGAGCAGCTGGGTAGGAAGAGAACCAGGATGGCAGTGTCCCAAAAAACCTAGAGAGGAAAGAAGATTAAGGAGCAGATGGTGACTAACAGTGTCGAAAGCTGTGAAGAGATAAAGGAGAATGAGACTTGAGGAAAAGGCTTTTGGATTTGGCAACTAAGATATCACAGGTTTTGGATGGTGCAGTTTGGGTGGAATAATGAGATTGAAAGCCAGATTGTAAGGGGTTAAGAAGAGAGTGAGAGGAGAGAACCTATAGATATCTGTTGTATATGGCCTTTTCAAGGAGTTTAGCCAGAAAAGTCAGAAGGATAGAAGATGATAGCATGGAGAGAAGGATCAAATGAGGTTTTTTGTTTATTTTCTTCAGGATGCAGGAGACAGGGGTGCATTTGTAGGAAGTAGGAAATGAAATGGTAGACAGGGAGAGTTTATAATCAATGATAGATTTGGGCTTACACAGGGAGCGGTCTATTGGAGGAGATGGAATGGAATGCAATTTCTTAAACAAACAGATGGGTTAGCCTGGGTAAAGATCAAGGGCATTGCATCATGTGAGACGGTAGTGGAAGAGGAGATAGTGGCAGGAGCATCTGAGTGATAAAAGATGAGAAAGAGGAGAGAAAAAGGAGTTCATAGTGAATGGCTTTGATTGTTTTTTGTAAAAATGAGGTGACTTGAGTAAGGTCACACAGGTAATAGTCATCAGAGGAAACATGTGGACATGAATCTGACTCCTAATTTAGTACTCATTCTATATTTTGATAACTAAAATTCTATAAATTCTGTTCTATATATTATTCTAAAAACTCTATATTATACTTTGATAATAGAGAAATCTTTTAAAAAAAAAGAAATTCAGCCTATCTTAAAGTTTCTAGTCAGAGAACTTCTTAAAAATTTTACATTAAGTGAATTTAGAGTGTGATTGGATCCTAAGAAGAAAGGATGTAGACTTGGAAATCATAGCTCCTGCATCCTTCCCCCACCTCTACTTATATTAAACAGCATTTATTGTTATTAAAAAAGAAAGACATGTAGAGCAGCAGTTACCTCTTACAGAGTTTGACTTGGGAACAATTACTTTGAATGAGAAAAAAATATATATCTGTAAATAGCAACCCAAATGATAAATATATAAACGACCTATTTGGAGTCTGATACTGTTGCAGTGTTATTAATGCAATGAATAACTATACGAAGGTCTACATGACACAAAACAAGGTATAAAGTTATTAGTTTCCAACTCTATTCACATAGGAAAGGTCTATAGATAGTATGGTATAGTGCCAGGTAATATATGTAACTATATAAATGTAATAATTATGATGATAATAACAATCATCACGATGATAAGTATTTATATAATATTTTTTAAGTTTTGTGAAGGATTTTATAATCATTATCTCATTTTGCTCTTACAACAAATCTGGGGTGTAAGTGCTACTATTATACTGATTTCATAGTTGAAGAACCTCAGGCTGAGAGGTTGTGACTTGCCTAGGGTCATACGGTGCCTAAAGCTGGTTTGGAAATCCAGTCTTCCTGGCTTAAATGCATACATATATGTATGTATGTATACCTATATACACACATATTTATGTGTGAGATATACCCTAGCATTTAATCCTAAAAGAGTTAAGAATAATTTATCAAAAGACCATTGGAAGGCTAATTTCTATTAGCATTGTAATTTGAACTTTGGAATTTGTTTGATTGAATAATTAAAGGCTATGATACCCAAGAACAACATCGTTGAAAGTTTCCTACTCTATGTGTATTAGGGTATGTTTGTGTGTATGTGTATTCATGTGTACACATGTGCATCTGACAAATGAGTAGAAGATAGACGAACAGATCATACGACTTTCTCACCACATCAAGGTACAGATTATTTAATGAGTCACAGAGGGGTTGCAATATACATTAGTGGAGAGAATATTTACACCAGCAAAATCTGGAGGTTTTTAACTTAGCAAAGACTTAGAATAGGATGAATGTACTTAACAAGTACAGTACCTACAACATACAGGAGATTGGAATACGTGTTGAGGATACACAGAATGGAAAACAAAATAAAGAATCAACAACAACAAACAAGCCTTGGCCTCAAGGAGTTTATATTATGAATTAATTAATTATGGGCAGTCACATTGTATTACTTCTTGCATTATGGTGTTCTGGTTTTTTAACGTGACATTTCCTTCTAGGTTGGTCAGGTCACCCACTCAGCCACAGCGTGAGTGTTAGTGGGGTGTCAATGAGTGAGTGCATTAGGGACTAACATTGCTCGCTGTTAACTCAGAAGGTTATTACCTTGTTAGGCTTCATGGCTTCTTGGCCTGTGCAGCCTGTTGTAATTCTTCTACCTCTGGCACATAATTTCTCTTCTGGAGAGATTTTAACACTCAGGGAGGGGTAGAGAAAAATATCTAGTCCTTCATCTTATTAGACCCATGACCCAGAAGCCAGGACCTTGCCTTCTAATGGGGAAGACAAGCCCTGGTGGATCAATCATACAGAATACATATTATAAATATTCTGTTTGGCCCAGAGAATAGAAATAGAGTCGTGAATACTAATCTTAGACACACAAACAGGCATCTTGTAAGCAAAGACATCTTAACAATTAGAGCCATCCGGAAGAGGACTGTAATTAAGGAAGTATTTGGTTTTTGCAATCTTCAAGCAAAGGCTCGATTATCTTTTGCTGCCAGTCTTTTACTGGTGGGTATTCTAATCCAAGTATGGACTGAATATGGTGGTCTTTGAGGAGCCTTCCAATTCCATGATTCTTCAAGTCTGGAAAGTCATAAATTCTTCAAATGTTGAAGTAATTATCTGAAGAATTAGGGATAAAGTTTGATTGAAGATTTGATATGACTGTATATAAGGGAGGCTACATATGAGTTACTTTGAGAATTATATTTTTTTACAACCTATTCGACTTTCATAATTTGACAAGGCTTAGAAATTAGACTCCAAAATCAATTATTTTGTCTTTTCCTTACAAGTGAGAACACACACACACACACACACACACACACACACACACACACACACACACCCTTAACCCTAAAAGCACATAGTTAATCTACTTAGAGTGAATACAGATCACAATTTCATTGTTGAGGAGTAAGCATACCAAAATCCATAATATCAGTTTCAAGTAAGGAAGACTTGGGTTCAAATCCTGTCTCAACTGTATGCTAGGAATGTCCCTTCATCTTTCTGGGCTTCAATTTTCTCAACTGTAAAGTGAGGGAGTGGGATTAAATGACCTAAAAGGCCCTTCGTCCCAAGTTCGTCTTTTCTTCTGTACTTGTCCACTAGACTGTCCAAGTCATTTTAATGTTGACAATGCACTTGAAACTGAACTAATAAAACAGACAATAGGAAAAAGAAAAGTCAACTCTATCAATGATAATTTGAAATTTTAGCAACTCAAATAACTATCCGTCAGTCTTTAAAAAAATTGCAGATGTAAATATTGAATTATCTCCAAACATTCACATTTATAAAATGGCCTCAGTCGTTTTTTCAATATTTCATGATAGAAAAGGATGTTTCTGGCATGGCAAATGAGCATCTATTCAGGAGAGAGTGCACTGTCATGGCAGGTAAGGATTTTTGTAGAGGAGAAGCAATATTTTCCAAATTGAATTGCTGTTACTGAATAAAGAGTTCACAGAGTATGCATGAATTATGGCCTCATCTCAGTCCTCCCTTTTTTATTTAAGCAAGGTGGATGGACATAATCAAGCAGCTGGCATCTGTTGTGGTTTGCTATATCATCTAAAACCTAATACTATGTTTTATATCTGACACTCCCCTAAGGCAAATGCATTAAACAAATGCAATCTGTTTATTTTTCATCAAGTGTTGTTGGTTGGTTAAAAGATCAAAAAAGTTGCAAAGTCACACAGAAATCATAACCTATGGTGGACAAAAAAAAAATCCCCCTAACATACTGATTTTTTAATCAATATGAAAGTGTCCTGGATGATCAGGACTTTCTTACTGCTGAAAGTAACGCCCCTTTTCCTGTGTTATATGGGGCCTAAGAATGACGGTTTCTAATGCTAAAAACTGGGGACAGAAGAAACATGACCAATGGGAAATTGGAATAGAGGTGTTCCCCTTTCTTTCATGGACTTGCTCACTAAAGTCTTATTCTAATGCCTCATAGTGGCCTGGAAGTGGCTTTAGGTTTTCAAAGATGTGCTAATATGAGTTTTTGTATGCCTAACCAAGATAAAAAGACTTTGAAGATGGAATGAGAGATGGGCTCTATATTTGTTGTCCAAAGACCAGTACAACTAAGATAAACAAGGTTCACTGCCTGGGAGGCTCCAGATCCATGGATATTTCAGACATAGTAATTCACAGAGAACAACTCATATATCATCAACAGCCACTGCAGTCTACATTGGACGTAGGGTCATTTAGAAGATGAATCCATTGAAACTCGTAAGTATAGAAACATTTTCCTCCCACCCCTGTATATTTCACATGCGAGGATCTTTTGCTTCTAGGAATTTCTCTATGTACAGTCTCACCTGCCTCCATGATAGAGCTTTAGTTGCTTTAAATAAATAGATAGATAGATTCATAGACAGAAAGACAGACAGATACATAGAGAGAGAGACAGAGACAGAGAGAGACAGAGAGAGAGAAGTAGCTTGATACTGCCAGGTCTTAAATCAATGAGTCAGAAATATATATTAGGAAAATCAATGATTCTGGAGTCACAAGGCATGGATTCAAATCCTATCTCTGATAATTGCTAGCTGTGTATGTATAACCTTAGACAAATCACTGAATCTTCCCATACCTCAGTTTCTCTATATGTAAAACAAAGGGGTTGGACTAGATAACCTCAAGGGTCCTTTTCAGATTCAAATTTTTGATTTACTAATTATGTTCCACTCATTTCACTGTGGTTTTAGGAGCTAGAGACACAAAGACTAAAATTATAAAGCCCTTTGTTCAAGGGCCTTAAAATATTTGGGGATATGTAGGGGAGGATTCATCTTATGGAAGAAATGTTCTGAATAGCCTTTTTTGAAATATGTGTGTGTGTGTGTGTGTATGTGTGCGTTTCCTGGACCCATTCGGCTGTTTAATATATGCTATGGATCTCTTCTCAGAATAATATTTTAAATGCATTTAAAAACATAGAAATATAATGGAAGCCAATTATATTGAAATGTAATTAACATTTTTTAAACAAGTTCAAGGACCTCAGGTTAAAAATATGTTGTGATTCAGAATAATAAAAACAGAATAGAGAACAGAATCATATATTACTGATAATCATCATTATATATTATCATTATAATAAGTATTATAGCTAATATTTATACAGTACTCTAAGTTTTCCAGTGTTTCATTTACATATAATCTAATTTGATTTATGTAACAACACTATATGCTAGATGTTATTTTATTTTCTTTATTGAACATAGTAAACAAAGGCAGAAAGACAAGTGACATTCCCAAGGAAGAAGATGGAAAAGGAGAAACACACACACACACACACACACAAACTCACATATGTGGCAAATCTAAAGTCATTTTGTGGCAAGAGGACATTAATGCATATGGGCATTAGGAAAAATGAAGGGTAGGAAATGGTAGCTGAGCCAAGGTTTAAAGAAAGCTAAATTCTAAATCTCTTTGTGCACTGAGATCACTTTTTTGTTCTTAGCACTAGCCCTAAAATAGATTAACCCATCTTCCTTTCAAAAGTCAACCAAAAAGTGGCATTTTTAGCCCTTTTGTGAATTTATAATATATACACCAAACATCTGCTTAATCACATTGCTGAACATATTGAGTATTCTTTGATCCTTCAGGAACATGGTATCTCTTTATGCCAAAGTGACATGGATCTCTTTCATTATGCACATATGATTTTTGAAAAATAGGTAAGTAAATTCAAGAGTTTGAAATGAAACTCCCAACTTTTGGAGGATATTTTCTCGATACATAATATATCTTTTTAATATGAATTGTTCGTGGTCTTACTTATGATGTTTTTATAGCACTTTTCTCAATGGAAAAAAAGAAGCATTCTAAAATAGGCCCCTATTATTTTATTTAAGTGGGTATCCAGAATTTCACTTTTTCAGGAATATTTGAATAATCTATATTAAGTTCCTTAGTCATAACATGTATAGAGACAATGTCATTTAAAAAATACTAAGAATTCTGTTTTAGAGGTTTTTAAAGTTTAAACTTACAGCTATAAAATTACAGGCAAGAAATTAATTGCATGCTTGCCATTTCATGTCATAGCAAGAAGAGCACTGAATTTGAAGTCAGAAGACCTGGGTGGAAATTCTAATTCTGTTTCCTCCTAGCCCTGTGAGATCTAGATAATTATTTAACTTTTCTAAAAGTCACAGTTTCTTCTTTGTATAAAATGAGAAGGTGGGACTGGGTTGTCTCTAAGAGATTTTCCAGCTCTATCCATTTGTTCTATAATTCCACGATGCTGATGAAGCTACATTTTAGTTGGTGTGCTAATTAAGACTCATCCTATAAACATTTTCATTCGCAAAAAGTCCCACAATCAACCACCACCAAATTGTGAAAGCCAGAAAATTATAAGGCATACTTTCATATGAGTCATACTCATTGATTGGGAAAGACTTTGGAAGTAAGTTTCAGCATTCATTTGAGACTCATTAAAGGGGCAGCTAGATGTTTCAATGGGTAGAGCTCTCAGCCTAGAGTCAGGGAAACCTGAGTTCAAATGCTACCTCTGTGGCAGTAGGCAAGTAATTTAATCTCCATTTGCCTTAATTCACTAGAGAGGGAAATGATAAGCAACTCTAGCATCATTGTCAAAGAAAACCCATGAGGATAACAAAAAATCAAACGTGATTATATGACTGAGCAAAAGTTGGTTTATAAGATTAAGGAAACTTTGAGTTCAAATATATTATTTTGCATATGGGGAAACTGAGGCAAAGAGAGCTTAAGAGACTTCCCTATGGTCACATAGTTATTATCTGAGGTAGGAATTATAATCCAGGTCTACTTAGATCTAAATTCATTGGACCCTTATACTTATCATCATCAAAAGTAAATGTGCTTCCCCAAAACTTTTCAAGTAGTTTTCTTTTTTATTTTATGAGAATGTGTAAAGGACTGGAAAGCTGTAATAGTCTTTGGAGGAAACTCAATGTTTCCTGGTCCTCCTTGGTACTTGGCCTGTGTAAAATGCTACAACACTAACCCAAACAGCATCTAGCTTTCCAATTAAACACTCTGCCTCACACCATTGCCCATGGGGCCCATCCAATCAGTTCAATCTCTGTTTGTTTCTAAGATGGCCCAGTCTTTACTTGGTTCAGCTGAGATCTTGTTTTGGGCTTCTTCCAGAGGCAGTTTCAGACTAGCAGAAAATTGAGTTTCAGGAATGTTCCCTTAAACATTACGGTAAAACAATTTCACTTTGATTTTGAATTTAAATAATATCAATGATTCAAATGACCTCCATGTCTAACATTTTCTGATTTTGGTCATTGCATCAACTGTTCTTGTTTTTTTTCAAAGTACAGTCGACTCTTGATCATTTATGTTTATATAAAGTCATCCAGTAAAGTGAAGTGACAGATAAACAAAAGCATCATTTATTGTTTATTCCAGAGGCATCTTAAAATTTTCTTGCAATTGGAATATTTCTTGCCTTAGAGATCTTTATTGGAAATCTCCCAATAAAATAATGAAGTGAAACTATAAGGATCTGACTTAGGGAAATTCAAAATGGCCCGATTTATCCCATCCTATATCATCTCGGTTTCTTTTTGATTTCCCACTTCAAAATGGGGATGTGCAGTGTTGGCTCACAGATCCACACCAGTCACCAACCCAGGCAGGATTTACCTCCTTTTGTTTGCTATCTGGTTGATGTGTAGGTTTCTTGAGGGCTAAGGAAGGTAATTAAATATGAAAGCTTCAAAGATCTTTGCTTTTAGCTCTCATTTTCCTTTAAGTTACCTATAGGAGTTAGAGTAAACTAAGATGGATAATTAAACTATGATAACTTTGTATATGGATTCAGTTTAATTCCACAGGTACTTATTAAGTAGGTATTATATAAGATACTGTACTAGCAGATGAATATACAAAGATTATATGCATGCATATGTGTATGTAAATATATCCAAATGTAATTATTGCCATATACACAGATAAACATAATGATCTATATGTAAATATCTATTTATACCCTCAGTGGTCTGTGCATGTCATGAATATACATACATATAAATGTGTTCACAAAAACATAGAAATGGAAATAGATGTACATATACATGTATGCTCATATAGACAGACATGTATGCAATATCATTTTCGCACAGATCCATATGCATGTATGTATATGTGGTTACATAGCTATGTGTGTATAGATGTGCATTTATATGTATATAAGCACATGTCTATTTTACCTATACCTCCATGTTTATAAAGCTATAGATGATACAAACTGATAGATCAATAGATAGATTAATAGAGAGGCAGAGCCAAGATGGCAGCTGGAAAGCAGGGACTGGCTTAAGCTCTCCCCCAAATCCCTCCAAACACCTGTAAAAGTTGCTCTAAACAAATCCTAGAGCTGCAGGAGAGCCTGGAGAAGGGTCTATCACATGCTGCTGGGAGTGGAGCACAGCCCACAATGAGCCATGCCGGGACCAACCTGACCTGGAGTCATGTGGGGAGATCAGGCCTTAGGACCATGAATGACTAAAATGTAGCAGTTACCAGACTTCTCAACCCACAAATGACCAAAGACGTAGCAGGTTAGTGGGAAAATTGCTGGATCTGAGTGAGAGTGGTCCAGCCTCAGCCCTGGGGGCAGTGGAGGTGGTGCAGCAGCAGCAGTAGCAATCTCCTGCATCTGCTTCCAGAGCTCCAGCTTTGGTTGCTTCTGGCTCCAGGCCCAGGGTGGGAGGAATCAACATGAGGATCATAGCAGGAGTGTAAGGAGTGCTCTGCTGGTGCAAAGGCAGGGTTCTCTTGCTTTGCCCTGCTAGGATCTATGTTGTGGTCCTGGTTGACAGTTTTGGGGGAGGAGGGATACTGGTGTGGCATAGCTTGTGGTGAGTAGAACTAAGTCTGAAAATAGCAGCACAGCCCCTAAAGCCTGGGACAAAGTTCTCTCTACATTACAAGCAGTCATACCCTGACAAAAAGCTCAAAGGTCAAGTTGTTGGCTGGGAACATGACCAGGCAGCAAAAATGGACTCAGATTCAGACTATAGAATCTTTTTTTGGTTACAAAGAAGATCAAAACATACAACTAGAAGAAGTCAACAGAGTCAAAAAGCCTACATCAAAAGCCTCGAAGAAAAATATGAATTGGTCTCAGGCCATAGAAGAGCTCAAAAAGGATTTGGAAAAGTAAGTAAAAGAAGTAGAGGAAAAATTGGGAAGATAAATGAGAAGAAGAGAATCATGAAAAACAAGTCAATGACTCGCTAAAGGAGGCCCCAAAAATACTGAAGAAAATAACACCTTAAAAATACACTAACCCAAATGGCAAAAGACTTACAAAAAGTGAATGAGGAGAAGAATGCCTTAAAAGGCAGAATTAGCCAAATGGAAAAGGAGGTCCAAAGGACCACTGAAGAAAATACCACCTTAAAATTAGTTTGGAGAAAGTGGAAGCTAGTGACTTCATGAGAAATCCAGAAATTATAAAACAGAACTGAAGGAATGAAAAAATGGGAGACAATGTGAAATCTCTCATTGGAAAAATCACTGACCTGGAGAATAGATACAGCAGAGATAATTTAAAAATTATTGGTCTACCTGAAAGCCATCATCAAAAAAAGAGCCTAGACCTCATATTTCAAGAAATTATCAGGGAAAATTGCACTGATATTCTGGAACCAAAGGGTAAAATAGAAATTGAAAGAATCCACCAATCTGAGTATTGTGGAAACACAATCAGGATAACACAAGATCTAGTGGCTTCTACATTAAGGGACCCAAGGGCTTGGAATATGATATTCTGGAGGTCAAAGGAGCTAGGATTAAAACCAAGAATCACCTACCCAGTAAAACTGAGTATAATGCTCCAAGGTAAAATAATGGATTTTCAATAAAACAGAGGACTTTCAAGCATTCTCGACGAAAAGACCAGAGCTGAATAGAAGATTTGACTTTCAAATATAAGAATTAAGAGAACCATGAAAAGATAAACAACAAGAAATAATAACGGACTTACTAAAGTTGAACTGTTTTTTTTTTTTTATATTCCTTCATGGAAAGATGATGTTTGTAATTTGTGAGACTTTTCTCATTATTAGGGTAGTTGAAGGCAATATACATACATACACACATATGTATATATATATATATACATATATATGTATATATATGTATATATATATACATATATATATATATACATAAACACACACATGCAGAGGGTACAGGGTGCATTGAATATAAAGCGATGATATCTAAAAACATAAAATAAAATTAGGAAGTGAGAGAGGAATATATTGAGAGAGGAATAAAGGGAGAGATAGAATGCGGTAAATCAAGCAGCTCTGTTGGAAGGGAAGAGGGGGTAGATGAGGGGGAATGTGTGAATCTTACTGTCATTGGATTTGACACAAGAAGGGAATAACATACATATTTAGTTGGGTTTCTTACCCCCACAAGAAAATAGGAGAAAGGGGATAAGAAAGGGAGAATGATAGAAGGGAAGGCAGGTAATGGGAGGAGGTAATCAAAACCAACCACTTTTGAAAAGGGACAGGGTCAAGGGAGAAAATTGAATAAAGTGGGATGGTATAGGATGGAGGGAAATATAGTTAGTCTTTCACAACACGACTCTTACGAAAGTATTTTTCATGATGATACATGTGTGTCCTACGGTGAATTGTTGCCTTCTTAAGTAAGGTGGGTGGGTGGGGAGGGAAGATGGGAGAGAATTTAGAACTCAAAGTTCTAAAAGTGAATGCTTAAAAAATTTGTTTTTGCATGCAACTGAGAAATAAGATATATAGAGAAGGGAGTATAAAAATCTCTCTTGCCCTACAAGAAAGTAAGGGGAAAGGGGATGGAAGAGGGAGTGGGGTGACATAAAACTGGGGAATGGGGCAATCAGAATATATGCTATCTTGGAGTGGAGGGGACGGTAGAAATGGGGAGAAAATTTGTAACTCAAAATCTTGTGGAAATCAATGTTGAAAACTAAAAAATGTTATATAATAAAATAAGAATTTTTTAAAAATGATGGAAGGTAGATGGTATCTAAGAAAGGTCCTCTCTAACTTTAAAAACTCCAAAATTTTAATTTCATACTGTATTTGAAAAGTATTAAGAAATTTCAAAATAATTAAACTTTAGGGGCAAGTAATTTACTATATTTGTATCAATTTCTAGGTTTGGAAATCACCATTTGATTATTTTGATTCAGGAACAAGATACAATATTGTTTAGTGCCAATTCAAAAAAAATAAATTTTACCTTTATCAGAAAAAAAATAAAAGCCAGAGTGAAATCACCAAAAAAAATCTGACTTAGAAAAGTTTTATGATATCATTTTACAGCCCTCTAGAGCTTAGAGGGACCTTAAGACTCATCTAGTCCAGTGCCCTTACTTTAAAGATGAGAAAACTGAGGTCCAAAGAGGACAAATGAATTATCCAGGGTCATACAGGCTGACACTGGATTTGATTTCAGATCTTCTGACTCTAAACCAGGGACTCTTTCCACTTCACCTATTCACTCACTCACTCAATTCAACAAGCACTTATTAAATGGTTATTGTCGTTGTTCAAAAAAATAGATCAATAGATGAATGATAGATTGATAGATCAATAGATGGATAGTGGAGTGAGCTATACATATAGCTCTAGCTATAATTATAGATAGATATAAACACACACACATACAATCCCTGCCCTCAAGGAACTTACATTCTATAAAAGTAGAATATGAACATACAGCTCAGATGCAAACTTTTATACTCTGATTAATTTTTGGTAGGGTTAGGCAAGTGCTCCAACAAGGGAAATAAGGAAAGGTGGTGCCTGGATTATTCTTTCAAGGAAGATGGAGATTTTTTCAGAACCCTTTGAGGAGGGATGGTATTCTGCCACAAGAGACAACTTAGGTGAAATCACAGAAGCAGGAGATGGATTTTTTATTGATTTTTATAGCACTTTAAATGGTATAAAATGTTTTTTTTTTTCAATATGGTCATTTTGTATAAACCATCTATGAGTTAGAAAAGAGGAGGTAGCATTATCTATATTTTGAAGGGTGAATTAGGGTCACAGAGAGTTTAGATTTAGAATAGACTTTAATGGTCATCTAGTCCAATCCATACAGGAAAAGGAATTCCAATCACAATATACTCTACAAATAATCAGTAAGGAAGCAAATTTCAAATGCTTACTATATGCTAGCTACTAAGCTAAGTCCTGGGGACACAAAGAAATGTAGAGACAGACCAAGTCCTCAAGGACTTCACATTCCTATGGGGGAGACAATATGCAAAAAACTATGCAAATTCAAAATATATAGTGTTCTAGGCTGGACCAGACCTAAGCAAGGCAATCTGTTGGTAATTTAGGTTTCATATTAGCTAGTCTTTGCTGAAGACTTCTGACATGAATGTACCCAGTATATCAGTAAGGCAAGATTCATGGCTTCGAGGAGGACCATGAACATGCCTGAATGGTTTGCAATCACAACGTATGAAAAACTCCCTATGTAGAAGGCAGAGGAAGTATAACATTTATTTAGACTCCAGAGGATCAAATCTGAGAACCACTACCCCCAATTCAATATGGTAGCAATTATTTCCAAAACCAGTTAGCCTACCTCAATGTAGTAACAAGGAAATTATAACACAGTATTACAGCAACGAACCAAGTCATCCTGTAATCTCGACCCCTGCTAAGGCCTTCCTGTAAACAATCAATCAGGAACCCGAACTGTCTGCTCACCACTCTCTTCTGCAGCTCTGCTGATGCTGGTTCTCTCGATGACTGCTGTTCAGCACTCTCTTAATGTCTGCTGCCTCAATGTCTTCTCAGTTCTGTGGCTCTCAGTTCTGCTCCTCTCACTTCTCTTCTCTTCTTCACTTCTGCTTCCCTTCATTTCTGCTCTCTCCTTTTATACAGTCCTAGCTGGCATCGGATTGACTGGAACTCAAGTATCTAATTGGCTGAATTCATGATTTACTAGAACTCAGTGCACATACCATTGGCTCTGGTCTTGGCAACTCCCCTTAGGATCCTGAGGGCTTCATGACAACATCAGTTTAGCACCTAGTAAGTAGGGGCTTTAGGCTTACTTATAAACAAAGATATAATCAAGCTTTCCCACCTAGGCCCACCTGAGGCCTATTGAATGGCTGGGGAAGATCTTTGATCACATTAAGACTACACCCAGTTCCTCTAGAAGAGTCACATTGCTCTTTGGGACAACTCTAATTGTTAGGAATTTTTTGGATGTCAAACTAAAATTTGCTACTTTACCTAGCCCCTTCCTTATCCAAATACCAAATCAATCTATCTCTCTATTACCACTTATTAAACATTTTCTAAGTAATATGCCAGGAACTATGCTAAGCACTAGAGAGAGAGAAAAGGAAAGAAGGAAGGGAGGAAGGAAGGGAAGAAGGAAGAAAGGAAGAGAGGGAGGGAAGAGACCCTGCTTTTCTAAAGAAATAAGAAAACTGAGATGCAAAGAAGTTGTGACTTATAGAATAGACTCTAAACCATAATAAGAGGTAGAGTAGGAATTATACCTAATATATAGTCAGCATGAATAAGCTGTAATGTTAATAGGGTTGACTACCAGTGACAGATTAATGGAAAGGGTTAGAAGCTTATGGACAAGTAATCCCTCCAACTCTCTATCTCTATTCATGACTCCCTTATTCCATCAGCTAGCCGATTACACACACACACATACACACACATACACACACACACACACACACACACACACACACCAAAAACAAAATAAGACAACTCTTGATTGATTTCTGGAGTAGGACCAAACAAAACATTGTCTTTTTTGCCAGTGTCTGAGAGGCTCTTCCACTCTGTCGCTTAGTACATAGGTAGCCCAGTGCATGGAGCTTAAGACTTATATTGGAATCAATCAGACCTGTGTTGGAATTCTATTTCAGATACTTATTAACTATGTGACCTTGGGCAAGTCACTTAACTTCTCCTTGCCTCAGTTTCCTCAACTACAAAAACGATAACAATAGTACCTAACCCATTGTCATGAGGATAAATTGATTTAACATTTTATAGTGTTTAGTAGAGTGCTTGACTAATAGAGGATACTACAAAAATGTTAGCTATTATTGTTGGTTTTTTTGCTTGGTTTCAGGTTTGGAAAACATTTAGAAAGTTACAATGTTTTAAGAGCTGGCATAAGGAAGCAAGTTTTTTTGGTCTCAAGCAGGCTTCAGTATCTTTATAGATTTAGAGCTAGAAGGGAACTTAGAGGGCATCAAGTTCAGCCTCCTCATTTTTATAAGTGACAAATTGAGCCCCAGAGGATTTGAAAAGAGATCTTGTCTCCTTATTTAGAACTTTATCCACTAAACCATAGTACCTCTCTTATTAGAGGTGTCTTTGAAACTCTGAACTGTCTCCTATCTTCCACAAACCCTCCTGGGATTCTCTAGATGCAGATGGCTTAGATGTGCCATCCCCTCTCTCCATCCTATGTTTGCAGTCTTGCATATACATCCTTGTATATCCATCCTTTGGAAGATCCATCTGGATCGAGATCTCAGAGATCTTGTTTTTGTAGCAAGACCCCTTTAATCACTTACTAAATGGCAAAGTGTCAGATATTCTCCTAGATAAAAGATCATGGATACAGAGAATAAAAAAAAGACCTTAGGGACTATCAAACTCAGCTCCTGTTTTCCATAGATGAGGAAACAGAAGCAAATAGGTGCTGAGTGACTTGTTAAGGTCTATCCAGCTGGTTTATCCAATAGCTGCCTCCAGTTAAGTCCCTGGGCAGGCACTCTGGAATACATTAGAATTCCTTAGTAAAAAATACACATACACACATTTTATATATATAACATATATATATATATATACATATATAAATTTATTTTAATTTATGGAATTAAGCAAGCATTTTCTTAACAAAGTATAATAAAAAATGATTGCACATGAAACTCCAAATCGTGATATTCTTTTAAATATGTAACAAAGTTATAGTGTAAAGTTGCCTTTTTTTTCCTTTCCCTTGTCTGCCCTAGAGATGGCTACCATTAGACACAAATATGTATGTATGTAAAATCATTCTATACATACTGCTATTTGTCAGTTCTTTCTCTAGATGCAAACAGAGTTTTCCTTTATAAGTCCTCCTTTGTAATTAATTTGGGTATTTATAGTGGTCAAAATGACTCATTCACTCAAAGTTGCTCTTAAAACATTTTTATTGGGGCAGCTAGATGGTACAGGGAGTATAGCTCCAGTCGTGGAGTCAGGAGGACCTGAGTTCAAATGTGACTTCAGACACTTGATACTCACTATCTGGGTGACCTTGGGCAAGTCACTTAACCCCAATTGCCTTGCCTTCCCCTCTCCAAAAAAATAAAACAAAACAAAAAACCCAATATTATTGTTACTGTGTAAAACATTCTATTGGTTCTTCTCATTTTGTTCTTTATTATTTTGTGCAAGTCTATCCATTTTTTTTAAGATCATTAAAGTCATCATTTCCTATACAAATTTCTGAGAAAATGAGAGAACATATGTATGGTTGATTTGGGAGGTACCCATAGATTTTGTAGAATGTTTGCAGGAGGGCAGAGGTTTGATGTATTCTGTAGTGACCAAATGTCTCGGGGCTTAGAATCAAGGTAACTGATTGAGGTATTGTCCTCCTGTTACTACCTCTTATTCATTTTTAAGACAACTGGATAAAAAGGACATTTATATTGAATTTGTTATTGATGGCATTTTTAAATGTCTTTTTATAGCACTTTTACATGAGCGAATGGTTCTCCAGCCATCTCAGGTTGATAGATGATTTTTTTTCCTCGTCCACTTTTTATAAATGACGGTTAAAGCACAAAAGCCTATGGCTTTACCTTAGCTAATGATAAGAACATATCTTATTTAAATTATCCATTAGCCTACACAATTTCCCATCACATTTTTCCACTTGAAGTTATTCAACTTATGTATATTAGATGAGTGAGAATGTGTTATAATGGAGAGTGAGAGAGAATTGACCTCCAACCCAGGAAGACCCGGGTTCAAGTTCTTCCTCTGACACATTCCAAATGTGTAATTCTGAGCATGTGCCTTAAACTCTCATTACCTTAAAGCAACTCTCTAAGAGAATCAGTTCCAAAAAATATGCTGATCTGAATTAATATAGAGGGATTCTTCACCTGTAGGGGCTGGGCATTTCCTATACTAATGATATAGGTCCATGCCCTATCTCTAAATTTGTATAAGATAGAATCTATAACCATGGTCCACAGTATCAATATGAATTTATTTCTTCTATACCACACAACACGATGCTACAATATATATATAGCTCCCCTAATTTTATCTCTAGTGTCTCATAATCTAGATGTCATCCTCAACTCATCACTCTCTCTTACCCCTATATCTAATCAGTTGTCAAGTCTTGCCATTTCAATTTCGTAGCTTCTTTCCTATGTGTATGCTTCTTTCCTCTGACCTTGCAACCAGCCCCAAGGTGATAAGGACCTAGTCACCTTACATCTTCACTACTACAACACTCTGCTGTTTGCTTTCCCTGTCTCACATTTCTAATTCCTCCTCCATTTAACTATCAAAGCCCTCTCCCTAAAGTGCAGATCTGCCCGTATTCAGCAAACATCAGTGGTTCCTTTTACCTCCAGGTTAAAATTTTAAAATAGAACCTTTCTTTGGCTTTTGAAGCCATTTATGACTCAGATTCTTCCCACCTTTCTAGTCTTCTTCTAACTTCCTTCCATGTATTTTGTGCTCCAGTGACACAGGCTCCTTCTTCATTGTACATGACATTCCATGTCAAACTCTGAGCATTTTCTTCCTCATCTCTGCCTCCTGGCTTCTTTCAAGTATATATATTGTTCTACCTTCAATAAGGAGCCATACACGCATATGTATATGTGTGTACATATGTATGTATATGTGTGTATACATATACATAAATGTGTAATAATTTATGCATGTGTATATATATGTAAATCGTATATGTACATACATCCATACATCATTATGTTATTTTTCTGTATGTATATATATGCATATATATATGTATATATATATATATATACACACACACACACATCCATAAACAGATATGTGTACATTTGTGTGCATGTATGTATGTGTGTATGTCTATATATATGTGTAGGTATAGGTATACACACACGGGTGTGTATCTTGTACATAGTTACTTGCATGTTGTCTCTCCCATTAAAGTATTAACTCCTTGAGGGCAGGGACTGTTTGTTGTTCTTATTGCTGTTTTTGCCTTCCACTGTATGCTCAATGTTTACCATAGTGGCTTGCCCATAATAGCTGCTCAGTAAATAGTTGACTGACTGACAAAATGGATTAAGATTAGCCAGTTGCTTTGACTGAGGACTACATGTACTAGGTTCCTTAAATTTTAACTTATCTTCTGAAGCTCTCAACTATTTTATAGAGTCGAGTCAAAGACTAAGCCAGGAGAATGCTTAATCTAAAATCTTGTAGAGATGACACACTGAGTCACAAAGAGATTACACAATTTACTTGGTCGCCTAGGTAGTGAGGGAATGAAGTAGAATCTGAACCATGCTGTCTATTTGTTACTCTGTGTTGCATCTTTCTGCATCTCTCTCTCTCTCTCTCTCTCTCTCTCTCTCTCTCTCTCTCTCTTTCTCTCTCCACCTCCCCCTTTTTCCTTCCCTCCATACCCCCCCCAACATCATGCATCATGCCATTTTTAAATATACACTAGCTGTTCATTAAGCTGAGTCTTGCAACAAAGTAAAAACAATTAAGTAAAACTGACTGACAACATAATCATGTTTGACAGTGTATACAGCATTTTGCACCTGTCCTTAGCAAAACATGATTCATCATCTGTCCTCTAGATCACAGATTGTTTTTTTGCATTTACTTTGAATTCACATGCCTTTCAATTTCTTTCATTTACATTATTCTTGTCATATATAATTTCTCTCCTATTTCTGCTTACTTCACTATCTACCAGTTCTTGCAAGATTTCCCATGTTCCTCTGAATTTGTCATTTCTCATTTCCAATATCACTAAACTATTTGCTATATTCATATATCACAATTTCTTAAGACATCTTCTAATTTATAATTATACACTTTATTTTTAGGGATTTTTGCTTGCTTTGATTTCTTTTCCTACTACAAAAATTTTGCTATAGGTATTTTGGGGTTCATGTGACTTTGGTTTTTGTCTTTAACCTCTTTGGACTGTATTCTATACCTTGTAATATTTTTTTCTTGGTATTGTCCAGTGCTTAGCACACTGCCTAGCAGTAATTCTTAATAAATGTTTTTGATTGATTCCCATTACTATCTACCTTTAAATTACAGTAAGATTTTGGAGTGTTCTAATTGCTAAGAAATACGATATTGAGCTAAAATCAACCTCTCCTCAATGTCAATTCGTTGATTCAAATTTCATTGTCTAAGGCCAAGAAAAATAAATCTAAACCATCTTCATAGTATGACAATGTAATTTAAGGTCAAGGCAATTAAACATGTACTAAAAAGAGTGTTGAATAAGGAGTGTAAAAAACCGTTCCGACTCATTGCTCTGAAACTTACTAATCTTGTGGCCATCCACAAGCCATTTACTTTCTCTATACCTCAGTTCTGAAATTTTAAAGTAGTCACTAACAATCATACTACATATATGAAAATTACTATTTAAAAAAACTTGTAAAATTTAAGAAATATGTAAAAGTGAATATGTAAAATATTGTAGTTAAAAGGGACTTCAGAGGCCATTTAATCCAACTCATGTTTGAACAAGAATTCTTAATATTACACATGTGGCAAGTCTTTACTAGAAGATATTTAGTGGGGGAAACCCATTACCTCTTGGACAGACCATTATAAATTTTGATATTGGGAACATTTGTTACATCAGATATGTAATAATTATTCAGTATAGCATCCATTCAAATACTCTTTCTTCCTAGAGTTTTCTATAAATTTATAAAACTCAAATTTAAGACACTTCTGCAAATCCTGAAGCTTTCACACCACTTCTACATCTTCCCTTTTCTAGGGAAATTCCTTCAATTCCTCTTAGTATGAAGACTAGAGATTTTCAAAGTCCCCAAACTCAGTGCATGAAGCAGTTCATCAAAGAGTTCCTAATCCTTAATCCTTTCCAAGAAATATAACCATTCACAGACTCTTAAATGGAAAAAAGAGAAACATCTTGATATAAAATGTAGAAGTCTGGTGGTGAAATCCAAGTCCTGGTTCTGACACTTGCTATTTTTGTAACAAGATAAGTCATTTATCCTTTCAGTGTCCTAGAAAACTCTCTAAGGCTTTGTTACCAAAACCTTGCTAATCTAGAGTCAGATTCCACACTGAGATGCCCCCATACCAATGAATTATATGTCCATAACACAGCTGGACAAGGTGTTTTTGTAAAGGTAGGAGGGGGGAGTTTAAGTACCTGTTGAAAGTGTAGAAAATGTTTTATTATCACTTTCTTCTATGAGCAAGTCAAAAGCAGCCTTGCCTGTAATAGTAAGTGATGATTGTGGTTTTGACATCAAGAAGAAATACTGATGGAAAATGAGGCAAGTGCAATCAAGCCAATTTACCTGTGATGATTAAGACTAAGTAATTTAGATGTAAATATTTTCCTCAAGCAAGTCTCAGTACAATTAATATTGATGCACAAATATTATGTTTTCATGATTTGTGAATACAGTAAGCTACAAATATATATAAATGAAAGGTAGCCATTTTCATGCAAATAGTTAAGCAAACATATATCATGTTAAAGAATAAGTAAAACAACAATATGTTAAGGAATACAAACTTTAAAATTTGGTTTAGGAGTGTAGCAATAATGTGGCTAGCAGCACCTGTAGGTTTGAAAGGCCAGTAACACCAGCATATAGAAGGGCTGCTAACACAGGTTCTTTGATCTGCTTTTCTAAGGAAAGCAACTTTAAGGGGTTAATAATCTTAGTTTAACCAAACAAACATATATCATTTACTTAGTTCAGGGGGAAAAAGATCAGCCCCCTGAACTTCAAGGCAAATACAAACAGAAATTACAAAAATCAACAGACAGACTTTGTCTGATTCAAATCACAATTCATAGCTACCAGAGAAGCATCAACATCTGTCTAAGCCAGGTGCGGGGGGGGGGGGGTTCAACGGCTTGCTCAGAGTCTTGTCACCCACATTCCTTAAGTGAGTGTACCCCCAAAAGTCAAACGCCAACCTTGGATCTTATATACCTGTCTCAGGGCCCTGTGGCACTTGAGGCTCACCATTTAGAGTGTCAGAAATCAGTGCAGGAAAGCTCCAATTACTGGCACCATGTCATATACAATTCAATGACTCTTGATTGCCTCAGTGCTGAGAAATACTCTGAAACAAAAACAGTAAAAGGTTTCCCACCCATTCAAAGGGGAGACTTTTTAGTCTTAGCATCCCAAAAGGGAAGAACAGGGAAAAGTCTGATTGCTTTTCAAAAGAAGTAAAATATAAAGACAGTAATTTGAGACCTCTTTGCCATTAAAAACAGTACGTACAGTGTTCCAATGTTAGTAAAGTATTTGGTTATAATGTAGTTTTCTTCTATTTTTGTTGTATTTTATTACATTTTGTCAGTATCTTCTTATAAATGTAAAATTGCCTATATTTGCAAATATTGAATCCTTCCCCTCAAAGAAAGATATTGCTTATAAAAAATAAACAAAAGTGAGAAAAGAAGAGCTTAACAAAATTAATGAATGTATTGAAAAAATTATGCATTATGTGCAGTGTTTCTTATCAATGGTCTTCCAACTTTGATAGAGGCGGGGAAGGTACAGGGAAAAGTGATTTTCATATTATTTTGTCTCTTCTTTGTGGTCAAACTTCATCAGTATAATTTTACAGTGTTCAGTTTTGATATCTACAAATACTTTTTCATCATTGAGTGTCCATATATTAGCATAGCAAAATAGTTACCGAACGCATATGAACTATATACTGAGTGTTGTAGGTCAGGTAGGTCTAGTGCTTCAGTTTCAGAATGGGAATGAAACGAGATACTTAAAGACCATATAATAGTTTGAAAAAGGTAGCTTGGTTAGCTTTAGTATGGAAAGGATCCTCAGAAGTGCTATAGACTTGTCTCTGTGTTGGTCATGCTGGTGCACTGATAAAGCTAGCAAAGAAGCAATTTCTCCCTGAAAAGGGCCTGGCTTTTACATTAAGGCTATGAAGAAGCTCTGTCAGCAACCAGAGATCAGTTCCCTGATCCAGTTAAGTCTCAAGAAGAATCTCAATACCATTTAAAGAATATATATATGCATATACATATGTATATATGTATATATGTGTGTGTATGTGTGTTTCTGTGTGTGTGCACCTACATAGCATATGTTCCTACCACACTGAAACTAATAAGGAATTGTATTAAATAAAAGAGTAAACTAATATCTAAATATTGTCAAGTATCAATATCATGGTGACATTTCTAATATTCACACTCACAATTTCAAGTCTAAATTGTCTGTATACCTCATTTTTGCTCATTAGTTTTTTATTTATAACAAATTTCATATTGACTCTTAGGTGCTTCGGCCATCACTTTATAGGTTTGAATTTCCAAAGATAGCATTTCAGAGGCTTTCTGTTTTTGCCTGTGTTGATTTCATGCCTTCAGCTTCAATATCTGTCTTTTTAAAAATTATTTAATATTTTTAGTTTTCAGCATTGATTTCCACAACATTTTGAATTACAAATTTTGTCCCCATTTCTACCCTCCCTCCACTCCATGATGGCATATATTCTGATTGTCCCATTATGCAGTCAGCCATCCCTTCTGTCACCCCATTACCCCACATCCCCTTTTCCCTTACTTTCCTTTAGGTCAAGATAGATTTCTATGCCCCATTGCCTGTATATCTCATTTCCCAGTTGCATGCAAAAACAATTTTTTTAACATCTGCTTTTAAAACGTTGAGTTCCAAATTCTCTCCCCTCTTCCCTCCCCACCCATCCACCCTAAGAAGGCAAGCAATACAACATAGGTCACATGTGTATCATTATGTAAAACCCTTCCACAATACTCATGTTGTGAAAGA
>CM053623.1:187626904-187646210 GCA_028646595.1 Phalanger gymnotis
ACAGAGGGGAGGGCTGACTGGGGAACAGGGCAACCAGAATGTACGCCATCTTGGAGTGGGGGGGGGGGAGGAAATGGGGAGAAAATTTGTAATTCAAGCGCCTGTGAAAATCAATGCTGAAAACCAAACATGTCAAAAATAAATTTAAAAAAATAAAAAAAAATACAAGGATCCACAACAATTCCAAGGGATGGTATCCACAATTAGAGAGAACTGATGAACTCTGAGTACAGTTTAAAACAAATTTTCTTTCCTTTTATTTTACTTTTCTTTGTATTTTGCATCATGGCTAATGTAGAAATACATTTTTCATGACTTCACACATTTACTGCGTTCTTGCCTTCTCAAAGGATGGTGGAAGAGAAAGATGGAGAGAGAGGATTTAGAACTGAAAACTAAAACAAACAACTAACGAATACACCAAAAAATCTGATGTTACAGTGTATTCAGTATCCACAACCCATAGTCTCCCAATTTTTTGGTGAAGCCAAAAAGAGGCACCTTCTTATGTTTCTTTTTCAGGTTTAAACTTGGTCATTACAGTTTAGCAGTTTAGATATTTTTTTTTGTTTTATTGCTCTTTCCATTTATATTGTTGAAGTCATTGTGTAAATTGTTTCCTGGTTCTGCTTATTTCATTTTTTATCAGTTCATCTAAGTCTTCCTATAGTCATCACCTTGATTGTTTTTATACACAGCAATATTCCTTAACTTTCATACTCAGTAATCTTTATTATGATATGTTTATGTTACATTCTTGGGTAGATGCCCAAGATACTATACATAAGGGAAAAGACTCATTTCTTTTCTTTATTACCCTTCAACTTTTGATCTACTCCAGGAAAAAAAAAGTAAACTACTGTGCTCTGAAGAAAAAAAAAAACTTGCAGAAGTTCTCTGGTTTATTGATCTGGGATTTGTTTAACAATTGTACTGAGGATGCTTAAGTGGAGAGCTATTTTTCAGTTTTATCACAATTCAATCTTATCCCTGATGCTTTGCTGTTCAGTGCAGTATGTCATTACTCAGAAAGAAGGGAAATTATCTCGTTATCAACCCAAACTCTTCTTAACCGAGCCAGGCCTCAACTATAACTAAATGTAAGCTACGTTATTCTCTATTCTTACCTGATGAGCAGTATTATGGATGCTTTTCCAAGTTTCTATTTAAATGAAATTGTTATAGACACAGCGTTTTTTTTTTTTTTTGCTTACCGAGATTTGAGGGGGAAGGTGGAGAGGGTTGTTATTGGTTGTGGTGGTGTCCCTGTGTGAGTGTGTGCTTTGGACTGTACGTAAGACTATTTTAGTGTAAATAATAGAGTAAACACCATCTAGCAATGCATCCCAGTGCATTCTCTACAATTGAGAGTCCTGCAGAGTTCCTTGAGCACTGAGACATGCAGGATCACATGGCATGTGTCAGAGAGTGGATTTGGACTCAAGTCAGAGTGACACCCAGGCAAACTCATTATCCAAGATATCAGACTGCCTCATAGCATTAGTAAATATCTAGAGACATTCCCATATATACAGATATATTCATGCGTAAATACATTTGAGGACAAATAAATTATGCTTAGAGGTCACAAAACTATATACACCTATGTAATAATTTATGTTTATTTTGGGTAACCATTTGAGACTTATACGTGTACATACATACACAGAAACACATACATATATCATATTGATATTTATCCATATGTCTATGGAAAGATAACTCACACATGTGTATTATGTATAAAGAGACATATATGTATGTCTCTATATACACACATACATGATGATGGCTATGGATATATGGAGAGAGAAAGGGTGGAGGGAAGAAGAGTGAGAGAGAACAAGGGGAGAGAGACGGAGAGACAGAGAAAGAGAAGAGGGGAAGGAGAAGAGAGGAAGGGAGACAAAGAGGGAGAGGAGGGGAAGAGAGGGAGAGAAAGAAAGATGAGAAGACACAGAGAGCAAGAAAGAGATAGAGAGAGAGACAGAGACAGAAGCCAAGAGAGAAAGAGACAGACAGAAAAAGAGGGAGATGGAGGGAAGAGGGGAAGGAGAAGAGAGGAAGAGAGGGAAGGGGAAAGAGAGGGAGAGGGACAGAAAGAGAGGAGCAGACGGGGAGAGAGAAAGATCTAGGCAGACTTTCTATCTACTATACTACTCTGCCTCTGTGTTTTCCACAGGAGAGGAGAGGAGAGAAGAGGAGAGGAGAGAAGAGGAGAGGAGAGGAGAGGAGAGGGAAAGAAGAGGGAGAGGAGAGGGAGAGGAGAGGAGAGGAGAGATCCCATGGTTCTCCCACAGAAACTATAAATAGATATTGTGTCTATATGTTTAAAAGGGAAGGAATGTTTGACAGTTATAGTTTAACTGTCATTCTCTTAGGATCCTCTAAGGAGACAGTTTAATTGTCATTCTGAGGAACCAACTGTCACGAATAAAGAGAGGACAGCTAAAAAGGGCTAAGAAAACTTATTTCCTTAGAGAACTGGGTTTAACCATTATCTTGCAAAGAAAAATGAAGAAAGTTATTGAGAATATATTGAATTGATATGTTTAGAGAACTTAATTGTAGGACTGTGTTTTCAAAGCTGATAAGTAAATAATTACAGTTAGGGTTAAAGGTGACTTTGTGATCCTCCCTATAGCTATGATTTTGTAAATATACATGTGTATGTACATGTGTACACAAATATGTGCATACACAGATAGTTTATGTGAGCGCAGGTATATACACATGTATTCATGTATATGTATATGTATATATATACACACATATATATATATATACATACACAGGCGTATATGTAGGCATACACATACACACATACAAATTGTCTATGTAAGGAGAGAGGAGAGATTTGGATGTGTTTATATATTATTGTTCATCATCCTGTTAGTAAATGATATAGCCAATGACTTTGATTTTTATTTAATCCTACAAGATTAGGGGCAGAGGTTGTGCTAAAGAGAAAGTAGAAGCAACAAGCTACAGGAAAAGAGCTCTCTCTCTCTCTCTCTCTCTCTCTCTCTCTCTCTCTCTCTCTCTACTGAACTTTAACCAAATTGGGTAGTGGCTCAGAGCAAACTTATTAAAAGGTATATTGAATATTCAATAATTAAAAAGAAACTTCAAAACATATTATTTGGTTGCTTTATAACATGGGATGAGAATAAATAAGGAAAACGTATTAGTAGTAGGTTGAGAAAAAAGAAATTACCCCACATAGGATTCACATGGAGTGGTCAGACCTAAAACTCCACTTACACAATTCTGGAGGAAAAGATGGAGTCCAAGGAGATTGTACTTTACTCCAATGAAATTACAGGTGCATATAAGTCTATGTAGAGTTCCAACAAAGATATATCTGTATCTATATCTATATCTACATCTACATCTATATCTATATCTACATGTATATCTATATCCATACATACATGTGTATGTATGTATGTATGTATACATGTATGAATGTATATGTGCATAATTCACTTTTGAATACAACCTTAAAAGGAACTAACTCTTTTTAACAAAACTTCTCCCACCATGCTTGGCCAATCATTCTTCAATTTCAGTCTTTCAAAATTCTTGTGTACCTGAGAATTAAATTACTTGTTGACAGTTACAACGTCATTATATGAAAATCCATATTTTAACCCAAAACATTCTGACATCTAGGCAGACTTTCTATCAACTATACTTGCCTGCCTCTGTGTTTTAGACAGGAGAATGTACACACATACAAAACACACAGACACGTGTATATAAACACATGCATACATACATGCATATACACTTATGCATATGAATGTACGTTTATGTGTGTACACATATCCACATCCAGATAAGTAAATATAAGATTATTTAAAGACGAAAAGAGTAGGGGATTCACAAAAAAATCCTGATGTAATGAGTGGTACCTGAGCTGAGTGTTTAAGGAAGCTCGAGATCCCAAGGGGCAGAGGCTAGGAAATGTTTTTCCAAACTCTCAAGGGCAGACTATTTACATCATGTCAAGGCTTGGAGTACTATATTAAAAAAACAGTGGAATATTTTGGATAAAAGATATGTATGCCTTCTTCAGTGCAAATGTTTAATATTTTTTAAATGAATGCTAAAATTGATTTGGTGAACTAATATGGTAAGGCACGTGCATGCATACACATATAGACATGAAATATGCATATGTTTATGTCCACATATATGCATAAAGTGGAACCTATATTATTATATAACACATATTTTAATATTAGTACTGTATATACATGTTTGTTTAATATATCTTGGGTAGTTCAACTGCTAATATGAAAAATGTTAAATGTGTATGCAAAGGGAAATTTTATAACTAAATTCAATCATGGGAATCAATTCCCTTTGCCAATTTATATGTCATAATATGAATGAGGCAGAGGTGGCTCAATGGCCAGAAATCTGGCCTTCTGTTCAGCAAGACCTGAGTTCAAGTCCAATGTCTGACTCATGCTGATTTTGTAACTCTGGGGAAGCCACCATTCCCTTGGGACATCAGGCAAACTAAACTCTCTAACACTACAAAGCACAGAAGTGTTACTGATCAGCATTGATCATTAATCAAGGGAGATTCAATGCTGGGAATTGCCCCACATTGATGAAATCAGATATCTAAAACAAATTGGCCTCTCAGGGTGCTAGGCACTTTTCTGAGACTACAATGTTGAAAGACAGTGCCAATTTCCATAGGATGAAAGAGTTTCTCTTCCCAGAATTCATTCTGAAAGTAAAATCATTGGTCCAGTTCTTATTTCTATCACTCATTAGCCCTTAACACTCACTCCTCCCACCAAAAAAGAAAAAGTCTCATGTTAGGTTTTTCAACTGAAAGTCTATTGATTTAAGAAATATTATGGTCTTTAGTGAGTCACACTTTTTTTAAAGGCTACTGTACTGGTGATTTGTTAAAAAAAATAGTACTTCACAATGTCTGATTTTATCCAGAATGGGCAGTTCCTCCCTACCTTATTAGTTTGAGAGAAATTATTTTTCCCATTATGTTAATAACTAATTATTAAATTAGGATCCAGACTTTTTCTTTTTCTATTTCCTCATTTAGGGCCCAGCTCCTTCAGGTAAGTCAGTATCTGAAGAAAATGACTGATTGATGAAATTACCCCTAACCCTTGGAGAACATGCTCCTCAATCTTGGACTAGACTCCACACAACCAGGATGGGTGGTAGAATATAAACTGAATCCATTCTGGATAAGTTATTGCCTCAAAGAGAACAGCCTTGTACTTGTACCCCTTCCTTAGAAGTTAGGGTGGCCCAGCTCATGGAAGAGAAAACCAACTAGAGTGGACTGACTATAGATGGATTCCCTGGGCTAGATTGCTGGAGATAGTTGAGCCTCATGAAGCAAGGGGAGGCCAAAGATTTCTAGCCTACCTTCTGATTAAATGTCCACCAAATAGGGTTGATTTTTGTTAGGGGCATCCCCTTTTACAATGGTATTTAAAGTTTTCATTGTTTCCATGGTTTTGTCTTTGGTTATTGAGAGAAACCACTGACCATCAATTTATTTATTATTAATTAGTCTAATTAATAAATTGATTATTAATTACCCAGAAACTCTGCCTCTTGGGTTTTTCATTTGTCATAAGAAAGACATCTGAATGAGGGACTGTGATCAGTAAAATATCTATGTGTTTTTGGCTAACCTTCTACGATGATCATCTATACACTAAACAAGGCTGTTTTTCACCTCCTAGTCCATCACCTGGTCTATATGCAGAGCCATTCTGACTTGCTAATACTGTCCAGAGTTTGTGGTTCATTGACAGGGTTCCTGAGAATCAAGAGACAAGATTATACTGCCCTGATGGAATAGAAGAACATGGTCATAGAGGACACAATTGAAAATTAGAGTACCAGAATTTAAACAAAAAAAAAAAAACACAACTCAAGGTTGGTATTCAAAAGGAAATTTAAAATAATTGTAATATTTCATTATAGTATGCATATTATAGAAATATTGAATTATAGAACTGGGGAAATGATCTAAAGACAGTTATCCTTACTTTATAGATGAGAAAATTGAAACTCAGAGGCTTTAAGACAATTGTTCAACATCATACCACTAACCAGTTAGCTAATGGAAGGACTATGACTAGAATTCAGTTCTTTTGATTCCCTTCTTGTATAAAACAATAGAGTGGGTCTCTCTGTCTCACTCGCGGGCTTAATCTGACTTTCAAAAAGCATGGGAACTTTGTCCTGTTTCATTTCCAAATCTGCGCCAGTTTGCCCCTCCTCTCCTCAGGCACTTGGGTGCCCCACCCCTCCTCAGTGGCCTCAGTATTGATGCCAGAAACAGTTCAAACGCTCAGATTGGTTTTAACCTTACTTTAGCCCAGAATTCCTGAACTCAAGATATCTACCAATGTCGGCCTCCCTGGTATCTAGGACAACAAGTGCCTGAAATAATTTCCAAACCTTCCCAAACTTGATTGAAATATAAATTCCTTTCTATTAAAAGGATTATTTTCCCTTTTCACATAATTATATATTTTGAAAAATATGTAACAAATTAAAAAAATAATTAAAATAGAGAACACACAGTTGAAATCATGTCATATTCAATGTTACCCAAAGAAAGAAGGCAATATAATTGAAACATATTCATTCACATAATTTCAAAACATCAACAGAATTTATATGCTACTGGAAATGCATGCCAATTCTTTAAACTTAATTTAAAATTTTAATTAATAATAATCTATTTATATGTATATATGTATGAATGTATTTGTATAAGTGTGTATATATACATGTACACATACATACAAATATATGTGTGTATGTGTATGCACGTATGTATGGTTCTGTATATATGTGTGAATATATATGTGTGTGTGTGAATGTGTTTGTGTGTGTGTGTGTGTGTGTGTGTGTGTATTTTTTCAATATGAGTCTAACACTTCTCGATCAGGAGATAGGTGGCATATTTAATCATTAGTCCTATGGAATTAGAATTGAACATTGTATTTATCAAAATTCTTAAGTTTTTCAAATTCGTTCGTGTTTACAATACTGTTGTAACTATATCAATTTTTCTCTTGGTTCTGCTCATGTCACTCTGCATCAATTGAAACAAGTTTTCCCAGGTTTCCCAGAAAGGATACCTTTCATCTTTTCTTTAGAGCATCATAATATTCTGCTATATTAATATACCATAATTTGTTCAGGCATTATCTGAATGGCCAATAGTCACTTAGTTTCTAGTTACTTGATATGACAAAAGAAACTGGCATAATTTTTTCTTGGTATACATGTGTTCATTTACTCCTTATTTTATTTCTTTGGCATATAAGCCTAGAAGTGGCAGATAAACCCTTTAGAAGCAACTTGGGAAGAGCAAAGACTATTACTTCATTAGTAAGGGTCTTGAGAATGTCATACAATTACATAAAAGAATATTCCATATCACCAACAATGAGAGAAATACAAATCAAAATAACCCTAAAATTTCACCTCCCGCTGTGCAAATTTACAAAAAGGACAAAAAATAGAGAATTTGCCCAGAAACAAGTACACTAATGCATTGTTGGTAGAGTTGAGAATCAATACAACCACCGCAGAAAGCAATTTGAAATTATGGAAGAAAATGAATAAAATTTTATCTTACTCCTTCACCTAGTGATTCAGTTATTAAGATTATTACTTACAGAGGCCATTGATAAGAATAAGGTGCCTATATTCATCAAAATAGTTGAAAAGCAATTTTTATGATAGCAAAGGATTGGGAAAAATAGATGTTTATCAGTTGTTGAATGACTAAATAAATTTTGGTACATGAATGTAATTGAGTATTACTCTGAGGTAAAGAATGATGAATGTGATGAATACCAGGAAGCATGTTAAGATCTATATAACAATGGAGATTTAAGTAAGCAGAGCCAAGAAAACATGTGCCGTGACTACAACAAAGTAAATGGGGAAAAAACATAACAAAATTTAAAAAATGAATGTTGTGAAATTTATAAAGAACAAGCATTTCTCAAAAGAAGGGATATAAGAAGAAATTCCACTTCATCCCCTTTGCATAAAGGGAAAGTCCACAAATTTTACACATTGTATATATTTTCAGACTTTTCAAAGTATCCATTAGTTATGCTAATTTGTCCTCTTCTTTTTCTCTTTTTGTCTTTTTAAAAATATGCTATTTCTTGTATTTTATTACTCTTTGGAGGAGGGAGGGTGTTGGATGCTGCGGAAACTGATGATGTAAAAAATGCAAAATATATCAAGAGAAATGTATTTTAAGAAGAAAATACATGGTACTATTTTAGAAGAGGTCAACCATACCAGCAGCTAGTTTTCATAAAGCATAGCAAAAACCTTTCATTTACCATGATTTTTCCATACAATTATTTCAGTTCAAAGAAATAAATATTGAGTATTAAAAGAGTCAGAATGATGTTATTATATTATGTAATTGTATTTGGAAAGATGGTAATTTTTTTAAAAAATCAACACAAAAACAGCAATAAAGCTCCCTCTTCCTCACCATCATAATTTACCAAAAACACTGCCTAAAATGTATGTATGTGATTTAATTCCAGAAACATTAAAGCACCACAAGATTTTCCCTCATGATATTTATGTGGTTTACAATGTTATTTCCTGGAATAGAAACATTAAAATAAACAACGAAAGACTAAAAGGAAACAAATATCAAATGAGGCATATGAATTTTAAATAATTACATATTTTACACAGGACAACATCCCTGAAAGCTTTTTTAAACACACTTGTTAAAGCATAAAGCATTTACACAATAAGGACAAAGTAATAAACATTCTAAATAGATGTAAACTAAAGCCTTACTCATTCTCACCTTTAGGAATAGCCTTAACTAGGAATATTCATACCTGGGCTTTCTTAATGCACAAAGGGCAGAAGTATCAGAAAATGGACCCTGGAATCAACCTTTTAAGATAATTTCATTTAAGAAAAGAAGATGATTCTGGGATTCCACCCATTGGCATGGATGTAAAGTAAGATTGCTACTGGAAAAGTCACAGAACCAGGGAAACATAGGAGGAAATAAAGGGGGGGACAACTTCTAGAGTCTAGGAAATGAAAGGGAAGTAAACCATTTAATCAATTATATTTTAACTTATTCTTGATAACTATTAGACCACTGTTGAAGGAGCTTGATTACTAGTAGCTCCATTTAAATTTAAATATTCTGGGAAAATTGCATATTATTCTTCTCTAAGTCTCAGTTTTAGAGCCCAAGGGATTCCTTACTTGGACTCTGGAATCTTATCATTTAATAGTCCAACAGAAAGTAAGTCAGCAAACATTTATTCAGTACTTACTATGTGCCAGGCAATGTGATAAGCATTGGGAATACAAAGAAAGTACAAACGATGTACATACAGCGTAAATTGAGGATAATCAACAATGGGAAGTTGATAGAAATTAAAGGGGACATGGATACAGATACACATATAGACACATACACATTTGCACGTGTATATATGTATGGCTCTGTGTATATACTTATACACACACATACACAACATATATATATATACACACATACATGTGTATGTATGTTATATACCTATATGAACTTAAGTTCTTGGTACGTGCTTGTCATCATGCTAAGCACTGAGATTAGAAATACAAAAAGGAAGATGTCCCCTGTCCCCAAAACACAAAGGGGAGTCACAGTGAATTATAGAACAATTGATTAAATTGTTCCTTTTGTTAATGCTAGTGCTGATTTTAATCTTAGAGTTTCTATTTTTCACTCACTTGCCGCTTTGAAAATTTAAGGTGAAAATGAGCTTAGGGAGAGCAGTAAAATTTGTATGAATATACCCTAGTCTAAGGATATGTCATGTCTGAAATTAACACTAAATTAACTAGGTTTTCTCTTTTTTAATGTTATATAATAACTTATTTTGACTTTTTCTGGAAGTTCTACAATGGCAAACTAATCTAAGGAATGAGCATCCTCTAAACAATACATACATGCTCTTGAAACTAAATGCTATTTATGTGAGTACTATGAATAATGTGTTTCTATTCCTTCATGTTACCGGTCATGAGATGTGATGAGAATGGATGAAAAACAGCTAAAGAATAAAGAAAGTAGTATTTTGAGAATTAAGATGTCTCAGAAAGGGAGTAGAAAAATTGTCTTCTTCAAGTATAGCACAAGCACAGAGGCAAATTCAATAATCTGGGTTAATTTCAGGGGAAATTGGATGATTATAATTAGACAATGAGGTAATTAGGGGAAAAGCAGATAGTAAAACCTGTTACAGAGAATTGCAAGGAGCATGGAGAAGAGCTTAAGCTCTAGATGAGAGCTATAATCATAACTAAATTGGTTTGAGCCCCCAGTTGGCAGCAAAACTTATAAGATTCCTTGTCAGTGACATGAAATCTCTCCTGCTGAAGAGCCCTTTAATTCTCTGCTGTAATATGACAGTCAGGCATATGGAACTCTTTCCAAAAGAAGCAAATTGGTTCATTTCTTGTCAAATCAATTTGCCTCACTCCATCCATTTTGGACTCTCAGTTATCCTGACTTTGGATGCAGACAATAATGTCCGTATTTTGGGCTATCATTGATTCATGCTTTTTAACACTCCAGGTGATGTATCTGAAGCTTGCACAATCTCATAGAATTTTAGAAGAGGAAAGAACCACAGCACCACGCAAATCAACCCAAGCTTGAACAAGAATTCCATTTAAAATATACTCAAGGACGAGTTTGCCACCATTTGCTAGAACTCTAGAGAGTGGAAATTCCCACCTCTGTTTCCACTCCACTTTGAGATGGCTCTAACTTTTAGTGTGATTTCCTTTTTTTCCATAGCATCAAGCCTAGATCTAGCTCTTTGTAACTTCCATTATTATAAATGAGATAATATTTTAACATGTGTAACACAGTGCCTGGCACAGAGTAAGTGGTTAATAAATGTTTGTTTCCACCCTTATTCATTGTTCCTTTTTCTTCCTTCTGAGTCCAAGAAAAAACAACTCTTGTCCTTCTCCTACATAACATCCTATCAAACAATTGAGGAGAGAAACTGTGTCCCTCCCATTACCTCTTATTCAACTTGCCATTCCCAGTTATTTAAATTATTCTTGACTCCCTTCACCATACTCTTCTCTTTCATTTTGATGCTCTCCAGATTATCTATTTCCTCCCCAAAATGTAGCACTCACAACTTAGTACACTTTTCCAGATGGAGTTTGTCTAAAATACATTAAAGCCAGAACATTATCTTTGCAGCCCTAGAGTATGCCTCTTATAATATAGTCTACAGACTGCGTAAACCTTTATGGTTCCCTTATAACCTTGTAATCATAATCATATGGAGCTTATAATACCCTTAAACCACCAGATTATTTTTTTTAAATAAATTCTCTCTTTCCTTCTCTCTCTCTCTCTCTCTCTCTCTCTCTCTCTCTCTTTCACACAAACCCAGCCACACACACATATATATTATATACACATGTATACTCACACAAATACATATATTCATATAGATGCATATACTTTTATAGTGATTTATTATATACACAGTTTTTATATGTATATAAGAACATGTATATGCATAAAATATTATAATGTTAAATTACCACATTTAGTTCCCTGGGCTAACCTGAAACAGGTAACTCAAACTCATTGAAATCAGTAGGCACTTTCTTGTTATTTCCCTATTTAGCTGGAGTTATAAGTCTCTATTCAACATGTGTATTCCATCCTTTTAATCCAAAGATGATTTTTCTTCATGGGGGGTGGGGGAGGAAAACAAAAGTTGAGAAGATGAATATTCTTTCGACATGTTATCTTCTCATTCACATTGAGAAGCATCCTTATGCCTTCTTTGATCTTTTTCTTTCCCCTAATATAATCGTAAATCATGTATTTTTTGTCATCATAGGCATTCTTTGCCCAGTTTATTTTTTTCTGAGCTGTAATGCTCTTAACAATATTCTTATAAAACTATGGCCTGCTTTGTAATCATCCTTTATCATTTGTCCCTATGTCCATCTGATGTACAGTTCTTTTAAATTTATGTTAGTTGATAAGTTCCTTGTTATCCAAAATGGTTTCTTTATAGGGACCTTCCTTTTTTATCACTAAAACTCAGTGTGTGTGTGTGTATGTGTGTGTGTGTGTGTGTGTGGTCAGTATAGGATTCTGAAGAGCTTTCTTTCCTCCTTGTGATGACACTTCGCCCTCTTTTGGTACATGGAATCTCATCTCCTTTTGGACATGTCAAATGGAGTGTCTCAATATATTTTAAATGCAACTGAACTCATCATATTTTCACTCCTGCCACTTTTCACTTCTGAACTTCTCTTTTATTATTAAAGGCATCAAAGTTTGTAACTGTGGTATCCATCTCTTCACTATAACTCACAAATACAATCAATCTATAGCTAAATCTTGTCATTTCTACCTTCACAACATCTCTTATATATGTCCCTTCTCCTTCACTCCACTCACAACCACAGTCCCACTTCTGTCCCTCATTGCCTCTCACCAAGACTATTAGAGTAGCTTTTTCTGTAATGTCATCGGTTTCCATGGGTTGAATAATTAGCTCCATATAGATTGATATCTGTATAATCTGGATGATTCCCAGATATCTGTTACCCAAATCTATAGCCTTAGTCTTTTTCCTGAGCTCCACTTCCAAATCATTCATTGTTTCCTGGACATCTCAAACTCAACATGTCCAAAAGAGAACTCATTATCTTTTCCCTTAGACCCTCTTTTGGACTAGTAGTAGGCAGAACCATAATCCTAGTCATATGACCTTTCACCCTCAGCGATATCTTTAGCTCTTTATTCTTACTAACCCCACTTATGCAGCCCTGTGCCAAATTATGTTGTTTTTCCATTTATATCTCTTTTATATACCCTCTTCTTTCTATCTTCATAGTTCAGTCCCTTATCATCTTGTACACACACTAATTCAATAGTCTTCTAATTCATCTTCTTGATGTAAGTCTCTCTCTACTTCAATCCATCTTCAACTGAGTTGTTAAAGTCCTTTTTCCTTTTTAATGCATAGACCTGACTATGTCAGCTCCCTAGAACCACCAGAATCAAATATGAAGACCTTGCATTAGTATTCATAAGTCTTTGTAGCCTGGGCCCTTCTTAACTTTTCAATCTTCTTACTCTCTCCATACATATTACAAACAAGGTATGCTAGCCTATATGCTGTTCCTCACTAATGACCCTCTGTCTCCCAACTGTGCTTTTGAACTAGTTTTCCTCCGTTTCTGGAATACTCCCCTTCCACATCTCCAATTCTTAGTGTCTCTGGTTTCCTTTAAGACTCAATAGCCAGGTGCTCTAGTTTTTGAAGTATTCTCCTCTGAGCTTATTGTACAACTGATCTACATATCCTGAATGTATATCCAACAATTCCAATTATTCTGTAGTTATTTTTTTTCCTCCCCGTTAGGATATGACCTCCATGAGGGCAAAAATGCTTTGTCCTTTCATTTTATCCCAAGTGCTTATCACAATGCCTCAGATACAATGAGTATTTAATAAATACTCATTGTCTGACTTTAAAATATCTCAGGGAATGATATAGGTTAGCAATCTATAGAATTTGGGGTTTCATTTGATCTTGAAGAAAGTAAGATTCTTAATGAGAATGCCTGTAATAACTTTGTCTTTTTATACCTACACATAAAATAGTAACTCATACATACCAGGTATGATGGCAATACTTTTCTCACATAGTTTCCAAAAGGATACATTAAATAAAGATGAATAAAGATGTGGAATATAGCAATAATAATTTGGATAATTCTGTGAGATAAAAAAACTATTGCGAGTGTGTTTTCCCCCCTAGGTCAAAGAGATGAAAGAAATAGCTGACTGACTGACTGACTCGTACTTAAATTGTCTGTCATTTTTATGATCACATATGTGTGTTTAAACATATATGTATACACACATATAAGGTAGGGAGGTGGGTGTGTGTTACCTCTGAGTGATATAAAAGAAATCATGTTGTTGTTGTTGTTTATTGGGGAGGGGGTATTCTTGATTTAATTCACATTGTCACCTCTCATAAAATGGTAGTGGTAATGTCAAATGTCATGAAGCCATTAACAGAAAAGTGAAAAGTCTGGTAATTCCTACCAAGGTAGGCTGGCTTCAAGTATTGTCCTGGAAACAGAATACTTCTACGGTTGCAAGACAAGTGTAGTTCTACAGAATGAGGACTATTTATAAACTTAGCACCAGCAGTTGGGCATGCCTGAAAAAAATATCAATCAACAAGCATTTATTTAACACTTACTATGTACCTGGCTGTAGCAACAATCCAGCTAGCAGCTACTGTGGCTATATAAGACCAATAACACCAACATACAGAAGGGTTGCTAACACAAATTCTTCGATTTGCTTTCTAAGTGTGTGAGGTAAATAAAATGTGAAGACTTCACAGGGAAGATATGTATAAATATATATCTATATCTATACTAAGCAAGAAATAGGAAAGTGAAAAAAAAATTTGGAGGCCATGAGAGTCTGATGGCTCAGCCTCTGGGAAAGTTTACCCTGAAACTTTTTGTTCTTTCTTCTGGTTCTGGTTTAAAGATTTTCTCAGTACAAACAGGGCCATAATGACCTGTTTTTCTCTACTGTAAAGAATGGAGAGGGTCTCCCCCCTCCTTATCCTATTCTACTTCTTTAGATTTATAGATGTCACTGCAGTTGTAATCATTAACTAAGGGAATGGGAATGGGAATTGGAGTTTCTGTGTCTCAATTTTCCGGTTCTTTGTCTAGCTTTCGGGTTCAGATTGTAAGCCCACCTCCCAACCAATGGTGAGAAGGGTCAGAGGTGAACGGTAATTCTCTTGTGTTAGGTATAATTATGGGTGCCTAGCCCCTTGTAAAGCACCTCCCTTGCTGGATTCATTCTAGCGGGGGATGCCCAGTTTTCGAGAATTGAATAAAATTTATTTCTGTTCCCACCCTGAGATGGCTCCTTATTAACTTTTAATGGGTGAGGGACTTTCATCCCACACATAAGGAAAGATATTTTAAGGGCTTAACAATCTCAGTTTAATTAAACGTGTGTGTGTGTGTATAAAATTTACTTAGTTCAGGGGAAAAAGATCAGCCCCCTGAGCTTCAAGGCAAACATAAAACAGAAATTAGAAACATCAACAGACAGACCTTGTCTGATCCAAACCACAATTCATAGGTACCAGAGAAGCACCAATATATGTCTGGGTTATCAAAGCCGAGGGGCAGTCTCAACACTCTTTCCATGGGTGAGCCCCAAAAGTCAAACACCAAGCTTACCTCAGTTATATCCTATTCAGAGCCCCGAGGGCTCTGACCTCACCCAGGCTGGGTGTATGAAAGTTTCCCCATCCCCAGTATCACATGATATACAAGTCAATGACTCCTGATTGGCTCAGTGCTCACAAATTGCTGAAAAAACACTCCAAAACGAAGACAGCAAAAGGTTTCCCACCTATTCAAACAGAGGGGAAACTTGATATCCCAAAAGGGAAAAACTGGGAAAAGTCTGATTGCAGCAACACAGGCAGTGTATTAAAGACCGATGATGCAAAAAAAAAGGAAGGAAAGAAGGAAGGGAGGGAGGCAGGGAGGGAGGGAAGAAAGAAGAAAAGGAAGGAAGAAAGAAAGAAGGAAAGGAAGGAAGGAAGGAAGGAAGAAAGGAAAAGAAAGAAGGAAAGAGAGAAAGAAAAAAAAGACCTAAAAGAAAAACTGAACTAAAATAAAAAATAAATAAAAACAATCTGTACCTTCAAAGAGGTCACTATCCAATGGAGGAGACAACATGCAAATGACTATGTACCTACAAGATATATACAGTATATATTGGAAGTAATCTCAAAGGAAAGGCTCTGGGTGTTGGATGTGGGTTGGAGGGACTAGAAAATCATTTTGCTGAGAGTGAGATTTGAACTAGATTCTTCAGTCCCGGAAAACTGGATTTTTATTGTCTAAGTTGGAAGGTCTGATAAATTTGCCTTATACATATGTTAAAACAAACAAAAAACTAGATTATTTTCCTCATAAATTTTATTTTGTTAGATATATGCATAAATTTGGGAAATTTATCTCAGACTCTCAATGTCAAATATCTCAAAGAGTCCTTTGGATTCAGATTTATTTTGGTCAGTATCTTTAGGTAGCAAATGACAAAGTTAGTAATTTGAAGAATTTCCTTACAAATAACATACTTGATCATCTAACAAATTTTGGGAGAATTTGGAAGATGATTTCATAATGAGGACCATTTGACAAAAGTGTGCTTTTCTTGACGTTTTCCTAAGAATTGTGGAAGTTATCACTGAGAATTTAAGAGAACAGGAACAATCATGAGATTGTGCAGCTCAAGGAAGCATCCTATTTATTTTGACATTAAACATGTTAAAAATACAGCTGAACAAGAAAGAAAGAAAGAAAACATGATGAAAAAAGAAAGGAAAAAATGAAGCAGCTAATCTGCCTCTTCTAAGCTCCAAAGTAAATGTATATTTTATCTATCTATAAACACACTTACATGTGTATGTATTTATGTACATAGATATATTGCATATATATGACTCCAGAATGAAATTATTTTAAAACATCAATGCAAGGAAAAGTAATATCTAAAAAGTATAATTTGACATTTTGATATTGCCGTATTTCAAGGTATCAAATCATTGTTACATTACAACTATCGAATTTTTTTGTAAACTACTATTACAGTTTCCTTAAAATAGCACTTATGATGAAAATGGAGATTTTTTTTTTAGTTTCCAAGTAGAAATAACACAAGAAAAGGACCATATCTGAAACCACTTAAGAATGAACCATGTGTTGTATTTTACTATCTCTCATCTTTTCTGTGACTTTCTCTGGTTGGTTGCTATGTAAAAGCACGTAGTATGAAAGATACAAAAATGATTTTATTTAAATTCTCAGTAGCAGCTTCTGCTTTAGATTATCTCATATTCTGTTAGCAGATGTAATTCTGTTGGTAGTAATTTCTTCAAAGATTGTTTCAAGTAACATAACGTAATATTATTTTTATTTTTTATTTACATAGAAATTAATAAAATATGTTAACATTATTTGGACTAGTGAATCACATATATTTTAGAATTGTATATTATTTTTGCTAAACCTTAATTTGATTTCTCAAAATCATCAGCAAAGCATCTACACAGTAACTTTTCTTTGTGGAAAGAAAATTTCCGCCCCCTCCCCCCCAGGCTGTGTCAAGTGTCTGAGGCCAGATTTGAACTCGGATCCTCCTGACTCCAGGGCCAGTGTTCTACTCACTGTGCCACCTAGCTGCCTCACAAATGCTACTTTTGACATGAAATCCTTCTTGGTTCTCATGTACTAATACAGAACATACAGAAATAATCTTATATTTTGTCTTGTATTTATTTTGTGTATTCTTAGATATATATATCTTTTTCACTCCTAGAGAATTGAGTCTCTCATCAACAGGGATTTTCATCTTTGTCTTTGTATCCCCAGTAGCTAGTATATTATCTGACACATTGTGGGTATTAAGAAATGCTCGCTGATCGATGGAAGGAAGAAAGATAGAGAGATAGATAAAGATGATGGATGATATTGATGTATACATATACATTTCTGTGTATATATATACAAATATGGATGTTTATATATAGATATATGTGTATTATGTATATGCATGTGCGCATATGTATATATATGTACACGTATGCATACGTATACATCTATCTATATATCTCTATTTATATATGTATAAATAAATGTGTGTAGAGAGACAAATAAGAAGAAAGACGACAAACAGAATTAGTGGCAGAGATAGAAAATGAAATGAGAGAGAAGAGAAGACATTTGATGCTTCCTTAGGATTTTATCAATACAGGGAAACATCAGTGCAAAAATCATAATTCCGTTAATGGAGGAAGACAGCAGGCAACACTTATGTGAGTCTCACAATGACCCTGTGAGGCCTGTGCTATTATCGCTCCCATTTTAGAGTAGAGAAAACTAAATCTGAAAGAGTTATTTGCCCAGGGTCACATATCTAGTAATTGTGTAAGATGGAATTTGACCCAGGTGTTCCTGATTCCAGTAACAGTGCTCTATGTATTTTGCCAACTAGCTACTCAATGGTTCTTGGGATACCATTGGTATGCACATGAATTTCCCTTCACAACAAACCAAAGAACACACACACTCATACACTCACATTCTCACAGACATATCTATTTACATAAGCACACATACACATACATATACACACGTACACACATATATACATGTATACATATATACACATACATGCGTATACACATACACATATATTTATACATCTGTGCATGTGTGTGCATGTATATATATATATATATGCAAATATATATGTCTGTGTGTGTGTGTGTGTGTATGAATGAGAAAGGCAGGGAGACAGAGAGACAGAAACACAGACACAACAGACAGAGACAGAGAGAGGAGAGACAGAGACACAGAGTGAGAGAGAGAGAGAGAGAGAGAGAGAGAGAGAGAGAGAGAGAGAGAGACAAAACATAGCATGCTGGAGAGAGACCTGGCCATATGGTTAGGATAATGCAGGTTCTAGTTCTACCTTTGACATATGTATGACTAGATGACTAGAAATGTCATTTAACTTAAAGGAACTTTCTTAGGATTCTTAAGTTGAAGTACAGGTGAAACTCAACATTAATAGAGCTTATTTATTATTAATTAAGTTGGGAGATTTTATTGCTTTAGAATGGTAGATTAATTAAGTGTCTTTGATTGAGCCTTACTAGGTGCAAAGCCGGAGGTCCAAACCCCTAAGTACTAGGTGCTAAGCCTACGTGGGTGTGAAGCCCTCAGGGTCCTAAGGGGAGTTGCTAAGACCAGAGCCAATAGTAGGAGCCTGAGTTCTGGTTGCTCAGATGATGTTTGATGATACCTAAAGAGTATATAAAAAGAGAGAACAGAGCTATTTGCTTGGACGCTCTCACTCATGGAGGCACGGGACTTTGGGCAGCCCTTCTCAGGGCCTCCCGGCTGAACTCAGATATTGATGGTTTCTTGGTAACTATGAATTGTATTTGGTCTGTTTATAAATGTATGCTTGTAATTTGTTTGTATTTGCTCTGAAGTTCAGGTTGCTAGCTTTTTCCCCTGAACTAAGTGAATGATATTTGTATGTTGGATTGAAATAAGATTGTTAACTCTCTTAAGGCTACTTTCTGTAGTGAAGCAGATAAAACGAAACTGTGCTTTC
>CM053623.1:187646710-187678016 GCA_028646595.1 Phalanger gymnotis
TTATCAAAAAGGAAAGATAGGAACATTATTTTTTTTTTAAAGTTTGGTACCCATATTGGAAATTACATTTTGATCTGAGTTACATGGTGGTTCAATGTTGTTCTCATTTTTATTTCCTATCTAGATTCAAATAGAATCTCTTTTAAGCAGATTCTTAAAAGAATTTTTTCTTTGTGTCTGGCAGAAAAATAGTAGATATTTAATAAATGCTTGTAGATGGATCAATGGTTACATTGGTTGGCTGATTATATGTTCAGTTATTCCTCAGTCACTGGTCCCATAGCTTGTTTCCTGCTTTTCATAATTACAGACAGCACAATTACGAATGTTTTTTCATAGATAAGTGTTTTTCCCCCTAGAACCAAATGTTTGGTCCTAGTCCTTCCGAAGCTATCATACATAAATCCACTCTGTATAAATATCTATATAGATATTTAATCACAGAGACCAGCCCTGAGTTCTCTCTTCTAAATATAGCCAATCATGAAGACTGGGAATAAGGTCACTAAAAGGAAGAAGAAAGAGGTAAAGGAAGATGGTTTATATCTTTTGCATAGGTCATAATACAGCATCTGCACAATGCTTTCAAATGCTATCTCTGTTATCCTTCTGGTTTTCTGCCAAGATACAGTTTCTTTTAATCCCACTATCTATCATTCTATCCATCCATCTATCTATCTATCTATCTATCTATCTATCTATCTATCTATCTATCTATCTATCTATCTGTATGTATATACATACATACATATATGTGTGTTTATGTATATATATACATATATATGTATGTATATGAATATATATATATGGAGAGAGAGAGAGAGAGAGAGAGAGAGAGAGAGAGAGAGAGAGAGCGAGCGCTGGTTGTTTAGTGGATAGTGCAGTAGATTTGGAGATAGGAGAACCTGATTTCTAATCTAGCCTCAGAAGTTTCCTAGCTGTGTGACTTTGCACAAGTCACTTAACCTCTATTTGCCACTGGAGAAGGAAATGGCAAGTCACTCCACTATCTTTGCGGAGAAAATCCCATGGACAGTATGGTCCATGGGGTTATGAAGAATTAGACATGCCTGAGATGATTAAACAAAAGAAAACACACACACACACACATATACACATATACATATATACATATACACATAAATATAGATAAATATCTGTATATATGTATGTTTATGTGTATATGTGTATGTGTATATATGTATGTATATATGTATATACATGCATGAATACATATAAATGTAAATATATGTATGCATGCATGTACAAATGTATGTATGGGAACTCTAACAAGTGGGGTGGTTTTCTCCAAAATCAACTCTTGATTTGAATTTATACTTTCTTTGGCAGCCAGAGTTTGTTTTTATGTGTTTCTTAATTTATTTATGCCCTGGCTACTACCCAAAGGATGTACTATAGCTTCACAAAATTAGAAAATTGTGTGAACTCGACTAGTTAAGGATGAAAACAAAAGAGAAACCTTCCAAGAGGTGCATAGCGAGTAGAAATTTCCAAGCTCTTGAGGTGAGTTAATTACTCATTGTAGTCATTCCACTGTCGTCTAAAGCAATACAGAGAGGAGAACATACATACATAACTATATACATAAACATATACACATATGCATTTGCATACACATACACATGGTACTCTACACGTAAGACCTTTAGTAGAGTGACATATGGGCAGACATACTACTGGCAGGATTAAATTTTAGTGTTATTATGATAAAATCTGAAGAGAAAAATAATTTGTATCTAAATTAAGAGGTGATCTTAGCGGAGAGGTAATGAACTAAAGTTGCAGAATTTGTACGCACATGCAAAATTTAAAACGAAAAATAAATGGAAGGTGGCACACTAGTTCTCTTAGGAGAGACAAAGGAATAGGTAGAGTATGCATTCAAAAGCAACAAGAAACATCTGGGGAAATAGTTCATCTTTATTCCAGTGTTCATGAAAAGCTTTTGCAAAAAGACTGCCATGAAAATAAGTATAGCTTCTTGGCCAATATGTTACGAAGACGATGAAGAGGCATAAAAAGCTGTAACAAATTTCATAAAATTTTAGAAATTAACATAAAATTTGATATGCTATGATTTCAGTGCAAAAGAAAAATTATAAAACCTGGATTTGGCTTTATTTAGTCTGGGAATGACTAATTACTAAAGTGAGAGTCCTTTATGCATCAGCTGTTTCATCATACCATCCATTATTAGCAGAAACAATTAAAATACTTCAAAGTTTGAAAAACAAAAATAAAAAGCGATGCCTACTGTGAAAATTATTCTAATTTATTAAATAAGTTTTATTAAATAAGCTGCAAAGTGCTCAGCATTGTTTCTGGCACATAGTAGGAACTTATAAGTGCTTCCTTCATTATACCCAAACTAATGAATTATAATATAAATAAGTTATTTTTCCCACAAAAATGTGATATAGAACAAGAAGGGATATTTCTATTAATTATAAAAATTGTCCAAAACGTAACCTATCAAAATCACTTGACAAAACACAGAGACAAAATGTCTAATGATTGCATTAATCAACAAACATTTGGATTTACTTGTCAAGTGGCACACAGTTAGCGTTTAATAAATGTTTTATTTCTTGTATCTCATATGTCATCTAAGATACATGAAAGCAAGAACAATATTAATTTAGCCTATAAATTAATTGTAATAATTTGATATTGTAAAATAATGAGCATTATTGTCTAAAAAGAGTAAGCAATAGAATGGAGGAAAATAGTTTAAAGAATATTTGGTCAGAAGTCCAACAATGCTAAGTTACTGAGAAATCATGTAATTAGGAAAGTGGAAGGTGGACAAGAGGCAAAGACAGAAAAAATATCTATAGAGATTTTTATAACAAATCCTTTTTACCAATGAACAGTGGAGCCACCATATTTGGATTTTTATATCACAGTTTGAGATGGGCTCATTGTAGAACTGAAAATGTCACTGAAGAGTATAAAGATGAGACAACAAGCAAGACTTCAATACAGATACAGAGAAAAGACCCATATAAGAAGCAGCAAAATTGAGGGAGAATGACAGGTTGAATTCTCAGGGTACCTGAAAGAGGAGCAAACATGAATAGATTGGAAGAAAAATCTCTGCTGTAGCCCAAAGAACATCAATTGCTTCCAACCCATGTGTCAATGAGGATATTAGAAAAAAAACATTTTCCAAAGCAATATTCCACAATACCTAAGCATTTACCACTACTCAGTTGATTGAAAAGTAAAATACTAATCTTTACTCATAATTTGTTGACTATATTCATAATAATGATTCCATAGAACTAAATACTATTTCCAGGTTTTTCAGCCAATGTGCTATTTCTGAGGCATATGTTAGAATATTAAATTCCTTGAAGAGTAACAAGAGAAATAAGTTTGTTTGATCACCTTTGGATCCTTAATTTCAAATGATGAATAAAAGAGAGAAAAGTATATTCACTAAAGATGTGCATAGGTATCCAAAAGGAAACCCAACACATAGTCTGAATCAAGGGAACTTCTCTGCGTCTCCCTTTCCTTGCCTATAAAATGAGGTGTATGGACTTGATCTCTGATGTATCAGGTATAAATCTGTGATACTATGATCCTATTTGGCAAATGTGGATAATTAAGGCTCAGAGAAATGACATGACTTCTCTGAGATTACATAGATAGAAAGCAACAGAGTTGGAATGCAAACCATCATCTTTTCATCTGATTCGATGCCTGGTCCTTGGTCCACTTGGCTATTGAAGACACAACGCCCCTAAATTACCGCATGTGTCTTGAACAAAGAGAAAGTAAATATAAGCAGAAAAAAAGACACTGAATAGGAGAATCTATGCCTGAGTGACACTTCAACATCTTTTACTTGTTGTTTAGTGATGATTCTTTTTCCCCATCATTACTCACAAGAACTGGGAAGCTGAGGATGGCAGCAGGAGGTGGCACTCTACTAACTCTGCACAATATGACGATAGCAGGGAGTGAACCGAAAACAGAGACAAGTAAAGTAATGACTGAAGGCAAAATAGGTCCCTATATGGACAACTTTCAACTATTAAGGAGGAGGTTGACCTGAGCCTGAAAATATCTCGTCAAGCAGGCATCCTCTGATATAACAATTGCCTTCTGAAAACAATTAAATTTCTAGAGATATAAAATTTTTTAAATTGATATTTTGATAAAAATTCACAGCAAAAAAGAATAATAACTCCACAAAGGCATTTTCCTTGATGTATCTCATTTCCTCAAAATTTACACACACACACACACACACACACACACATGTGTGTATATATGTATGCATGTATATGTATGTATATATGTATATATATATTTCTGTGTGTGACAGAGAAAGAATGAAAGATAATATTGAATAGAATGTACATAGCCTCTGGATTCAATGATCATGGTTGATTCCTCTTATCCTTACTCTGATCGGTCTGGCCTTCAGACTAGTAATACTTTCCCTAGATTTCAGTTTCCCCCTTTGGATAAAGAAGATACTTAAATAGATGTCCTCTGAGATTTCATCTACCTTTAATTATATATTCTTTTTAATGCATCTGATTTTCTTTCCTTCTAAGTCAGGAAATTTAGGATCTAGGGACAATCCCTGAAAATCACCTAAAATTTGGATTCGAAGAGATCATTATCGCCCCATTGCAAGGGTGAATAGCAGCATATCCTGGTTTCCAAATTGCTTCATTCCACCTGGTTTATAGTGATACTAATGCATCAAGGATTTTGGGGTGTCTCTAACCTACATTTTCAGATCCTAAATTGATGAAACATGGCATGAGAGATAATACAGCTTATTGAATTGAATTCTGTATTGTGGGTCTAGTAATGGATTGGAATTGCAATTCCAGTTTTGTGACCCTGAGAAAGTCATTTATACTTTTTAAGTCTCAGTTTATTTATAAATCAGATAATGTATACATAACATGTTGGACGTTGCAAATCTCTGCATAAAAGTAAGATTGTAACATGTCAGGAGCATCAGAATAAAGTTGGAGTTGGCACTAAGCTATGATCATTCATTTAAAAAATATTTATTTACTTTTAGTTAACAACATTCAGTTCCACAAGCTTTTGAGCTTTTAATTTTCTCCCCCTTCCTCCTCTGCCTCCCCCAAGACAGTGTGCAATCTGATATATGGTCTACATATACAGTCACATTAAACATATTTTCACATTAGTCATATTGTAAAGAAGAATTATAAATGAACCATAAGAAAGAAGAAACAAAACAAAACAAAAGAGAGAGAGAGAGAAAATAGTATCCTTCGATCTTCATTTAGACTCCATAATTCTTTCTCTGGATGTGGACAGCATTTTCCAGCATCTGTGATCATTCTTAGAGTAGAGCTATACAATAGAGGAGCTTAGACAACTGGTATAGGCATCTTCTTATCTGATGGCATCTTTAGTTCTGGACTTCTGCAGGGAATTAATCAGTGATGTTTTATTTGCAGTCAGAATGCCAGGTAACCAATTATCTCTGGCATATGTTTTATACTGTTCATCAGAACTATGGGATTAAATGGTCTCAGGGTCCTGGATCCTAAACACCTTAGCATCAACTGCTCATTTCCCCCATGGTTAAACATCTCCCCATGTGTTATTTCTCCTAAACCTATTTTTTATTTTAACGACGGTCTTCATTACCTCCACCCTTCAGTATTCCAAGACCTATACCTCTGGTGTGGCTGCATCCATCTCCCTCCCCAATCTCTACCCTTTACTGAATAGTTTCAATTCTAATCTATCCTCTACTGTCTTCAAACACATGGTATCATGTCTTAGCATTCTTGCTTTGCTATAATATAATGCTGAGTTGTTCCTACAATTGGCCTTCTACATGTATACATACATGCTGCCGTTAGTAGGTCATGCAACTGTGATGCCTGGGTGCAGTACAAAATTGTATTCTCTATTCTTAATTGGGCTTTCACTATAGCAAGGACATTTAATTACTACTCCCTAAATGAATCTTTGCCACACTCACAATAGCAGCTCTTCTAAGCCTTCTTTTGTTTCCTCAAGCCCTGTCCCTCAATTTCAACCTGGATAATCATAAACTTCTCAAACTCAACACATACAACACAGAATTTTACCTCACCCCTCCATCCAGGTTCCTATAGAAGATACCACTAACCTTCCATTCACCCAGGTTCACATATTCAATGCTAACCCGAAGTCCTCACTCACTCCACATATCCAATCACTAGCCAAACATTTTCATGCGCAAAACCATAATATCTTTCACATACATCTATTTTCTCAAATACGTAGCCACCACCCAAATTCAGAAACTTTTCATCTTAGTCCTGGACAATTCTAATAGTCTCCTAATTGGTTTACTTGTCTCATATCTACTCCTACTCTATCCTCCACATAGCTGATAATGTAATATTCCTATAGTGAATGTCACCCTCCCCTACTGATTAAAATTCCACGGTGCCCTATTATCTCTACAATGAAATATAAACACATTTTAGGGAAATTTAAAGATAGTTACATGGCAATGAATTGGAAAAGAAGTGGATTCCCATTGATTGGGCAATGGCTAAGCAAATTATGGTATGGGAATGTAATATATTACTGTGATATAAGAAGCAATGAATATTATAAGTACAGAAAATAAAGAAAATACTATATGGATTGATCTAGAATGAAGTAACAATAGCCAAGAAAACAACATACATGCATAATTACTATAACAATGTAAATGGAAAAACAATCATGAAACAATTAAACATGAATGGTGCAGTATTATGAAGAATGAGCATAGTTCCAAAGAAATATGGATACATAGATATATAAAATGCATGTATATTTATTTATATCTCTTTATAGAATAACTACAGAAATTAATGACACTTAAATCCACTTATTTTTTTCAAACATTCAGATATGAATAAATACAAGTATATGTACATATGTACAAATACATATATAATTAAGTATAGGAATAGAAAAGAGGAACATAATCAGTGGCTAGTGTGCTAGAGTTAATAATAGGAATTTGCTTCTTGCATATCCTACCTTTTATTTGGTGGATGTTGCAAATTCTATAGGTTTTACCTATGAAGTTTTCCTTAGGTTGTGACCTGAGTTCATGGAGAAATTGAATGAGCTATGTTTTATATGACATGTATATATTTTTTCATAACATTCAAAAGGGCTCCTGTAGCTAGAATGAAGTTTCATTCATTTCCATGACTACTCTAATAAGAAAGACATAGTATGTATTTTTGCTCATCTGCTATTTTTTTTTCTATTTAGATATACTTAGAACATGCTTTTGGCCACTGAAAACGTACACATGAATAAAACATCATTTGACATATAGCACCAGAGATTAATGGATTAAAATTTATGACCTAGAAGCCAAATCATCCATATGTCATTAGTAAACCCCAAGTCAGTACTAGCCAATCAAATGTGTTCAATTTAAATGCAGGGATTGCAGTTTTGAGAGCACATTTGAAGAACAAATTCTCATGGGTATTTTTGTTGTACTGATCTCCTTCATATCCCTATTCCCAATGAAACATAAGCAAAAAGCGATAGAAAACCTAGATCGTTAATATTACATAGACGTTCCCCACATTGTTGGTCCTTTGAACATGAAATAAGGTTATTCCTTTACTTGAAATCACAAATCCCTGACATCCACAACTCATAGTTGATAACTATAGGGGGACTACATTTGATATCAGAATGTGTGTGGTTGCCAAGACCCACTCTCCTGTTTCTCATGAGTTTTTCTTGCAGTGATCACAGAAAACTTGGTCTTAGTACTCAACTGTGAGTTCATTTACACAAATATTTTCAAATATTAAAAATTAAAAAAGATTGTAGTCACAAAGGCAAAATAATTAATTTTAATTTTAAAAGCATACTAGATAATCTCCCTTTATTACAAGTAGATGCTTGGATCAAAAAATATAAAGGGTTATATTTGAGAGCACTAGGATGTTCCCAAAGTGAATCTTTATCCTGATTAAAATTCTATGACTCTATGTAATAGCCCACTTTCATTAACATATATTTGAAAGAAAAAAAATTGGTGAAAAACATTTATTAAATGCCACTATGTCAGGTATTGAGGATACTAATCCAAAGAAAAGATAGTTTCTGCCATTAAGGTGCATACATTTCAAAAAGAAAGAAAACACAAAATATATAGGAGATTGGTGGATGGTTGAGCAGGGAAGGGAGTTTTGTTTTTCAAAGCTGTGAAGATTCTCTCTCTCTCTCTCTCTCTCTCTCTCTCTCTCTCTCTCTCTCTCCATGCATATATATGTATATTTATTTATTTTACACATACATATATATATATATATGCATATACATGCACACACATATTCAGCTAATATCTCAACACATGAAAAGTTGACAAACTTCCAAAGTATGGTAGGACTTACCCATTGAAGATGAATGAAATAGCAGCTAAAAACCTATGGAGGGAGGAGAAGAGGGAGACAGAAGCATTAATAAATGAAGTTCTTACAAAATAAGCAAAAACACAGAGTCTGAATTTATGTAAAAACAAGTTTGAATCTCTGGCAGTCGAACATGCAGATTTTCCTGAGAAGCAGGCATGATTTTAAATTTCTTTTTGGCTAGACGCTGGTAAGTGACTGGCAAGTAATTTACTCTAATTCATTATGGATCCATTATTTCAACATTATAAGGACATCTACAATCTCTGCAATTCATAAAGTTAGAATACTATGGTGCTATAAGAGATGATGAGCTCGATGATGTGATGGCAAGCAGGGTGGGTCTTTTTGCTGCTTTTTTTTTCTTTTGGAGTGCTTCTCAGCACTAAGGTTATCATGTATGTGCCTTTGATTGTGTCTTGCCTTTGTTTCAATCAAAAGTCTTTGATTGAATCAAGAGTCTTTGATGACCTGCTTGAGTCACAAGAAAGCCTAAGTCACATGAGTTTGAGTCACATGGTTGTGACATTCTCTGACCCTGAAGAAGTGTATTTGTACTCTGAGGTTAGTGTTTTGACTTGGGGGCTCACTCATTTGAAGGGTATTCCTGTGATTTCTCCAGGTGAGAATCTCAGTAGCTGTTAAGGAACCTCCCCACCTTTGAAAACCTAGATGTTGGTGCTTCTCTCTCTGGTAATTATGTATTTATTTTCGCGGTCAGAAAGCTAGAAGCCTGTCTGTTGATTTGTGTTATTTGCTCTGTTTATATAATTTCTGCTTATAGTTTCCATTTGTATTTTCTCTGAAGCTCAGGGCGCTGACTTTTTCCCCTGAACTAAATGAATGATATATGTATGTTTAATCAAAGTAAGATTGTAAATCCCTTTAAGTTGCTTTCCTTAGAAAAGAAGATCAAAGAACATGTGCTAGCATCCCTACTGTGTGCTGGTGTTATTGGCTTTATACCTCCACAGAACCTGCAAGCAGATTGTTGTTACAGACGATCTTAGGAAAACATGGATATATTTGTGGGAAATAATAAAAGGCAAAATGAAAAGAACCAAGAGAATGTTGAATAGAGTAACAGAAATATTGTTTTAAGAACAACTTTGAGCAACCAAGTTATTTTGACTATTTAAGTACCCAAAGGACCTATTAAGATTTTATGTACATCCAGAGAAAGAAATGATGAACAGAAATATGTATAGAATGGTTTTACACACAAACACACCCACATACACACACATGAGTGCATACACATACACACAGTGAGAGGGAGAGAAAAAAGAAACTTACATGAGAGCTTTATCATATATTTAAACATAATAGCAATTTTTACATAATAGATTTGCAATTTCTTGTGCAACCATCTTTTTTTCCCCGTTCTACTATGTTATGGAAATATTTGTTTTGTTTCTTAAGTTCAGAAAAATATATGTATATATACACATACACATACACATATGTATATGTATGTACATGCATGTATATGCACATATAAATGTGTGTGTGTGTATGTGTGCATCCTCTATGCCCTGGTTAAGGCCTCTTGAACTGCTGTGGATGAAAATGTTTACTTCTAGAGGCCAATGGGCTAGTGATGTTTTAGATATTTAAGCATTTTATAAATAAGAAACTGATTAACTAGGACCCAGGAAATGTCCTGTGTCTTACATTTTGATGTGTGAACTATTAATATATGCTTAAAGCAATTTAATATGCACAGGAAAATACAAAAGTAGTAAATGAAATAAGGAAACAGGCGTAGGAATTGAACAACTAGGAAATGACAGAAATATACATTCAAGAGGAAATTACAAAGTCCTTAGTAAGCAAGACATTATTCCAGACTCTCATATGAAAGGACAAAAAGACTAAACTTTTGATCTCATTGATATAGGGAATTCCCAGGTGAGTAAAGCCCTTATACCAAAGCAAGTTAGCACCTTCTCTGCAGCTGATAGTCTTAGAAAGTTGCCTAAAGCATTGAGAGATTAAATGATTAACACTGATATCCCTAGCTTCAAAGCTGATTTTCTATCCACTATGCATACCTGCTTCTCCAGGAACAAAGGCAAAGATAAATTTTACCCACCATAAAGGAACTTACGGTCTGTTGGATAGAATGTCTTTTTCTGAAGGACAGGGAGTTTGTAATTTGTATCTTTATTTCTCCAGTTCCTAGTAGTTCTTAGCATATAGTAAGTATTTAATAAATGCTTATTGATCAATTTTCTGGTGAATTGACATGTGAATAGTGATACAATAATTTCATAACATAATATAAAATCCTGATATTTGATAGTCTTTTTTCATAGAACTATACATTCTTCAGAGAATTAACATGATATAGAGGATAGAGAGTCAAATTCAGGATCAGGAAGACCTGGGTTCAAGTTCTGCCATACTGACTCTGTGACCCTCAATAAGTCACTTGACCTTTCAACGTCATAATCAAATCTTTAAGACTGTAAGTTGTTTTCCAGTCTGAAATGTTACAAAAATATTCTCTTTTAGTGTTCTCTATAATTCAGAGGTTTCAGATTCTCTATCTATAAGACCCAAGAGGCATACAAATTTCCCAGGTAACTGAATAAAATGTAACTGGAAAATATTTAACAAAATAAAGTACAATAGCAAATAAGTGATGTTAATCTGTGATAAGTCTCATCTGGTTCTATTTGATTTTGGCACCATTGCCCTACATCAAAGAACTGAGATGTCTAAACAAAAACGAAACAAAGCAAACAGAAAAAAAAACCTTCTCCCTTGCACATAGATCATCCTATATTTTTATCGAGTCTAAATGCCTAGGACTTTTTCTTTCCTTTCCCTTCATTTTATGGATGACGATCTAAACACGAAAAACTATATGTGCATTTTTAAAAGATAATTTTGAGCTTTAATGCAATCAATTATTACACTAACAGGGTGGTCAAAATAATCTGATTATATTTCATACTATCTAGTGTTTCTGATCATTTGGTATGACAACAGCACATACGAAAAAAAATTTTGTGACATGGAAGACAAAAAATTAATCAATAGAGGGATTGCCATATATGGGTTTAAAGGGGCATGGAGATCAGTGACAAGGTGTTACCTGGGCCACAGTACTCTACCCAGGTCAGAACACATCTGCACTATTTTGTTCATTTCTGGGAGTCACATTTTTGGAAGGGCATTAACAGGTTAGAGTACCCGCCTGAGGAAGGCATATATAATGCTGAATGAGATTACAGATTTAAAGACAGAAGGGACCTTAAAAGTCAGCAAATCTAAGATCTCAGACCACTGCCCCAACCACCCATTTGCTGTACTGTGCTGTTGTGGAGACAGCAGCATATGAAGATGGAATGTGTGAACAGAGGATGCTTGTCTTGGAGAAGACTTTGGTAGGAAAACGTCCTTGAAATAACTGAAGAAAGTCATCAGGGAAAATTAAGTCAAGTCAATAACATTTATTATTTGACAGGCACTAGGGTAAGAACTAGGGATACGATGTAGAGTTTATATGCATGTGGGAAAAATTATGTGTAAACAACTATACATAAACAAGAAGACATATACAGGATAAAGTGGAAATTATCCCATAGAGAAGGTATAAACTTTGAGAGGAATCATTAAAAGCTCCTTGAGGGCAGTAGGATTTCACATGCAACTTCAGGGAAGCCAAGGTCAGAGGCAAGGAATACTAGCATGGGGGAAGAACAGTGAAAAAGCACAGAGTCAAGATTGGGTTTGTAGGAATACTAAGGAGGCCATATCATGAGATTGTGTAGTAAGTAGAGGATGTTTGTTGTTGCTTAGTCATTTTCTATGAGGTCCAACTCTTCATGACTTATTTTGGGGTTTTCTTGTCAAAGATGCTAGAATGGTTTGCCATTTCCTTCCCCAGATCATTTTACAAATGAGGAAATTGAGGAAAACATGTGTGTAAGTGACTTGCCCAGGGTGACATAACTAGTAAGTGTCTGAGAAAATATTTAAGTTCAATCTATCCACTGTGCCACCTAATTGTCCAAGTACAGGGAGGGGGCAGGGGAGAGAGAGAGAGAGAGAGAGAGAGACAGAGAGAGACAGAGAGAGGAAAGGAAAGGGAGGAAGGGAGGGAGAAAGGGAGGAAAGAAAGGGAGGAAGGAAGGAAGGAAGGAAGGAAGGAAGGAAGGAAGGAAGGAAGGAAAAACTGAAAATACAGGAAGGAACCAGTTAAGTTATAATGGATTTTACATGCCAGATAGAGGATTTATATTTGATCCTATTGGGACTTATTCTGTTTGATCTCACAGATCACAACTTGGAAAGCAGTTGGATACTGCAAAGAGGCACATTTGGACTTGGGGTAGGGAAAAACCTTCCTGACAGCATCAGATTAGCATTTTTCAGGTGGAAGTGGTTACCTCCTCACTGGCAGTGTCAAATGGAGGCTAAGCAAACATTCACTGGGGGTAATGTGGAGAGCATTCTTGTCCATGGACCTGTTAAATTTGGCAGACTGTAATGTGTCTTCCAACTCTTAGATTGTCTGATATTCTGTTCAATGGGGAAGTCCACACATACAGTCACAAAAAAGAAAGGATCGTAAAGCTTGAACTTTTTGAAGTGCCACTACTAAATGATATTTGCATTTGAAGGGTTTGTATTTATTTTAAAAAAAAACACCCATTTCCCCTAGGAGTAGTAACATAACTCTAACCAATAGGAGCAGCAGCAACAACAACAATAACAAATGAAACAAATAATAATAATTAAAAAAATCTTTGCTATCTAACTTACAGTAGGAAATTTGGGGATTTTGTTTACGCTAAAAAAGTAAATGTTAGAAGTATACTGTGCCAGAGCATGTGGTCTTTTAAGAGAAGAAATAATATACTTTAACATGTGATTTTTGCTTGAGTGAACTTGTCTTCATTTGTTCAGTTCATAATGAAAGCATTCAATTGATTCATTTTCAGTTCCACTCCCTACACAGGAATAATTCTCCCACCTAACAACAAGTACCAATTTTTAGGTTGCTTCCTGTAGTTTAAGCATCTCAGGGTTAAAATGAGTTTTACAAGGAAACAAAGGACAGGACTTTAAGGAGAATTTATGTCAGCTGCAATTTACAATGATCGATGTTAGTATTAAGCAAATAAAATGTGGGAGTAAAGAAGTCTAGCACTTACTCAGCAGAAGGCATATCTAAAATGTCTGGTCTTTAGAAAACTGTTTAGCTGAAAATATAACGCTGGATAAATCCTATTAAAATAACTTTTCCTCTGATGGTATTTTCTATATTGAAGGGTATGTGAAATTATAAGGGAAAAAGAATGGTGGGTCAGTGCATTTGAAAAACAGTAGTGAGTGGATAATTTCCATTTCCAGTTTATTTTCTCATCAAGTTGTTTGCTGAGCTCTACTAAACTTCTCTAGAATATTTGTCCTGAAGTCATACTGTACAGCATTGAAATAGAGCTTTGAAAGACAGACTTGTCATTTTCCAAACATGCATAATTTAAATACATGTGCCATGTTCTTTAGAATATTCATCAATTCAAATATTAACCTAAAATCCAGAGAACAGAAAGGCCTTATTTTTACTATCCAGATGCAGTCAATTTTTTTGGTGTTTTTAAACATTTAAAATGATATTTAAATGGATTTTATGTTTGTTTTTTTATGAAATCTTTAGAGATTATAAGGTACTGGTCCTCAATTCATTTGGAGAATAATCATAACAAGGTTTCTTTGTCAGATCAGAGGCAATTGAAGAAGTAAATCACCTGTATGGTAAATACCCTTTGAACTATGAACATTGCAAATTGACATTATGGTGTTGATTTTTCATTTTGACAGTTCATGATTGGAGTCAAATCACCCAAGCTTTTCTACAAAGAGGAACAGGATAAATCTATGTAAGTATCAAGCATAAAAAAATACTTATTTACTAGTACGGTAGTGTAACAAGGTAAGGGACCAGACTGCAGATCAGATTTTAGGTGAGATTAATTCTTCTTGTTGTTGAAGAAATCTTAAAAAGTGACCACAATAATTAGCAACAATCTCAATCTTTTCTCACCTTTAAAAACAAAGGAATTTGCTTTATAAACCAATTGTTCCTTGGGAGAGGAGATGTATTAGGAAAAGGAGAAACAAAACTTTGGCAGGAAAGAGTACAAAATAATACTGAGTATAAGAAAATCACATTCAAAACTCGTGAAATAACAAAGAATCTTGACACATATATGTTTGTTTCTGTAATAACAAATTTCTACATACTATAGTATTTTATTTGCAAATAATTTGCTGTATTGAAGGAGTTTCACTAGATAAGTAACTGGGATTTAAAAAAGACAGAGGCCATTGGACATAGGTTGTATGATCTCTCTCATAAGCCAAAAGAAAAAAAAAATCAGTGATCACTTGTTAGGTTCCTGTTTGCCAGGGAGGCAGTGAAGAGTCAGTCAAGTATCAATATGCAAAGAAACTAAGTTTCTAAACCCCAAATAGGTGTTTCTTGATATACCACGTAAAAGCATTTTGTGAAATTAGTTGCAAATCTCTACTCCACATACTGAAACCTAGGCTCCCATCAATACTCATTTAACATAAATAAAAGGTTCTAAGAACAGCATTGAATGATGAATTCTCTTCCAGTTCTGAAATTCTGAGATGGCAGTGATACACACTTCCACTAAAATAGTAATTAGGTCAGGAAATGAGAACATCAGGCTTAGGAAAGGTGTATGAGAAAGAGGAGGTAGACATGTAACCAGCGTTATTACTGTTGTTATCAACATCGTGCCGCTGTCATTGTTTTCATCAACATCAACAATGTATCACCAGTTACAAGAAAACAAGTTGAAGGAACTAAGGCTGTTTTATTTTAGAGGGGAGAAGGGTCATTGAGGATATGATAGCAGTCTTTAAATACTTGTAAGTTTTTTTCTTGGGATGTAGATTTGTTTTTTCAGTCCCAGAATATTTAACTAGGGAAAATCAGTGAAAGATCCAAAAAGGCAAATTTAGGCACAAAGTAAAGTTGGAAAAGAACAAAAATGTTAAAAAAAAAATAAATAACAGAGAGGAAAGAAAAAGAGAGAAAGAAGGAAGGAAGGAGACACACACACAGAGATGTGGGGGAGGGAGAGAGGGAGTGGAGACAGAGGGAGAGGGAGAGAGATGAAGACAGAGACAGACAGAAGGAGAGGGAGAGAAAGAGTTCTAGTCAGGTTGTCTTTCACATTTAATTTCTTTGTATAATGATGCTTGACTGACTCTTCACATTCTTCCTGGCACATAGGAACTTAGCAAGCGATTATTTTGGCTTGAAAAAGAGATCATATGACCTATCACCAATAGCCTCTATCTTTTTAAATCTTAGTTACTTATCTAGTGAAATGTTAAATAGAGTAAATTATTTGCAAATAAAATATTACAGTATATAGGCATTTGTTGTTACCAAAACATATATATGTTTCAAGACATGTTGGCTTTACCAGTCTCACACAAAAAAATTACATTTTCAGTGTGAGCATTTGCACCTCAGGAATTAACAACCACTACCAGTTAGGACTTGATTTATTCTTTTGTTGATTGACTAGATTTAAGAGAGTAATGGAGAAAATGTTAATAATACAGATTAAATTCTAGATTTTGTCAGAGAATCAATTTTTCAATATTTACCAACACACCACTTGGAGATGTCCAAAAGGAGAATGTGCTACCTAAAGAAGTAAGGAGTATCTCTTCACTGGAAGTCTTCAAGTAAAGGTTGAATGAGGAGATATTGGGGCTGGTGATTCTTCATGATGAGTTAGAGGACATGGATGCTGAATTCTCTTCCAGTTCTGAAATTCTAAGATGGTGCCAAAACAGACTTCTACTTAAAATAGTAATTTTTATACTTCTTTTTAATATTTTATGGAAAGTTTTGCATCCATTATCTCAATTCACTATGACAACGATTCTTTCATAGCCCAAGGTCTGAAGAAACTACTTGGAGCTTACTTCAAGACTATATATGTTGTCATTCCTTTGGAGTAGATAAGGAAATATTATCATCTCTACTTTATAGATCAGGAAATTGAGGCATAAAAAAGTCATACTTTGCCAGGCAAATAGAACGATATGACGGTCCAAAAACATCTTCATTCAGTGACCAAATAGAACTTAGAGGTGAACAAAACTAAAGGGATCATTGGCAAAAAGTGTCCTTACCATGGACATGCTCCCTCCATCCCTCTCTTTTTCTGGAGCCCTCCTATTTACATTCCCATATTGATTCATTGTTAACCTCGCATAATCTTACCTGAGATGTCATGAATGGGAAATGAATCTGACACTTTAAGGGAAAATGTCCCTCCTTTCTTATAAATCCCATTCCCTTTGCTGCCTCAATGAAATTCCCTGGGATGGAAAATGGACTTAAGAGCTGGAAAGGATATCAGAAGACAGAATCCAACTCTCTCAATTTAGAGTTGAGGAAACTAAAGCATAGAGAGATTGTGAATTGCTTGGAGTCACACACTTAATAATTATCTGAAATGATAACTGAACCCAGATCTTCCTAACTCCAAGTCCAATGCTTCATAAACCATAATACAGCACTATATTTAATGTGAATGTATATGTAGAGCCTATATTAGATTGGATGCCATCTTGGGGAGAGCAGAGGGGAGAGAGGGGGAGAAAATTTGGAACCAAAAAGCTCATGAAATGTTGTAAACTAAAAATAAACAAATTTAAAAAATAAAGAAAATAAACAAATCACCCAAATGGTTTGTATAAAAAGTAGGAAGAAAGAAAAAATGGCTATGACATTTCCAAAGATAGCTTCCCGGAAGTACAAGTTCACTCCGGATTCTGGCTATCTCCAAGTCTGTAGCCTTCATTTTATTTTTCTGTCTCCTTATGCTCAAAGCTTGGGTGTCTTAGAGCTCAAGTCCTGTCAGTTGGACCAAATAACGTCCAAGATGTTTTCATCCAGCTTTAAGCTTCTATTTCCAAACATAATTTCTGACCACCCAATCAATTGAATTTGTCTTAATAGTGTGAGATTATTTTAATATTATTTATTGTGAAGTTGACTTGAGATCATCTTCTTTGTCATTTGGCTCACTCATTGCTGCTTGTCTTAGACAAAAAGTTTCTCTAGGCATCAAAAAGATTAATTCCACCTCTAAGATCAGGAACTATATTCTGTTTTCATCTTCAAGTCCAATGTACCTCACACCATTCCTTTCACACAGCAGAGGTTAATGATTTTTTCTTGAATGTAGTTGAAGTAAATTCTAGATCTGCTATAAGCAAGTAAAACCTGATTGGAAAGGTCTTTTGTTTTCATTATTGCCATCAGTTTTTAAAGTGCCATAAGAACTTTGTTCCCTTGAGTAAAAATCAAAATTTATAGAAATCTGGGGTTATTTCTCAAATCCAAAGATAAGCATCATTTGCCAACTTGTAATCATGGTGATAGAAAGCTATAGAAATATAGATATATCTAGATAGCTACGCTATGCCTATAGATTTAGCCATAGCTATATAGAGATATACAAATAAATTTATTGAGAGGAAACAAATTTGCATTTGCCTCATACGTAAAGTGAAAGGTTAACATAAAAATTTTATGAATTCCTTTCCAGTTTTGGAATTCTGTGAGAAGTAATGCTTTAAACATAATTCATTATTTGGTAATTTCCTGAGTCAATTGCAAACTCAACCTTAAGTCTGCAGCTAGAAAGCAAGTTAGTGAGAATTAGATAGTTCTATGATTATGGAAATACTTTTTTATCTTACATATCTTATCCAGCATTTCTCAAGGCAAAAGGGGGAAGGACTAATGTGTTGACATTTACTTAATCAGTTGCAATGATTAAAAAAAAGTTTTATTGAAATTTCTACATTCTACTATTTTCCTTTTCTATATAGTAGAATGTAAGTTCCATGAGTGGGAATCTTTTTTTTTTTGGTTCAGTCTTCATATAGCAATGTAGCACAGTTAATCCATTTATTCATTCACTCAGTTATTCATCTAACAAAATAATCATTTGTTTATTAATACATCAAACAAACATTTATAAAGTATGTTCATTGTCTCAGGAACTTTGCTAGGTATTTGCTAGGATTTTTTTTCCTGCCTTCAAGGTAACTACATTTTAATAGGAAAGACAAAATGTTGCATGTATATGAGTATTTTCTCCCACATTTATTTATATAAGTACTATATATATTTGTGTGTGTATATCAATAGCATATAAATATTATAGAATATGCAGTATAAAAATAAATACCTAAAAACTTTGATAGAGAAGTCATTCAATACCTGAGAGATCAGTGAATTCTTCACGTAGAAGGTGACACATGAGCATGGTTTTGAAAGATATCAGTGATTCAAAGAGGTTTAAGTGCAGAAGGAGAACATTTCAGGCAAGATAGGGGGCAACCAGTGCAAAAGCTCTGAAATGACAAATGGGATGTTGTTTGAGAGGAAAGAAGGACTGTATAGCTGAAACATATGGTGGGCAAATAGAGGTAATATTCAAGAAGGATGAAAAGGCAGGAATGGAAAAATTATGAAGCACATTAATTGCAGAAAGAGGCATTTATGTGTGAATCTAGATGTAATAGGGAGTCATTGAAGTTTATTAAGGGCATAAAGAGTAACATTCATCTTCAAATTCATGCTTCCTGAAATATCTGTCGGTCTATCAATCTATCATTCTCTCTCTCTCTCTCTCTCTCTCTCTCTCTCTCTCTCTCTCACATCTATCTATCTGTCTTTATGTTTTAGCTCTGGATCTGTGCTTTCTCTTGTGAATATATTCTCCAGTATGGACACTCCTTCCATTGATTCAGATGATCAGTTTTTCCATGGCTGGGGCATTAAGAAGGCTGGTGACTTCATAGTAAAATGAACTCTTGTCTTCTTTAACAAAAAGCTAGAGGATTTCTCCCATTATGCAATGCTGGGGCCTAACACACTGCAGGCATTTAATACATTTTTTTCCTGGAATTGAAATGAATTGTGTTGGGTGTACTAATTTTATACAATGTTCAGAACAAAGTATTCCTTAGGAAGGTCTATGCATAAGTGGGTGATCTAAGCAAAATCTGACATCTAATTTTGTCTTGTTCTTTTGCTCATTCACTATTACTGTTTAAAAAAAAAACTCTACAGTTTAATCCAAAGGTACATTTCCATTCATAGCATGTACCTATTATTATTTCAATACCTTTTCAAGTTCTTTGAGATTCTGGCTAAAGAGCTGTCCTATTTTATAGGGACAATAGGATTGATTTTTTTTTCCCGGATTATTACCAGAAAGCACTCACTTTTCGTTTCCCCTTGCAACAAGGAAGAGATGACTTTTGTGCTACATCAAAAGTTGCAAAGTAATCATGAAACTGAGAATAGGATTCATTATATAATTGTAATGCTTTGTGTCTCCTATTGTATTTTTCTTCCACTCTAAACTTTTGTAACAGGAGAATGGGAGAAGCTGATATTGTGCAAAGGGAGACCTCACATCAGAAGTTCTATGGAAAGAACTAAGAATTCACTCAAACCAAACAAGTTCGAGTTTATTAGCAGGACAGAATAGTTTAAGATGTCATTCTCATTATAAGGACATTAACTTGAAATCATTAAAATATAGTAGTTCATATTTCATAATTAAAATTATTCTCATAGAACCTTTACTGTCTATATACGAAGTCAGGTTTAGACTTAAAGCTGCCCTGTATCTGTTAATGCCTCCTTTGCAGCATTCTGCTCATATAAAACAATGCAAATATAGGGATCATTTTTCCCTGACATTTCCATATGATGTTTCCTGGCTTTTAAAAGATTTCAGAAAGACTTTAACAACATGATGATCTTCTGAAAACCAAATATATCCTTTAAAAAAGCCTTATGATAAGAATTATCCTGAGACATATATATGTATATATGTGTACATATATACATATGTATACACATATGTTCATGCATATATACATGCATGTATATGTATACATATGTGTGTGTGCCTTTCCCTGAAATTATGGTTTAAAAATGATATTTGCATCCAGTTGATGATTATTAAATGACTATTGAATTGAAATACACTCTCAACCATCACTTGAAACTTCTATATGTAGACTCAAGTAATTAAATTAAAGTGAAACAGAATAATTGGCACTTTCATATTTACTATTCTTATTTCAAAAGCATCATGGTGCTGTGATAGAGATACCCTACCAGAGAGTTGGATTCAAGGCCTGCTACTGACATATTGACTTTCTGATCCTGGGGAAGTCACTTAACCTTCAAATCTATAGGCAACTCTTTAAAACTCTAAACTGAAAAGGAAATAACTTAAAATGCTAGAGGGAACCTCCTCATGTGGAAGTAACTAATGTCAATTAAATTAAAAATCCACCGTCATTCTGATATCATAATAGCTATAATATGCAATGTGTTAATAACTCAACATGACATGACATGATATAATACGATCTATACAACACAATAATATGTGTAACATAATATGATATATGACATGACATGATATGACATAACATAACAAAAAATATAAACTTTTCAATTAATTTCCTTTATTTCTTATTTTAGGATTTCTGTAGCATGTTAATCATAATTTAGTAGAGAAATAATTGGTCATGTTTACTTTCTTTAGAAGTTATTTTGTTTAGAAACATTTTTTCCCACCATGATATATTTAAGCACACTAAAAAAAGAAACTTGGCATGGTAGATTGATTGTTGAGTTTGAAATCAAGAAAACAGGGATTGGATCCTACCTAAGGACTTAGTGGCCATGAGATCATCAGTCAGTCGTTTAAATGCTATATGGTTCTAACAGCTTCCCAGAAGCCCTACTGTGTTTCACTGAAAAGAAGACTGGCTCTGGAATTAGAGGATCTAGGTTTGAATCCTGTCTCTGATGTTTTCTTCATAGGTAACTCTAGACAAATCACTTTACTTCCTTGGGGCTTTGTTTCCTCATCTGTAAAATGTGGCAGCTGGACTTCCAGCTCTAACCCTATGACTGATTTCCTATGTCATAGACTTTTGAGAGTTGATGACAAAAAATTCTCAGCTCCTTCATATGTTCAAATAATACTATACAATTTTCTCAGCTATAGTGACTAGTGAAAAAATGGGAAAATATCTAAATCTTTTGTATTGGGTTCACATTAATGGCAATTATTACTTCCCAATATTCAGCAATATATTGAATGATGTAATATTGAATTATTTTAATTATTATCCACTAAATAATAATATCGTCAATATTATTTGGATAAAAAGTAATATACCGATCATATACAGTATTTTACAATTTACAAAACACATTGACAAATGTTACATTTGCAACTCCTAGCTTAGTGCTGAAAAAAATAGGAAATGTATAATAATTGCTTGTTGATTGATTCCCTGTTATACCTCTGACAAGAGTAACCTTCCTTCCTCTTCTTTCCTCTTTAGCCTGCATTTCTGACTCTGTAAGAGTCTATGTCATTCTCCACTCTGCCACAAGAACCTCCTTAACCTGGCAGTTGACTCTGCTCCTTCAGACCCTTCCATTGAATGGTTGGTTCCTCTCAGAACCTCCATTTTAACATAAGTGCTTGAGCCAGTCACATATGTCTTCATTCCTCCATGGTCTTAACTATTTGCTTTCCAGGCTTTCTCCACCTTGGCCCCATTCAGCCCTCCCCCCTCTCAGTCACCATATAGCTAAACTTTCAGTTTCATTTTATGTATCATTTGCCCTTTCTAAGTGTAAGCTCCTTGAAGTTAGGGAATTTTTGTTTGCTTGTTTGCTTAGTCATTGTTGTTGTTTGTTTATTTGTTTTTTTTTTATTTTCTTCTGTTTGTATTTGTATTATTGGCACTTAGTATACTTCCTGACATCTGTTAAGTGCTAAATAAATGACTATTGACTTGATTGGATCCCAAGTAAGATACTTAACTTTTCTAAGACTCACCTGCACATCAGAATTTGTACTTTCTAAGGTCCATTTCAATTTTTATAATCTATGATTTGACACATAGGACTATCTTGCCTCTGCTTATAATGATGCCTCTATTCATAATGTTTAATTTCCTAATGTTAGATTGTGAAGCTCTTGAGAATGGGGAACATGACTCCAAATTTTTATATAAAGACATTTAGAAATAATAAGAATAGTGATTGCAGCAGCAACTACAATAAGATAATTCCTTCACATTTATGGGAGTCTGTAAGGAGTATTCATTTACATTTTAATGTTTAATTTTCCTAAAACTCAATATATAGAGAAAGCCTTACATCCATTTTTACAAAAGATGATACTAAATGCTAGATTTCAAGTGACTTTCCCAAGGTGAAACATCTCAAAAGAATTCAAGTCGAGCCTTGAACTCAAATTGTTCACTATTAGAAAAGATTCTGAATCATAAAGCTATGAGTTCGAATCTTATCTCAGGAATTTAGTAACTCAACAAGTCACTTAAATTCTCTGAGCCTCAGTTTGTTCATCTGCAAAGTGGGTAAAATTATAGCCCCTATCTTAATGCTTTTAAGGTTCAAATGAAATTACACATACATACTATACATCTATCGATATATATATATATATATATATATATATATATATAGATATTGTGTGTATATAAAATTTTGAAAACCTGACAAGCACTCTATAAATAAGCAAAATTATTAGATGTCATTTGTTTTACCTTATAAAGTTGAAAAAACAATTTTTGAGCATAGAAAAGATTTTCCCAAATATACATTTAGATTCATTTTTTATGTAGTTGGCAAGCTGCAACACACCTTTGTATCCAAATGATGGTGTGAAATCCTCCAAGAAATATTCATGAATATTCCTCCAGGAAATATCAGTGAAACTACCAAGGAGGTTGTGAATTCCATCTGTAGTTTGTTGGAATAAAAGACTACCACTTATTTTCCTCCCTGTGATTCTGATTGCACAGTTGAATAGATATCCCATGAGGTTTATACATCTAAATGAGGTCTAGTAACATGAGCATTCAGCTATAACAGTGACTTACCATCTTGCCTGGGCCTTTTGATAATTCAGATAAAAATGACTTTCAAAAAATTGAAAATAACTGTCCTCTTCATATATAATCCAGATTCTCTGCCCTTTAGCATATCTTTGTAAACTTTTATTTATTAGTTATGTGGTCTATGTCTTCTATTTCCCAATTCTTTCTCTGCATTTATTTGTTTATGTGGAATCCACACAGATAAATCTTTTGTCATCATATCTACACTAAACCATCAATGCCTTGAGGCCTCATAATGTCCTTCAACTATAAATTCAATAGGTGAAAGATGGTAGAGTTGTCTATCTTTTTCCTGCTTTCCTTTCCTCCCACCCCCTTCTTTTTGCAAGGGATAGAATGAAAGAAGGGAAAGAAATAAGCATTTATACAATACTTACTATACATGGAGCACTGTGCTAAATATTTCCCAAATACTATTTCATTTGATCATTACAATAAGCCTCCAAGGTAGGTACCGTTACCTTTGTTAGGTAGTTGAGGAAACAGAGGCAGAGATTACGTGACTTTCCCAGGATTACACAACTAGTAAATGTTTGTAGCTGGATTTAAACTCAGCTTTTCTTGTCTCTAGGCCCAACCAACTATGCATTTTACCCCCCTGGCTGATTCTTGTCCTTCATTCTCAAAGAGGACCAAAATGACATAACTATGTGGCTCTCAGGGTACAGTGTGTTTGACTGGCTGATCAGACCAATACGAGCTCAGAAGGCTTTACCACAGGTCAGGCACAGGTAGTCCACATGAAGGGAGTTGTTTCTAAATTTGCGCATCTCACATTTCTTTTGAGATACTACAATTTTGCTTTGCTTATAGAGTACATAGCCTTCTTTGACTTGGGCACACCAACCTGGGTGGTCCTATGCCAGTGTTTCCTATGTCAATCAATTCAAACGTTCTTCAGAGAGACCTTGATAGTATCCTTGTATCACTTCTCCTTCTCTCATGTCAGTGCTTACCTTGTGTGAGTTGTCCATAAAAGACTCTTTTAGGCAAATAAATATTTGGCATTTGAACAATGTGGCCAGCCCATCTGAGTTGCATGCTCTTCAGCAGAGTTTGAATGCTTGGCAGTTTAGCTTGATAAAAGACCTTGGTGTCTGGTATCTTATCTTGCCACATGAACTTTAGAATCTTCAGTTTCCTGGCTGATACAATATTCACGTTTAATAGACATACAACAATGAGGTCAGCACAGTGGCTCAATAGCCCTTCTAACTGGTACGCAGTCTAATATCTCTTTCTCTACCGTGATTTCCTTTGGAGCCTCTCCAACATTGAACTAGCTCTGACAAGGTGTATGTCAACTTCATCATCTGTGTATATCCCTGGAAATTATACTGCCAAGGTAAGTGAATTTATCCACAACACTCAATATTTCTCCATTTGCCATAACTGATGGTTCCATATATGGATACTATGGTGCTGGTTGGTGGAGAGGCACTGTCTTCTTGGTGTTAATTGATAGGCCAAAATTAGCACAAAAAGCAGAGAGTCAGTCCGTACTTTGTTGTATCTCAGCTTCAGAGGCTTCATAGAGTACACAAACATCTGTGAACAAGAAGTCATGCACCAACTCTCCCTCCTCTTTAGTCTTGGCTTGTACCTTTGTCAAGTTAAACAATTTGCCATCATTGAGGCAGATGATCTAGATGCTGTTTTTTTTTTGTTTTGTTTTTGGCAGGGCAATTGGGTTTAAGTGACTTTCCCAAGGTCACACAGCTAGTAGGTGTGTTAGGTGTCTGAGGTCGGATTGGAATTCAGGTCCTCCTGATTCCTGGGCCAGTGCTCTACTCACTGTGCCACCTAGCTGTTCCTAGATGCTGTTTTTGTCCTCATTGAAGGCATCCAACAACGTCACTGAAAACATCATGCTAAAAAGCATGGGAGCAAGCACATGGCTCTACGTCATCACTTACTTGCCTAAGGAAGGAGGAATCAAGGAGAGGCAAAGGACAGATCACAGACTCTGCGGTCAGAGGACATGAGTTTAAAATCTACCTCTATCATTTATGACAGTAAGCAAATCACTTCCTCTCTTAGGAATTCTGCTTTGAAACCTATGATCTAAATATATCATCTTATGAATGTATCATGGCAGATAGGACCCCAGTTGGAGAGATCACATTTCCCAGAATAATGTGGACCATAGGCACCTGTACAAAAGGTATCAAGCAGGAGTCACTAAGGTGGAAGAAGGAATTAAATGAACAAAAATGGAATGGAATGAACAAAAAATGAAGAGTGGCATCAACTGCCTTTACATGGACTATAGGTGTTACTAAGCCAAGTTAGGGGACTGCCAAAGTCATCAAACTCTATTGGTACTTCGCAAAAGCCTGGGAAAGATGTTATAGAGGTGGCAATTTGTAATAATTTTGATGTTTCAGATACTATTTACATCTTATTTTCTAATCCAATAAAATGGCTGAATTGAACTGAACCAGTCACCTATTTCCTCATACAATTAGTCCCTGCCCAAGAACCACATAATGGTTATTTTGGAGCCCTCCTCACTCAGAGTGAAAGTAAATAGTATTTTTTTTTTCGCTTTTGGCCAGTAACCCTGAGTGTCTTCCCCTTCCAGTATGATTTGATTATTATCATTACTAGAGGGGCCATCCCTTAACTCACTTCTAAAAGAGGCCTATTCACTGAATGGGTGTTGCCTCACTCAAAGTGAGAACTTGAGAAGATCTTAGCTTAAAAGAGACAAGGTCTCCCATTGGATCCTGGGCCATCTCCATTCATCCTGATCCATATTTGTCCACAGGACTCAGGTGGCTCTGGAGAAAAAAGCGAGGCTGGTGACTTTGCACAGCCTTCCCTCGCTTGGATCAAAGTCAATTGCAAGCCATGTCAACGTGTCCCTGATATCATGGTTCTCTTTGAGAAGGAAGGACATCCACACAACTTATATTCCTCACAGACAGTTCAGAAAGGGAAAAAGAAAAAGTCGACATCCATCAATAAACTCAGGACCATCTTCTGAAATTTCAGACTTGACCAAACTAGTGTTAAAAAGTGATGAATTATTCTGAAAATTAAGACTATAAAAACTTAAAGATTTATCAATAATATCCAAGGAATTGAGGGGCATAACATTTCATCTGCTGATAGTTAAATACATAAGGGACAAGCTATAATTTTATTGTGAAAAAAACTCATATCAAATGTATTTGTCATCTAAAAATCATCTGGGAGCATTCATGTAGAAAATATGAGCTCATGGGAGATAATACATGCATTTCTTTGCAAATAACTAGGGACAGTATTCATATTACTTAACATCTTCACACATTGTAGATTCTCTCTGACCAAAGAGAAAAGATGATCAATTACATATTGACTAGAAAAAAGTAACTCCATCACAATGATTTAATAACAAATGCTCATGTAAGAACAGTATCTGAAGAGATAATATTCCTCAGGGAAGGAGAGTCTTTGTATTAAAGATATTTCTTTAAATTCAGTGTAAATGGTGTGAAGAAGTAGTGCAAATGAAAGGTGACATTTTAGCTTTCCATTTGAATTCCTAGGTAGTGATAAATCTTTCTTAGACCTAGCTCTTCTGATTTTGGGATGTAAGCCTTTTGTACTATATTGAATTCCAAACTATAAACCAGTAAGTATTTTTAAAGTGTCTACCCCATTCCAAGTGTCATTGTAGATAAAACCAAATGCTTAATTGATCAATGACTTAGAAATTATCAGTAAATTAATACAAATTATTCAGAATGCTTAGTCAATAACGAAATGCAACATAAAAAGAGAAAAGAGCCTGCTTGGTGTAGTAGAGAATAAAGAACTGGCTTTGAAGCCAGGAATATCTGGGTTCAAGGATTGCCTCATACTTACTATATCTATACTTCTGGGCATGTTACTTATCTACTCAAAGCTTTAAGCTTTGGGTATTTGCTATTATGTAAGCAAGTCTTTAAGACTCTACATCACATAGTAAATGCTAGTCTACATTGTTACAGGTGGTTTCCTTAACCAGGAATTTCCTATATTAATGAAATTACAAAGTGTGGTTCCTATCACTGCAAAAAAGAAAAATATATGGAAATTTCCAACATTGTTCAATATATGTGAGTTTGTGTATTTGAGTGTGAGTATTTGTGTTTGTGTGTGTGAAATCCTAAAATTCAATTTGCATTTTTTTGTTTCTTTAGATCTTTATCTTTACTTTAAAAATCTCCCAAATATAGCTATCCAAAGACATTTTAGAAAATCATTTAGATGAATAAGACCAAATATCCCAATTGCTTTTATGTTTCTCTGTTTACTTTTACTTGCTTGGAAGAAAGTGGCAGCACAGTGAAAGTGAATAGAAAGCCAGATTTGAAGCCATTAAGCCCTGGGTTCATGCCCAGGCACAAACTGGCTGTTTGACCCTGGCAAAATCACCAACTCTCTCACTACTCTCAGCAATTTTCTAAGACTTTTGGTTTCAGAGAAGGTGCAAACATATTGGTAGATGACGTTTTCACACTCAGAATTTGCATATACCAATTAAATCACAGGTCAAGTCTCAATGCTTTCTTTGCTTAAAATACTGGCACAAGTGAGAAATCTGTTATTGCAAACACAAAGAATGATTTTAAAACATAGGAAGTGCAAGTCCTTTTGATAACAATTTTTTGAGGATATGTATCTCTCCACTGGTATGAATAGTCCCTCTTTAGAACAGATTATATCATATCAAAAAATTGAGCATTCTATTTCTGAGTGTTGTAAGTAAAGTGAGAATCACAGATTTAGAGTTGGAATGGGCTACAGTGGCTATCTAACCCAAACTCCTTGTTTTTCTGATAAAGAAACTGAGGCCCAAGGAGGTTATGTGACTTACCCAGGATTACATAGCTGATAAAGGACAAGGAAGCATTTGGTCCCAGCTAATCCTGACTTGAAGTCCAATTATCTCTCCACTAAAACATGGTGAGTACCACTACACCATGCTTCTTCTTACCTTGAGGGCCTCTTGATGGGTTCATTTAAACAGAGTGTAGTTAGGGTAATCCACCAACAACAGAATGGGAACTCATTTTGAGTCCATAGTGAAAATCTTTTCAGTTTACTTACACATGCCAGACTTTGTAGTTTACTAGCAAATATAACCTCCATGACATGATTAAGCATGAGAGGATAATAATTTGATAGTATATTTGGATTTAGCAAAGGTGGATACAAATAATCCTGTGCAAAACGTAATTGTTAGATACAATAGGAAAAAAAATCCAAGTATCCATAGTTCACATTTCTTTTGTAGAATTATTAGTGTTTATAAAACACTTTGTTTATTGACCTTGTGAGTGTGTGTAATGCAAGGGTCGTGACCACAATTTTTCACCTGAGGTTCTGACAAGCTAGGTGACTTGTCCATTTTCACTTATGTACAGTAACTGTCAAAATCTGGATATGAATCCAGGTGTATTGATGCTAAATCTAGTGTTTATTCAACTGTACTGCAAATTTACATTTAGGTACATTAAAGTCACGCCAGGAAACCACATGATGGAGGGTAGACAAACTTCTTGGAAGTTACAAAGATCTAGAGTTGATTCAAATCCTACCTATGGCACACACTGGGCAAATCTGACCCTGAGAAAGATATTTCAACTTTTAGTGGCCCAGGTAACTTTCTAAGTTCCAGAGGAAGTGCTGATCTGCATTCTGCTCTAAGCAGTCATCAATTATATTTCAAAAGGAATTACAAATAAGATGAAAGAAATTACTTAAAAGAGAAAGTACAGCTTAAGAATAGCTGTGTGCTAACAAAGATTTACAGTAAGACATTTTCCCCCTCCTAAGAACAAATTTTGCCACAATTTTCTCTTAATTAATGTAATTGATAACAGTTATAAAGATATCTGGCATTTTAATCATGCAGTTATGTCTCTTGCTGTCAAAATGGGAAAATTAAAAACAGCCAGGAGTCTTTCATTTGCAGTTGTAGTTGGGGAGGAAATTAAAACAGAGATGGTAATAAATGGCTGATCTGTTGAATTTGAAAGATCACGGATATGGGGCATGGAAGTAGGGAAGGGAAAATAAGGACTTATTATGACAAATGAAAAGTAAAGTACATAATCTGGTTATGATGTGTCGACTATCATGGAAAACAACAATAACAACAAGCCTCTGAATTAACCCATTATAATTAAGGCCAAGATGTTTAATATATTTATTGGTAATTAATGATTGTATAGTATATCATTAATATAATAATTAATGCTTCCAAAATCAACAAGAACTAAGCTCTAGTTGATACATAGTGATTTTTGCTTATTGATTTTACATTAAATATCTGAGTGGCAGATACTCAATGTAAAGAGGATGGCTTCATCCCCAGAAGTTGATGTTCATGGAAGGCCATTAAGCATGAGTCTCTTTAAATATAGATCATCTTATACAACAGCCACACTGACTTAATATCCATTGAATACATTTTACTGCATCAGGCTCCAGTACTGCAACTACAATTCAATTTATGGAAATACAAAAATTTCCAAATATCTCCCCCCTTCCCACCTTGGACCAGACCTTTGATTTTATATGGAACCCCCAAGGAGAAATCTCTCCTACTTATGGAGCTAAATGAATATTTTGTGACTTATATTGTCTTAGATAGTTGGCTTGGGGAACTGAGAGGTTAAATGAGTTGCCCATGGGCACACACCTCCCAGAAGTGGGGGGTGAACTCTGTTGTTGCTATCTCCAGAACTGATTTTTCTATCCACTATTTACTCTCTCTCTCTCTCTCTCTCTCTCTCTCTCTCTCTCCTGTTTATATAGGTGTGTGTGCACAAATATACGTATGCATATATGTACATACAATTTTTAACTATACCATTATCTGTAAATGAGAAGACGTGGGTTTGAATCTTGTCTCATGTAATTATTAGCTATGTGACTCTGGGCAACTTATCTAATTATTTTCAGCCTCAGTTTCCTCATTTATAAAACTAGGATAACTGAAGTTTTCTACATCAATGATATTGAGCTCAAATAAAAATGTGTCTATTAAATCGTATATAAGAATCCTCATAGAACATATATTGACTTAGAAAACATGTACATACATGCATAAATACATACAAATACACAACTATCTGAGTCTAATGGTAACCATCTCTAAGGCAGGGGAGAGATGAATAAAAAGGGAAAAAATAAATTTACATCATAACTTTGTTGTACATTTGGAGGGAATAGCAAGTTGTACATAGTAGATATGCAATTTTGTATGCAATCATTGCTTTTATTGTACTGTATTATGGAAATACTTGTTTTGTTTCATGAATTGAAAATAAAATAAATTTTAAAAAAGGAAACCACAAATTAATTAACTTTATCTATGTTCTATTGTATTTTTATATATTTTGTTTTATATTCCCCAATTGCATTTCAACTTGATCTTCAGTACATGATAGATTATTGAGGGCTGCAGGTGGCTTGTGTGTTTTTGAGATCTCTGTTCTATAGAGATGAAATTAGAGATAGGGGAAATATATATATATATATATATATACCATACCTAGAATAGTATCTTGCACTAAGAGAAAGCAAAGACTTGCTTAAGCTCTCCCCCAAATCCCTCCAAACATCTGCAAAAAATGGCTCTGAACAAATTCTAGAGCTGTAGAACCCACAAAATACCAGAGAGAAACAGGTCTCTAGCCCAAGAGAGCCTGGATGGTCTCTGGGAAGGATCAATCACAATCAATTTCTGTTTTGCCGTGTGGCTCTAGAATACCAGGGCAGTTCTCCTTGAAAATTTCTTGAAAGAT
>CM053623.1:187678516-187707005 GCA_028646595.1 Phalanger gymnotis
CGTATGTATGTATATATGTATGTGTATATATATATGCATGTATATATATATAGGGAGAGAGACAGAGAGAGGACAGGGTTAATTGAAGATGAAGGGAAGATAACTAAAAGAAATAAAATCAAATTAATGTATGAGAGAGGTATATATTGAAAGAGGGAGATAGGGAGAGATAGAATCGGGTAAATTATCTCATATAAAAGTGTCAAGTAAAAGCAGTTCTGTAGGAAGAGAAGAGAAGGCAGGTGAGGGGGAATTAGTAATCTTGCTCTCATCAGATTTGAACTGAGGAAGGAATATCATACATACTCAATTGGGTGTCTTACCCCACAGGAAAAAAAGAGGAAGAAGATAAAAAAAGGGGGATGATAGAAGAGAGGGCAGATGGGGTGGAAGTAATCAAAAACACTTTTGAAAGGGGACAGGGTCAAGGGGGAAAATTCAATAAAGGGGGATAGTTTAGGAAGGAGTAAAATATAGTTAGTCTTTCACAACATAAGTATTGTGGAAGGGTTATACATAATGATACGCATGTGGCCTATGTTGAATTGCTTAACTTCTTGGGGAGGGTGGGTGGAAAGGGAAGAGGGGAGAGAATTTGGAACACAAAGTTTTAAAAACAGAAATTCAAAAACCAAAAAAAAATAGTTTTTTACATGCAACTAGAAAATAAGATACACAGGCAATGGGGTGTAGAAATTTATCTTGCCCTAAAAGAAAGGAAGGGAAAAGGGGATGGGAGGGGAGTGGGGTGACAGAAGGGAGGGCAGACTGGGGAAGAGGGCACTCAGAATATACACCATCTTGGAGTGGGGGGGAGGGTAGAAATGGGGAGAAAATTTGTAATTCAAACTCTGGTGAACATCAATGCTGAAAACTAAATATATTAAATTAAAAAAAAAGAAAAAAAAGAATTTAACTATGGTGAGCCTAGTTAATTTTAAGTAATTCAGAAAGGACTTCAAGAACTTGCAGTGATTGTTTACCATTATTATGTGTCTTAATTCTCATTGTAATTGTGTGAAAATAAACCAATTATGGATAACCCTAAATGTATGGCATTCATGGAGATTTTTTTTTATTTTCTTAAAGTGCATAAATTCAGAGTGGGTGCAAATCTGAAGTATACCTTTGTGAATATTAGAAATTATCTGAATTTTATTGAACTACATGGATTCATTGCAGAGGCAGAATCAGAGAAAGTGGACTAAAAAGGTGAAATCAGAGACAGGAACAACTTTGATCAAGTATACTTTATGGTAACTGATGTGACCCTTGGCATGTTATTTAAACCCTCAGTGCCCTAGGCAACTCTCTAAGATTATCAGTTGAAGAGAAGGCACAGACCTGCCTTAATAGAGGAAATTTCCTTAACAAGGTGTTCCTTGTACCAATGTAAAAACAGGTCTAATACCTATCTAAGACATTCAGTCTATGTAAAAGATGTGTCTACATCAACAGCATGTATATCAGGGTTTTTTTTATTTCATTTAAAAATAAATCTGTTACTTTATCATAATACTAATTATTTGAGGAAAACATTGGTTTATTTTTCTTTTTAGCAACAATGCTTTTAAACATATTTACATTACAAGATGAATTCTATTTTGTTCAACTCATTCTTTCAGATCTCAGGTCTAGGCTTACATATACAATGCACTCAAAGATGACATGGAGATGATACTTCAATGTATAAATCAATCATAGAATCTGAAATAAAGTTCATAAATGGGATGGGTTCATTCCAACAAGACAAGAAAATAAATCTCTCCAGTGCCCTAGGTGCCATCAAATTGTGTCTGCTGCTGAGCCCATTGACTTACTGAATCTAGATGTCAGTAAACCACCGGATTTAATTTGCCGCTGAACTGTCAGAACCATAATGTTTGTGATAGAAGACAAATGAATGTAAATAAGTCTCTCTGATATATTTGTTTATCTAACGTATTTGAAATAAAACTGGTACTTTGTACAGTAATGAAAAGATATAGAATCCCTTCTTAATGATGACTAATGATTGCATTCTGAACAATTCTTTTTGAATATAAATTAATCTGCTAGTTAGTAAAAACCCCAGTCTAAAGGGTCTTGTTGGGCTAAAGCATTTAACAGAGAATACCCTCATGCCCATTAACTATAAGCACCGTGCCTCCTTTTCCCTGCTTGTTTTTCTAATCAAGGACATACTTTCTCCCCTGAGGCACGTGGGAGTTTAGCAATTACTTGCCGTTCTAACACTAGGCAATTTCTTCTGGGACTGCAATCTGTTAGAGTTCAATTTTCTCAGCCACAGACGAAATGATCAGAATGAATTCATTCCTTCAGAGTGAAACTGAGTGAATAAACTAAATGTGATTGAAATGAACTTATGTGGCACTCATACATAAATCAACAGATTTCCTGTGCACCAATCCTGGCTCGTACACACCAATGGCAGGAGTTATGTACTTGGAATTTGGGGAACTTGTTTATTTTATTAGTGGAAAGAGTGCTGCATTTGTAGTCGAAGAGCCGGGTTAAGACTATAATTATTCTTCACTTGATCAAGGCACTTACGCCAGGCTTCAGTTTCCTTATCTGTAACATGAGCAGGTTAAACTAGATGACCTCTGAGGTAACTTCCAGTGCTCAGTCTATGATCTCCTTTTCAAATTTCCATGAGTAACTATTATTAATAACAAAGATTAATTTTACAATTTTAGTCATTGATAACCTATGGTGAGCCTAATTTTAAGTAATTCAGAAAGGACTTCAAGAACTTGCAGTGATGGTTTACCATTATTATGTATCTTAATTCTCATTGTAATTGTGTGAAAATAAGCCAGTTATGGATAACCTGAAATGTATGGCATTCATAGAGAACTTTTTTTTTTATTTTCTTAATGTGCATAAATTCAGAGTGGGTGCAAATCTGAATTGGAAATTACACATTCAACACGAATTACACATTCAACAATGAGAATGAATGCCCCTTGAGTGTAGGGGATGTTTGATTTTTATCTCAGCATCAAGCATAGTCCCTGGAACATAGAAAGCACTCAATAAATGCTATTGAATTTGATTAAAATTGGTTTAAAGCCAACTTAAACTCTGAAACAAAAAGCAAAAAAAAATAGACTTTCTTTACAAGTCCTTTGCAAAGGAAAGCTTATGGTGAATTTTGTAAAACACCTATGAGCTTATCATCTACAATTATGTATGTTAAACACCGACCTTCTTAAGGGTATGTGTGGGGATGGTGGGGGAAGTGGGTAGGGATTAAAAGTAGTGCAAAGAATGTACACAACAACTTTTGATGGTCCTTTTCAGAAATGAAGTATGAACAACTGTAGTAATTATATTTTTTTAAAAAAATATTTATCCTATGACTGGATAATAGTTGACCATAAAGATAGAAATTACTTTGGGAGAGAAAATAAATGAGAAAATGAATGAGTCTTTTTCTCTATACTTTTCTGCCTCTATACCTTTGTTCTGATTTTTCCCTATGCCTTCTCTTATTAATTTACTTGAAGTTATTTCGATGCAAAAGTATTAAGTGCACAGACCAGTTCTTCCCAGTATACTATGACATATTAGGACAATCACTATATTTAAACTCTGTCCACAGCACCTGATATGATGAGATGAACATAATAGATAACAGAATAAAAGGAATAGAGTATAATGGAATTTTGGAATTTTCTAGAAATTATTGTTGGACTATGTCCATATTAATTTTATTTTTATAAATTATCTTAAATCCTAAGTCTCTAGGTCTTCCCTTCAAGTTTCATAAACCCAATACTTAGTATGTAATATAATTACCTGCAAATATCATTTGTTTAATTCATTCAATACATTAGTAATAACATTTAGGTTTGCAAACCACTTCACCTATGTGATCTTATTTGATTCTCACAACAAATTTGTGAAGCAGGTGTTATTATTGTCCTCATTTTACAGAAGAAATAGCCAAGGTTAAATGACTTGTATGGGCTCCCAGAGCCAGTAAAGTATTTGAAGAAAGCCTTCAAGTGTCAGGTTATACTGCCTCCAAAGCCAGCATTTCATTCACAGTTGTTGTTCTTGTTTGGTCATTTCAGAGTTGAGTGGCTTGCCCAAGGTCACACAGCTAGTAAGTGTCTGAGGCCAGATTTGAATTCACAAAGATGAGTCTTCCAGATTTCAGTCCCAGTGCTCTATCTACTATGTCACCTAGCTTATTCACCACCGTCTGCTAAATGATAGTAAGCATTTTCACATAGTCAAATCTCAGTCTGGCAAAAGCTAAAAGGGATTTTGAAAAAGGAAGTGAATGACCAGAAAAGTAGCAAAATATCTTCAATGTGAGCAAGTGCTTGGAAATCCATCAAGGGACATGTCTAAAAGTGAAAACAGAAGGAAAGGATTGAGGACTCACTGTGGAGTTTGCCTTGCAGTACCTAAAAAAGGGTCAATCTTTGCTTTTTGCATCCACTTGCCCAGTATTTAGCACAATATTTCACAGAGTAAGCACATTTTTTCCATTCATTCATTCATTCATTCACTTATTCATTCACTCAGTCCTTGTCCTGAGAATCGATAGTGCTCCTAGAAGGAATTTTGGTCACTGCATGTCAAGAAGGACACTATGGCTTTGAAGAAACCCCAGAAAATATCAATGGCGAATGAAGAATATCAAGTTTTTCATGTTTCAAAACATCTTTGTTATGTTGTATCAATTCAAAATTTATCATAAAATCTTTATTCAATTCAGTATGACATAGTGGAAAGAGTGTTGGGTTTGGAGTAAGAGAATATGGATTTAAATTCTAACACTGCTACTTACTACCTAAGTGATATTGGATAATTCACTTAACATCTCTAGGACATGTTTATTGGTTTTTCAATTATGCAATGGTTAAGTTTCACTAGGAGGTATCTGTCAACTTTGAATCTCTTATCCTATGATCATATTGCTAAAAACCTCTATTATTTAGAAGACCCACTGTGCTAGGCACTGGGGATACAAAGATACAATAAGCAACAGTACCTGCCTTCAAGGAGCTTATGTTCTAAGGAGATGGGCAATAAGACATTTATTTACACAGTTTAGTAAATGTATGATCTTTTGAGATGAGAGCAATAACAACTAGAGAATTCAATAAAGGCTTCTTGCAGAAGATGGTGACTAAAATAAGCCTTAAATAAACAGGATTCTTAGAGGCAGAGTCGAAGAGCAAGTCTGTCCTATACATTTGGGACAGCCTGTCCAGCAGCATGAAGGTGGGAGACATGGCATATGCCAAGTTCAACAAAGAATAAGTGGTAAGTTTGGCTGTAATGTAGGAGATTGATGAAGAATAACTTGGGAAAAGGAGGCTGAAATCAGAATTTAAAGGGCTTGAAAATGCAAGGCAAATTTGCTTTTTCTCCTAGAGAGTCATTGAGCAGTGAAGTGGCATGGTTAGTCCCATTCTTTAGAATGATTGTTTTCATAGCTATATGGGAGACAGAGTGGAGAACTGGAAGATTAAGCTAGGAAGCAATGGATTCCCCAAAGCAAAATCCTTTACAGAAAATACTCTGACAGCTTACAAATCTGCTCTGTTAGCTGAGAATTAGAAATTGTGAGTAGATGCGGGTGACTTTTTTAAAAGGTAGATTTAGCATACATTCAAAGAAAAGGAGAAATGTGGTGGGGAGGGAATGGGGGCAGGTGTCAATGTGCCAAAGTAGAAGCTAAGGACTATGAGATTGGTGTGGGAAACAGTAGAATTCTAGAATTTTATCTTTTATTTTGGACAATGGAATGAGAACAAGAGGCTCTGAAATATACAGGACAATAAAAAAATAATAATTCAAAAGTCACTTGAGGAAAAAGAGAAGTGAGAAGCTGAGATCCCCTTGCATTTGCTGACTATGATAATTAACTAAGTCTACTAATTAAAGTCACTTAGCAGGTGGGACTAGCTGCAAAGAGAAATGGCTACCAAAGTAGAGGAACTGCCTGGGGAGTCTATGACATCTAAAGTACACAGATTCCTGCCAAGCTTCTCTCCCCATGAGCAAGGGAAATAAAATGGAGTAAACATGTTGGAGCCAAGGCTCAGGGATGTTTTTCAGCACCTGGAAGCTACAGAGCAGGTCTCTGGTTCTGCGAAGACACCAAGATTATATTAATTAAGCAATGATAAAAAGCAGTTTAAGTTAGTGAGGGAAATAATGATTTGTGTCCTGGTGGTGTTTCTATTTTTTAATACTCATTTCTGATATTATTTCTTTTGTTTTCTCTTGGCGAGATCAGATTCAATCAAGCTAATTTTAATAAATAGTGTATTTTTTTTCTAGCTTCTGGATTGTGTTTTAAATCCATGGCCTACTTTCATTGTTTATCCTGTAAATAGAGCTGTATTATCTGGTATATTTAATAAAGCAACACCATTATAACAATAAACCAACACTTGGGGACAGCTGCCTCAAGTTTCATGTATGGTAACAAGAATGATGACTAATGATCTCTAAAGGCCATATCCTAACAACTCAACCCTAATCCAGGGGTAGCAAATGCCATGCAAATTAAACTTATCAATAAGATAAAGTAACTTCCACAAAAAAATATGATCTAGTAGAATGTAAGTTTCTTGAGGACAGAAGAAAATGTCTTTTTTAACCCCCAGTGCCCAGTATAATATAAGAATAATTCATCAATACATGTTTTATTGGATAAAGATTAATGGAAACCTTGTATGGGAATCTCAGACTATGAGAGGATGCCAAAAAAATTTCTTAAAATTATGAGATTAATCTCAGAACACTAGAACCTTGAAACTTGAAAGAGAAAAAATAAACAGAATTTACAAAGAAATACTGTTTTATATAATAGTAACCCTACAGATCTCTACTCCAAAAAGTGTTAAGTGCTAAATATATATATTATATATGTGTGTGTATATATATACATATATATATTATATATGTGTGTGTATACATATACATATACATATACATATACATATATATATATATATATATATATGTTCAGAAGAGTAGTTGGAAGCTGTATGATAGAAAGGAAAGAATACTGACTCTGGAGTCCAATTACCTGGCTTCAAATCCTGCCTTTGACATATCCTTGTGTGAGTTTATTGGCCAGTGTGCCCTATTCAATATAATAGTTCTTGTGATTTTATGTTTTTAGCAATAGAATGGTGCCAGCAACAGGCTACACCTCCTTTCCCAAGATCATACTACTTAAAATGAAGAAGTTCATCACTGGTAAATTTGGCATCTGGTAATTATTTCTTTGATTATTGCAGTCCATGAAACAGAGAAAAAAATAATATTGCTCTGGGTCCTGGGATGACTCTTCCCCTCTTTTTTTGAAAATAGTAGCTGCTTCCTAGAAAAAAAAAACATAGGGTGCTGAAAGTCATAATTTTGAAATCACTTATAAGCATTAACCTGGCTATTTGTACTTTAAATATAAGTTCCTTGTAAGCAATTAAATCATAACCATGAGGGTTTTAATAAATTGATGAATCTCATTGATTTGGGAGTTCCCTCCATCGACGCAGATTCCCACCTCATTCATGCCTCTCCTAAGCACATGGAGAGCAGACTCTCATTATATTTTCTAAAGTTTTGTCACAGGTTGCTCACCCACTTTGAAGGCCTGCTTTCTCTCAGCAATGAAATACTCTTTCTCACAAGTTGTATAGTTTTTTCTGTAGACCAAACTTGGAGGCATAATGATGGAACAGGTGACATAGCAAGAGAGACAAATAATTGTTGGACAGCCCATGTGTACCACTGTGATCCTTGTCATATCAGGATGGATTAAAGAAGGCCAGAGCATTGGGTGAACTTCCTGTGACCAAATTATTGAAGCATATGGAGAAAAGTCAAGAAGGATGGACAGTCATGAATGGTTTACAATCTGAATATTTCGAGGGAATACCCACGACATTGCATTTGGATGATCATTAGAATCTTTGAGCATTAAGAACAACTTGTCTTCATCTTAAACACATTGTTTGACGTCTATCTAAAAAGATCCTGTAATCATTCTAGGTTATCTGGAATTATTAAGCATGTGTACTCTGCCCCACTCTCCTAGAGGCAGCATAGCTACATCTGCTCTTCAGTATTGTAGATCACCGAGGGGTTTTTAGTTATTTCTCCTGTTTTGCCGTTGGTTAGGTGGTGCAGTGGATAGAGTGCTAGACTTGAAATCAGGAAGACTTATCTTTGTGAGTTCAGATGCAGCTGCAGACATGTACTAGCTGTGTGACCCTGGGCAAGTCACATAACCCTGTTTGCCTCAGTTTCCTTATATGTAAAAAGTGCTGGAGAAGGAAATGGAAAACTAATCCTGTATCTTTGTCAAGAAAACCCACCAAAAGGGATCACAGAGCTGGATGGGACTAAAAATGACTAAACAACAATCTTATTTTCCCCTGCCTCCTGTCTTCCCCCCACTATTAGGTACCAGTGAGTGGGGCCCTAGTTCCATTTAACAACAATTAGCCTTTACAAAGAATATTTACTCTAAATATATGACAATTAAAATAGTTCAAATATTTCTGTCAACACTCCAGAGGTATACATCCTCTATACAATCTAGATCTTTAGGGAGGGTAGATTTAGACTTTGTTCACTTCCTATGTGGTGTTAATCCTACCTAGTTAATGTCCAATTGTGACATTTCTGCCAGTCAAATCTTTGTCTTGGCTATCATTGGCTTGGATCAAGATTGTCACCTTTTAATGTCATTCCTTGCTCCTTGTGGGATCAATTCCAAACTGACTGAAAAATTTAGACTCTGGATTGTGGACACCTTCCTGACCTTTCAAAACACAAGATTAAGGTCAGCAATCTTTTAATTTGCTATTGTAAGAAGAAAAGAAAAGATGAGGACAAGAACCAAGGCCCATTTTTCATGAAAGCAATTGACCTCAGATGGAAGAAGGTCTGATGTCTTTCTCCTTACACCATTGTTTCTCATTGATCTCTGAAGGATCCAAGCAGCCAGAGCACAGCTGAAGAGAAAATGACCAAGAAACCTAGGCCAAGGCTGAGTCAAGCCTTTTTGAATACGCTTCTCACTTTGACTATGCTATGCAACCTATAAAAAAGTCTCTCCAAAGTGCATAAGCAGATCAAAACAGGTTACAGAATATCTACTTATGCTCCACAGCCTCATTAAGATTTCCCATCCCATGCCATCATAACTCTCCCAGAAGCAGGCTCCTTACCTCTCTAGATAGGGAAGAGGCATCCAAGGCTTTCTGTACCCGCTCTAGACTGTTCTCCTACCACTCCCTCCACCCCCTTCCTTCCCACACTGTTACATAAATACAAATTTACTTAAGCTAATTAATGACCATATTCTCAATTTAATGAAGATAGCTTGCATTATAAAAAGCCACTTAAAGGTGTTGTTTTTCTTAGTTAAAAAAAATTCCCAAGTATTAATTTCTCAATTTAAGTAGAAACATAATTAAAAATATTTCCACCCTCGGGAAGAAGAGAAAATCCCCTATTCTGCCAAGACCACAAAGTTCTGTTTTTAAAGTATTTTCCTTAAGAAAACTACACCTCTCTTCCCAGCCTTTAAGTCAGAGTGTGTACTTTGAAGATCTAGTGTTACAAAATGATAATTTAATTTGAAAACATAGTTAACTTTAATTTTTTCAATAAAAAGTATTTTTTATTATTTACTATCCCTCATCAAGCAAACAAAAAAGAAAGAAAAAGAAATTTCTCACTAAATAGTCCAATAAAACAGTTTTGACATGTCTGAAAATGTATGCTTCTTTCCAAATTTTAAGTTTATCATCTCTCTCAGGAAAAGGGTGATTATTTTCTCACCAGTTTAAACCCTTACTCTCATACTTTCTGCATGTGTGACTTTGGAAAAGTCACTTTGTCTCCATGGATCAAGAGTAGGAATGAGCCTTTGGGGCCATTTACTCAATCTTCCTCACTTTATAGATGAAAAAAAAATCCCCAGTAAAGTTAATACCCAAAGTCCCACAGGCAGTAAGAAGCAGAGGCGGGACCCGAATCAGTGTCATGTGACTCCAAATCAAGAATGCTCATCTTGACTTATTTACTAAGGATGCTGACAGAGATGAACTTTCAGGAAGGAGAAAAGTATGAATGGGGGAAGGGGGAGAAGATGGAGAGAAAAAATGTGATTAGTAATCGTAACTGTGAATGTGAATGGGATGAACACTCTCATAAAATGGAAGCAGATATCAGAGTGAATTAAAAAACAGAATCCTACAATATGTCATTTACAAGAAACACATTTGAAGCAGAGATAGACCCAGAGAAAAGGTCAAAGGCTGGACTAGAATATATTATTCTTCAGTTAAATAAAAAATTAAAAAAAAACAGGCGTAGCAATCCTGATCTCAGAATAAGCAAAAGCAAAAATGATCTAATTAAAAGACATAAGGAAGGCAAACACATCTTGCTAAAAGATACTATAGATAAAGCAATATCAATAATAAACATGTATGCATCAAGTGGTACACCATCCAAATTCTTAGAGGGAATGTTAAGTGAATCACAGGAAGAAATAGATAGCAAAACTATACTAGTGGGGGACCTCAACCTCCATGTGTCAGAGCTAAATAAATTAGCCCCAAAATAAACAAACAGAAGTTAAAGAGGGAATAGAATTTTAGAAAAAAAAAAAGATATGGTAGACTTCTGGAGAAAATTGAATGGGAACGGAAACGAATGTGCCTTTTTTCTCAGCAGTACATGGCACCTACACAAAAATTGACCATGCATTAAGGCATTAAAAAAAAAACTCACAATCAAATTCAGAAAAGCAAAAAAAGTAAATACATTTTTAAGATCACGATTTGATAAAAATTATATGTAATAAAGTTCCATGGAAAAATGGAATAAAAACCAATTGGAAACAAACTAATCTACCTTATTTCCCCATATATAAAACGCACCTTAATTGTGGCACCCGAAATTTGAAAAAAAAAAATAGTGTACTATGTAGAGTCATTGAACTCAAGTTTTATTCATGTGCTCATAGCTTTCAGGCCTCTTTTGGGCAAGTCTGGTGTGTGTACACATGCTTAGTCCATTCTGTTTCATGAACCTGAAGCATCAATTGTGTCCTCCTTTGAAATCAATAACTTCTTTTTCATCAGCAATTCTTCTTGCCTCATGCTGAACCATCTTTGTGGACACAGGAATTCCAGTTGCCCTTTACTCTTCCACTCATATCTTCAATTACCTCTCTAAATCAGGCCATTTTGCTGACTTGCCTCTCATGGCCTTCTTCGGCCCTGGCGTTTTCAATAGGATTTCTTCTTCCTGTAGCCAGTCTCAGATTGTTTTCTCAGTTGAAGGAGAACCAAACATGTTCAGCAGCATGATTTCCATTCACTTTTGCAAACTAGATCACTTTTAACTTGAATTCAGCACTGTATAAAAATTTTTTCTGAGCCATTTCTGGGCAAAATGTGGCAAAACCTAACCTCATATACTGGTAAAAAAAAAATGCAAAACTGAGCACAAAGACAACAAGTGTGAAAAAGCAAGAAATGCAAGTAAAAAAATCTACCACAATGAATGCAAAAACAAGAGCAAAAAAGCAGGAAATGCAAGTAAAAAATCTGCAAGCACTGTATAAGAGGCACCCAGTTTTTACACCCCAAATTTTTCAAAAAATGGTGCATCTTATACATGGGGAAATACGGTAATCCTAAAGAATGAGTGGGTCAAATAATGAATTATAGAAACAATCAATAATTTCATCAAAGAGAATGACCTTAACGAGACAACATGCCAAAATATATGGGATGCAGCCAAAGCAGTTCTTAGGGGAAATTTTATCTCTAAATGCTTACCTGAATAAAATAAAGAGGAGGTGAATGAATCAGACATGCAGTTAAAAAAGCTAGAAAAAAAACAAATTAAAAATTCTCAATTAAATACCAAATTAAAAATTCTGAAAATCAGAGAAAAGATTAATAAAATTGAAAGTAAGAAAACTATTGAACTAATAAATAAAACTAACTGCTGGTTTTATGAAAAAAACACAATTACATAGTTAAAACTTTTGTTAATTTGATTTAAAAAAAGAAAGGAGAAAACTAAATTACCTGTATCAAAAATTAGAAGGGTGAATTCACTACCAATGAAGAGGAAATTAAAGCAACAAATAATAGCTATTTTTCCCAACTGCGTGCCAATATATCTGACAATCTAAGTGAAATGGATACATAATACAAAAGGCAATAAAATACTTAACCCCATTTTAGAAAAAAAAATGAAGCCATCAAGGAATTCCCAAAGAAAATATTGCCAAGGCCAGATGGATTTGCAAGAGAATTCTATGAAACATTTAGTGAACAATTAATTCTAATACTATATGAACTATTTGGAAAAAATAGGAAAAGAAGAAGCCCAACCAATTTCTTTTGTGAAACAAATATGGTTATTATACCTAAGCCAGGAAGATCCAAAATAAAGAAAGTTATAGAACAATTTTCCAAATGAATATTGATGAAAAAAATTTTAAACAAAATATTAGCAAAGAGATTACAACAATTTATCACCAGGACAATACACCATGACCAGTTGGGATTTAAACCAGGAATGCAGGACTGTTTCAGTATTAGGAAGACTATCAGCATAATTGACCATATCAGCAACGAAATTAATGGAAATCATATGAATATCTCAATAGCTACAGAAAAATGTTTTCACCAAATACAGTACCCATTCCTGTTAAAAACATGAAAGAGCATAGGAATAAATGGAATTTTCCTTAAAATGATAAGGAGTATCTATCTAAAATCATCAGCAAGCATTATATGTAATGGGGATAAGCTAGAAGCACTCCTAGTAATATCAGGAGTGGAACAAGGATGTCCATTATCGCCATTGTTATTCAATATTGTACTAGAAACCTTATCTTTAGCAATAAGAGAAGAAAATGAAATTGAAGGGATGAGAATAGTCAATGAGGAAACCAAACTATCACTCTTGGCAGATGATATGATGGTATACATAGATAATCCTAGAGAATCAATGAAAAATCTACTTGAAACAAGAACTTTAGCAAAGGTATGGGATATAACATAAACCCACAAATCATTGTCATTTCTATATATTACCAACAAAGCCTAACCACAAGAAATAGAAAGACAAATTCCATTTAAAATAACTGTAGATGATATAAAATGTTTGAGACCCTGCCTGCCAAGACAAATCCAGGAACTATATGAATACAATTGCAGAACACTTTTCACACAAATAAAGTCAGATCCAAATAATTAGAAAAAAAATATCAATTGCTCATGGGTAGGCCAAGCTAATATAATTAAATGACAATTCTACCTAAATTAATTTATTTATTCAGTTTCACCATGCCAATTAAACTACCAGAAGTTGTTTTATAGAGCTAGAAAAAAAATAACAAAACTCATCTATAAGAATGAAAGGTCAAGAATATCAAGTTAATTGAAAAAAAATGTAAAGGAAGGTGATCTAATTATACAAGTTCTGAAATTGTATTATAAAGCAGCAGTCATCAAAATTATTTGGTACTGGCAAAGAAATAGAGTAGTGAGTCAGTGGAATAGATTAGGTACACAAGACACAGTAGGAAATGACTACAGTAGTGTATTTTTTAATAAACCCAAAGACTCAGTTTCTGGGATAAGAACTCACTATTTGACAGAAACTACTAGAAAAATTGGAAAACAGTGTGGCAGAAAGTAGGCATAGACCACCATCTCACACCCTATACCAAGACACAATCAAAATGCGTACATGATTTAGACCTAAATTGTGATACCGTAAGTAAAATAGGAGATCAACTTGTAGTTTATCTGTCAGATCTCTGGAGACAGGAAGAATTTATGACCAAAGAAGAGGTAGAGAACATTATGAAATAAAAATGGACAATTTTGCTTATATTAAATTTTTTTAAAAAAAAGGTTTTGCAAAACAAAACCAATGCAACCAACATTAGAATGAAAGTAGAAACATTTTTGCAGATACTATTTCTGGTAAAAGCCTCATTTCTAAAGTATATGGAGAACTGAATCAAATTGGTAAGAATATAAGCTATTCCTCAAACGATAAATGGTCAAAGCATATTAACAGGAAGTTTTCAGAGGAAGAAATTAAAACTTCCTATGATCATATGAAAAATGCTCTAAATCACTATCGATTAGAGGAATATAAATTAAAACAACTCTGCAGTACCAACTCATACCTATCAGGTTGGCTAATAGAAAAGAAAAATCCTAAATCTTGGTGAAGAAGTGGGAAAATTGGAACACTAATGCATTGTTGGTGGAGTTATGAGCTGATCTAACCATACTGGAGAGCAATTTGAAACTATGCCCAAAGGCCAACCAAACTGTGCATGCCCTTTTTTCCAGCCATACCACTACTAGGTCTGTATCCTGAAGAGATCATGAAAACAAGAAGAGGACCCAAATCATGGTATATGAATGTAATGGAATACTATTGTGCTATAATAAATGATGAGCAGGTGGATTTAAGAAAAAAACTGGAAAGACTTGCATGAACTGATTCTGAGTGAAGTAAGCAGAACCAGGAGAACTTTGTACATAGGAAGAATGTATACATCACGAAACATTGTGTGATGATCAACTATGATTGACTCAGCTTTTCTCAGCAAGGCCATGATCCAAGACAAGTCCAAGGGACTCTTCATGGAAATTGCTGATCACACCCAGAGAAATAACTATGGAGTCTGAATGCAGATTGAAGCATACAGTTTCCATTGGTTTTGTTTTTGTTTTTGTTTTCTTTCTTTCTTGTGATTTTTCCTTTTTGTTCTGAGTTTTCTTTCACAACATGGCTAATGTAGAAGTTGTACATGTATAACCTATATCAGATTGCTTGCTTTCTTGAAGAGGGGAAGAGAATGAGAGAAGGAAGAAAAACTTGAAGTTCAAAATCTTACAAAGATGAATTTTGAAATGTATCTTTACATGTAATTGAAAAAAATATTAAGTAAAAAATAGTTAAAAATAAATTTAAAAAAAAAGGAACTGGGGCAGTTAGGTGGAGCAGTGAGTAGAGCACTGGTCCTGGAGTCAGGAGGACCTGAGTTCCAATCTGCCCTCAGACACTTGATATACTTACTAGATGTGTGACCTTGTGTAAGTCATTTAACCCCATTTGCCCTGCCTTCCTTCCTCCAAAAGAAAAAAAAGGAAGGAACTTTCAATGAATCCCCAGACACCTTAATCTCTCAAAGAAGAGATTTACAGTAGTAACAAAGGAAGAATGCATCAAAACAAATTCCAAGCTTTTTAACTGCCCTAGGCTAAAAAACAAGCCTCTCTCTAACATAAGGTTTTTTTTAAAAAAAAACAAGAAAGAAATAACCTTAGTAAGTTACGGATTTTGAAAACTGAATGAACAATATTCCAATGTGTGTGATCTATCACACAACAGGAAAAAAGAACTTGGGAGATGAATAACAAATACAATCTTCTTTGCTTCTTCTTCTTCTCCCTGAAGTAGCTGTTGGCAATGTTGGCCTCAAACAGGCACTTAATTCACATTCAAAGAATGATATAATAGAAAGAAACAAAATATACAAATTCAGAAAGTCATAAATTATGTACAATAGGGATTTTTTTCTATCTCACTCAGTAATATCAATTGTATTCTGCCTCAAACTGCAGAGTTATGAATTTGCTTTCCAAGCTGCATAATGATGAATGTAACTTCCCTTTGAAAACCAGAGAATTATGGAGGCTAATTGCAATTTTTCTCTAAGCCACTGTTTGCCTAAAGGAGCAATTATTTGAAGAAATTTCCCCTTTAGAATGCAATCTTATCAAATGATATGGGTGTGTGCTGTGCTTCTATTGTACACTGTGTCAAATATGGCACACACACATGCACACACATGTACACACACATCAATAGACATTTACTCAAAGGCCAGCTAATTAGAAAACAATATATACAACTCCAGAGATTTAGTCATGTTTTTATTCAGACTTATGATTACAATAGTGTAGAGAATGCCCAGTTTGGAGATTCCTTCACCAATGCATACCTGCAACTAATCTGTAATTTATCATTTTCAAGTGTTTACTAGAGGCAAATGAAAAGATAAGTGGTTCTTCTACGCTCATATAGCAAGTGAGCCAATTTTTCTGTCTCCATCTCTCTCCTTTTCCCTTTTCTTACTTTCCCCTCCATCCTCAAAGGAATGCAGATCTATATAGTGCAGCATAATATAGATGAAAGGGCACTATAATTGGCATCAAGAAGATGTGTATTGAAATCCACATTTGTGTTTTTTAATCATCTTCCTATTGCATATATGTATGTATATACATGCATATTCCCTCCCACATATATGTGTGAATACACACATATACATACTTATACAAGGCACAATGTGTACATGGCATAATGATGCTTTGCTTTTGTAGGGAAAATATGATGTTGTGGAAAGGTTAAAAAAGGTCCTTTACTTTTATAGCATGTGGGAAAAAAAAAGTATGAGAAAAAAGAATCATACTTTCTTGGACAAATAAGCCATGTTGAAATCTTAAGAACTATAAAAATTTTATTTCAACTAATTTTCATATAGATATTTAATGATAATAGAGGGCAGAACTACAAAAAAGGTATATTGTAAAAATATTTGGAAACTTAGACATGATTTACAAAAAAGTGCAGATTTGTTAAGGGGAAATTTGGAGACTTGTGACTTTTAAAATAAAAGCTGAGTGAGTATCTGATTGTCAGGAGGCTCTCATTAAGGCCCTCTGAGCAAATCACTTAACTTATATTCCCTTCAGTTTCCTCATCTGTTAAATTAAGGATGGTGGGGGTGGACTCAATAGTCTGTAAATTCTGTTCCTAATCTGAATCCATGATCTTTCTTTACCTCTTACAATCTTAGAGAGTTGATTGAGGCATTGGAAGTTAAATGATTTTCCTGTGATAATAAAGCTTGCATGCGTCTTAAGATTTCCTGAAGTTACAGGAGTTCTTCTGACACCAAAGCTACCTTTTTGCTCCTCCACCTTGAATTGCTATTATTCGTGTTATAAATACAAATATCATCATGTACATCTTCAATTTGCATTTCCTAGACTCAGTTTCTTCATTGGCTCTAATTCTAAAAACTCGTTTTCATAGGTTAAGCCTGGGTGAGCATTAAAGGACTTTTGTTAAGTACTCTGATTTTTCATGTTATTTTGAAAACTTTTGCCTTTGCCTGGCTGTAGCTAATGCACACCCCAAAATGAAATTTAACATAAGATCTTGTTAAGTGTAAGATCACTGTCCAATTACTGTACTTGTCCAGGTTAACTACTTAAGTAGAATTTCTCTTTAATTTTTCTAGATCTTTTGTTTTCCTGGTCCTCCATCCAGGCTGCAAACCTACTCCAGATTAATCTTCCTAATGCCTTTATCTTCCTAATTATGCCTAAAAATGCCTTGATCTTTCTAATTACCTTCCTAAGGTCACATGGCCAATAAATGTTATTTAATATTGCAATGTCAACTCAATAGGAGGTCTTTAGAGGAGTGTCTTATGGCTCTGTATTTGACCCTGTTCAAAACAATATTTTTAATAATGGGTTGGATAAGGCATCACATGATATATCACTCAATCTTTATTCTTCAAATGTATTTCAAATATGATCTCATCCTTTCTAAAGTTCCCTTTAGTAAAGAAGATCAGAACTCATCGATATCTGCTCATCTTTTTTGACTCTTGTTCACAGTCTCCCAAAAGTTCAACACAGACACTTTATCTTGAGGCTTTCTTCCCTTTCACCCAACATTATCAGGGTTGCAGTGAACCATGCTAGATACCCATCTGTCATTCCTTGCTCGTACTATGTGACGAACCCACTTTCTCTTTCTGTCATGTAATTCTTTGTTGACACCCTTTATTCCTGTTCTTCTTTAAAGTTCTTTGTAGATTAAAACCACTCAAGTCTCATATACACGATGTGCTTTTCCTTTGCCCTCTGTTTGTTGTGTGTCTTTAGGTCTTCAGAGACAATAGAGTTCCATGTCTTGTTGCCATATAGTAATAACAGTAAAACATGTGCATTGAAAATATGGACCTTTGTGTTTATGGAAAGCTTGAGTCATTAAGAGTGCTTACCAATTTCATAAATGCAATCCAGCCTACTAACATCTCCCTCTTGAACTGTTAGCCCAATTTGTTGTTTACATGTATTGTCATTTCTAGGTATACCTAGTTGATGTATGTGCATGTTTGTGTATTTATGTGTATATGCATGTAGGTAACTATCTATATATGTGTACATATATACATATGTACATAAATGTATCACAATATCCTCTTAAGGGCCTTTTCATATTTAGTAATGAAAGGAAAAGAACCTATACATTTTTGGTTTAAAGGAAAATATTTGTCTTAACTGCAAAGGATAAACCATGAGCGTTTGGATAACTCAGCAAAGCAAAAAGCACCTCTGTTTAATATAAACATCTAATATATGTGTATGAAAGCATTACAGCATTCACATAGAATTTAAATAGCTTTAGACAGAAAATGCACCATGATAAAAACACAAAGACTCAAACATCTTTGTGTACAAGGCACAATGATGCTTTGGTTTTCTGAGAGAAAACATGAGGTTATAGAAAGGTTAAAAAAGGTCCTTTATTTTTAGAGCACTGGAAAAAATAAAAAAAAAGAATCATACTTTCTGGGACAATCAAGATATTTTCAACCATGTGAAGTCTCAAGAACTATAAGAAATTTTATCTCAACTAGTTTTTAATATAGATCTTTGATGATAGAATTAAAACAAAGTGTATTATGTTAATATTTGGAAAGAGGTATGATTTACCAAAAGGTATAGATCTGATAAGGGGAAATTTGCAGACTTGTGACTTTTTTAATGAAAGCTGACTGAGTACCTGAGTGTCAGGAGGCTCTCATTAAGGCACTGAAGAAAGAAAAGAATCTGAGGAGCAGAAGTGGAAACTCTGTAACAAGTCAAAACAATAAACTTAAGGCTTTAAGTACATGAGTCCTCATTTCTGGGAGAGAGAATTTACTTCATTGGCCAAGAAGTTCAGCAACAGGTGTTTTCTTTCAGTTTCATCTAGTGCTAAAGAGAAGTGAAGTGCCTCCTAAAGTTTTTTTGTTCCCTGCTTCCTCTTCTGGCTTAAGGAAAAATTTTGAACAAAAAAAGAAGCTTTGCAGCTCTTTTGATCTCCTTGTGAGTTGGCTGGTTTTCTTTGCCAGGTTTACAGTCAATCTGAGCTGAGCTGGTGGGAACTCCATTTTTCTCGGACAATGCAGAGTCCAGGTGGATGAATAAGTGACTATGTTGGTTGGTGTCCATGGCTCAGAGATCAACACTTTGAACAGCTTTGAAGTTTTATGGACAAAGAGTATTTCTATTAACATTGAGGTAATGCTTTTTAAACACTTTTTTTTAAAGAGACCATGAATTTAAAGAGATTATGAATGCTATGTTTCAATTGTGACAATGAGACAAGGTAATAAATATTTAGTAAGTACTTAATGTATACCAGGTGCTGTGCTAGGCACTGGCCATACAAATAAAAGAAAAACAAAGAAAACTAATCCCTTCCCTAAAGGAATTAATATTACAACGAAAGAGACAAACTATGTGTGTGTGTATGTACATAATATACATATATATTCATGTGTGTATATGTATGTATTATGTCTGTATTGTGAGTGTGCATGTATATGCACACATGTATGTAATAGGAAGAGAATTTTAAAAATCACAAGATAAATTGGGAGGGACTGCATAGTCGTTAATGAGGACCAGAAAAGGATTCATGTAAAAAGTTGAGTCAGAATTTTATTGAAGAGAGGGATTCTATGAGGAGAAGGATAGAGGAGAATGCATTCCTGGAATGGAAATGAGAGATATCATGTCATGTATTAAGAACAGAGAGAAGGCAAGTTTTATCAGACCACACAATGTCAGAAGGGGAGTAATGTCCAATGAGAATTAGATATTGATGTAGATAATGAAATGCTTTAAAAGAGAAATTTATGTATGATAAGTTCAATGAGAAGAGGAATAATAATGCAATGGCTGTGAACACAGGACTTGGAGTCAGGGAGACATGAGTTCAAAACCTGTCTCAGATCCTTACTTGCTGTATGACTCTGGGAAAGTCATTTACTCTCTTTGACCCTTCTATTCCTCATCTGTAAAATGGATATGATAATGGTACCTCCTTTATCGGATTGTTTTGAAGATAGAAAGTGGCAGTGTTATAAAGCTTTGCTAAAATTAAGTGCTATAAAATGCTAGCTATTAGACGGCAATGATGATGATGATGATGAGGTCATTTAACAAGATATTCCATATGAGATAGAACTTCTACAATGTTATAGAAGGCTTCAATAGCAAAGCATAGGATTCTTGCATTTATATTAATTTGTAATATCTTTTTTCATTGAGTGATCTTTTTTACATAAAAAGACTGCTTTTATTTATTGAATTGTAAGCTTTTTTACATAAGGTCTTTTGTGCATATTATTAACTGAAATTAAATTTGTTAATAAATATTATTATATCAACTCCAATTGGATAGGTACATCTGTCATTAATTACAAAATAGCGACTAAATTCTAAGCTGAAGAAACTTCACCTTTATCCTTGAAATCAAAGTGGTGGTAAAATATAACCTCCTTACTTAGGCTGAAAGACAAGTACAATTTGTAAAAGATCTGAAATAAAGACTATTTAGAAGTTTGGCTTTTATGTCACTCTTACCTATACATGAATGAAAACTTAGGCAAAAAAGATTTATTAGGCATTTCATTGTGCAAAGTGCTATGGATACAAAACAATAAAAAAACACAGCTTCTGCCCTCGAGGTGCTAACATTCTAATGGCAGAAGCAACAAGCAAATAGTATATACAAATATGTGTGAGATGGAGTATGTATGTGGGAGGGAGTGAGCATGTGGGAGAGAGTGAGTGTGTGCATGTGAGAGAGAGCATGTGTGTGATAGAGAATATGTGTATTAGTGAGTTTGCATGTGTGAGTGTGTGTATGTATGTATATGTATACATATATACATGTATATATATGCGTATATATGTATACATACATATATATGTATACATGAATGTATGTATATATACATATATACATATACATGAGTATAGAGTGAGCGTGTGTGAGAGTATGCATGTGATAGAGTGTGTGTGAAGTGCGTGTGAGAAAGTGAGAGAGAATGTATGTGTATGTGTGTGTGAGTGTGTCTACGTGTGTGTGTGTATGAGAGAGAGAGAGAGAGAGAGAGAGAGAGAGAGAGAGAGAGAGAGAGAGAGATGGACAGACAGTTTAAGGAGAAAGTAATGGAGAGTTGGGGTGAGCCTTCTGTGGAAGGTGGTATTTGAATCAGTCAACACATATTTATTAATTGCCTACTATGCGCCAGGAAGGACGCTAGGTGGGGCTAGGCAGATAGAGTTTCAGGCCTGGAATAAGGAAGATCTGAGTTAAAATCTGGCCTCAGACACTAGCTGTGTGATGCTATTTGCCTCAGTTTCCTCATCTGTAAAATGAGTTGGAGAAGGAAATGGAAAACAACTCTAGTATTTCTGCCAAGAAAGGGTTCGTGAAGTGTTGACTAAATTATTGAAAAATGACTAAACAACTACATTGCTAGGCACTGGAGATCTAAAGAAAGGCAAATGATCATCCCTGATCTGAAGGACTTAGTATCACTAGAGAGACAAGAAAGCTAACAACTGTGAACATATAAACTACACAAAGGTTATATTGGAAGTAATTACCTGCAGGAAGACCCTATAAAATTAAAGGAGATAGGATAAGTCTTCTTATAGAATGTCTGATTTTTTTCTGGGGCTTGATGGAAAGCCAGAGAGCAGAGATGAGGAGGGAGATGATTGTAGCATGGGCAACCATCATTGAAAATTCATTGACTCAAGACAGAGAGTGTCTTGTATGAGGAACAGTAAGGAGGCCAATTTCAGTGGATTACAGTGTATTTCATGGGGAGAGGGATGGTTTAAAATTTAAGAAGACTGAAAAGATGGTAGGGTGGGGCCAAGATCAAAGATTCTGAAGAGCTTTGAAAGCCTTAAAAGAAGTTGGGGAAGCTAAGAGTCAAACATGAGGAGCACTTTAGGCATGAAAGGAAGCAAGTACAAAAGTACAGCCCACCAATTTCCCTTTTACACTTCCTCTTTTCTCCACCACAGTTGACATTGTTTGAACCCTAAATACCACCCACTTGGACTATTGTAATATACTCTGAAATAGTTTCCCAAAGTGCCTCCCCTGCCCCCCCAACCCACATACACACATCAAACTGTCCTTCAGAACTTTGCTTAATGGTTTCATTTTGCCTAATGAGCAAGTTCAAACATATTCATCTAACATTCAAAGCCCTCTACAGTCTGGTGATACTCTACTTGTGTTTGCTTATTTCTTTTTGTTCCCAACAATTTCTGCTCTGAACAAACTAGAAAATCACCCTTCTCCACTCCTGCAACCTTCCAAATGAATCAGATCATTTCAGCCTCTATGCCTTTTCTGACACTGGAAAGATTCCCAAATTATCTTGACAGGCTAGAGCAGGGTTGGGGAACCTGTGGCCTTCAGGCCACATATGGCCCCCTCTGTGTCCTCACATCCTTTCATTAAAGGGATTTTTTTCTGTGAAATATGGATTCAAAGGGCCACACTTGAGGACCTAGAGGACCACATGTAGCTTTGAGGCTGCAGGTTCCCCACGCCTGGGCTAGACCTTTGAGTTGAATATGAGAAGTTGAATATGAGACGTTTAAATTAAATAGGGACAAATAATAAATTGAAGTTTTGTACTGCAATATCAAGTCTACACATGCAAAATGAGGGTTGTATGGATAGATAGCAGTCATCTTTAAAAAAAAGGAATGGTTTTTTTGTTGGATGTTAGCTCAATAAGTGTCAGCAATCTTATATGGCAGCAGAATAACAATATATTTCATTTTGGTCTGCATGAAGGAACATAGTTTCCCAAAATAGCAAGGGGATAGTCTCATTCTACTGTCCTAAGAAGACCTCATCTAGAATATTTCCTGCTCTTCCAATTCTATACTTGAAAAAAAAATGAAATTAACAAGTCAGATAGTATCTGGAGCAGGGCTGTCCAAAATGTGGCAAGCAGTGTGATTTATAAGGTCTGCCTACAGATATAGAAATTTACATAAATGCTTTAGTAAACACAGCCAAGCTACCACAGAGCTCTCACTAAAATGGCAAATCAAAATATATTTTCTATTGTTTCAATAAAAACCTAAGGCTGGACAGCTCTGATCTAGAGGAAGTTAATGATGATCAAAGGCCTTCAATCTGTGCCACATGAGGTTTGGTTGGAGGAACTGGACGTGCTTAGTCTGGACAAGAGAAAAGCCAAGGGGTTCTTGTAACAGTCATTATGGATTTGAAGGGCTCTCACATGGAGGAGAGAGTGAACTTTTGGTTTGATCCTAGTGGGCAGAACTTAAAACCTATGGGTGCAAGCTGAAATGGTAAACTATATTTGATGTTTCAAGAAAGAGTAAGGGTGGGAACGTCTCAACAATTAAAGCTATACAAAATAGAATGGTCTGCCTAGGGAGGAGCTGTATTGTCCCACCCCATCCGCATTAGAAATCTTCAAGCAAAGATTGAATGGCACTTGCCAGAAATAGTAAGTATATTTTGATGTTCAGGTTGGATTCTTTGGCTGAGTTCCCTTCCAATTCTCAAGTTTTGTGAAATTTTCCTCCGCATTATATTGAATTGCCCTGTATCCTGTAAAGCTCAGCTAAAATGTTAGGTCTTCCCCATACCCCTTGTAAAACCCTTCACTCGTTATTTCTATTAGTAACAACATTTGCCTTTCACCTTAATTTACTTTTGAACACAATTATAGTTTATTGTCGTATCTTTTATGCTATTTCTCATCTCCTAAACTAGTGGGTCTTATTAATTTATTAATTAATTATTAATTAATTATTATTAATTAATTTATTTTAGTCTCATGACCTACCCCTTTGTACTCTTAAAAATTATTCAGAGCTCCCAGAAATAACTTTAGTTCATGTAGGCCACATTTATAGATACTTACTATAATTGAAATTAAAATGGATTAGTATTATTATGAAAGTGATTTGATTTTATAGACCCCCTGAAAGGGTCTCAGGGACCTCCAGAGACACCCCAGTTTGGACTTTGAGAATCTATGTCCTAGACTGTAATTTTATGAGGTCAGAATCATTATCTTGCTCAAACTCTGTATCTCTCCTACTTTCTAAATGAATGTGTGTTACATACACAGTTTTTATTATACAATTATTTAAATTAAATATGGACCTTTTACCAATTAATCTTCAGTTAGTAATCTTGGAAATCAAACACAATTTGCATTCCTTTCTTGAACTACAGAATCACATTATTAGTATAAACACATATAACACTACCCCCCCCCTAGCAAACAAACCTAGTATATCCCACTAATTTTTGATTAGGAACAACATAAGAATCACCATGTTGTTCTTCTTGAGTCATTTGAGTTGGCTCCAAATATGTGTGACCCCATCTAGGGTTTTCTTGGCAAAGACACTTGTGCAGTTTGCTATTTCCTTCTCCAGATCATTTTACAGATGAAGCAATGAAGGCAAGTAGGGTTAAATGATTTTTCCATGGTCACATAGCTAGTAAGCTTCTGAGGCCAGATTTGAATTCAGGAAGATGAGTCTTTCTGACTCCAGGCCCTGTGATCTATCCCACTGAACCACCCAGCTGCCCCAAGAATCACTACGACATTTTGCATTTTATACTTTTGAGGCCTTTTCGTTCTAAATCCTTTCCCCAGAGGCTTTACTTCACTGTATTGCTATAAAATTCGAATCAAATTTATTAATTGAAGTTCATACCTCTTCTGTCATAATAGAATGCCTAAGCATTTTCCTTGGGTCTCGCTTCAATACTGGATATCAGCAGACATCCTTTTATCTCAATATCTGGGTGAGCGATCTATGGAAATTGACTATCCCTACTGTACAATCCCCTTTAAAATATTTCACTTCAGAGAAAATGGAAGATTTGTGAGAAGGAGCAAAGTAAGCATGACTAGGAAAAAAAAAAACACAATACAGTAATGCAAATCAAAAGGGCACAAAGGCAAAGATCCGTGTCAATTAATCGATAAATATTTATTAAACACTCATTATGCTCCACACTATGCCAAGTACTGGAAGGTGTGGTTATGTTATACAATACTGCCCCTAGAGAAACGATTTGGAAATATCTCTCCCTACTGTTCTTGGAAAGGTACATGATGATGATGAAAAGAGAAACTTTCATATGCTCTCCAATGCTATCATTGTGGTTAATTCATACAATCATAGGTCTAGAACAGGGGATCTTAACCTGGGGTCTATGAAAGAAATAAAAGACCATGGGGATATGGAACAGGGAGAAGATAAGGGAGGGAAGATTAATAGGAATGGGATAAAGAGGGAACAACATATATATTTGGTAGCCTATGAAAGTGTTATAAATTCAGATAGAAAAAACAGGATAAGAGAGGAATCTCTGGAGGTGGATAGGCTAAGTCATAGGAGGAGAAAGTAGTGGGTAGAAGTAAAGTAGAAGAGTCAGGAGGGAAAGGAAATAAGAGATACTCACAAACATAAAATAAATATCAGGAGTAGAATTTATTAGGGAAAAAAGCATGAAGTAGTAATCATGATATCAGAGAAAGTTAAAGCTAAAATGATTTAACCAAAAGAGGAAAAATAGGGAAATTACACTATGTGTCAGCCATATTAATCAATATTGTTTTAAACTATTTACAATAACTAGACAATGCAAGGTTAGAATATTTCCGTGTGTAGGAAATGATGAGTTGGTGAACTTTGAAAAATAAAGACTCCTACTTAAGAAGTAAGAAGCTATCCACCCTAAGAGAAACGGAGGGCAAACATGTATATTATGGGCTTACATAGATGCATATGAATGCATATGTCTACATATGAGTATGATTATAAGTATATATATATGTGTAAGTATGTGTGTATGTATGTGTTTGTGTGTACGTGTATATATGCATGCATGTGTATGTATATACTATATATGCATATGTATATACTATACATATCACACATGCACACAAACATGTATACTATGTGAATATATCTATGTATTGTGTGTGTATTTCTCTGTGCTTAATTGGAGTTTTCTTAGGGAAAGGGGGGGAGAAGAACAAAGTTAAAAAGAGCACAACAGAGAAGAAAAGGAAACTCACAGAGAAACAAAGATGGACAGCTCTAAACATAGTGTGAAGTATTTATTATATAGGCTTTGTTAAAAAAGAAATTTGTTGTATATCTTATGTTCTGCTGTGCACATGGTAATGCTTTGTTTCTTATTTTGTATTTAAGTTTAAAATGTTTCTTTTTCTTATTGTATATTTACATTTAAGTGTTAAAATTAAGGTAAAAAAACAATTACTTAAAAAAAAACCTGGATTTGAGGTCATGTTCTCTGACTCCAGATACATTACTCTCTTTTGGTTAACCATTTGTTTTCTTTATTGTAAGGTAAGACTCTAAGCAATGAAGGGAATATTTCAGGAAATGGTTAAGATGTTAAAAACAAAAGACTTTGATTAAATTAAAAATATATATATATATATATATAAATAGCATTAAAATGTGTACTTTTGGATGACTGTACCTACGATTCTCAATCCATACTGCCTGAATACCTGAGCAAGATGATATATTTCCTCTCTTCCTTGAGTTCCCTAGCTATGTTTCTAAACATTCATGTTAGAAATTAGTGGGAAGGCATTTTCCATAGTTAATTGGGTAATGAAATGTTCTTAATTTTCTTTGAAAACGTCAGCTGAAAACTACTTGGCATGAAACTAGTACTTTGAAATCATAGGGTGGCAGTTACATTTAGAACAAGGTTAATTTACACTTTAAAGTGAGGCTATGAGGACAGGGACCATTTTCTCAAAATTGGCCTTATAATTGAAATCCCAAGTAGGTTAAATACAAATACGAAGTCAAAATTAGAAATGTAATGCAATTTTAAAAGAAGAAATAAGCATGGATTCAAGTGCCTAGTTCAAATGCAAAAAACGATTGGACGATTGTTACTAAATAATTTCATTTTAAAATGTATTTCAGGAATAATGATTAGAGTAAAATTGAGGAGGGATATGTGTGAAAATCTATATTGGTTTCCCATTGCTAACTGAATAAAATCCAGACTTCTTAGCTAGCATTTAAGGCGTTCTTCTATCTGGGCCTAATCTATTTTTCTAAAACTCATTTCCTATCCCCCCCTTCTTTTTCTAAATTCTACCCAAATAGAACTCTAATATTGCTTGAAAGTATTCCTTATATTCCTACTTTGTTGAAATGTGACACAGTACATTCAAAGGAATACTAGATATAGATTCAGAGGATCTGCATCTTAATTTTGATTTTGCTAATTACTATACATGTGAAAATTGGGCAGGTCACTTAAAATCATTGTGACTTCTTTTCCTCATCTCTAAAATGAGTTTCATTTCTAATTCATATCTCCTATTCTCTCTACCAGAAATGTCCTCCCCTGACTTCATCCTCATCTTTTCCATCCAATTCCAGTCCATTATTGCAATCCATTACATTGAATTAGTCTCTAATTCAAATGCTATTTTTTTTTTAAATGAAGCTTTCTGCAAGGAATAAATTTTAGTTTTGTGACTAAGGGCAAATCCTTTAACCTCCCCTAGCCTCAGTTTCACCATGGATAAAATAGTGGTGGCAAGCCACAGTTGACCTTTACAGGGTATTTTGATGATCACTTAAATGACTTTATTAAAAGTTCTTTGAAAAATTTAAGTGCCACATCATTGCAAAGTATTATAAATCCATTCTAGCCCTAAGTCTATTATTATATGATCCTAATTATGTTTAGTTGGGATACTCATTCTTGCTACTATATTCCATTTTTTTCTCTTTTTAAATTGCAGTTTCATATACTACCTTGCATTAGGATTGCCTATGTCTCTTCTATTAGACTGAGTTATCTGAGGAATTTGTTAATAACAAATTATGAATATTTATATGTGTATGTATGTATTTGTAGATATATGTATATACATATATATGTATGTGACTATATCTATAGAGAGATACAGATAAATAAATCTATTTAGCAATATATATATGTACACATATATATGTCTCTCCAAGTAGATGCACATAGCTATCAAAATATAGACAGACCTTTATGTCTTTGTAGTAGGAAGGCCGAATTTATGATCTCAAATATAATCATGTATATGTTTGAATGGTCCGAAATCGCAAGGTATGAGAGATTCTCTAAGGAGAAAACAACAAGAAATTTATTTAGGCCCCACCGCAGCAAAAACTTGAACCAGCCTCCCCATTCCAACATCTTGACAAAAAGACTCCAGGCCCAGAAAGCCCAT
>CM053623.1:187707505-187754205 GCA_028646595.1 Phalanger gymnotis
TGTGTGTGTGTATGTATACGTGTAAAAATATATAGGTATATATGTATATATATATTCAATGTTTTATCTCTCATTTGTCTGATCAATCAATAAACATTTATTAAGCTCCTACTAAGCATAAGAATTGTTCTAAGAGCTGGAGATACAAAAAAAGGCAAAGGCAATCCTCACCTTCAAAGAATTCATAGTTTAATGTGGAGAGATATATATAACCAAGCTATATAGAAGATAAATAGAAAATAAAGAGAGGGAAGACACTAGAATTGAGAGGTATTAAGAAAGGTTTCTTGTAGAAGGTATTAGTTGAGACTTGAAGAACTTTAGTCAGGGGGTGGAGAGGAGAAGAAAAATGATTTGAGGAAGGGAGGAGGACATCCAGATAACTCTTCTAGAGAATACAGAGTATATTGTTTGTAGAACAGCAAGAATTCCAATGTCATTAGATTGAAGAATATGTGGTAGAAGAGCAAGGTATAACAGGCTGTGAAATTCAATGAGAAGATTTTGTATTTGCTCACATTGGGGTTTACTGAGTAAGGGAGTGACATAGTCAGACCTGACCCATGCAATAGGCAAATCCCTGTGGTAGCTGAAGGAAGGATATAATGGAATGGTGAGAGATGGTAGACAGGCAGTCCCACTAAGAGTCTGTTGCAATAGTCCAAGTGTGAAGTGATAAGGTGCTGTACCAGGGGGTGACAGTATCAGAAGAGAGCACCATATCTGAGAGATGAGCAAAGGTGAAATCAACAAGTCTTGACAACAGATTGGGTTTGGGGTAGGGTAGGATGAGAGATCACATGTAGTCTGGGATGACAGCTAGGTTGATATCTATTCAGCAGCCAAAGTCAAAAGATTAAGCTTGGAATTAGGCAGACTTGAGCTCAAATGACTAGCTTTGTGACACTGGACAGCTGCCAACCTCTCACATCCTCAGTTTCTTTAAAATGTCCAAATTTCTTTAAAATGCAAGTAATAACAGTATATGCTTCATAGACTTGCTGCAAAGATCAAATTGGATAATATATGCAAAGTGCTTTGTAGACCTTCAAGTTCTATATGAATGATAGTTTTAGTATATTTATTCATTCATCATTTTTCCCCTCAATTTATCTGTTCATATACGGTCCAATGAATTATGGATTTATCATGGAAGGGACATTTTCTGCCTGACAGTTATAGAGGCAGAAGTTTTTTTTTTTTTCCTAATGCTTTCCCTTTCCCCTTCCTTGAGTTAATCAGAAGACTAAAATTTGAGTCAATCTTTTTTTTCCATGAGTAAAAAAACAACAACAGCAACAAAGCCATTAGTCTAAGAGTTGGTCCCCAGTAACATTGTTTTAGAGCGCTCACAAGTTGTGATTTTATGCTTCAGTTTAGAAGGCATTCTTTTGGTGAGCGGTACCCTAGTGATACTCGGGGAAAGGAGCTGTACAAAGGTAAGGGAGGATGAATGCCTTTTCTAAAGCTTGGATCCAAATTTGCCACTAGCTTATTCTAAGAGTTATGGCTGTGATTGCCACTTTCCCTATTCTGTTGTTCAGACAAGAAATAAGAATGGTTTTGAACAATATGTCTTCCAATGTACTTGTTTTCTTGAATTGAGTACCTGTGGCATGCCTGGGGGAGAAATTGAGGACATTAATTTCCTTGCAATATTGCTTCACTATTGGCCTCTCTATTTGGCCCAGATGCAGTTGAGTATTTTAAAAATAAAGCTATCATTACAAGCAAGACCTGCAAAAACAGGTGGATACACTTGATGTTTCCCCATTCAGTTTGAGAATTAGAAATGTTTCTTTAAATTTGTGGTACTTTCAAGCATCTCAAGCAAGATATTAGAATCTCAAGTTGCAAATTCTCAATTAATGTCACCCTCTTCCCACTATTTCACTAGAAAGGTATTTCTAAACTTGTATTATTATCTCTTTTATTCACAAGAGTACTGTCCAAAATGGTAAAATTTGTGGAGTATCTTAGGCCTCTCTCATGCACATTTAATGCCTTATAACTTTCCCTGGGAGATTTCCTATTTGGCTCCCAGGTTACTGAGAAATTCTTACAGCTGTGTTATGTACTGGCTCAGTGGAAATTGACCTTTCTCTATTCTGTTCCCTCCCGAGCAGGTTTTCATTGTCTTCCAGTGTGAAAATTAGCTAACTTTGTAAACTGAAAAATAATAATTGAGAAGAAACAGTTTTCTCTCCTTCCAAGAAAATGGCATTGTAGAAACATTGCTTCTTTATGTTAATTTACCAAAAGGAGTGACTTTGATAGTGGGAAATTTTGGTCAGATCAAGTGCATTAATGGTGTTAGGAAGACTAATTTCAGAAGATATGTGGGATTTACAATGTTGTTTGAGTTTCACTGTAGGAGTTGTTCAATCGTTTGTTTTCAGTTGTGTCTGACACTTCGTTATCTCATTTGGGGTTTTCTTGGCAGCGATACTAGAGCAGTTTGCCATTTACTTCTCCAGCTCATTTATAGATGAGGAAACTGAGGCAACATGGTTAAGTGATTTGCCCAGTTTCACATTTCCAATAACTAGATTTGAATTCAGGAATATGAGTTTTCCTGATTCCAAGCCTGGCACTCTATCCACTGTGCCACCTAGCTGCCCTTCACTCCAGGAGTACCAACTACTAAAAATAAAGGTGACTCATCTCCTGTTCTACCACTTCTAAAAAGAGAAAGTTGATGAGCCATTATTTTGACAGGGATGCCATTTTAGAAGTGCCAAGTAATTAGACAGCTTCTGATAATTCAACAATCAAAAGGTATTTCTGACTTTGTTAACATATACCTTAGACTTAATTCCATATAACCAGGTCCACAAAGGGCAGACTCAAAGAGCGCTATGACTTTTAGGTGGATGGGTGGGGCTTTGCTGGGATGATGTAGACTTGTGTGAAATTTCTCTGTGTGGAGAACTGTTAATGTGAAAACTGCTTGTATTGATATAGATCCCAGAAATACTTTGATTTATAGTCTTACAGACTGCTTAGGGGCTTTGAGAGAGTGACTTTCCCATTATCATATAATTAGCACGTATTAGAAACAGAACTTGAACCCAGTTCTTTCAGACTTCAGGCATGGACTTTGGTTCTATGTACCATGTTTCCTTGACAAGTGTAACTACAGTACCGTATTTAGTAATATTTCTTACATCAGAGAGTCATAGCCATTAATATTTTGCCTCATAAAAATGCAATTTCCTATAGTTCAATAACTTGTCCAATTTCTGGGTGTGTTTTCTCCATAACCTTTTTTCTCTCTGAGGCAACAATCAATGTCTGCAAATCAAAATGCTCCTCTGGAGCCAGAAGCAAAATATCAACATCGCAATTTCAACTCAAAGATTCTAAATGAATCTCAAGGACCCCAGAGCACTCAGGAGGATTTGCTCAAGGAGCCATTGTTTCATGAAACATAAATTAAAATCTTAGCTTCTGAGCTGATGAGCTTCTTTATTGATTAGCATGCTAACTGAATCACCTCCTTTCCCATTTCATTCTTGTAACCTGCTCAAATTCGGGGAAGCAACAAAATAATGAACTCCATTTCTTGACAAGTCCCTTATGTACCAATATTGAGCTTTCACATTCAATCTTTCCTTCGGAGCTTTCAAGCTTAATCTTTAAATAAATGACAAATCCTAAAGAGAGAAAGAGTTGAAATAGAAAGCGGGAGAAGTGTTTTCATGCAGGAATTTCTGCAGGGTGACTGTAGATTGCTGGCTCTTTGAAGCACGAAAGTGAATATGGAGTGTGAAAGGCTAGACGACAAACAACACACTCTAGGTTTTCTATAGTTGTTTGTTGGTTCACATGCATGCCTGTGCATGTGTGTTTGTGTGTGTGTGTTTTGAAAACCGATAGAATGAATAACATTCCAGATTATCAAATGCCAAATCCAACAGGTAACAACACAGAACTGACTAATGACAGCTGTGCCCACCAAAGCTTTGATTTAAATTAATAAATAAACTTAACGATTGATGGAGACCCCAGAGGCTTTTCCCCAGGGCAAGAGAACTCTGGCATGTTGGATTCAACCCTTTTCAAGGCCCTACCTTAAAAGAAATGAAAAGCAAGGTCCTCTAACCCTTTTTGCCACAGAAAAATGAAGCTTTAGGTTTTCTCCTATTAGTAGTAACATGTTAGAATGATATTACTGACAATTGCTCAGTCAATTAAAAAGCATTTGTTAAGTTCTTCCCGGATGCCAGATACTGTATTTATTCTGGGTGTGTGAAACAAAAGAAAAAAAATACAGTTACTGGAGAGGAACAAAACAAATCTTTTAAGGAGAGTTTCTGGATTTTCCATCTGACCCCTTTCCTATCAATGGCCATCCCATTTAATTTCCCAAGTGTTCTCTAGGGGCTGTTGTAGACAAGTATGGTGTACTAAAAGCCATGGTTAAGGGCCTAGATGGAAAAATCAATAGGACACATTTTCCAAGTAAAAATCAATACTAGTTAAAACAACTTGTCTTACCTCCAGGGCAAATTCTATTCTCGAAACCAGCTGAGTGGCCATTTTGCTGTGACCTAGGCATCTTGGACAATTCCATATTTCAGGATCAAGGCCCATGTCACCCAGGCCTTCAACATTGATGCTCCTCACTTGTACTCACAGCACACGTCTAATATATTGCTAAGTTTTTATTGTTACTACTTTCGCAACATCTATCAAATATGGCCCCTTCTCTGAAACCATAAAGCTGTAACTGGTTCAGGCTCTCATCACCTTTTACCTTAACTATTTCAATGGCCTTCTAACAGGTCCCCCTACTTTAAATCTTTCCCCTGTCCCATCCATCTTCCAGTCAGTTGCTAAAGTGATTTTTTTTTTCTGAAATGCAAATCTAACATCCTGCTCAAGGAATTCCGGTGACTTCGTATCTAAGATCAAATATAATGTCCTCTGTTTGGCATTTAAAACTTTAGATCCTGGCCCCTTCTTGGCTTTCTAGACTTCTTATACCTTAGCCCCCTCTATGTATTCTATAATCTAGCTACACTGCCCGATTTGCAGTTCCTTGGATATGTCATTCAATCTTCCATTTCTGTATCTTTGCACTGGTTGTCTCCAAGACTGGAAATCTCTTATCCTCATTACTTTTAACTCAGGAGTTCCCTGGATTCTTTCAAGATTCACCTCAAATCTAACCTTCTGCAGGAGGTCTTGCTTGCTTCTCCCAGTTGCTAATACTATATTCTTCCAAATTGTCTTCTGTGCACACTCTATATGTTTTGGATGTACCCAGATATTTCAAAGATGTTCCTGTCTCTCACTGAAATTGATCCTAATGGAAAACAGGGACAGATTGTTGTGATTCTCTTTGTTCAGGCCTTCCTTTGTAGTTTTTAGCACAGTTCCCAACAAATAGTAAGTATTTAGTAAATGCTATTTGATTGATTATCGAGTAGTTTAATGATTAAAATTAACTTCAACAATTAATCAGCAGACATATAGACTTGCTGGAGGTGGAGAAGGAAAGGGGGTTAGGAGCAAGAGGGACAGAGACAGGGAGAGTGAGGAGGAAGAATGAAAAGAGAGAGAGGAAGATGCAGGAGGGAGAGGCACCAAAGGCTACACAGTCTTGAAGTAAGAAAGATTGTAAACTAGTTTTTTTTAATCTTATGAAGTATCAGGCAAAGTTGTGAGCAATATTACATCAAAAAAGCAGAGAAGTGGTACAATGTCAAAACAATTTAGAAGTACCTTTGCAAGATCCAATTTAACAAAGTCATCATGAGTATTTAAGCCTGAAAACGGAAAGAGTCCTATAAGTTGAACAAAAATGGAAAAGATTTGCAAAAACCATTTTAAGGAACATTTCTTCATCAAGTGCAATAATAAGTCTGTAAAATATCTCGAAATTTTGCTATGGCATTTGTCAAGTCCAAGGACTAGTTTCTTCCATAGACAGCTGACTAATGGAGCTGATTCATTACAATTAGTAAAAATTTACCGCAACTTTGATTATATAGATAAAAAACAAATTCTAGTTGGGGATTTCAGTCAATGGAAATCAATATCTTTGAAATTCTTTAACCCTTGGCTAGGAAACTGAAAGTTTGGGTGACCTTCCCAGGTTCCATGTGATAGTGTGCATCAGAGGTTGTACTTTAACTCATGTCTCCCTAACTGAGGATAGCTTTCATCCTCCCCATTGGGAATCATGCTGGAATCACCTTAACCTGACTCAGGATTTGCAACACCCAAAATTTGCATTTGACCATTTATACCAGAAATTGCAAAAGCTACAAGTCAGGCTTAATTTATTGTTTTATTAATTTTCTGGACTTGAGAAAATGTTAATACGATAAATTCACTTTAAAGCATATGTTGCATATATTTTTGGAGAAGGGATGTCATGATTGTTATACATTTACCAGCTTACTCCTGACATCACAATCTGTCATTATTGTCACCTCTTACAAATAATGTAGAAATAAATTTAAACACAGGTTAATGTTTCATACATATCTTGAAAGTAAGCTGTCCTAGAAATCAATATGGTTTTAAGCTACTTCGCTTAGACTTTGGGGGTATTCTGTCCATATACATTCAAGGAACAATATAGAATTTAAAAATAACATTTCTTGCTTTTCCCTAATTACATGTAAAACAATTTTAACATTCTTTTTTTAAAAATTTTAAGTTCTAAATTTTCTTCCTTACCCCCCACTATTGAGAAAGCAAGAAATTTTATATAGGTTATGCATAAGCAGTCACATATATCATATTTCCAAGTTAATCATGTAAAAAGAAAGCAAGAAAAACTAAAGAAAAAGCATGCTTTGATCTGCATTGAGACTCCAGCAGTTCTTTCTCTGTAGGTGCATAGCATTTTTCATCATAAGTCTTTCAGGATTCTTGGATCATTGAATTGTTGAGAATAGCTAAGCCATTCACAGTTGATCATCATACAATATTGCTGTTACTATATTCAATGTTCTCCTGGTTCTGCTTGATTTTCTTTGCATCAGTTCATGTAAGTCTCACCAGGTTGTTCTGAGAGCATCCTGCTCATCATTTCTTATAGGACAATAGATTTTCATCAGAATTAGATTCCACAATTTGTCTAGTCATTCCCCATTTGATGGACATCACCGGACTGTGCCTGGCTATCACCCATAGCAACAGATATTTCCTGCTGACCTTCTAAGTTGCCTTGGGCTGCAAAAAATGTTTCGCCCCATCCTTTGATGGGTTCTGACAGTCCAGAATTTCTTTTGAGGCATTAAAGTTGTTTGGAGGGATTTGGGGGAGAGCTCATGTGAGTGCCTGCTCTTTCTCTGCTGTCTTGGCTCTGCCCCCAACATTATATTCTTGTTAATCAAAATATCACCTTTGTTAGACTCTTAATTTCGTACTTCAGTGCTAATCTCCCACTTTCTCTAATATTTTTAGTTCTCTTCATCATAGACCTACAAATCAAATTTTTGTTTTCCATTTGCAATCAGGTCCTCCTAACTTGTTACCGTAACAAATTGCTAACTCATTTCCCTATACCTAGTGTCAGTTATCTCCAAGTCCCTTCATATAACTGTAAAAACTAGCTTCTATTACTATTTCTCTTTCCAAACCCATTGCAATCCTAAAGTAAATGTCTATTGAATATTGGAACAAATATGGATTTCTTGCTCTGGACCTAAAGGCCAGCTACCAACCATGCCCCAACTCATTAAGCTATAAGTCTTATACTCCATAAATACATTGCCCCAGTGTGTCACATAGTATCTTGTCCTATAGAGTCTTCTTTCCTTTGCTTATACCTTTACTCCTACCTAGAATGCTCCCTTCAAGAAGGTAATTGGTACAGTGGGCAGAGTATAGGACTTGGGGACCAGAATGTCTAAGCCTGCCTTAGACACTTACTAGTTGTGTGACCTGGAGCAAGGAAAATATCTGATTTTTGCTTCAGTTTCTTCATTTGAAAAATGGGAATAATGAAAATAATATATATGCCACAGGGTTGTCAGATGAGGCAATATCAATAAATCCCTTTACTCAATGTCCTACATCGTCTCAATATTAATGTTGAAGAAAGCCCCCTCATGTACCCCAAAGCTTTGTATAAATAAGAGGTGGTATTGCTGGTGGTGATAGTAATAGTTAGAGTAGTAGTTAAAGCAGCAGCAGGAATAATAGTAATATTTCATATTGCACCCTTGACCCCTAATAAACTCCAGTGGTTCCTTATTGCCTCCTGTATCAGATACAAAATCCTCTGTTTGGCATTCAAAGCTCTTCAAGACCTAGTTTTTTCTACCTTTCCAGTTATCTTATGCTTTACTCCCCATCACTTCCTCATTGTTCCACTGACATTACTGTCCTTGTTGTCCAAGGAACAAAACATTCCACATGTCCACTCTGGGCATTTTCTCTGTCTGTTCCACACTCCTGGAATGCTTATCCTCTTTATCATTCATTATTACCTATTGGCTTCCCTGGCTTCCAGCAAAAAGCTCATCTTCTATACCATGCAATGCTTTTAAACTTTTTCTACTCCTCATGCATATCAACACTTCTTAGACTGTGGGTCTCAACTCCAAATGGGATTGCAACACACACTTTAAGAGGAAACATTTCACAAACTTTTGCATTCTGATTACTTCCTTTGTCGATTATGTTCTATTTATCCTATATATAGCTTGTTTGTAGATATTCGCTTGCACGTAGTTTCTCCCATTTGATCTTAAGTTTCTTGAAGTCAAGGACTCTGTTTTGCTTCTTTTGTATCTCCAATGTTTAATACAGTTCTTGGAATATTCTAGGTGCTTAATAAATGCTTGTTGATCAGTTTTTTTTTTCATGTAACTTGCTTGTTTTTGTTTTGCTACTGTTCTCTGTTTTACATATGCAAATTATGTTTCTTCAATTCCCAGTCGGAATTCTTCATGGCCAAGAAACAGATATACAACAATTCCTTAAACAACTTGAGAATAGAGGTTAGGTCTTATACCTCTTCATCTACCCCTGACCTAGCATAGGTCTTGTTCTTCTCCATAGCCGTTGACTTCATAATTTTTCTATTAGTCTCCCTTCCCAAGGTGCCTAGAACTGCACTAATCATGTGACAAATGTTCACTATGTACCATATATCCAGGATGAATGAATTTGTCTTGATGTCCAGGAATGATCTATGTCAAAAGAAACTGACTTGACACCTAGAAGGTTCCATGAGGACTATTTTTATTCTTTTGTTTCAAACTTCAAAGAGTTTCAGTGCAGAAAGAATATGTTTCTTTTAATAGCCATTCTCCTGACAGTAATTTTGGTGATGTGTCACACCATGTTCAATTAGTGAGGGGAGTGAAGGAATCTGGCATGTCATCTCATCCCTGTGATCTCATGGTAATGATGCCTGTGAAGCACAGACATGGAGAAGGGACCCTTCCTTTAACATTTGTCAGTTTCTCAAAACTTATCAGAACTTTGTGGGTTTAAAACAAAAGATGCTTGAAGCATTTTTTTAGGTAAAGGTGAATGATAAATCATTATAGAAGATCCTCCATATAACGTTATAGGCCCAGCTCTCCCTTCCCTCTCCCCACCCCCTTGCAAGACTTTCTGGCTTGGAATATCAGACATTCCTTTCCCTCTTTCTTTCTTGCAAAGACCTTTCAGACTTCCTGGCTTGGAATAAAGAATCAGACATTCCTTTTCTACTGATAAACCCTCAATAAGAGTGAACCTCTCAGACGTTCCTCTCTGGCTAATAGGCCTGAACAAAGGATAGAATACACTTCCACTAGGAGACAGATAGGTCCTGAACAAAGAACAGGAAATATTTCTGAAGCTGCTTTTTGAGGACCTAGACAGTTCTCAAAAAGCAAAATGACTGATGGGATCTTCCCCTCCCGAGGGGAGGAGCTACCCTCTCTGGCGGAGAACATCCCGGACAGTTAGCAGTGAGGCTCCCCACTCTGGCGGGAAGAAATTTCTTTGTTCAGCACCTTATAAAAGTCACCATGTGGGACAGACACATTGGGATCTCACCCATGGGAAGGATACTTCTCCTGGGACCACCTTCCCTTTTGGGGCTTTGATCGAGCTGTGTAAACTGAGATCCCCTCAGCTTTGAGAGGATCAAGTGCTGGAGTTCCCCCGGGAGGTGATGAATCTATGTCATCTGTGTCTTTGTCTTTGTTGTTTTAACTGTGTTTGTTAGAGTATTTCCTGCCTTTCAATAAAAAACATTGTTCTGTTGGGAGTGTGCCTTATTGCCAGCGTGGAACCAAATCCAAACCTAACTTAGCTTAATCGAACAAAAGGGCTTTACCAGGTTTATCTGATTTTGACACCAAGAATCACCTCATGCAGATTTACAGGACTTTCCAATATATGCATTTGCCTTGATGCTAATACCTTTCCCCTCTCTTATGTCCTGCACAGATCTTATTAATATATAGTTGTTTGCATGTCCCCATTAAATTGTGAGCTAACCCTTGCAAATAGAGGGACTGTTTTTGCCTTCCCTTGTATTATACATAATTTGTAAAGTGCTGCCACATGAAAGACACTTTATAATGTTGTTGACTTAATCCCTAGAAGAATATTAAAACCCCCTGGAAGCAATTTAATATAATGAATTGAACAAAGAAGTTGGAGCCAAAGTACTCTGTATAAAATCTGATTTCTGCCACTTCCTAACTGTCTGATCTTAGGTGACTTCACTTTTCTGGGCATGAGTTTCCTGCCATTGCTGAGGAGTAATATTACTGAAAGTAAGGTTGTATAGAGTTGGATTATATGGCCTTTCAAGTACCTTCCAGCTCTAAATCTGTGACACTATGATATTTATTGGGTCTTCTAATTGTTGATTGGAAAAATAAATAAATAAATAGATAGATTAATTAATTAAGTCAAACATTTTGATTTAGAAAAAAGAAGAGGTACCACCTAATATCATTAGATTGATTAATGTTGTGTATGCTTGATATGTCATCAGTGAGCATCCTATTACTTCATTTTTGACCCCACCAAAATCTGGATTTTTAAATAATTTCTTTCCAAGAAATTATATAAGGCTTTGTATAATCCTTTCAAGTATTTAATTTGAAGAATCAAAGCTTCTCTTTGCCAAGAGCAAATTCACTTCAACATCAAAAGATAAATTCACTTCAGGTCTCCCAAAACATCAAGGTTTCAACATCATCTAAATTTGCAAAATATGTTCTTTCAACCCAAAAATATTGTCAGCATGTTTTTTCTAATAGTTGTATATGATTGTAAAATAATGTAGTTTCCAGACATGATTCTGAAGTGTCTTAAGATTGGGAACATTGTCCTTAATTGACTGTCTAGTTTATCTCAGTGTAGATAGAATTCTTTTTAAGACATTTGGATTCCTAGGAATTAGTATTTTCTCTAATATCTTGTCATTATCCAACTCCATATGTCATTTCTGTCTACAGGCAAATCTCCATTTTGTAAGAATGCAGCTCCCCACCCCTCCCTAAGACACAAAGTAGGAAGAAAGCATGCATCAGCAAAGGTTACCAGCATTTATTAAACATTAATTTTAATAAGAACTTGCATGAGTCTCTAAGTTTAGAAATGGATGTGGAATACTTGTGCTGGTCATTCTTGGTCCAGCAGAAAAGATAAGGAAATATATTTTATTGGGGGAGGTAATCATTCTTACTAGCATTTTTATGTATTAGCAGATGGTATCTATTTTGTTTAGATTTCATTCACTATCTTTCTTTTTTACAATGAAAATCATATTGGGTGGGAATCAGTAGTGGTAGTATAAATGGGAATGAGGAGGAGAAGGGAGAAAAAGGAAGAGAAAAAAGAGAATGAAGTAATATCAAACACATACAATTCAATTAAAATATATTCTAATTTAAATACAATAAAATATAACTGACTAGTGGAAGATAGAAATAGATAATAAAAAGATACATCTTTTGAGTCTGCCTCATATGTCTATCAGGAACCACTATTGGAGATTTCAACATTATTATTCCCTTTCCCATTTCATTTTCTCTGGGCAAGCACATTTAGTCAAGCACTGAGAAAACAGGAGGGAGTAGCAGAAGCAGGCAGCCTTTTGCAGGAGTTGTGTGACCTTAGGTGATATTCTGCAGTTTTTTGCTGGTCTATTAAGTAACCAACAATTTCCATCCCCCCTCCCTTTTCCTGTTTGCTGGAGAAAAAGAAGAGAGCCCTGGAATTCCTGAAAAGAAAATTCTTTGTTTGGACTTTCATCATGACTAATGAGGCAAAACTTGAGATAAAAAGAATTAAAAGAAATCTATTATATGTAAGTCAAGGTAGCAACACGTTAAGGGACTGATTGCTGGAGATCAACAAATCACTTCAAGATGGGCCAGCTTTTACTGATAACTTTCGTAATAAGATAAAGACAATTCAGATCAATTCACATCATTAAAAGAGGTTGAATTCTTGCTTCTCAGTTTCTCTCCAAGGTAGCAAGTTCATGACAGTTTTCAGGTCTTACCTGAAAACAAACATCACAAGCAAAGAATGACACATGACAAAGAACAAGTAATGCGAAAAGCCACGGACTCAGTATTGCCTACCCCAACACTGATTGACAAGCATGGTAGGGCACAACGGATCACTGAGACAACCTTACTTTCAGTAATATTACTCTTCAGCAATGGCAGTCACAAATAATGATGCCCCATTTTGGAACATTTTTTTTATTTGTTCTAATACTTAACAGTTACTCAACCAATGTGCTTTTACTGAGCCAGGCACTATGCTGGGCACTTTGGGAACAGAGAAAAGAGAAGTAGTCTCTGCTCTCAAGGCTCTTACATTCTAAGAGGAGAGGAAACTTGTTTACTCCCTGCCTTCACATTTATGATCTCAGACAAGTCATTTACAAGTTGGGGGCTTCCATTTCATCATCTCTTTAATAAATGAGGCAACTGAGTGGTTTGTCAGACTTCGAGCTGGGAAGACCTGAGTTCAAACCCCACTCCAAATACTTACTAGCTGTGTGACTCTTAAAAATTAATCTAACCTCTATTTTTCTCAGTTTCTTCATATATAAAATGGGGATAATAATAGCATGCACCTCCCAGGATTACTATGAGAATACTAAGAAATGATGTTTACAAGTGATTTGGAAACCTTAAAGTGCTACAAAAATATACTATTGTCATTAAATTTGTTGGTTTAAATCAGGGGTGGGAAACCTGTAGCCTCAAGCCCACATTTGGCCCTCTAGGTCCTGAAGTGAAGCCCTTTGACAGAATCCAAGCTTAGCAGAACTAATCTCCTTACAAAAAGGATTTGTTCTGTCAAACTTGGACACAGTCAAAAGGCTGCACCCAAGGATCTAGAAGGCCACATGTGGACTCAAGGCCACAGGTTCCCCAACTCTGCTTTAGGTGAACTCTAAAATTCCCAAAAGTCTAGAATATTCCTAGTTCTTGTACCTATGATACCAAGTTCTAGAAATATGGCTGAATGCATGCTGATGACTTAGTCCAGATCTTCACTATTGTCTAAAAGAAGCAGCTAATGTTATAAATAAAGAACAACATACTCTGCCACCCCCAAAGAAGGAAAAAGGAATTTTATCTTCTTTTAAAGATTTCCAGTGAGCACTCTCCTTCACTAACTCCTGAAATAGTACCTTTCATTTTTTTTAAACATAACTGTTAGGAAGGTTGTTCTTCTCTACCCCCTCACATTAAGCCTGAATTTATTTTCCTTAACTACTCCCTAGTTCTGGAAAGAATAAAATTTGCAGACATATAAAATAACTATATTATGTCACTCTACAAAAAAAGAATAGATAAGAAAAATAACATTTAAAATAACAACTTACTTTATATATAGGCATTGAGGTTCCAAGTCACTTCATAGAAACTTCAAAAAATACTAAATAATATTCACAAAGCAAATCAATATTTGGAGATATGTAATGTTCATACCTGAGGAAAGCTAATAAGATAATGATGCCAACACTATCTAGGTTATCCTAAAGATTACCAAAACAATGCCAAGTGGATATCTACTATTTTTCCTAAAATCCTTGACTTACCTGAATTTTGACTGTTTTGGAGCTATATAGACTCCAGTATGACTATTAACTCCCAAAAGCCCATTTCTCCTCTCTTAATATCAATCTTTCATGTATCATTGAAGGGGTTTTTTTTGTTTGTTTTGTTTTTAATATCATGCTAGAGATGGATGGAGTCAAGATGGTAGAATACTAAACTCTCCTAACATTCCCTTCCAAACAACTTTAAAACACTGCCTCAATTTTTGAAGAGGCAGAGCTAACAAAATGTCAGAGGGAGATATTTATGTAGTCTCACACTCCTTAAGAGGTCTGCAGCAGAATTTGGTAACATCTTGGTGGACACAGGCCCAAATCAGGCAGGTGAAACAGCAGTAGACCTTGGAGGTGGTAGCAGTGGCAGCAGCAGCTGCTAATTCAGGATCTTTCAGTCCACAGATAGTAAGAGGGTCAGACAATTGGTCAGAAAGAGATTACAGGGGATCCATTGTTTGCACTGGGTGCAGTTGGCACTGATTAGCAGCTAAATTTCCTATAAGCAGTGCTGGGTCACAACTCCAGGGAAAAGGAGGAACACTTGTGATCATTCACAAGAGATTGGGCCTTGGTCATAGTTCTCTGGCCAAGAAGAGCACTAGCAAGTGAAGCTGCAGGGGAACAAGGGCCCATCATGAGTAGAGACCAGTGAAAAGAAAGGAGAGAAATGGCCACACCTCTCCCAGCATAACACCAGGTGGGAAGCAGTGAAAACTTGCAAACTCCTGAAACTGGCTCTCAAAATAGCAGCAAGAAAAAGCCTGAAACTTGAGACAGTGCCTCCTAAGCCCCAGGGGAATAGAACCCAACTTTGACATAGAGTTCAAAGTCAAGAAATAGGCTGGAAACAATAAACAATAAAAAAAAAAAACGTAACCATAGAAAGCTACAATAGTGGCAGGGAAGACCAAGACATAAAGTCAGAAGAAGAAAACAATGTGAAAACAGTTATGAGCAAAGCCTCAAATAAAAATGCTAAAATTGGATCCGAGGGAAGAAAAAATTTCTGAAAGAGTTAAAGAAAGAGTAAAAGGAGTAGAGGAAAAAATGGGAGAAAAAGAAATGACACAAGAAAATTATGCAAAGAAAATTAACAACTTGTTAAAAGAGGAACAAAAATAATGAAGGAAATATTTCCTTAAAAATAGAATTGGTCTAATGGTAAAAGAACATAAATATTCACCGAAGAAAAGAACATCTAAAACAGCAGCAAAAGCCAAATTAAAAAAAAAATAAGTACAAAAACACACTGAAGGAAATAATTCCTTAAAAATTGGAATCGGGAAACTTCAAACTAATGATTCCATGAGGCTTCAAGATACAAGAAAACAAAATCAAAGGAATGAAAAAAAAACCATGAAATATCTCATTAAAAAAACAACTGACCTAGAAAATATATCAAGGACAGATAATTTAAGAAATATTGAGCTACTTGAGAGTTGTGATCAGAAAAGGACCTTAGACATCATATTTAAAGAAATTATAAAAAAAACTACCCCAATAACTTAGATCCTGATGGTTAAATAGAAATTGAAAGAATCTGATTATCTCCTGAAAGTGAACCCAAAGTGGAAACTCCCAGGAATATTATAACCAAATTCTAGGGCTTCCAGGTCAAGGAGAAAATATTGCAAGCAACCAGAATGAAACCGTTCAAGTATCATAGAGACACAATTAAGATCACAGAAGCTTTAACAGCTTTAATATTAAAGGAGTGGGGGGTTTGGAATATGATACTCCAGAATACCCAGGAGATAGCTAGGATTACAACCAAGAATAACTTACCCAAAAAAACAAATGTAGTCCTTCAGAGGAGAAAAAGGATATTTAATGAAATAGAGACATTTCAAGAATTCATGATGAAAAGACTGGAGATAAATAGAATCTATTATGCTTCAGCCAAAGTAGAAAAGGCAGAGGTAGCAATAATGACTTGAGATAAGGCAAAAAGTAAAAACAGACCTAATTGAAAGAGATAGTCAGGGAAACTATATTTTGCTAAAAGGTACCATAGACAATGAAGTCATAGCTATATACATATCTATATCTACATATGTATTTATATATATATGTATATACATATCTATATGTGTGTATACCAAGTTTCTCTGATAAAGGTCTCATTTATCAAATATATAGGAAATTGAGTCAAATTCATAAAACTAATACTCATTCCTCATTTGAAAAATGGTCAAAGGATATGATCATATGTAAGGAGTGCCCGAACAAATTGTGGCATATAATTATGATGGAATACTATTATAGTATAAGATTTGGCAATGGGAGTTGTTTCAGAAAAATAAAACAAAGCAACAACAGGACCTATATAAAAAGATACAAAGTGAAGTGAGAAGAACCAGGAGATCATTATTCACAGTAACAGCAATGTTGTATCAACCATAAAAGACTTGGCTACTCTGATAATGCAATGATCCAAGACAATGCCGAAAGACTCATGATGAAAAAAGTGCTATCCACACTGAGAGACCTCAGTGAGAAGTGAAGTTTAATTTTCTCAGTTACTTTTTGTTTTTGCTTTGTTTTTACAATATGGCTAATAGGGAAATATGTTTTGGATAATTTCAGATGTAAAATTGATATCACATTGTTTGCCTTCTCAGGGGGTGGCAGTGTGGGATGGAGGGAAAGAATTTGAAACTCAAAATTTTTAAAGAAAAAAATGTTAAAATATATAAATAATATATTTTTTAAAAATCTTGCTACAACATGCAATAGAAATTTGTTATAAAGAAATTTGTCTGGAGTAGTGTGATTTCTTGAAAATGATTTGTTCTACCTTATCACCCATTGCTAAATTTAAATTAACTGAGTAACTTTAATACTACTCTCTACTTGGCATCCAAAACTCATCATAATCAGGCACCAACCTATATTTCCAGAATTGTCTTTAATTCCTCCCTTCAGTAAACTTTATGTTCTTTTCTATTCTTAGACCCCCCCAAACATGCCTTGTATTCTCCTATCTCTGTGAAATTGCTCAGGGCATCCCAAAGCCTGTGATGTCTTCCCTTCCCTTTCCTGTTGAATTTCTACCATTGCTTTAAAGATAAACTTGGATGCCACCTACTCCAAAAGTTTTTATTTTTCTTATTTGTTCAAAACGAAATTCTAGCTTTATGCACCTCTTTGTTTTCCTTTTATTATATAATATTCTTTATTGTCAATATCTTACTTTGTCCTATTAGGACTGCCTAAAATAAGGGTTCTTAACCTGGGGTCCATGAGATTGTTTTTAATTATTTTGATAACTGTATTTCAATATATTTTGTCTTTTGTCCTCCTATGATTTTATTTTACACATGTAAATTGATTATTCTGCAGTGGGGCCCACAGCCTTCACTTACCTGCAAAAGGTCTCTCTCTCTCTCTCTCTCTCTCTCTCTCTCTCTCTCTCTCTCTCTCTTTCTCTCCTTCCTCTCTCTCACTCTCTCTCACACAAGAACATAAAATCTAAATTTTGGATCATTCATGGTGACTAGCAGTGTTCTCTTCAAACAGCAAGGGCTTAACATTTGTTAAATTATTAAATAAATGAATTTAATTGAATTAAGCAATGAAGTGAGTGAGTGGATAAAAGAAGGAACTGGTTGTAAGCAAATATAACCTGTTTATTTTCCTAAAATATTCTTTCAAATATGATTCCATTTCTCCAAGAAGAGTTATTGCCATTTTTAAAAATACTGCACAATTTTCTTTTAGTTTCTTCCTTTTGCTTTGTGTTTATTCAATCTCTCTTACATCAGGAACAATTTGTAGACTTACTCTCCTTGTCTGATGCAATCAGTGCAAATGAAATGAAGAATCAAAAGGTCAATACCTTTCTAATCCAGGAAATACCAACTCATTTTTACTTTTTCCAATTTCTCCTAAGCCATAAATCCTTGTTCATCAGTGATTAAATTTTTGCAACTCTGATGCAGTACTTATCAAGAGTAAAACTACAGATCTTTTCTTCTATTTTCAATGTACTGTAATATTATTAGAAATTTGGATTAGAAAATAGTCCATCCTCTCTAAGTGACCGCTGAACAAGGTCAGTTTTAAGATGTCCAGACTGTTTTTCGTCCCCAATACCCCATTTACAATTACATGAACCTTGAATATTTCAGAGCTGTTGCTCTTAAATATTGACAGAGAGAAGTATATATGCCACCTTCTGTATCTCCAGTATATGTTAACTCTTCCTACGGTGAAAGCAGGAAGCTGTTTCCTTTGTATCTCTGTCACCTAGCACACAACCTAGCACGTACTAGGCCCTTAATACTTATTAAGTAATTGATTGAGTATACCACCTATTCATGTTAACAGTAGTTAAAAATTTCATGTATATTCACCCAACTTGTTCCTTTGTTATTTCAGAAACAATATAAATACCTCCCCTTTCCTTGCTGAACTGTCTATTTGTGCTCTCATTTAACTCCATCTGCCTTCTCTAGGACCTAGCTCTAGCAACCATTCTCTTTCTCTCTTCTCTCCTTATCTTTCTCTTTCACCTTCTCCATGCGTCTCTCTACATCAGGTCCTTTACCCACACTTCTCCCTTTCCTTCCAGAAGATTCTTTACCTGTGCTTACAAAAGAATATAAGCAATCTCTTATCCCAAAGCAATCTAAATCCTTCTTCACTTACCTCCTTTTCTTTCTCATTCTCCTTTTCCTTCTCCCCCCTCTCTCACCTTTTACTTTTATACCATATAGAGCAAGGGTGAGGAACATGCAGCTTGGAGGCCAGATGTGGTCTTCTAGGTCCTTGAGTGGGGCCTTTGGACTGAGTCAGAGTTATATAGAACAAATCCTTTTATTAAGGGGATTTGTTCTGTGAAGTTAGGATTCAGGCAAAGGGCCAAACTTGAACACCTAGAGGACCACATATGGCCTCCAAGCCGCAAGTTCCCCATCCCTGCAATGGAGCATCCTTCATTCTCTGTTTCTTTATTTCATCAATATCTACTTACTTCTTAATTCTTTGTAATCTTGATTCACTTCTACTACTCTTAGAAGCTGCTCTCCTTTTTGAAGCCCATTAATGATTTCCTAATTTGCTAAATGAGTCAGTCAAGAAGAAAAGAAAAAAAAACAATCCCTCTGTTTGACCTTTTCTATTCTCTCTCCACAGTACATCTTTTGATAATCTTTTCAATCTACCCTTAAGCCTGTAGTAAACTCACATATTTCTGGCACCATGTTGAGTTTCTCTCACTGCAAAAGTGAGACATCCACTGACTTCTAGGAGCCTACTTTCTGTGAAGGAGAAGGGTGGTATGATTATGATTGTCAGAGAAGTGGGTGTTGATCCAGGAAATCACGGGAGTTGTGAGTGAAATCATTGGAGGGTCCATCGGCGTGCCATTTCCAGTAGTAATATTAATATTGTTTTTATTATGGTTCTCTAAAAAAAGATATAGAAAAAGAACCCTGGAAGGTACATCCACAGCAGCCAGGTAACTGAGATAGTGATTGGTACTACTTATCTCTTGGTGTCTTGGTAGATGGCTGAATGTGATGAAACAGTCTGAGGGTCTGGGCCAGGAGTACATAGAAAATTAAGGTGATTATTGACTTATTCACTCATCAGTGAGTATAGCAGAACAAATAACTGAACCTCTACCACCATACAAATAAAACTGTTTTTTCCCTAAGTGACATTAAAAGCATTCCTTCAGAATTAGTTGGCTCGGGGACAAAAATCTCAGTCATTTGATATCATTTCCTGGTCTCCTGAGTACTAGGGAATCACAAGGCACTGTTGGCACCCTCTCTGTTTCTTGGCTGTTGTATCATGATGGGCAATTTACAGAAGGGATGATAGCTCAGCTAAATCAACTCGATATCTATCCTTGTTGAATATTCTCATTCTATGGCTAAGTAAATATTTTTGTTGTTGTTAACTGTTGAATACTATACAGTTTTTACTTTTGTTCTTTTTTCAAAAAATAATGTTTATTTTATTTTTAATTTGTGAAATAAAAGAAGCATTTCCACAATACAGAAGAAACTGCAAATCCTCAAACATAAGCTACCAGAGGACTGGCCTGAGCCAGTGCAAAGCGGGAATTGTAAGGTGGGAAAGGGACCTGGGTCCAGAGTCTAACTCTTATTCATCCTCATGGCTTCAACTTTCAGTTTATGTGTGGTTTTTATGTGAAAAAGTCTTCTTCAAGACTTGACTTCTCTCATAATCCATTTCCCACCCTGCATTCCAAAGTATCTGATGGACATCTCTACTTACATAGTCTGTCAGTATCTCAACCTCAATATTTCAAAATCCAAAATCATCAGCTTCCACCACAAAATGCTTCTTCCCTTTGCTATTTCAGTAAACAGAAATATAATTATCCTGGTCCTCTAAACTCAAAAGCTTTGAGTATTTTTTATTCTTTCCCCTCTTTCACCCCTCCCCAATATCTAATTACTTCTTAAATCTTCATAATTCTACCTCTGAAATAATTCTTGCATGTATTCCTCCATTTTCATTTCCTCTGCCCCTTATTATCTCTTATTCCCAGGCCTTTTATTACCACTTGTCAGAGCTATTGCAATAGCTAACCAATCTTCCCTCCTCCAGTTCCCTCCCCCCGCCAATCTATCCACACACCACTGCCCAATTAATCTTCCTAAATAATAGCTTCAGAACCCTCCTATTGCTTACCAAATCAAGCTCCAACTTTTAAAATTTGGAAGTAACATCTCTCATTTTATGGGTTCCGCTTTCTTATACAGTCTTCTTTATATAAACATTTATTCATAATATTTACTTATAAAAATAACTATAATAATTAATGGGGGCCCTGTTCCAACTGACTTTATACTAATTCTCCAAGTGAATGAAATAGTCCACACCTAGGTGGTGAGATGATGAAACAGGGTGATACCAAAATCAGAGGAGAGAAAATGGATGCATATAAATGATTTTATGAAGGTAAAATCAAAAAGTACTGAGTTATTATATTATTTTTTAAATGCATTTGAATTTCTTTTTTTAAGTACCCTATCTCAAGAATTTTATTAATTTAAATATTTAGAAAAATTTCTCTTCTCCCATTATTACAAACTCATGAGATTGCATCCTCTTGACAACTAGAAAAGTGATTAAGCATTGAATCACTTACCTAAGGTACCAAGATGTTATTCAGGTCAAGAAAAAGCATTTCATTCACTTTACAATAAGTTTGTTTCCTTTGAAATTACAGGGAAAAATCATTGATGGATGGGCAGGCCTAGATTTTGGGGATATTTTTTCAAGATCAGGGGTGTTGTGAATAATGTAACTGAAACTAAGTTCCTGTGTTTTCCTTTCATGTTTTGTTGTTGTTATTGTCATAGGTTTCTTTGTTGGTTTGCTTGTTTTACCAAACTGAGTTCATGCTCACAGAAAATATTGGATAATCATGAAGGAGCCATGTAAACATATAGAGTTTGGTGGCGTTAAAGACATAGAAACAGAATATTTCTGTTGGGGATGGTCTTTGTTGTAATAGTTTGCAATTAGAGCTTTCAGTTTCCTCTTGTTTTGCTTTGGTAATCCACATTTTCTTTATCCATTGTCACATATTTTTAACTTTGTTTTTGTTCTTAAAGATGCCTGTATTTGTTTTTATTTTAACCATTTCTATAATGAGGTATATTGTAAGTACAGTTACCTATTTTGCATTTAGTTATAAAACCATTAAATTGCATCATGGTAATGGACAATAGAGTATAGCAATATAGATGAACAGGAGGATTTTTCCCATAATATGCAGCATCTTCATTATATAAATTCATAACACATCCTAATAATGCTATGCATAATTAGAGTGTTAAATAATACCAACTACCCTTTATAAGTTATAGCTAATGTACTTCTCACTAAGAAGAAGTTGCTTACCTGCTGAGTGGCAGTCAGATTTAAGTCCCTTTCCCAAGCTTTTGTATGCCCTGAAGGATAAGACAGGGTAAAATAATGATACAATTGCAACAGCTCATAATCAGTCCCTGTAAAAACATCTAGCCTCAATTCCAATTATGTTAATACATTGCAGCTGGACTGTACATTTCAATTGCCAAAGGATTCCAGGCTTCTTGGAAGCTCCATAGCAGCATACATGAAAGTCCCAAGGAAGCATTTAGCAAATCCCCTTGTGATACATGAGGAGTTTAAAGCAGTAATAAAGCAATCCTTTTACATTCATTATTTTTTCTTAAGTCAATAATACCTTTGCTAAGACTGAGAACTAAGGATTTCACTGCCATTCAATCTGAAAAATAATCTCAAGTAACATGCAGACTGTTAAATCTCAGAAAATGGGTGGGAACACGGGGTGTTCAAGGTCTTGAGGCATTCAAGGGCAAGATGATCACAATTCACTAAAAAGCAATAATTCAAATCTGATGCACCTAATTTCAGTCCCTTAGGAGTGATTTTTCAGGGGCCATTTTGAATTTTAATGTGTTACCATGATGTTCCCTGGGAAGCTCATAGAGCACTGTTGACACCTCAACTGCACTCAAGACACTTTTATGACTGACTTGCAAAGAGGGATACATTTGCAGTCATCTGACTTTACCAATAAAGCCCCCTTTGTAACACAGAACCTGGTTTCCAGTTTATAGCAGCCTTTCTAATGCACGGTGTTCAACTGAAGTGCAGACTCAATTACTTTGGGATAATAATTAGAATGAACTCTAACTGTTGACTTTAGATGAGTGCTAGTTTTCTGAAATGACTCATTTGTCTGGAGAGTGTAGGGATTTATTTAGGGTTGGTTATTTTATTTTCTCCATTCCTTGTATATAAAGCCTTGTATATAAAGTCACTCATAGGTGACTTAAAGACCCAACTTTGGAAGCAGCAATGGAGACGGAGAGGAGTGACTATTGTAAAAGGTAAAATAGTGTGAAAACTTATATTAAAAACTCATAACTTTAAAAGCATGACTTAATTAAGAATTATAGTCTGCTACAGTTATTTAGCAAACCTTGACTTTTTTCAATTTTCCAGCCTGGTGGTGCATTCCACTAAGGAAAATCTTGCAGGTGATGTCCTATTGACTTTGACATTTGTGGAGTGTTTCTATTTTTTTAATACATTTGAATTTTTTCCTCCATTTTTCTTGCACTTAAAAAATGAAAAAGAACAAAAACAAATGAATAGGAAGTTAGATTTAAACAAATGATAATTACTTGCTAATAATAAATCACTGTTAGCCTCATCACTCATAAGAGCAACATAAATATAGCTCGTGGTTAAATAATATTTTAATTGAATTAACTTTGTATAATGGAATGAGTACAAGATTTGGAATCAGACTACTTGGCATCTGCAACATAATTGACCTTCCTTAAGCTGAGCTCAAATCTAACCTTAGACATTTACTTGCTGTATGACCCCAAACAAGTTACTTAATTTCCCTGGAATGACTGCTAAAGCCCCTTCTATCTTTAAACCTGTGATCACAATACATCTTCATCACCATGATCAGATGAACTTTGCATATAGATAAGAACTAGACCTCTGAGTTTGTTAATATAGGGGACTACTGGATAAGGAAAATTCTTCTACCAATGCAGGAACTCTGCAAGTCATACTCTTAGAGACTTCCCTGGAACACTGTGTGATTAAATGACTTGGCCAGTCACAAAGCCAATAAGTTTAAGAGAAAAGACTTGAACCTAAGTCAACCTGGATCTGAGAGCATCTTTCTATCCACTATTCCATGTGCCGCATATAAGCATTCTTCAATTGACCATTTTGGGATTCTTTTAAATTTCTATGAAACTGTGGTACAATTGATAGAGAACTGAGCTTGGAATCAGGAAGACCTGAGTCAGATATAACCTCAAACATTTATGACCTTGGACAAATTCACTTAAGATATCTCAGGCATAGTTTCCTCATCTATAAAATGAGGATTTATAACATCATCTATCTCTCAAGGTAGCTGTGAGGATCAGATGAAATATTTACAAAGAACTTTATGAAACTGAAAGTAGTATATAAAAGATAATTTAAGTATTAAGTAAAATAAGTATAGTGAATAGATCAAACTAATTATTAAAATAAATTAATTATTCTCCCTTTCTATGAATGATGGATATGGCTTTTTTTCATGTACTACTAATTCCTTCTTCCTCAACTAGCTTTCACATACTACAGAACTTCAAAATGTCAGTGATTCCATCATTATAGATGGCCCTTCTACCAATATAGGTCTTAGGTCCTCTACACCTTAGGAGAGTCCTCATTAGTTTCTTTAGCCATCTGATGAAGAACTTCATACAATAAAGGTAGACTGGTCCACTTTTGAAATACACCTCACTCCATTTCCAGGTTCATAATAGCATCTTTCCAGCCTGGTAGTACATGCCAGAGCATAGGTAAATATAATTGTATAGATAAGGATATTAAAGACTACTGAAATCAAGTGAACTGTCATAAGGCCTTTGCAAATTTTAAATAAGAGGAACCAGACTCAAATTGAAGTCCTCTCACTCTAAATTCAGGGTTCCTTTCACATGATTTTTATTTAAGGAAAATGCAGTGACATGTAAAACATATGTAATTGGGAGAAGCAGTTGGGCCTGAGCAAAGTGTACAGAAGAAAACCAAGTTGAAGGGAGCACAGTTTTAAACACACTCAACTATCGGTAAACAACATTGAGTGTGTATGTCAAAATCAACCTCACTTGGAATTTGCAAAGGCTTTTAAGGTGGATACTGCTCTCTATTCTATGCTAAGCACATGTTTCTATACTGGCTTAATTGTTGAGGAACCCTGATTTTTCAATAGAAGAACTAGGCTCCTCCTTTCTCATACTAATTGATAAATCATAACCACTCTAGGGACAATTCTATAATTGGTTTTAGTCTGAGTTTTCCCCTAAAGTATGTCTATGATGGTAAAAACCAAATAATCAAAGAAGTCAGTACATTACCAGTAGACTACATATGGAACAGATCCTTTATTCCCAGACATAAATAGGAATGTTGAACACAAATGAATCAGAACATGCATTACACAAATCTTAGAAGATATTTTGAGAACTTACCAGTCCTAGCATTATTTGTTGAGATATCTCATTCATGCCTTGTTGGGACATGAAAGTTTCTGCAAAGCTGCCCATTAGCCTTTCATGAAGCACCTTTAGTGAGTGCAGTCTGATCAAACACTAACATTTTCTATGTGGTAATCTTTTTCTCTTTACTGTGAAATCTACCTTTGGGTTTAGACCACTCCTGTCTCAGCTTAGGCACTCTCTGCTGGTGGTAGTTGACCTACTCAACCCAGATGCTTGCCCACCTCTATCAGAAGCTGTTGTTCCAGGAGACATGACTGCTGTTGGTAGGGGATGCTGCTGCTATGATCACAGGCCTTCAGGCCCATAGAGTTCTCACAAGGCCCTTTACTAAAGGAATGAAGACACAAAAGGGAGACAAATCAAAGACTCACCTTCATACTTTAAAGTTTAAAGTAAGAGGGTAAGCCAAGGGATAAATTGCCCCTTTAGTATATCCATAGAGTTTCAGGTCATCAGCTAATTAGGAGATTCAATCCCAAAATGAGTCATATATGACTGGAACAAACCTTTCTCCACTACCTTATGGTCATGAGGACTAATGAATGAGCATGCTCCAAGACAGAGGGTTGGAAGGGCAGTGAAGGGCATTGGAAGATTGCCCACTACAAAGATATTTCAAAGAAGGGAAGATTCCAAAGGGATGAAAAATAATTTTTGTTTTGTTTTATTCTCCATGAAGACAAGCAAGAAGGCATAAGCAATTACTGACCCCTGATATCTTATCTATATAAAATCTTCATGAGGATGCTTTGTGCATATAGTGAGAGTAACCTCAATAAAAATCATGAAAAAGGAACAGACAAGCTTTTGAAACATTTTTCCCATAGAGGACAACTTCTCTAGAATAAGAAAAACTGACTGAGACATATAAAAAATATAAGATCCACTAAGCATTTTATAAACTTTATTATTAATTTTAAAGGAATTTAACCTAGTAAGAAATTATAGCAAGGACTTTCTCTAACTTACATTAAAGTTCTACAATACATTATAACATGATTATAGAAATCATTTTCACATCTGCTGAGCATCGACATAAAAGGAAGAAGGGAGTTGTTATGTGATTGATATGTATCTAACATGTTCACCAGTGTCATGGTTAAAATTCAGTGATTCCTTTTTGAAGTCAAGACTCCGAAATTATTTCTATCAAACCTAAGACCACTGCAAATCATTAGTCCAATTCACCAAAATGTGAAAGAAATCATTCTAAATATTCACAACCCAAACCAAAGTGAATGGAAAATACATATTGATTTTATTATAGAGTGAATATTATACTAATCCCTCTCTCTATTACTATAACATATCCCTCTAGAAAAATAGATACATATAGTTAGATATGCATATTACTTATATGTATACTAAAGAGATATTTCAAATAGTCACTAAGTTGGACTGAGAACAGTCTGAACTGTATTACCATATTCTCAATATTTTCATCAAAGAAAAGCCCATGTCTTTAACACCTGTATATTCCAGGTGATATGCATGAGAGTCAGGGAATGTTAATATATGCATATGTGTATTCACATATGTGCACGTATATTCATATGTGTTACATATGTTGTGTGCACACAGAGTATTTAAAAGGAAGATGTAAAGATACTGAGAATAGACTATGAGATCTTACTGAAAATGTTTGCCTTAAAGAATTAGAATAAATGATTGTATTATGGATGACGTGACTTTAAAAAAGGTAGACAGATCATGTAGTAAGACAAATGGGATGAAAACCTTCGATGAGTTGAGTTGATCTTCTATGGAGTCTTCATGGAAATACAGCAGTGTAAAACAATGCACTTAACTTGAGATTAGAATTTGAATTTTGAATTTAAATCTTGAAACTGCCAATTTCTACCTTATTATCTTGGGCAAGTTTTTCTGGGCCTCAATTTCTTGATCTCTAAAATAAAGGGCTAGGTGATATTGGAGATCCCTTTCAAGTCTAAGCCTATGATTCTGCAGTATAGCTTAAAATCTTGATTTTGACACATTTTCTCTGTGTGACCTTGGATAAATCATTCACCTTTCACCTACATGATCTCTAAAATGAGGGGCGGAAGTCAACATATCTTAACATCCATTTCCAGCTCTAGACCTTTGATCCTATTATTTAAAAAAAATTAAAAATCTTTTTAGGATGGGAATGTTTATAGTGACTATGAGCTGCCGTGATGCAGAAATGTCCGTCTCGCTGAAATCAAAAATCTACTAAAATGCCAAATATCTGATTGAGAAAGAGTGCACATTGAACATCACACATGTTTTTTACTCCAAATCATATTATTAATTTGGGAACTAGATACATTAATGGTCCCCATCACCCACACATCGCTGATGAAGTTGATGAAAGCTAATTAGCCAGCAAGTTAATTTTGTATGATGATGAAAATAGATGTTAAGTGGGATTTCTGAACTAATCCAAAGAAAATGTTTGCAGAAATTAGAATTGAGGAGAAAATAGGTCTAAGATCACCAGAACGGTAAAGGGAACAGATTATGAAGGTCTTTATACAACAAACAGAAGATTTTATATTTGATTCTGGAGGCGATGAGAGAGCCATTGACATTTGTGTAAGGGGGCAACTAAAATTTTTATCATGTTAATATCCTAAGCCCAGAGAACAAATATTGATTTATCTTTATAGCTGGAGATAATCATTATACCCTAAGGTCACAGAATCATATAGTTATATACATAAGAGATCCTAAAAATTATCTTGTTAAATATCCTTATGATGTGGAAGAGGAAATTAGATACAGAGAGGTTAAGTAATTTGCCTATTGTCATGTAACTAGAGAAAGGCAAAGCTGGGATTTGATTTCATGTCCTCAGACCACCAATCTAGCACACATCCCACTAGATCTTTGATGTTTAACTCATGTACATCACACAATGTCAAGACATCTAAGTGAAAAACACCAGCATGTTAGTAGGCCCTTGCGGTGGATTTTTAACAAATGAAAGAGTTTCAAAGGAAAGGTAAGCAGGAATGGGTTATCGTGTCTATCTTTGAGTGAGGGAACCACTTCAGTGTGAACACAGCAAAGGAAGGATGTAAGTATTCAATGATCCTCTTCTTGAGAGGCACACAACTCCAATTTCCTGAGGGTTATGTTTTCCTCTCCAAATTTTCCCTCCTTAGGATCTTGCACACCATTGAATCTACTCCATGATCCAGCAGAATGGAAATATAGAGAATGTTCTTAAAGAATCTTAGGTTCTTAGTGCATGACACCTTGTAGAACTGGGCCATTCCCAGGTCCAACCGGCTATCCACATGCTTCAACTGAACAAGGGAGTAGGTTGGCCATTAGTTCAATCTGACATGCAATTATCAAGTGACTAGAATAAAATAGGTATCAACCTCGGTGCTAAGAACACAAAGGTAAACAGAAGATAGCCCCCACCCTCAAACACCTTGCTTCCTATTGGAATTGAAATGCACAGAATCTGGAGAAAACTAAATACAATAATCTGCAGTGCAATAGTATCTTCTATACCTAAATTTCTAGGCTGTGGTGAAGCTCTAGTGAGAAAATATATGTGCAGCACTTTGCAGAATTTAAGATATTATATGTGTCAGGTATCATTCAGATAGCATGGTGGTTTTTACTGTTCTTTAAAAAAAATAATTTCTAATGCTACTGGCTGCCAATGAACAATTTTCTTTGAAGAATTTTTGACCTCACCACATGCTGCTTGTACTCCAGTTATCTTCATCAATGTCCCAACCGCACTGAAACTTAGACTCTTATACTACCACCTCCAAGGTTAGCTATGATAAGTGAGCTTTTGACTTCTATTGCCATGAACCACACTTCCATACTATTTTCAAGTTATTTTTAAACCTTGCCATGGACACTCCAACTTTATTTCTAGATTCCTTGTATGCATGGTCTTCTCCTACTGGAATATAAGTACCTTGAATTTGTTTCACAAGGGCTTAGCCCAGTGCCTAGCATGTACTATCTGTTTGAAAGTCTGCCTATCTATTTATCTGTCTCCTAGTATTGGTATCTACAAATCTATTGATTTCCATCGATCTATCTATCTATTCATATATTCTTCGGTTTTCATCTGAATGTCTCTCTATGGCTCTCCCTTTGTGTGTCTCTGTGTGTATCTCTCTCTTACCCCCAATCATTTGCATTTTGTCTGTTGTCAGTCTAGCTCCCTCCCTCAATCCCTCCCAACCTTCCTTCCCCCTGTGTCTCTTTCTCTGCCTATCCCTCTCTGTCTCTCTCTCTGTGTCTCGCATTCTCTCTGTCTCTGTCTGTCTCTGTCTCTGTCTCTCTCTCTCTCTCTCACTCTCTCTCTTTCTCTCTCCCTCTCTCTCTCTCCCTCTCTCGCTCTCTCCCATCTTGTGAATTCATTTTTAGGCTAACATCTCCACTTTGCACAATCTCATTTAGTAGAAAATTGAATTTTTGTCATGCATTGTAATAATTATGATAATAGTAACAGCTCACATGTATACGTACACCTTTGTGTTTTGCAAAACGTTTCACATGCATTATCTCACATGATTCTCATAACAGTCCTGTGAGCTAACTAATGGAAGTACTATTCCCATTGGGCAGATAGAGAAAATGAGGTACAAAAAAACTATACAATTTGCCATAGGTTAGAGAAGAGTTATTGCTTCTTTTTTTCCCTTTCATCTTGGATTGGTATTGAATAATTTCAATGAATTAATGAATAGATGGATGAATGAAAAATAGCTTATTTAGCACTTAACATATTCCAAGCATTATCTTAATTGTTGGGGACAAGAGGATCATTGAGGCCCAGATAATTATGACTTGGTCAGGTTCACAGAGCTAGTAATGCTTTGAAGTGGGATTTAACCTCAGGTCTTCTTGAAAAAGTCCAACTCATGATCCTCTATGCCACAAGGCCCCTCCCAAAACAAATGAACAAAAAAACCCAAAACAAACAAACAAGCAATATAAACCAAATGAAACCAGGAATTTATTTAGAAGAGTTTCTATATGCCTTCAGGATAGTGACTAGTACAGTTTCATGCATATAGCTATTCAGTTTTTCATGTCATAATATTGATGTATTACAATTTTAAATTATTGTATATAGTGGTTAAATTCTTGGTGTGGTTTGCTTATGAAGCAGCTGGATGGCTAAGTGGATAGAGCACAAGGCCTGAAGTTAGGAAGACCTGGGTTCAAATTTGACCTCAGATACTTACGAGTTGTGTAACCTTGGGCAAGTCACTTAACCCATATTTACCTAGGAGACAGTTGAGTAGTTTAGTTAATCAACATTAGAGCACTGGGCCTAGAGTTAGGGAGACTTAAGTTCAAATCTGGTCACACACTCTTACTAGTTGTGTGACCCTGGGCAAGTCACTTAACTTCTGTTTGTCTTAATCTGTTGTAGAAGGAAATGGCAAACCACTCCAATATCCTTGCCAAGAAAACCTCACGGACCTATCCATGGGGTCATGAAGAATCAAACACGACCGCATGACCGAACAATAACAATCCCACCCACCCACCCCCAAAATAAATAAATAAATAAATAAATAAAGCTTTGCTTGACTTTTGGTTGTTTTAAATATTTTCATGAGAAATTTACATAGAAAAAAAGAGTATATTGGGAAATAAATATGTTGTTAAAAATGGAAGCCACTCATAAAGAAAAAAAACATAATTATTAAATGAAATTAATATAAATAATAAACATTAATACATATTAATATAATGATAAAATATTTATTAATATAAATAATTAAGTAAGATATATTAATTTTGATTAGTTAATTGTTCAATTAAATATTTAATAATTGAAATGATAGATTATTTAATCACTATTAAAATGATCATTTGACTTCCTTCCACATTGCCCCCCATCTCCTTTCCTTGGCATCACTGGCCCATGTACCCAAAATGTTTTCTCTCCTAGTTTCCATTTCTGGGAATGCATAATTCCCTTCAAAGCTAAGCTAAGGCAACACCTTTTATAATCCTTCCCTAATCCATACCAATGCACACTGAATATTTTTGGTATCTACATAACTCTCTTCATAACTCACAATATTATTCTTTATTTATTTATGTACATACTATGTTCTCGTGGTAGAGTGTAAGTTCCTTGAGGTAGGAAGTATGTCTTTTGTTCCGTTTTTTTGTTCCTTTTCTTGTCTTTATATCTCCAATACCTAACATGCGGTTCCTGGAATACAATAGGTTCTTAATAAATGCTTAGAGATTTGAATAAACTCATTACCAGCACTTTCCACTAGAAAGTGACAGTAAACCCAATCCCCCTAAATCATATTGTTGCTTTAGACCTGTTGCTGAGATAACTTATAACTTTCAAAAATAGGTGTTGGAGGCCACTCCTGTCATCAAAAATGAAATGCTGAAAGTGGCTCACATATAGATTTGGCACAGGATCATAAAACTTAGAATTGTGAAATTTTAAAACAGATTTATAGGTGAGATATTTCCAAGTAATTCCACTGCTATGAATACCTAAAAGCTGGTTGAGATTTCAAAGTTTGCAGATTTGCAGGGGGATATAAGACAGGGAATTGAAATTATTGCCAAGATTTCATTTTATTACTTGCTAAAGATTATTCTCTGTCAGAATATGCCTGACACAGGTGACTGATTTTCACTAAAAGAAATACCCTCAATAAAATCTTCACTTCCTGAAGATAACATTGGTGCCTTTTCTATTCATGTTCTTTGGAAATATTAATTAGAAAACACAGAGCAGAGACAGTAGCTTATCTACAGTAAAGCGAATACTCATGAGGCTGCTGAAAACTCTTTTCTAGTCTAGGATGGAAAACAAGTTCTTTCTGCTTTATCTCAGTAAGAAAATGATCATCTCACATTTTCTCTTTTTTGAGCTCATTTTCTTGAATAAACATTAAAACACATCTATGACATGTATTTGACTTCAATATTTTCATTGGTCTTTTGTATTATTTACTGATGGGGAATTGTTAAGGATATTAAAATAAGACAGAGATGAAAATAATCATCAATAAACTGAAAACCAGTGCAGGCAATTCCTCCCTAAAATTTTTTATTAAATGCGGGTGATTCTGCCTTCCTTCTTTCCTTCCTTCCTTCCTTTCTTCCTTCCTGCCTTCCTTCTTTCCTTCCTTCCTTCCTTCCTTGCTTCCTCCCTTCCTTCCTCCCTCCCTTCATTCCTTCCTCTCTTCCTCCCTTCCTTCCTCCCTCCCTCCCTCCCTTCTTTTTCTTGAGTCTCCTTGTACAAAATGACTAATATGGAAATGTCTAACACGATTGCTCATGTATAAGCTGTATCAGATTACTTACAGTCTCAAGGAGGGGTGAAGTCTGGGAAGGAGCAAGGGGTAGAATTTGGAAATCAAAAGTTAAAAAATGTTAAAAATATTTTAACATTTAATTTTGGAGAAAATAGTACTTAAAAATAATAATAGGTGGCAGGAAGTACACTAGGCATAGTATACAGAAAGACAAGAATAGGACAAGAATTCTGGAGGGAATTGGATTATTAATGAAATAGAACATGACTACAAGTTTTTAAACTTGGATGACTAGAAGGGTGGTGCTATGCTCAACTCAAGAAGATTGGAGGAGAGTATAGTTAATAAGGAAATTTAATGAGGTATGTTTTGGACATATTGAATTTAAGATGACCACAGCTTCTAGGAGGAGATATTTAACAGGCAGCTGGCAATAGAGGACTGGACTTTAGAACATACAGGTGGTGATATTTACATACACAAATGTGTGCATTTATGCGTATATCTGTATATATGTATATATATATACACATTGTTTATATATACATTGTACAATATATGTGTGTTTACATGGACACGTATATACATATGTGTATATAAACACATTTACATATATGTGCACCTAGTTGGCACAGTGGATAGAGTGCTGGCCCTGAAGTCAGGAGGACTCATGTTCCTGAGTTCAAATCTGGCCTCAGATGCTTACTAGCTGTGTGACACTGGGCAAGTCACTTAACCCAGTTTGCCTCAGTTTCCTCATCTGTAAAATGAGCTGGAGAAGAAAATGGCAAACCACTGTAGTACTTTTGCCAAGAAACAGCAATGACAACATATGCATCTGCTATTTGGGTGTATCAATTAACCGACGTTTAATTTGTTAAGGGCTGATTGCTAAGGATAATAGGCAAAAGAAGTTCCATAGGTCAAGGAGTTCAACTGTGGGAGACAACGTGAAAATAAACATGGAGATACCAGATGTGTTCAGTGTTAACAGAAAGAAATCTAAGAGTGAAAGGACTGTGGGGGAAGAGGCGAGGTGAGGTGCAATCTGTAAAATGAAGTGGAGAAGGTGATTGCGAGCCACTCCCGTATATTTGCCAAAAAAACCCAAATGGGGTCATGGAAAATTGGACGCAACTAAAATGACTCAGCAACAACAACAAAAAATGAAGGAAGCTGGGGAACTTAGGAGCTGGAGACAAGGAGAAAGAGGAGTCTAGCCACGGAGAACACAGCCTATCCAAATGCGTGGGGGAGAAAATGGATTATTGTGTGTGGGAAGCAGCAAGTGAGTGAGGGCTATTGTGGTGGAGAATGGGCAGAGAATGCTGAATTTTAAGATTGGAAAGTTCTGAAATAGACAGGTTATCAAAGGCTTTAAATGCCAAACAAGATTGTATCCTTGAACTTGGACATAATAAGGAGCTAGCGGGGTCATTTGAATAGAGAGGGTGATTGAACCTCTGTTAGTTGAGTTGACAAATGAAAGCATCAAAGGGAGAGAAGAGAAGGAGGGGGAGGGAAACGGAGAGAGAGCGGGAGAGGAATGGAGGGGTAGCGGGAGGAGGAGAGGGAGAGGGAGGGAGGAAGAGAGAGAGACAGACTGACAGAGAATGAGACAGAGAGACAGAGACAGAAACAGAGACAGAGACACCATGACAGAGACATAGAGAGACAGAGAGAAGAGAGAGGAGAGGGAGAGACAAGAGGGATGGAGAGGGGGAAGAGAATCAGGATGAAGGATCTAGAGATGTTCACGCTTTGTAGGCAGTCAGTTGATGATGCAGCAACAACAACAAAAAAAGAAATGCTCTCCCTCATAATCTACACATTCTAGCTTCTTTCAAGTCTCGGCTAAAATCCTCTCTTCTATAGTAAGTCTTTTCATGATCCTGCTTGATTCTAGTGCCCTTCCTCTGTTGATTAGGTCTAAATTATCCTGTGCATAGCTTGATTGTTAGACTCTTCCCCCCGCATGTTGTTTTTCTCATTAGACGGTAAGATCCTTGAGAACAAATACTGTCTTTTCCTTTCTTTTCAATCCCAGTGCTTAGCACAGTGCCTGGCCTATAGGCAGAGCTTAATACATGTTTATTGCTCACTTTCAGACAGGTGGGAGATGAAGCAAAATCACAGAAATGAAAAGAGAAGAGAATTTCTTGGCATTTGGAGGTAATTATCAGGATTCGAATGTGCTGAGAAGTTAGGAAAGGTGATGTCCAAGAAAGGGCAATTGGATTTAATGATTAGGAGATTCTCGGAAAACTTGTAGAATGGAATTCTTGTGGATTGGTATCATTGGAAGCCAGATGAGAAGGGATTGACAAGTGACTAGTAAATAAGAAAATAGAGGTCATTTGAAGTAAATATGTTGTTGATTATGGTTACAAATCACATAACATGTATATCATCTCAAGTAATCCTCACAGAAACCCTCATGGCAGCCCTGAAAATAATTCATTAGACACTAATTTCTCTGTGTGTGTACACACACATGCACACACACACATATACACATATACACATGTGCATGTAGGTATATATGTATGTATGTATGTGTGTATAGGAATTGAGATTTACTGAGGTTAAAGAATACTCATAACTGAAACGGATACCCAGGTTGAGAAACAGATGCCTAAAATTACATAATTCTCAAAGTATATTTGTGCATGTGTATGTGTGTATATATGTGCATACATATGCAGTGTGTCTGTGTATACAGACACACAGATGGAATGCATATGCATGTTCATACGCATATACACACGTGTGTGTACATTGATATACATGTGCGTATAAACATATATAATGCACTGTGACTGTACCTATATGTAAGCAGGTATATAATATATACACACATGCATATCTATGTATATGTGTATATACGTGTGTATCTTGTGTGTATATATGTGTATACATGTGTGTATACATTTATATATATGCAATACACACATATATACATACATATATGTATATACAAGTATATAGATATACACACATATATACGTATGTGTGTATATATCTATATCTATATCTATCTATATCCATATTTACAAATAACTTTCAAAATGGACCTAGATATGACAATGCTTAGATAGAACTTCCATGCAAATGTTAAAATGTGTTTATCTTAACAAGTCATCCCCTACAGTTGAATCACATTTACAACATGAGCATTCTGGCATTCATGATTAGACACTCCCAGGGCTGTTACTTAATTTGTAAAATTTAGAATGTCACTGTTGTAATTGTCTTTGGTTTAAACAAGTGTTACAGCTTGGACCATTTAACTCATCAACCATTCAGGAAAATTACAAGCTCTATTCTTCCATATTACACACTAAACATACCCATCTCAAAATGATTTTACCCAAATATGAGTAAATCTCTTCTCTCTTATCTCTCCTCTTTTGCAAATGTTTTTGATTCATTAATTTCCTCCTCATCCTTCAGAAATTTTTTTGCCATAGCAACTGTTCTCCAACTGAACATAGATACCTATGGGTTTTCCTAGCATGTGTTCATTCTCTATTTTTCAGTCCACTAGAAGAATGTAATCAAAGTCAGGGAAGAGCCCCCATCTCTCTCTGCCCTCCATCTCCATAGAGGACATTTTACCACCTTGGAATACTTTCACTTCTTTCTGTTAGGAGCAGATTGCTATAACTGTCAGAGTACTCTTGGAACCACCATTTATTTTTCCCATTTTTTTCTTTGTTATGATTAACAAAGAAACAAATCTTTATTTATTTTATATATAGCACAAAGAAACATACAAGACTTTACTCCCATTATTTCCAGGGAATTATCTTCACTATATCACCTCAGTTTCTGTGGGAGAAGTCTCAAGACTCAGCTCACTTCCTCCACAGCATTGAATAATCTAAGTTCATATCTGGATGCTACAGGACAGATTGACAAGGCTTTCCACCAGGCTGGTGTCCCAAAGTTCACTCTCGAAGACATTTTCCTCCTTTATACTGCGAAGAATGCCAAACCCAGCCTGGTTTCTACCTCCTGGATTCCTGTAGCTCATTCTTTTTTGATCAGAGACTCCACTCCTTGCCACAAGAATAGGACAGAACAAAGAAAAAGGCTAGAACCCAAGCTCATTCTCAAAAGTCATATGGCCTAGAAGACACCATTTTAAAACAGTTTTCAATTTAACCAAAAAAACAAAGCCAAACAAAAATCCTTGGAGACACTATAGCACCCAGGAATTACCATATTTATGTTCATCAGGTTATTCTAAAATGCTTTATCTTTGAAAAAGAAAATGAAACTCATAAATATTTAATGCATTCCTAGCTTTGTGGTTTTGAAATATGATAATTTATTTCTGATTAATTAAAAAAACAGACTTGTAGATGTGGAAATGGAAGAAGAAAAAATTGTTAATAGTGCCTTAAGAGTAAAAGATAAATATAGATGACGTAGATAGATAGATAGATATAGATATAAGTGTATAGGTACAAATGCATGAGTATAGATGTAAAAATGGATATAGACATAGATAAAATGATAAAAACAGATATAATAGATATAGGTAGTTATAGATGGTTATGTGTATGGATGTAGAAAGAGATAGATTGACATGGATATAGGTAGATAGATATGAATATACATACACATAGATGATACATATAGAGATATAGTATATCGATATGAATGATATAGATGTAACTATAGATATAAACAATATCGACATAATAAATATATATATATATATCTATAGATAATGTTATTTCTAGATGAAATAGATATTTTAGATGTTATATATAACACAATCTATAGATATAACCTTTAATCTATTGCTATATGGAGATATAAATATTAATTAGCTAATTATGAAATATCTTAGACAGCTTTTTGAAAGTGATGGAGAGATGGAGCTTTTACTACTTATATAACCTGGCATAAGTCAGTTAGCCTAGCTGGACCTCAGTTTTCTTATCTGTAAAATGAGAGGGTTGGACTTAATAGCTTCTGCTTTCCTTTTCATTTCTAGATCTATGATTCTGTGTTTGCAAGCTCTATCAAGTTTATCAAAACAAAAGGATGGATGATAGATTGTATAGCTGTCATTCAAGGACATGACCTTATGACAGATATATTTAGAAATTCTGTGTTCACAGAGTTTCTTTATGAGGTCAGTTGTAAGCCGATGATTTTGTTTTGTTTTTTGGCCACGGCAACTCTTGAAGACAAAATACTGACATTAGAGGTATATTCTGCATTAGTGAAAGAAGTACCCATAACAATCAAATCAGTATTAAATAAATTGAAGTACTGAATAAATATTTTATATTTTAAAATTAATTATTTGAAAGGCTTTGGGGAACAGTACAATCGACTCATTACTTTTCTTAGTTAGAATGAAAGTAAAGATAAAAATATGTTGCCTTAATTACCTCACCTACCCATCCACCATTTTTGGAGGATGGGGAAAAATAGATATAGCTCCAGAATTCAATCAAAGCTGAAATTAAGTAATTCAGCTTTCTCATCCTTCAAGATCCCTCCACCCCAAAGCTCTGTCCTCTGACTAGTTGATTAGTTGTTGTCCTACGTTTTCATAGAAGACCAAAATGGGATCACAATATTGGAGTCAAGGTACAGTATTTCTGATGGTAGCTAATCAGATCTATACAAGCTCAGAATGCTCTTTCACAGATTGGGCACAAATAATCCATGGGAACATTTGGGATGGAGATGTCTTTAAATTTGTTCATCTCCCATTTCTTTTCAGCTACTGCAATTCTTCTTCACTCATAGAGTACAACACCTTCTTTGACACAAGTCTTCCTGAGCAGTCTTTCGTCAGCATCTCTCATGTCATGTGATCGATTGCAAAGTTCTTCAGAGAAAACTTAAGAGTGTCCTTGCGACACTTCCCCTGATTGGGAAGTTGCTCCTGAAGCCTCCATTTTTAGGAAATACCCAGGTCAGCCATACTCACTGCTTCCTTTCTCTCTCAGCTTCATTCCTGACACTTCCAGTACATTTTTCATTTTCCTTTTACGTGTTATCTTCTCTCATTAGAATATAAACCTTTTAGGTACATGATTTGTCTTTATTTTTGCTGGGATTTGTATTCCCATCATTTAGCAGAGAGTGCTTAGCACATGCTTAAGGACATTTGCCTTTAAGTTATTTGGGTGGTTTTTGTTTGTTTGTTTGTTTTGTTTTTGGATAGGCTACACCAATAAAACCAATAAAAACTATGGATAATGTAATTAATGAAAAAATAAGTTTATCTCATCCAAACAGGGTTCTGTGTGCATAGAGTTTCTTAGAATTCAGGTTAATTGTATTTTAATCACTCCTTTCCCTAGTTTCCCAAGTATATTGGTGCTGTGGTCTTATTCTTCATTTACTTCTTTAAAATGTTTCAGTGAAAGCTGTTTCCATGGGTTAGCACACTACGACCCAAATGCCATATCTGGCCTACCTCAGTGTGTGTGTGTGTGTGTGTGTGTGTGTGTTATGGCCCATGATCAAAGACTTTGTTTTACTTTTTTTTAATTATAAAAACACCCCTTGTTTTTTTTTTTTTTCCTAAGGTTGTAAGCTATACAAAAAGGGGTGGAGGGCCACACAAAGGAAGCACTGAGTTGGTGGGCTCTAGTTCGCCAGTGTCTAGATTTTATCCTGTCTCTATACTTTCTCTATTTGTCATTTTCAATAAATTAGCTTATAAGTTGCAAGAGAAGAATCTCCCTCTTTCTCATCAAATGACATAAAAAATGGGAAGGAATTGTACTCATTCTACTTAGACATATATTTAAGATTACACACTTAAGAGCTTCCTTTGGAAATTTTAGGATGAAATAGTTAGGTTTGAGTTTTTGTTTTGATTTTTGCTTGTTTTACAGGACTTGAGATTTCACTGGTGAAGGGAACTGGTGGTAAGGAAACTCCCTCTCTCAATGCATATCCATAATTATTCTGCAATTTATAGTTTTAATGATTTGTCTAGGATATAGAAAGTTTGAGAGACTTGCCCATAATCACAAGGACAGAATGAGTAAGTAACCTAAAGTGAGCTCTTCTTGACTCTAAAGCTGGCTCTCTAATCCTCTCAATTATGTTAATAATAACATTAGTAAAACAGTATTGTAACAAGATATCACTGTATCTGGAACAAAAACCACACATTCCATCCAGGGCTGGGAGCCAAATAAACTGTGGTAAAGATTCTCAGAAAAAGAAGGCAGTAAATTATTGGGTGGCATTGGGGGAGACTCAGCCCCTAATGAGCCAATTGGCAGATTCCTGTTTAAATTATATTTGCTATCTAAATAGCAGAGTACTTGTTTTTAATAATAGATTTTGATGAAGTCTGATTAGTAGAGGAATGGATATGGAGTAGTAATCTCTCCAGCAATAAGGAAGAGATGCCTTAGGGGAAGGGGCTGAAAGAAAGCTTCAAGTCAACCTCCATAAACCTCTCCAAATAAAAACTATTCCAGAAATCGACTGTTCCAATTCCTCTACTTTATAGTGGAGGAAACTATTCAGGTGGGGGAAGCGACTTACACAATTTTAAGAAGGAAGGTGGATTATTCAATTTTTTATGAAAATTCAGACTTAGCTTATGTTGATATGGAGTCACGTGGAATCCATTGGACTGAGACACAGCTGAAAGTGATTTGAGAAGCCACTTTGCCCCACTGCCTTATTTTGTGTAGGAATAAACAGTCCAAGAGTCCATATAAGAAGGAGAATTTGAACCATGGATTTTTGACTCTCAAACAGTTTTTCACTCAGGATATTGAAATTTGGCCTCTGAGGTATGTGATTGAGTTAAATTTACTTTCTCTGCCCCTCACACTCTGGACTCCGTCACCTATGTGCCTTGGTCATCTGTCTGACCACCATACTTGAAATATAGTTCCTTCAATAGTTCCTATACTCCCCTGTCTCATAGAGTGCCCCTCTTCCTTCAAGACACAGCTCAAGCTTCTTCTGCATGTAGTCTTTCCTGATTTGTACACAAGTTACTGCCTTCTCTTCCAAACTGTCATATTTAACTATTTTGCATATGTTTGTATTTATTCACTTTATATCTATAGAATATGTATTTTTCTGTGTATTTGTTGTCTGCCTCCATTAGAATATGCACTTCTCGTGACTAAAGATTATTTTTTTCTTTTCTTCCTTTCTTTTCTTTCATCTCTTACTTTCTTTGGTCCTCCTCTCTCTGTGTCTCTGTCTGTCTGTGTCTGTCTGTGTCTGTCTCTGTACCTCTCTCTGTCTCTCTCTCTGTCTCTGTCTCTGTCTCTGTCTCTGTCTCTCTCTCTCTCTCTCTCTCTCTCTGTCCCCCCGCCCCCACCCCCAAACACAGGGGAGAGGAAGTAAAAAAAAAAAAATCCTGAATGTTAATCTGTGACTTCATGAAACAAACCAAGAAGTTGAGGGAAGCCCTTGGGATATTCTGGTCCTAAACATACTTATTTAAGGGCATGTAATCCAGTAGCCTACTCTAGGTGGAGCAATATTCTTGATCCATGGAATATGAACTATGAATGACTCAATGTTCTCCTCTATCATCTCACTCCCACTGCTTCAAGGCTATGAAGAGACCAGTAATTATGGGCTGGGCCTGCCAGAGTTCAGATCTCTTCTCCTTTTCCACTGATTATGACTTCTACTGCCTTTCCCACTTGAACTAGGAACCCCAAATAGATAAAACCTAATGCAAAGCCCAACCACTTCCTTGGAATTGTCCAGAACCTCTTGGTGGTCACTAACATTATCCCATTACCAATTTCTGCCCCTTCCTTCTTCTTCCTTTAAGGTACTTAAGTACAGTTAGAGCCATATAAATTTCCCTACTTAAAACGGATTCCTTATTCAGGGTAAGTTTGATGACTGAAATAAAGTCCTAATTTCTCCTGTCTAGAGAGAGAGAAAGAAAGGAAGGAAGGAAGGAAGAGAGAGAGAGAGAGAGAGAGAGAGAGAGAGAGAGAGAGAGAGAGAGAGAAGAAAGAAAGAGAAAGAAAGAAAGAAAGAAAGAAAGAAAGAAAGAAAGAAAGAAAGAAAGAAAGAAGGAGGCAGAGGAGGAGAGAAGAGGAAAAAGATGTAACAGATGTGTGACATAAACACAAATAGGTTATTCATTAAATATTTACATTATTTTCTTTTTACTTCATAGTCTTTCCTCTCCTCTGTTTGTCCAGAGCAATTTTGTTTTCTAATAACTTTGAGCAGAAGCATAACTAGAAATTTGGGGCTCCCAAGCCAAATTTCAAAACTCTCATGTTCCTTTCTTAATTAAAAAATAAGCAACTGAGGACCCCCTGCATTACTGTGGCCACTTGAATGCTATTTAGAGTAACAGGATCTTTAAGCTAGAAGATAACTTGAGGGGGGAAATGGGTGTCATGATAGTGAAAAAAATATTGCACTGGAAGAAAAAGAGAGTGGGATTATGGAGCTACTAGGTTACTTTTTGTGAAGTACAATAAGTCCATATTCATCATTAAGTGCCTATTACATGTAAAGCACTTCATCTCCCTATGACTTCATTTGACCAAAGTTAAAATGAGAGGATTAAACTACATAATCATAATTATATCCATAATGATAAATACATTGATAATAAAGCTTTAAAGTTTGGTGAAGTGCTTTGTATATAGTAACTCATTCAATAGCCACAACAACCCATAGAGGTCATTGCCACTATTATATCCGTTTCACAGAAGAGGCTTCAGAGTAGCTAAATGGCTTGTCTTATTGTTCAGTTGCTTCAGACGTGTCTGATTCTTCATGACTCCATTTGGAATTTTCCTAGCAAAAGTACAGAAGTGGTTTACCATTTCCTTCTTCTGTTCATTTTACATTTGAGGAAACTGAGGCAAATAGAGTTAAATGACTTCCCTTGGGTCAGACAGCTAGTTAGTGTCTGAGGCTGGATTTGAACTCAGGAAAATGAATGTACCTGACTCTATCCACTGTGCCACCTAGCTGACTCAAATGAGGATCACTCTATTGGCAAATGTCTGAGGCAGGATTTAAACCCAGGTCTCTTTGAATTCAAATTTCTATCTACTGTGCCATCATTGATGTTTCCTCCCATTGTAATAGATATCCTTTTAACATCTAAAGATGGCTAAATAATGTCTTAAACAAACATCTAAATGAGCTGGTATTCTTAATCATCTGCATTTTCAGCATAACTTAATGGTGTGACATAAGTAAGCTCAAGATATATTAGGTTGTATTGAATGAGTACTAATTCAACAACAGGACGGTGCTAATGTCAGGACACTGAGGTAAGACCAAATCAGGAATATTGTGATCAGTTCTGATGGCCACATTTTGGAAAGGCATTAATAAACTGGACAACATTCAGAAGAGGGCACCCAGGAAAATGAAAGGTGTGGATTGCAGGCCATGTGAAAATTAATGGAAGAAACTAGCAATGTTTAATCCTGTTTTAAAGAGATGAGGATAGCTGTCAGCAAGTATTTTTAGGTTTGTTATGTGTTTGAGGAATTAGTCTTGTTATACTAGGGAAGAACTAGATTATACTAGTTATACTAGAGGGAAGAACAAAGAACCGTGGATGGATATGATGGAGTTTAGACTATGGGAGCCCCCTCGAACTCCCCTTGAATCTTCCTACTACATGAGGTGTTTTCCTGAGGCCATAAGCCTTTCATTATTGCTAGGCCCAAATCTCAAGGCTAGGTTACTCTTAACCTAGCCTAGCCCTCCATTGTCTGGCTAGTTTCCACCCTTGATCCTATCCAAGTGTCAATGCCCAAATCTGTTACCCTTAAACTAGCCTAGCCTTACATTGTCTATTATCTTCAGGTAACCTTCAGCTACTTCCCACCATTAATTCCATTCTCTTGGTTCCTGGAGTCTGACCTCAACCTAGTCCCATCAAGCTCTTCCTTAGACTTCTCCTCAAGGCCCTCCCTAAACCCCTCCTCTCATCACCCCAGGACCACCCTAGATCACTCCCACAATCTTTCTGTATGTAAGTCTCATCTTTCCTCCATGAAGGTACTCAGATTCCATCTACCTTAGATGGAAACTGGCCCAGTTGTGAAAAGGATTGTCACAAATGGTGATATTTCTTAAGACAACCCAATATGGTGAATGTAATAAACTTGGTCTTTCTTTGGCTTTGAGAAAGCGTGAGTTGAATTCATTCAAGCAGAACCCAGTGTGTTGGTATTTTGAGGTCTTGAGCACCCGTAAAAACATATGGTTCCCTGACCTCATCAGATATTGCAAAGTTGACTGTTTAGACTTGATGAGGCAAGTTTTCTCTTTTAGATTAGGATGGATTGTCTTAGGAAGTTCCCCTTCTTGGGAAGTTTTCGAGTAAAGGTTGGATGACTGTTTTCCTTCTCGAAGTCATTTTTCCAGGGGTAGATTAGACAAGGTTGTCACCAAAGTTCTTCATTTTTCTTTTTTGGAATCAGAAATGCTGTGATTCTGTAGACACTCTCTGCGTTATCAGTTTCATCTTTTCAATTTGTATGAATCTTTAATTCATCTGGTATTCATAACTTTCCACTTTAAAACTTTACATATCCCAAGAGATGGATATTTTACAACCATCTTTTCAGAGACTTTTTCTATGTTTTGCCTGCATTTCCTTTCCACCTAAATATACCAAATGCACATGAATAATTAACTTTGAACAGATTCTTATCTTTAGCAAAGGGAGTTATCTTCCCAAATCATTAGAGATAAGCTAAAATGGGATATTCTACCTCAACCAAGTCCTAAAATGATGTCTTTACAACTATTTTAACAGCATCTTCTCAACAGTCCTTAGTGGATTCATGGAATCTTGGTTTGATTAACAACTGCAAAATAAGTAACACTCTCCTCCCATATTTTCCATGTCCTTTGTCTTTTTTTTTCACTCCCCATTAGAATGTAAATTCCTTGTGGGCAGGGACTGCCTTACTAGCTTCTATTTGTGTCTTTCATATTTAATATAGTTCCTGGCACAGACAAATGCTGAATAAAAGCTCTATTATCTGACTTTCTGCCCATCTAACTGTGTTATGTATATATGTATATATGCATATATAGTTATATTTGGAGTCAGGATGGCCTGGCTTATCTTCTTCCTCCTGATATGTACTGGTTGCATTGTTATACTTGTATGATTACAAGACTTAATGAGGTTCCTCATCTGTAATATGGAAATAATCCTGATGAATACTCACCTTTGAGTCTGGTTATAATGGTCAAAGGAAATATTGTGTGTACAGCAGCTAGGTACACAGTGAATAGAATGCTGGACTTGGAATTGTGAAGACCTGTATGACTTCTTTTTAAAGCACTTATTACCTGTATGATCACGGTCAAGAAAAATAGGAGAAAGCATTATGAACTGATGCAGAGAAAGGAAAACAGAATTAAGAGATCAACTTATACAATGACTTGTGTCATTTCAGTAGTGTCCAACTCCTTCTGACCCCATTTGGAGTTTCCCTGGCAAAGATACCAGAGTGGTTTGCCATTTCCTTCTGCAGCTCCATTGAGGCCCAGCACTCCATCCACTGCATCACCTAGCTGCTCCTATAATGACTATTATAGCATAAAAATAACACTAAAGGGAAATTACATTCAGATCAAACACAGTGACCAATCTTGGTTCCAAAGGACAGTGGAATAAACATGTCACCTTCCTTACCATAGAGTATTGAGAGATTATGCAGAATGTTGAAAATTCTGGTTGATTGATTTTACTTAGCTGTTGTTATTGCATAGTGGGATTAGATTGGGTGAGGGTAGAATTTAGGGAAATGACTAAAATATTTAAATAGATCAGGGATCTCCTAATTATGTATTTGTAGATAGAGATTGTAGCCATCCATGCCAGGCTGCTTTATGTGACTCTTGTTCATGTCCATCACGAATTTCTCCAAAAGAGTTCAACCTGCTAAGTTAGAGGTCATCTTTCCTAAAATGAAGTATACTTGTCTTATAAAAACAAAAGATATCAACAGAATTTTGACAAAATATTATATTGACTCCTTGTCTTTGGAATCCAAAATCCTTAACTCTCACTGTCAGGAGTTGGGGGGTGAGAAGGCAGAGTTTACACAAGTCATTGGTCCTTTATTTCACAAGTAGCTTCCTTATTACCATTTGTTCCTTATACTTTCTTGGGATCACACAACCAGTAGATGTCAGAGGCAGGATTTAAACTCATAACTCTATTTATTCCACCTTGCTGCCTCAAAAAATATTTTAGAAAAAAAAAAATTGCTGTACATGTGTGTGTGTGTATGTGTATTTCTATGTATCTCAGGTGTAAAGTACACAAACCCTCATTGCCACTATAGCTCAATAGGCTACATGGACTCATTGTGATAAAGGAATATACCAACCAATATAATTGAGCAAGTGAACTAAGTATTCACCAATGACTCCATGACACAAAGTGCCCAGGTACATCTTGTTGGATTTTAGCACTCTTTTGATTCAAAAGTTCCACTTAGAAAACCTAGAGCAGGGGTGGTGAACCTGCATGCTCAAGGCCACATGTGGCCTTCTAGGTCCTTGGGTGCAGCTTTTTGACTGAGTCTAAGTTATACAAAACAAATCTTTTTTTTTCATTCTTCATCATTATTTATTTAATATTGTCAGTTTTCAGCATTGATTTCCACAAGAGTCTGAACTGCAAATTTTCTCCCCATTTCTACCCTCCCCGCTGCCGCTCCAAGAAGGCATATATTCTTTTTATAGTTTAATTTTTATTTAATATTTTTAGTTTTCAGCATTGATTTCCACAAGATTTTGAATTACAAGTTTTCTCCCCATTTCTACCCTCCCCCCCCACTCCAAGATGGCATATATTCTGATTGCCCCATTCCCCAGTCTGGCCTCCGTTCTGTCACCCCACTCCCCCCGATCCTGTTTTCCCTTCCTTTCCTGTAGGGCAAGATAGATTTCTATGCCCCATTGCCCGTATGTCTTATTTCCTAGTTGAATGCAAAAACTTTTTTTTTGAACATCTGTTTTTAAAACATTGAGTTCCAAATTCTCTGGCCTGTTCCCTCCCCACCCACCCTCCCTAACAAGGCAAGCAATTCAACATAGGCCACATGTGTATCATTATGTAAAACCCTTCCACAATACTCATGTTGTGAAAGACTAACTATATTTTGCTCCTTCCTATACTATCCCCCTTTATTCAATTCCTCCCTTGACCCTGTCCCTTTTCAAAAGTGTTTGTTTTTGATTGCCTCCTCCCCTATCTGCCCTCCCTTCTATCTTCCCCCCTTTTTTTATCTCCTTCCTCCTTCTTTC
>CM053623.1:187754705-187777257 GCA_028646595.1 Phalanger gymnotis
GCCCTACAAGAAAGTAAGGGAAAGGGGGATGGGAGGGGAATGGGGGGACGGAGGGGAGGGCAAACTGGGGAACAGGGCAACCAGAGTGTACGCCATCTTGGAGTGGGGGGGGTGGAAATGGGGAGAAAATCTGTAATTCAAACGCATGTGAAAATCAATGCTGAAAACTAAACATATTAAAAATAAATTTAAAAAAAAACTGCAAAAAAAAAAAACAAAAAACAAAAAACAAAAAAAGAAATGAGAAGCAAGTTGGTTTCAAAAAAACCTAGGAAGACTTATATGAACTGATGCATAGTGAAGTGAGCAAAACTAGGAGAACAATGCACACAGTAACAGCAGTATTTTATGATCAACTGTGAATGACTTAGCTTGGTCCAAGAAAATTCCAAAGGACTTATGATGAAAAATGCAATCCACCTTCAGAGAAAAAAAAAATGATGAAATCTGAATGAAATAGACTTTTTTTAACTTTTTAAAAAATTTTGCTATTTTCTTTTGCAACATGACTAATGTGGAAATATGTTTTAGATGTTTGCACATGTATAACCCATATCGAAGTTTTTGCCTTCTCAAGGAAGAGGGATGGGAAGGAAGAAGGGAGAAAATTTGGAATTCAAAAAAATAAATATATTAAAATTTTTACTTGTAATTGAGAAAAAAATAAAATAAAAGAGGAAAAAATCAAGTACTAAAGTGTGTGTATGCTTAGATATATGCATTGAGATATATATATACATATATATCCCTCTCTATTTATATATGTATATGTGTATATGTGTATATATATATATATAATTGAACTATGTATATATGTGTATGTATGTCATATACATACACACACACATATATATATATATACACACACATGCATGTATGGCTTCATGTACTGAACACAGGGGAAATAGGAGTTAACTGTCATATACATCTGAATCCTGGATTTGGTTCTATTAATTGTTAACTAAACCCAGGCTACAAGTAGATTTTTGACTACAAGCTATCATGCTCACTAATGACAAGCTTAAAGTTCAGCATGAAACCTAACATTTCTCAGAAGTGAGATTTCCATAAGGGTCTACTCCTTCAACTATCTGTGCCCTTAGTTGTGTGGTTTATAATATCCAAAGATTTATGTGTGTATAGCCGTGTTTACCTTTTTTTCTTCATAGGATTTGAAGACCTGAAGATTGTAACTATATTTTGTGAGGATATGAGTGTATGTGTTCATTGAACTTGAGGATGAAGAAAGGAAGAAGTAAAGAGAGGAAGATGGAAGAAAGAACAGAAGGAAGGAAGGAAGGAAGGAAGGAAGGAAGGAAGGAAGGAAGGAAGGAAGGAAGGAAGGAAGGAAGGAAGGAAGGAAGGAAGGAAGGAAGGGAATATTAGTTTCAATAAAATTCACTTCTTGCAAATAATTTCCAGAAAATAGACAAGGATATGTATCATGTAGTATGTCTGCTAGCTAAATTCATTGCATTCCTAGGACTGTTTTTTTTTCTTTTCAGCTTTTAATGCTTTGACAATATCAACACTTAATTCCAGGGTGTCACTATGGTTCAACACTAAATTCAGCAGTCTCACTCTGACCTTCAAACTATGCCTCTTGTCATAACCCTATCAAAAACTCAGGCAAGACTCCAGAAACATTATGCCTTTTTCATCTATTACATCCTGATACTTCCAAAGGCTTCTTCTATTTTACTAAAGATTTATGAACTTGCACTCTTGTATTATCTCTGGTTTCTGTATGCCTTCCTTCACTTTTAGAATATGCTTACATGAGTTGATAACAGTACTTGTCAGTGGCATCCTCATGAAAAGAAGGGTGTGGGTACACTTTGGAGGACTTCTTGCTTCTCTGGCCTAGTGCCAATTAGATAAGCTGCATACAGGTCATATTACCAAGGTATGAGTGCCAACTCCCCTCAAAAGCACAGGTGCTCATATGGCCCAAAGGATGAATGGGTTTATTTATAGAATCATTTTGTCTCTTTTGTTTTGGACTGGACCAATGATTTCCTTGCTATAGAGAACTCAAGGGGAAAGAAACAATATCTACCCAATACTGATCTGTAACTATAGCTACCTTATAACTTACATTCTTGAAAAGTTGCCGGAGCCATTCAGATGTGATGTAGCTTGCCCAGAGTTACATGGTCAGGGACAGACCTTGACCTTGGGTCCACCTGACTTTAAAGCCAGTTCTTTATTAATTATGCCATTCTGCCTCTAAAAGTTAAGGGGAAAAAATAAAAACTATTTCTGAACCTACAAATATCCCTCAATGAAAAAACTTATCTCAGAGCCCTATGTAGTTTGTTACTGAAAGTAATACCTAGAATGGAGGGGGGGTGGCATTCCAAAAGGGCTGCTCTAGGAGTTTTTCTCCTTTCTATGTCACTGTTCGCTTCCAGTATTGTACAGCTGGGTTTTTTTTGGGGGGGTGATTCTTATGGTTTTTTTTTTCATTTCTTCACAAGTATCTAAGGAGCACATTGAATAAAAGCCTTTGAGTCAGGGAGATCTGATCTCAAATCCTACCTCTGATACTTACTAACTGTATGACCCTGTGCAAATCACCTAACTTCTGTATGCTTCAATTTCTTCATCTGTAAAATGGAGAAGAAATAACAATCAGGACAAGTTTGAAAAGTATACTTTGAATATATTATGTACTTTGTCTTTTCAATATCAAAGACAAAATCTCACCCTCAAATATTTTTGAGCGTTTGTGTTTTCCACTATTAAAGGGGGGCAAAACATTCTGAATTTAATAAATTCACTGTTCCACGTATAATACTGTTCTTCTAGTATGCAATGTATATTAGAATGGTCATTTTGTTTGGTGTTTGTTCATTTAGGAATAAAAATAATACTGTTTGACTCCTTTGGGCCCCAGCTTCCTCATACGTTGAAAAAGAGATGGTTGTACTGCGTGCCCTGTAAGGTTATTTACATTAATAAAACCCTATCATTCCACTAAATTCCATTAATTTGTAATTAAACAAAACCTCAGCTATTATGTGTAAGTTCTTTAACTGACATTTTGAGAAATACGTTGAAGAGCATTAAGATTTTATGAGCAGCAGGAGCAAGAATTAGGGATATAAGCTGCACATAATAGATTTGTGGTTTCATATGCAATCATCTCCTTTTTTAATTCTTCTGTTATTGAAATGCTTATTTTATTTCATAAAATAAATAAATGTTTTTTTTAAATTAAAAAGATGAGACCAGATATTGATCTTCAAGAGAGAAAGTATGGGTCAAGGAGAATAGTAGGACTGAAGTCAGAGGACTTGGGTTCGAATCCTATCTCTTTATTGCCTATGTGATCTTGAGCATGTCATGTAACCTAGCTAGGCTCATCTGAGAAATGAGAGGGTTTGTACTAGATGGCTTCAGATCCCTTCCACATCTAGATCTATTCTCTATTCCATAGGATTCTATAGGATTAATTCTATAGGATTAAGTTCCCATGATTTCTTAAAGGAATGTATTCAGATATCCAAGGTACAGTAAATTATGCTCATTCTAAAAGCCATCCATTCATCTAACTATTTGCACAAGGTGAGTCAAGACATTTAGACTTAGTGGCTAGCTTTTACTAACTAATCACGTTACTTTGGACAAGCCAGCTTCGCTCTCTGGCCTCTATTTCTTTTATATAATAAGAGGTTTGGACTACATAATCCTCAAAATCTCTTTGAACTTTAACTCTTTATTATTCTATGTATGCAGAACATATCCCCAATGATAAATTACTTATCCTATTTAGAAGGTATTTCTTGCAAGTTAAAGAGATTTACTCTTATGAGTCAAGTTCATTTCATTTAGTTAGTAAGTTACCGTTTAGCACTTAAGAGAAGACATTATCTTTTCAAAACTAATCATAGTTTCCACATTATTTATGGTACACTAGAAAGAGAATTGATTGGAGTCAGAACATCTGACTTTGAATCATACTTTGATATTTATTTTGTGTATGATTTGGGGCAAGTTGAAATAGATGGACACTTGCCTCTTTTCAGCTCTAAATCTATGATTTTATGATCTGGGGAAATTGTATCTATTAAAAAGTCTCTTATATCACTATAGAGGTCTAAGCTGAATATTAGAACTAGTTTTTAAAACTTTTTTTTCCTCTCTCTTTATAATAGGCATTGTACCAAAGAATATCTCAGTCAGCAGATATTCTACTTAAAGAGATACTTGAGTATTCAATGAGCATTGTAAAAAGGTTCTTAGTTAAAATGTTGTGAAAGTTATTTAAGTGCCTACTTTAAAAAGTCATATTTCAAGACTATGACTTTTGACAGCTGTGAAATAACAATGTAATTGCATCATAACTGTGAAATATGACTTCTTTCTTGCTTGTGGGAAGTGAACATTTTGCTGATTCTGACATATAGACAACAGCTTCAGGGCTCCACTTGTTTCTTGATTAATTAAGTCACCGCATTCACCTTGTCGAATTCATCACCACCTTGTCCCCAAAAGGAGATGAGCAGTTAGATATCCCCAATTTGTTTTTTGAAGATTCCAAGCATACGGTCACCTTTTCAAGAACACATTCTTGCATGTAATTAATCTATATAGGCCACCTATTTTGTCATTTTATGCCTGGCAATGATTATCCTGATATGAAGGCAGCTTTCACAATATTGAAACAGTATTTACTTGTATTCTCACCAGGAATAGAAACTCCTATCTAATGGAAATTAGAGTGACATGAAGACAGAAAGGAAGCAATGTGTGGGGGAGGGGAGGAATGCACTCCTTCATTCACTTTCGTCCTTACTTCCTTCCTTTCTTCCCTCCTTCCTTCCTTCCTTCCTTCCTTCCTTCCTTCCTTCCTTCCTTCCTTCCTTCCTTCCTTCCTTCCTTCCTTCCTTCTTTCCTTTCTTCTCTCTTTCCTTCCTTCCTTCTTTCCTTCCTTCTCTCTTTCCTTCTTTCTTTCTTTCTTTCATCAGATTAAATTGTTTAATTAGATGTACTTCTTATTGACAGAGGAAAAAAACACAAGATATTTATGTTAATTTGTAGTCCTTATAAGCAGTGATTTTGACTCATATGGTTGGAGAATGGTGCCCATTGTCCAAAGTGTAAATACGACCTTTTTGAACTTTAGCACAATGCCTATCTTCTCCTATAATGTAAAGAATCATCTCCCTGTACAGTGTTGGAAATAAAATGAGAAGGTACTCTGATGCCAAAAAGTTTGAAAAAATACTCCCCTAAAACCATGAAGATCTGAAGAAAGTATCCCTTTATTGTTCCTTACCTTTTCATCTCAAAACTCTTCATCATGACAATAAAATTAAATCATAAAGTTTGTCTATTATGCTATTGTTGCTATTTCCATTTTCCTCATCGTATATTCAATAAAGTCCAGATAGAAGCTGGCTATACGAAGTTTTTTATCAAATTTACCAATAATCAAGTGATTATCCCACTATCATTTTGTGTTTATGGTTAATGCTTGGTCGATGATAGTACAAGCAAAATTTTTTTTAGTTGAGTGAAAGTATCAGGATGCAAGATCATCTTCTGTAAGAACACTAAAAACATCGATAGAAGACTTGATTGTTTTTGTTCGTGATGATGAATATGGGGATGATGATGATGGTAATTAGGGAGAGCAGCAGCAGTAGTAGTAGTGAGCAATGCTTTAAAAAAATGCAACATGGTTACAAAAGTAATAGCCATCATTTATGTAGCACTTTAAGGTCTGCAAAGTTCATCACAAATATTAACTCATTTGATCCTCACAACACTAATGACAAGTTGATGCTATTATTATCATCCCCATTTTATAACTGAGAAAATAAGCAGACAGGGTGAGTGACTTGCCCAGGGTCACACAGCCTCCTAGCCAGTGAAATATCTGAGGCTGGAGTTAAAGATCATTTCCGCTAGAGTTAGAAAGTGAGAATTTGATTCCCAACTCCAACCCTTACTGTCTTTTTTTACCTTGGTCAAGACATTTTTTGAGCTTTAATTTCTAAATGTGGAAAACATAAAATTTCCACTGCCTATATCACAGTGTTGTTTCTTGAAAAGCATTGTAGTATAGTGGGAATTGTTGGAGTTAGAGAGGAGAAATCTTTGTTCCAAAATTACCTTTAACATCTGCCAGTTTTGTAGACAAAAAATTGACCTCTTGAAATTAATTTTTCCTTAAATGTAAAACATGGATAATCACATATATAACACGTATTTAACTGGGTTATTACGAAAGTAGAACCTGGTGGTTTCTCTCTCCTAACAAGATATTCCTCTCAGAGAATGGCTACCCCATAATTAAGACCAACTATTGGCTTTTGTTGTTGTTGCTGTTGAGTTCTGTCTAACTCTGACCCCATTAGTTTTCATTTTGGTTTTTGTTTGTTTTTGTTTTTGTCTTTTTTGGCGGGGGGAAGATACTAGAATTGTTTCCCATTTCCTTCTCCAGCTCATTTTACAGATGAGGAAACTGAGGCAAGCAAGATTAAGTGACTTGCTCAAGGTCACACAGCTAGTAAGTATCTGAGGCAAGATTTCAAATCAGGTCTTCCTGATTCCAGACGTAACACTCTATCTACTGTGCCACATAGCTGCCCATCTGTTGCCTAGATATCCTCAAACAATATCATGTGCCATGTTTAGTATTTAGTATGTTATGCTTATTATATTTTATATACTATATTTATTATATTGTATTTAGTATTTAGACCATCAGTAACTCAATAATTGCTTATTAAGCACCTATTCTGTGCCAGCCACTATGCTAAGCACTGGGGACACAAAAAGAGGCAAAAAAAGAAACAGTCCTTACCTTCCAGGAGCTTACAATTTAATGGGAAACCACAAACAGAAATATATACAGACAAACTGTGCACAAGAAAAATAGGAAATAATTAACAGAGGGAAAGAGAGACTAGAATTGAGGAGCTGAGAAAGACACAGAGCACAATTAGTTCAAAGCAAAGATATTTAATTAAATGGGCTAGTAAGTAGCAACAGAGTGTTTACTCTTGAAATCTGGGATACATTCTTCCACAAATATAGACTATGGTCATAGGAAGAGAAGACAGCTACAGGCAACTCCTATGCACATATGCAAGGAATAAGTATAGTCCAGGCAATGATCAAATACCCTCTGCCCTAATTTACTCCTCTAGTCCTCTTTCTTCTCTTGAGTCAATAAGTAGGTGGTGAAAAGGGCAAAGAGACAGAACTAAGTACAAAGTTCAAAGTCATTGTCTCTTTTACCTATTTAGTCCGCATTCTTGGTCCTTTCATATGTGGAAATGGCCAGCCAAACTCTTATGGGATTTCACACAGATCCTTACCCAATGTACTGTAAGTAACTTTAAAGAACAATATAAATTTCAGTTTTTATGAAGGAAAAGTATTTATTATCTGCAAATAATATGTAAACACAAGTTATAATTAATAAAATGTCTAGAATAGAGTTAAAAAGAGAAAGAGAAACATTTCCTAGTTTCATGCTTCAATACTGCACCATATACTCCCACAATTCACTAAGAGCTACTGTTTCCTTGCCTTGTGTTTTCAGTTTCTTGTGATAGGTAGGCTTTGTGACATTCATCCAAATTGGAATAATATTATAATTTATACAACTATTAATTACAAGAAGTTTACTTATCTACAATTGACTGACTTGATTTAGGTGCATGACTGTGGAAGTCAAGTCATTAACCGATCTAGCATTCATAGAAAAAGATTAAGTAACCCATCTCCTTAGATTAATACAAACTTTAGATACAAATCACAGCATATTAAGTTCAGTAATGTTATTATCATATGAAGAATGCAAATGTCACTGATTCATATTTTCTCATTCATTCCATCAGTACTTTCAATTTGGAGAGGAGAACATTAATTGCAGACATTTTATAATTACATGGTAGCTTCTTAGAATTACAGTAAAATAAAAGTGATTTTTTTTCACAGTATGTTATAATTAAGCTTTTCATCTTGAAAATAAAGCTTGATGTTGTAGGGTCATTTTCAGTTTGAGTCATTCCACTTTCCTAGAATAAAATCAGTGGAAATTTTCAATTTTTATAGGAGATACAGTTCAGCAAGAAGTCTGCCTGAAATATGTGTGTGTATAGTATATACTGTGTGTATTGAAAGATGGATGAATGTACATATGTGTATGTGTGTTTGTCCATTTAAATTATTTCCTTGTAGCAATATGTTTCAGACTGGAGTTTGGGAAATGCAATGAAAATTGCTTTCTAGTAAAATATTTAAGCCCAGACAGCCTTAAGGAGGAGAATACTTCCGTAAGAAGTCACAAAGGTCATCATGGTAAGATGTTATCCAGAGTTCACTGAATCTGTAAGAGGAAAGATTCTCTAAAGAGAAAGATCACAAAGCAGTCTTTAATGCAACACTTAACCTCAAATGATTTAATTAAAATATAATAATTATTATAATAGCCAACGTTTATATAGCATTCCCTATGTGCCAGGCATTGTGCTAACTGCTCTACAGTTATTATCTCACTTGATTCTCCCAATATCCCAACATCCTTGGGAGGGAGGTACTAAATCTTCATTTTACAAATGAGAATACTAAAGCAAACCAAAGTTAAGTGATTTGCCCAGGGTCACACAGCTAGTAGCCAGATTGAATTTACAGCTTCCCAACTCCTAGTAAGGTACTCTATCCACTGCACCACCTAGTGTAATCAGTCATGGAATTGGAATGACCTGGATTGAAGTTCTTCCCTCTAAAGCATTATAGGTGTCTGATGCTGGACAAGTGACTCAGCCACTCAATCCTTTTCTAATGTTATAAGTTGAAAAGAAGGGGCTGAAATTCACTCAAGGAAAGGACTATTTGAATTTTGTCTCTGATTGCCTATCACTTAACACTGTACTGGGCAGATAGTTCTTCCTTTTTTAATAAATATGTGTCGTATTGATTGAGTAGAGAGAATTCTCCAACTGGGAGCTACTTATAGTAATGAAATCACAGGTACGCTGAAAGTTCACATAGTAGATGATGGTTGGAAAAAGCTTTCATCTCCTGATTATGGAGTTAGAAAGAGCACTGTTATTTCTTTTGATATGATCTATTCATTGACTTATGTGGCACTTTGTTCTAGTCATAGGCTCATATGATCACAGATTTAGGACAAGAAGGAACCCTAGAGGTCATTTAAACTGATAGCTGAATTTTAGAGATTATGAAACTTAGGTACAGAGAGATTGTGACTTGTCCAAAGTCATATACATAGGAAAGGATAGAGCCAGGATATTATTTCTAATTCTGCAAATAGGTCACTTTTTCCATTGCACCATGATTTTCTCCAAGCTATCTTCCTCACTTTGCAATGTTCCTCCCAAATTTCCATCCTTGTGTGTACTTACCATAATTTGCTAGAATAAAATGAAAAGATGCCATTAAGGAAAAATATTTAGGGCATATGGGAGAGAGAAAGATTAATGGAGCTGAGCAAGCAAATGAGAACTTTAGTCTACATTAGTAGTCATTAAAAAAAATATTACTTATCAACCTGACCTGATCCAACAGGAAAATGTTTATCCTTATTCTAGTCTGATTATAAATACAGGAGCTTGAATACTGAGGATCAATCAATGAGGAATGTGGTATGACCCATATTGCTTTTCAGTTCTTTCTGTCATATGTGACTATTCATGATTACATTTGGGATTTTCTTGGCAAAGATACTAGAGCAGTTTGCATTTCCTTCTTCAGCTCATTTTACGGACGAGGAACTGAGACTAAAAGGATTAAGTGACTTGCCCAGGATCACATACTCTAAAGTGTCTAAGGTCAGGTTTGAACACAGGTTCCTTGATTCCAGGTTGTGTTCTATCCACTGCACCACTCAACTGCCCATATTAAATACCATTTAGAGAGGATTGTATCATCTGGTATCAAATTACCTGAGAATTCTTGATAGTTTGATGTTACAAAATAGTTTTAAAATTATTGTTATGAAATTAACAAGCAAAACCATTTGAATATACAAAGTAGAATAAAAACAATGGCTGAATATTAAACTCTAAATATTTGAAATTTTTTATAAATACATACTACATTTAAAATGGGAGTGACAAAGTTGCTTTATATGTGTCTTCTTTTAAACCATTTTTGGTTTCGTCTAGGTGTTTTTAAAATATTTACTTGATGTCACTTTCTTCTGGCATTTCTCTAACAGTTTATTAATTTAAGTTGGCCCCTTCACTATAAGCCCTCTTTTGTAACAAGCATAGTCAAACAAACCGACTCAACATACTGTTTGTGTCTGCAAATGTATGCCTCATTCTGCACCTGCACTCTCCCACTTCTTTTCCAAGATGTGTAAAAGATGTTCCATTAGCCCTCTTCAGAAACCATGGTTGGTCTTTATATTAAACTGAGTGTCAAGTCTTTCAGAGTTGTTTACATTTATATTATTGTGGTCATTGTGTAAATTGTTCCTCGGGCTCTGTGCATTTTATTCTGAATAATTTCTTACAGAACTCCATTTTTTAACCCATCCTATTTATCATTTGTTGAAGACAACACTATTTCAGTACAGTCATAAGCCATAATTTGTTCTGCCATTCTTTAACTCATGGCTATTTTCTATGTTCCAGTTCTTTGCTACCTTTTTTTTGGGGGGGGGGGTATGAATGAGTCCTTTTCCTCTGTCTTTATCCTCTTTGAGATATATTCAAAATCATGTCAGTCAGTCAATAAACATTTAGCAAGCACTCACAATTTCCCAGACACTTTGATAAGCTCTAGTGATACAAATTCAAATATGGAATTTAGAGTCTAATGGGAGAAGACAACATAGAAAAAAGGAGCTGAAAAGGGAGCAGGAGAAGGAAGCATGGTGGAGTTACAGAGAATGGTGGGTGACTGGTCTAGGGCCCTTCTCCAAAATGGAAGTTCTAGGAATAACTCATCAAGGGGGAAAGGGTCCTATTGGAGCAGTTAGGAGGTAGCTGAAACCATGGCTGTGTTCATTCTTTAGTACTAGTATCACTGGTCAAAGATTATGGACAGTTTAGTGCCTACTTAAAATTCCGAAACACTTTCAATAATGTTTGGACCAACGGTCTTTGAGGTATATTTCCAGTTCTAAGTTGCTAATACCATGATCCTTAAGCAATAAGATTATAAATAAGCAGTACTAGTGACCAACTTACATCATATGTTTCACTAGCATGTAAGGTCAAGGAGGGCAAAAATTGGTTTCACCATCTGTATTTTTTTCACCAGTCTTGCATAGTTGCTTAATAAATATTTGATAAATTGAGTTTAACTCGCCATTTGGATTTATCTTTTTTTTTCATTAAGCATTTGTTTTATGTCCATCCTACCTCCATGCCCACTGTGGCAAAGAGGAAAGAAAACAAAATTCTTGTAACAAATATGCATAATCAAGCAAAGCAATACCCCTGACTGATCATATATACAAATGGATGTCTCATTCTGCATCTTGGTCCAAATTGATTATGGGATTTATCAAAGATCACAAGTGGTTATTTGCAGGAGCAAGATTTACCCCTAGGTTCTCTGAATCTAAGTCCAACATCATTTCCACCCTACCAAGCTGGATGTCAGTGTAAGATAAAAAAAAAGGAGTTAATTGGATCAAGCATCTTTAAAGGTCTGTCAGAGCTCTAAATCTCACAATGTTGTAACCGTATGGACTGAAGCCTGCTTAAGGATATCCCTGCCTGATCTTACTGCAAATCACACTCAATGCAGTAAAATTTTACCTTTCCCAATTTCTTATTTTTGTCTAACTGATAAGAATGAGTGTTACTAGGACATCAAAAGCCTTATTTTTTAAAATATTGGAGAACATTTGCAATGCTCTCATTTTGCATATTTTCCTACTTTTTCTACATAACTCAGGTATCTGTATAAAAATATATGTATACACATATACATGTACAGACATCTCTTCCAAAATTGGTTAGTTTTCTTGAACTGTTGTTTTCCTCTCTTTATTTATTGTTCCTTGTTTAAATGAATGACTTTCTTGGAAGAAGAGATGAAAAGGGAAGGACTACATTGCCAGATGGGCATGGCATGAAAATAGGTTTATATGTGTGTACGTATATTTATATGTGTGTACATATACAATATATATATATGCATATATACACACATACACATATTGCCATATATAAACCTAGATAATGTGTGTACATGTATGTATGTATGCACATACAAATATCTAGGCATATATTTAATTAGAAATATATAAATATTTTTATTTTAAAATGTTTAAGTACATATATGTATATGTATTTCTATGTATGTATGTATATATGTGTATATATATACATATATATATATATATATATGTTCCACCCCAGAATAAAACTCATTACCATGGAAAATGTGACAAAGAAATTTCAGCCTGCTTACTGTGGAAGCGTTTTCTGAATACTTGAAACAGCTGGCTGGTAATAGACAGATTTTCAAATCAAACAATTAAAAATTCTCTAATATTAGAACTAATACCATCGTCTGGAAGGGAATATTTGTAGAGCAAGCAAGTTTGGCCAACCATGTTGCAAGCACTTTGTTATGGGGCCACAGTTTGAGTACAAAAGGTTTGTTTTCTCTGTGGTACAGGCAACACAACCTCTTTTTCACTTCAGGCAATCCCAGTTGTTGTTTGCCTTTATCTGATAGCACTGAATGCCAATGAGGAAAGCAACTATAACAAATGTTTCTCTTTGAGGTGGGCATTCAGTGGTAACATGCACAGCTGTATTTTCAGAGAGAGTTAACAGGGGACTAGAGCTCTGCAAATATTGAAGCAGACCAAGCAAGCTGCTTTTTCTGTTTCAATTCTATGGGGAAAATGACTTGAAACCAAATGGATACTCAACTCTCTGGTGCTTTATTTAATTTATGGCTAATTACAAAGGTGTGATGCAGATGGGATGGAAAGCTCTATCTTCTTATTCTACTATGGATTTGCAAACCATTTGATACATAAGGCTGCTGGAGGTTTCCAAAAAGCAAGCTATTTCATTTTTCTGCATACATATGCCTCTGTCCTGACTCTGGTGAAACAGAAAAATTGAAAGTAGGAAAATGGAACATCAGGATCAGAGGGGAAGAAAATGGCATCAGTTTTAAAAACAAAAACCAAATAAAATACCTACCCTTTCAAAAAGAAGATGATTATGACTGTAAATAAGTTCTCCGAACTTCTCATACTAACTTTATTGTATTTCCTTAAGGTATATTTTTCGCAGAGCAGACCATGCTTAAGCAAGTGTGATTTAAGCTTTCAAATAAGAATATTCAATGGGTAGGACCAACCAGGAAATAATGATGACCTATAATCCAAAAAGTTTTCAGCCCTTCCAGTTATGGAAATATGACAGAACTCTGTGGGAAAAAACAATGTAAGAAAAAACCAGCACAGCTTGTTATAGGTATAGGAAAACAGATACAAAGGAATAGAATTTTAAATACAATTAGGCACCTTGATCTTTTTCATGTCATACTGTATGTGTTCATCCAGCTAACTTATAGTCTCTCTTTGAAACTATATCAAAGTCCTACAATTGAAGGGATTCTCAGAATATATCTATGCTTCAAAGCTCTGATGTATGTTTTCAAGTGTGTCTTATATGAGTTTATCATAATTGATAGTCCTTTTCTTAAAATCTCTGGTTTTCCTTCAAATCAAGCCTAATTGTGCTCATTAGTTGGAGGGATGACTTCAAATCTTAACTTCTTACATGGCCTCTTCTATTTTCCTAATTAGGACAAGATGGATTCACCAAGCTTATAATTCTCTTTCTGCCAAATTAGTAGAAAAAAAGACCTCCAACTCTCACAAAACTACTTAAAGATGGAATTCCCTTTCCAGACAGAAAGTCCCTGGGGATCCTGAGTTAGCAGCAAGTAGGATAAAATGATAGGCTGAAAATAAAGCACATAATTTTACCTGGATATGAGATACTTAATGAAGACTTATATCATGTGGAATTTGCAGGTGATTTTTAGTTACACACACACACACACACACACACATCCTTTTAAAGAATGCAATTTGTTATATGAGATGAGTCTCTGAGGGGTAGGAGGAAGGATACTAGAGATAACATGATGGTGTAAGAAAATAAGATTTGCAACAAAAAAACTAATTTAAAATAAATTTAAAATATTTTAAAATGTCTTCTATAAATAAAGAATATTTATTTAAAGTAACAAAACAAGCTATAAATGAATAATCACTCCTGCGAATAGGTTGTACTTGAATTATCTTTGCCTTTCTTAAGACTTCCTTTTATATGAGGCCATGTGCCCTACAATCTCCAAACTCAAAACAATAGGTTGAAAAGGAGAATGGGGGAAAAAAGGAGGTGAAAATTTTGAGAAAGACATGATATGTTTTGCCTGCTGTTCTGGCAGAGGAGAGAGAAAGATGTGGTCTGCTCTGACAAGGATAGAGATAGAATGAGGAAAACATATGTCTGTGCTACTATTCTGCCTCTCGAGACAAAAAAAATGGGGAACAGAAGACCTTTGAGTGTCTTCCCTTTATGTTGGATTCCATTTTTATTTAGGTTCAGTTGAATTAATGTGTTCAAAAAAAATAACCTTCTCTTTTAAGGGAATGCTTCTTATTTCTAGTTATTTGAATTGTTTTCAAATTTTTAACTTCTGTGATGGATGTTAGTTCATAGGTATAACTGTCATGGGTGATACTTGTTTTAAATATAATTCTATATGAAGCCCTTACTAATTCTACATGAAGCCTCAATTACATTACAGTTATGTATTTATTTTGTGTGTGTCTATGTATGCATGTGTGTGTATATACACACATACATGTACCCACCCATGTGCAGATATTTTTCCTCTCTGAATGTAATGTAAACTTGAAATGAGGAATTATTTCATTCTTTTACCTTTATATTTCTCATCTCTAACAGAGTGCCTGGTACATAGTCAGCACTTAATTTTTTAAGGATGGTCAGAAGCTCTAGAGCAGGGGTGGGGAACCTGCAACCTGGAGGCCACATATGGCCCTCTAAGTCCTCAAGTGAAGCACTTTGACTGAATCCAAATTTTTGTTCTGTGAAGTTTGGATTCAATCAAAGGGCTGCACTTGAGGACCTAGAGGGCCACATGTGCCCTCAAGGGTGCAGGTTCCCCATCCCTGCTCTAGAGTCTGGTCCTCGTCACTTCCCCAGTATCAGAGCAAGCCTCTACCTTCTTCCTTCCAAGTTGTTTGACAAGTTTCATGAAATTAGGATGTGTAGTCTTTTTTGTAAATTTCAAATGATGAGTGGCACTTCAATCCAGGCATGTAGCCCAACACTTCCCACTTTTCTATGACATGTTGTTCTGGTTAGAGTTTGGTGAAAAGTCAGGGAGGCACATTATGAGTCCCCATCCTTTTAAAAACTAGAGGGTAATGAAGTGTCACGGGGGTATTCCTTATTATATCCCAATATATCCTTCCCAATAAGGAGGAAACGATGTATCTTTCAATGCTTATGGTATTGTGAGCCTCATAATAGATCAGAAATTCAGGATGCCTTGTGTTCATTCACTGTGCTCCCCCCTGTTCACTCTACTCCTCCTCCCACCTGTTTTAGATACAATCAAGGTTGATTATCACCAAATGGGTGCTGCTTCCACTTTCCAAGCAATCAAAAGCTGTCAATCACCTTACCTTTCCCTGGGACTTTTTAAAGCCTTGGAAAACACTTTTCCTTATATTAACTAATACAACATTTGAACAGATATCAATTCAGCATTCTCTATGAGTGCAATAAACTCAATAATGAGAGCTATTAGTAGGTACTTGTGAAACATTCAGACTTTGAAGACTTGAGGGTGATGAGTAGGAACTGCAGGTAAAGACGTAATCTCTTTGCCACCTGGACAGGCATTTGTTTATCAAGTTCTGTGAAATGAGTCAATAATCCTGGTCAATTTAAATACCCCTGAATATTTGTCCACTATACAAAAGGACCATCATCTCTTTGCAGATGAGTGTATCTGTCTCTGATCCCACCAGCTCTTATGTAAAGACAATAACGTTTATGAAAATGCAAAGTACAGAACATAGCAAATCCCTCTGTATATCTCTGTGTGTATCTCTCTGTCTCTCTGTCTCTGTCTCTTTCTCTGTCTCTCTATCTGTGTGTTTCTCTGTCTCTATCTGTCTCTCTCTCTCTGTCTGTCTCTGTCTGTCTGTCTCTCTCTGTCTCCCCTTCACCCTCTCATCCACCTTCTCTCTCTCTCCTTCCCTCTTGTTTTCCTCCCCTCCTTTCTTCCCTCTCTCTCATCACATTTCTTCACTCTCCACTTTATAGATATATTTTTGTTATGCACATTAAAGAAGAAACAACTCATTCTGATGATGTTAATGTTGACATGCCAATATATGTACTTATGAAGAAATAACTATTATGTCAAAATATAAAAGAGGTAGACTGTCAGAAGTGCCTGATTATTGTGATTGCAAAAAGAGACAAAAGTCAGTATTGTAATTTCTTTGTATTTGACCACAATGATGATGACACGTTTAAAATACATAACTACACAACTGAGTCAAAGTAACATATTTTTATAACTATCTTATGCTACCTAACATCAATATTTCTTAATTACATATACACAAGAGGTCAGCGTTGGAAAGGCTTTCGAAAGCCATTTAGCTAAAATATGTGTTTGAATTAATAATCCCCTCTTCTATATACTCAGGAAGGAATCATCTAGATTTTGCTTGAAGCAACATATTACAGTGGAATGACCAGTATTTGAGAGTCAGAGGACCTCAGTTCAAATCCCACTAATGATAACTTGTTACCTATGTATCTTGGGCGAATCATTGTCTCTGGATCTCATTCATCCTTGAGCACCTAATCTGTAAAAGAAGGGGACTAGACAATTTTTGTACTCTAGAGCTTACTAAGTGCCAGGCCCTGTGCTAAATAATTTACAGATATAATTTCATTTGATCTTCCCAACAACTTGGGAGGTTGGTGCTACTATTCTCCCTATTTTACAGATGAAAAAATGGAGAGAGGCAGAGGATTGGTGACTTGCCCAGGGCCACACAGCTAATAATGGTCTTAGGCTGGATTTGAACTTGTCCTCATTCCTGAATTCAGCCCAAGCACTCTATCCACTGTGCCACCCAGCTTCCCCTATTAGATATTATTAATGAGGGGGAACAGCAGATGTCCTGAATTAATCTATTCCACTTTTGGATTCCTTTAAATATGAGGAAGTTCAACCTTATGTCAAGCTGAAATTTTCCCTTTCTAGCATTATGAGAAAATCATGAATGATGACAATCATCTTGAGAACTCTGCTCATTAGTCAGAAAAAAAATCTTTTATGAGTGGTGAATGATCATTTATTTTCTTCTTCACTCAAAAATTAGAGATTTTGAAGTGTTCCAAATGGAATACTTAAAAGGAAATAGCAATAGAATAGATGGGAAATGATAAATTCTAGTGTGTGTCCAATGTAGGGAAACTGCTATTTGATCATGGCCAGACAACATAAAATGCAATAAACATTTCAGGCAAATATGAATTGGAATTATATGAAAAGACAACACAAATAGCCAAGAAAACTACCAAGCAAGGTCATTAGAATATGAATCTTATAATTGCAAAACTGAATGAAAAGTGAAAAACTCAGCCAATTTACTAGTTGTTCGGCTAAAAATAAGTGGCTTGCCAATCTTTTTTGAACAAATTAACTGATTGTTTTTTATTTGTATATTTTGAAGCCATATTAATACTAAGCAATTGAATCTAGTCTGCCAACAGATGCTCCATTGCCAAGGGAGTTTAAACAAATCTAACTTTGCAGAATCTATGAGGTCTGAAATGAATAGTTTTGAATTGTAAGTATTTTTAACCAGTAAAAACCAGGAAAAAAAAGGCTTGCATTACTGGAACTGATAGTTTCTATATAATTATTAATATATTTCTCTAGTGTGGATTCAATGCATGAACTGTTACTTTTTAAAATATTTATTGATGTCTTTTGATTTTATATCATCATAGTTTCTCCTAACATCCCTTTCCATCTCCTCAAGTCATTTTGTTTCAAATAGTATTAACAAAGACAATAAAAATAAAGAAAAAAATCAGCATAATATCAATATATTGAAAAAGTTTTAAAATAATTTCATTTTTAACATTTGTGATACTCCATCTTCTATAAATGGATAAGTTCAGAATGGTTGTCTTCTCATATCTCTTCTTTTGACCCATATTCATTTTTTATGATTTTGCAACATTTTGCTTTTGAGTGCAGGTGGGAACAAACACATTTGTGGGTGTATATGTTAATTCTGTAGGGCGACTAGGTGGTGCAGTGAATAGAATTCTGGCCCTGGAGTGAGGAAGGCTTATCTTCCTGGCCTGAGACTCTTGTTAGCTGTGTGACCCTGTGTAAACCCTGTTTGCCACCATTTTCTCACCTGTAAAATGAGCTAGAGAAGGAAATAGCCAACTGCTTCAATATCTTTCCCAAGAAAACCTAAATGGGGTCATGAAAAGTTGGCCATGACTAAAACAACTAAACAACAACATGTGTGTGTTGGTATGAGTATCCTTTCCATCATTTATGTGTGCATGCACATGCTAATTCTTTCTATTTTCATTGTTATAGTCATTCTGTATATTGTTTTCTTGGTTCAATTTACTTTATTCTGTGTTAGGTCATGTAGATCTTTCATGCTCTTCTGTATTCATCACATTCATCAATTCCTATAATGTAGTAATATTCCATTATATTCGTATATTACAATTTGTTTAGCCATTTGCCATTTTTTGGAATAAACTTTTCCCCTAATTTTTTGATATCACGCAAAAGTACTGCTATAAATATTTCCTTTACATGGAGACTTTCTCTTTATCACTGACCTTCTTGGGGCTAAACACAGTAATGGAATCTTTGAGTAAATCAGTGTGGACATGTGAGTCTCTTTGTATAATTCCAAATTACTTTCCAAAACTGACCACTTCATACATATACCAATACTGCACCAGTGTGCCTTTCTTTCCGGAACTTCCTCAAAATCGACTAATGGCATTTTTTATCATCTGCCAATTTGCACAATATGAGATGAAACCTTAAAGTTGTGTTGAGTTCCATTTCTCCTATCATTAGTAATTTGGAGTATTCTCTTTTTCATTGTCAGTAATTTCAAATTCTTTTGATACCATTTTGTTCATGTCACTTATCTCTTGGGGAATGGTTATTCTATACGTGGGAAATCACAAAATACAATTTTGAAAGTTGTTATAATTTCAGAAGACCCACCCACCAACCAAAGAAAACTTAGAATATTCCATTTTTCCTCCTGAAAAAAATTGTTTATATTTTCTTTTTTATACCTCAGTCCCATTGCTACCAGTACACCCCCTTAGACCTGCTTCTGACATGATATTACATATCACATTGGTAAATCTCTATGGGCCTCAGTTTTCTTATCTACAAAATGAGAGTGTTAAAATCTATAGGCTCTGAAGTCCCTTCTAACTCCTGAACAAGACTGTACAATTCTATGTTTAATCCCCCTTCCACAGGACAGCTTTTCAAATACTTGAATACAACTGCCACGTCCCCTTGGGATCTTCTATTCTCCATGTTTTCAACTGATCTTCATATAACACCAACTCAAGGTCCTCCTTCTGCATTCTCATTATCTTCCTTTTTTTTTTAACCCTCCAGAGCATCCCGATGTTTTTTTTTTCTAAACTATACCACCAAAAACAAAATAGAACACTCAGGGTGTGATCTGGCCAGGGAAGAGAACAGTGGGACTATTATCTCCTTATACAGATCTCTTAAGGCATTCCAAGACCACATTTGCCTGGTTTGTCTGTTTTGTTTAGTTTTAGTATCCTAGGTCATACTGCTAACTCACAATAGATTAGAGGACATTTACTAAAACCTCTAGATTTTTTCAGACAAATTACTGACTCTCCCTATCTCTCCCATTCTGTATTCCTAAAGGTCATTTCTTAAACCAAAGTATCTCACATTATACTTATTCCTAATGAATTATCTCTTATTAGATTCAGTCTAAGTTCCAGCCTGTCAGTATATATTTTTGGTCCCCGCCTCTATAACCTATCATGTTAATCATCCCCTCAGTTTTGCCATCTTCAGCTTTTATAATTGGGACATTTGTGTTTTTACCTCAGTCACTAATAAAGACGTTAACCAGTACAGGGCAAGAATACATATGCATAGTCTTATATGTATATTCACATGCATGCATATGTACGTACTAATATGCACATGTATATGCACTGTATACATATGTATCCATGCACATATATACATATAAACGTGTGCACATGCACTATGTGCACATGCATATACAAATATATATGTATATACCTGTGTCTAAGAATTTCTGCAATCATGTTCTAATTGCAATTATATAAATTCTTATATACTGTAAGGAGAATTCTGTAAAGCCATATGCCGCAAAATAGATATTGATCTGAATTGGTAGAGTTTTTTCTACAGTAATGAAATTAAGGGTCTAGAGATCCATGCCATCCACCTCCTTCTTCCTCTCCTCACTTCTAAAAGTCAAAAGAACTAAAGAGATTTCTTTATAGTTAATATTCTAGTGAAGAGGCATTCTTAAAGGAAATCATTTTCACACATCATATACAAACAGTCTCTATGCTCATTACATATGGAATGCGTGCAGGTGCTCTTGAATTGTACTGGCAATAATTGCTGGTAGAAATTTCCTGAGTATCTGAAATTCTTTATGAATTTCGTAACTGCTTTGATTTGATCAGTTCTAAAAAGACATAATGAAAGAATCTCCTTGATAGCAAGCCACTTTCACAGATTTGTATGGAGTACTGAAAATTTTTATGTGTAGCATAAAAAAAGAGATGATGTACTTACCCAGCCACAAACTCACTGGATGTCTTCCTGTTTATTTTTGTTTTTTCTTGTTCCTCTAAAAGACTATCAAAAATTTATTTGATGAAATTTCTATTTGTGTTGTCATTTTAAAAAATATCAATGCTTTGTTGTTTAAATGAGAAAATGAAGCTACGTGTCTGTACTACTACAACCGGGTCTTTCCATTGCCAATTTTCACTTGCATTGATTGGCTGAGTACCCCAAAGATGGCGGACCATTACACTCAGGAACTTAGAAGTAATCCCCACGTGGCAAAGTTTTTAGTAATGGAGCCTATGCTTTCCTATCTATGTGTCCTTATTGACAATCAGCCAAACAGGCTTAATTAGCTATTAAGAGATGGCATTTCAAAACAGACAGCATAGCATGGTGAATAGACACTTGGCTTCAAACCCAGAAAAATTTATATGCAAGTCCAATCTTTGACACATACTGACTTTATGCCCCTGGACAATCTAAATACTCACTTCTAACTTCTCCGTACCAACTTCTTAGACAACTCTTTAGACAACAACTTCTGCCAACTCTAGACAACTCTTTAAGATTAGGAGTTATATACAAATCACCAACCTTTATTGGTAGGGGACATTTCTTCACTTGAGAATTCATTATTCTCAGGAAATACATTATGTCCTTGTCACACCCCTATTTCCTATTTACCAAGAAGATGTAGATGGTACAAATTTTAACATAACCTTACCATCATTTCCCCTAAATCAGAGTTGTATTCTCTCCTTGTACATGCAAGGTCCGTAGGGGGGTGGGCTCAAACAGAGTATGATGCTAGTAAGGTGCACATGTAATGATGACATGAAGCAAAAGGGCTAATTCATAGCTACTGATTATTGGTAGAACTCTTCTCCCTTACAGAAGCTTCCGGAATTTCCCCTTAGGAGGAGATTTCCACTGGGCTCTGAGGATCAATGACTTTTTAGAGTCCATAGCCTGTACTTCTCTATGCCCTGAGGAGTCATGGTACCTGAAGCTATTTCTATAATGTGTCATATTTTCCTTCATATGCCTCTCAGCTCATAAACTGCCATCAGTTCCTGCTGTTCTGGGGATCCTGCTACTTGTTCTTGTGCATATACCGGTCTGGGAGGAGGAAACCTCTAGATTTTCATACTTTCAAAATGGCCAAGGTTGGAATCTGGTTAATTCCATCTCTGGATACTTGGTTACATAAAACTGGGAAATATTCAGCATAGTGAAGACGTACCATGGCCATGTGCTTACAGACTCATGGCCAGGCGAGATAGTGCAAACACCTTTCACCTTTAACCCTGTGAGGACATTTACTCTAAGGCTTGGTACCTTACATATAGGAGGTGCCATAACAGAAGTGTAGCTTCTATTTTCTAGGGAGACCTTTGGTATGGCCCCACTGTGTAACTCTCTGTCCTTGGCAGTATGTTTGGTATCTTACTGAATCAACCTTATCTGATTAGATAGCAGCTTGGGCACCTTCTGTGTTGTTAAGCAAAATTGTCTCATTAGCATGGCTTTTGTTTCTTTTGAGTGGAAGTACTTTCAGCTGTTAAGTGCTAAGCCCCAGGCCCAGGGCCCTGTCAGGTGTGAAACCTGTGTGGGTGTGGATTGG
>CM053623.1:187777757-187829620 GCA_028646595.1 Phalanger gymnotis
TTGTTGTTTTCTCCTTAGAGAATCTCTCATACCTTGCGATTTCGGACCATTCAAATATATACATGATTATATTTGAGATCATAAATTCGGCCTTCCTACTACACCTTCTCTCTTCCCCTCAAGAGTGACTCCCCGTCAAGGGGAGCTGAATCCTCAGCTCCTGAGATTGTAGTACTCCAATATTAAGCTCAGCTACCACTTTTCTTATCTCACCACTGGACCAAATGCTACTTCTATACATAGCCGAAGAGATTTGACTTGATCATCTTTATCTTTAATCACAAGATACTGCAGTCCAGCATCATCAGCCTTTCATCTAATGACTAAGAGTCTGGTGATTTTTTAAATTGTTTATATATATGTATATATATATAGAATGATAAGGTTGTAAGAAAATTCCTCAGTACTCACTTTACTCTGTCGATTCATTGAACAGCTGAGGAGAAGGAAGAAGTGTACATTTACAAGTCGATATTTAGTTTATGAGCTTTTAAAGGTGGGAATATATAGATCATTTCTAGTAATGTGGGTCACATATAATAAGTTGGACAAGGAAAATGCAACAAATGTTCAGAAATTCATTATTTTTTTCTCTAATATACGAGAATACCTCATATTTAGTGAGAAGGTATAGTTGGTACAATCTTTAACAAAAACAAATTCACCATAATTTCCCCTAAATAATAGTGTGAGTTCTAACCTGTTTTTATGAAATCATCATGTCTTTCAAAGTTTATTTCTTCCCTTCTTAGTATCCGCAAGCCATCCCATAATATTGTTATCTACCTCTGCCAGAAATCAGAGTCAGCTCCTACAACCTTTCCAATCAGGCTCATTTCCTCACCTCCAGGCCTAGAGCACCTTTCCTCCTCTATGCAATTTATTGTTTCAGCAATGAAAGCTACTAGTCATTTCAATTCCTTAAGAGGTATTTTTTCAGACCCAGATTACAATGGGTTGTATTGGTAATTAAGGTAGGACTTTTATTTACTGTTTTCTCTTTTAGCACTTATTTAATCAAGTGCCCTTGAAGAGTGGGGCCTTTGTTTCTTTGATTAAATTAGGAGTCTTTGATGACTTCCTTGCCTTAAGGGAAAGCCTAGTTTATATGAGTTTGAGTCACATATTTGTGAAATCAGAAGCTTTTAGGTCTTGTGGGTGATTCCCATGTTTGTTTCTCACCTTTGACCCTGGACAAAATATATAAACCCAGAGGTTGGCATTCTCCCTTGAGGCTCTCAGACACTGGAAGAGTGGCACGGGACTCTGGGCAGCTGTTCTAAGAGCCTCCCAGCTTGTGAAACCAGATATTGATGCTTTCCTGGTAACTATGATTTGTATTTGGTCTGTTTATAGTGTATGTTTGTAATTTGTTTTTATTTTCTCTGAAGTGCAGGGTGCTGGCTTTTCCCCCTGAACTAAGTGCGTTATATATCTTTGTTTAGTTAAAGTAAGATTGTTAACCCCTTAATGTTGCTTTCCTTAGTAAAGCACATCAAAAGAACCTGGGCTAGCCAGCCTTCTGCATGCTGATTGTTGGTGGGTCTTACACCCCCATAGCAGCTGCTAGCAGATTGTTGTTATATGGGTGCAGCTTGCTGACCTCACTCCACCTTTTGGTTTTAATTCTTTTTAATGACTTTTATTCTGTCCTTCCTACTCTCACACTCATTCTCCTTGGCAGAGAAAACATTGTAAGATGTTTGTAGTCCTGCTTTCTTTCTGCTTCATATTATTACTATTCTTTCCACTCTGAGTCCTAGTACCATTCCTCTTTCAAATTTCCTTTTTGCTATCAATGAAGTTATACTGCCATATTTTGGTTGTACTTAGCATTCACTGCCAGCTTCAGTTTAGTCTGCACTTTATTTCTACTTAGAGAATATGTGGCTTTTCTATATTCATCCTCTGTTACCTGCCCTTGATTCCTTCTTCTATCGGAGTTAGTTTAATCAGATGCTTTCTCCTTTCTGATGCTTGGAGGCAATGGAGGTTTTGAATGGAATGAGAAGTAGTTCATTAATGTTGTATGATGTAGTGTTATCCTGAAAGGGCATAGCTGGGTGGGTTACCAAAGGTTGGGTCTCTAGGTAGTTAAAAGGCAGTCACTAAACCTGAGAGAAAGAGGTGTAGAATGACATTCCTTAGTGGATAGAGCACTTCACTTAGAGTAAGACAGCATTTCTAATCCTCCTTATCAGACACTTACTAGCTATATGACCCTGGGCAAGTCATTTAACCTTTTCCAGAATATCAATTTCTTCATCTGTAAAATTAAGAGGTTATACTTAGCATGCAAGGGTCCATCAAACTCTGAAACTATGATCCTCAGTGAGATGAAACTGAAGCCAAATTTCTCCTGCTAAATATGGTTGTCTAGTACTGGACCTCTTTGAGAAACATCTAAATCTATTGGGCTAGAAAATCATAATCATAGAGACTGGGGAGACTGTCTGAGAATAAAGTTTCATAAATGAGAAAGTAACAGGAGCTAATGTAATAGCACTTTTCATATAGGAGAGAGTTACATGCCATATTCATGGCAAATATATTTGAGTATTTTTCTTTTTTAAATGCCTTGTAAAAATTTACATTGAAGATTGTCCAGCGTTTATAAACATGCTATAGACACTTTTTTCAATTATTGGTTGTGACATTGTTGAAATGTTAATGTTGTAGAGTTTGAATTCTGTACACTAGAATTAGATTAATTTTGATATTTTAAAATATGAATATATCTATAACTTTGAAATATCATAGATACATTGTTAGGATTCTACGAATGAATCAAACAATAAGAATTTAATAAACACCAAATCCTTGCCCTCTAATTGGAAAGAGCAAGATGTTCAGAACTAATTAAATATAATGTTTGAACAAAATAAATACACAGTCGTGATGGAAGGACAGCTGGGGGAAATCTTGAAAGATCGTGAATGCAGTGCTAAAATAAATTTGTATAATAACATATTTTTCAGTTTAAGAAAGAAAATATAATTTTATTCTCCCCCCCCTTTCTTTTGGTTTCAATAATATGTGAGCTAATTAAAATTTCATTTTGAACTCTTATTGTTCACTTTTCTTTTCCTTTTTATGCAAAAAAGCCTTTTGAAAAAATAAATTAATGCTGAGAGTCTAACTATTATGGAGTTTTGAAATGAGAAATCTTATCTTTAAAATACTGAGTTGACAAAGCTCAGATAGTTTTAATTCTGTAGTGCAGATGTACTTAATTGAAGGTCATTAATTCGATTTTGTCATTAATAGTAGTAATAACAAAAAAGTGCCATCCAAAGAAATAAAAAAGCACCCATATTTTCGGCATCTGCAGCCTCCTCTTTTGGTGATAGTCATGTCCTTTTAAGCTTCCTCCATTTCCAAGACCTGATAACATGTTAGCCATTCAGCATTTCCCAGTAAAAGAAGAATCCTGCAGCAGGTGGCAAAGTTTGATTTGCTAACTCTATGGCTTGCTCTTACAGACAAGTGCATTCAAAACCAAATGGTATTATTCAATGCAACCACAAATTCGACTCTTTTTTGAGCATGAAATAAATCCCTAATAAAAATGACTTTTGTGTGCAAAATCACCATCCGGTCCATGTTTTGATAGCATTATATATAGCTCCTAATAAAGCCACTAACACCTATATCTGCAGAATATTACATACTCAAGAGAAAGAGATATACAAAGTGGAAATGTGCAACATATTTTACTTGATTGGCTATAAACTCTCTGATGCATTTCCAGGTGGTTAAAATAGGCTTTCTTGATATATTTCAGGAATAAATCCTTTATATCTGATTAAAATGCAGATGAGCATCATAAACTATTGTAATTTGAAAGGGCTGATCTCCTGATGCAATCTGCCTCCATCTGCTTTCAGGTGTAAAGCTGGAGGGAGTTTGCTGCAATACAACTGAATTCAATTTAGGTTAGAATTCAGTGAATTAAACATGTCAGTGGGAGCCCCAACTTTTTTCCCCCTCTTTCTGTATTGACAGCATTTTGATGTGTGCCAGGGTGTTTGGGGGCCATCTGCATGATCATATTACTGTTAATTATACTAAAACATGCATTTATATTCTTCACAATGTGCACAGCACACACATCCACAAAAGCATACATCTGAAGCATATGAAAAATCTACAATGAATCAAAGGCATTCTGAAATTAAATTAATTCTTCTCCATTCATTCCATTGGTGACTCAATTTGTTTCAGCAAATAAGAAGTCCGTTTAAGCCATATACTGATTGCTCCATACCTCCCACAAACTACCTCTACCTGCATATTATAATTCCTAATCCCTCGATTGAATCTTTTTTTGTTTTGTTTTTTTGGCAGGGCAATTGGGGTTAAGTGACTTGCCCAAGGTCACACAACTAGTACATGTGTCAAGTGTCTGAGGCCGAATTTGAACTCAGGTCTTCCTGACTTCATGGCCAGTGCTCTACTCACTGTGCCACCTAGCTGCCCCTTCTTGATTGAATCTTAATGTTAATTAAAGTGCTAAATAAAGGTGCCTTTTTACTATAATCTTATTTTCCTATTATTTTATGTATATATTTTTTTCTTTTTATACCGTTTTTATTTCTGAACACATACTTTCTCCTTCCACTAAAAAGAAACCATACATTGTATAAATGGATTCTTTGAAAAAAGGAAAAATTCACTTCAACAAAAAAGCAGCAAATGCATCAACCATACATGACATTAACTTAACTTTTTTTTTTCAATTAGATTTTGTTAATATTAAGAAACCAAAGAAGACAGACTGGTACAATAAAAAGAACATTGGCTTTGGAGTCAGAGTCAGAGGACATGGATTCAAATCCCACCTTCAATGGTTATTAACTTTGTGACATTGGGTAGTCATTTAATTTTTGTGGTCCTCGGTTTTCTCAACTGCAGTTAACAAGTTATAGTCAATAAACATTTATTAAGCATGGTCTATGTGCCAGGCACTGTGCTAAGCACTAGGGATGTACAGAAGAAGGAGAAGACAATCCATTCTCTCAAAAAACTCAAAATAAAATGGGAAAGTCACCAAGTTAAAGAGAAGTACATATGAGCTATCTGTTTGAAAAAGAGGCAAGAGAGAAGTCACTGGAATTAAAAGGAGTTGAGAAAGCTTTCCTGGAGGCTTTTAGCTGGCTTAAAGTCAGGGAAGGTGGTAGTTGGAATGGAGGAGGACTATAATTCCAAGCACAGGGAAGAGGTAGAGAAAATACCTAGAGCTGAGAGAAAGAATGTCTTATTTGTTCAACAGCAAGGAGGAGAGCATGACCCAGAGTAAGACGTAAGAAGCCTAGAAATATTGGAGAGGGCTGGATTACAAGGGGCTTTGAACGCCAAATATGACATTGAGCGTTTGCTCCTGGAGGCAGTAGAAAGTTTATTGCGTAGAAGTTTGACATCATCAGAAATGAGCTTCAGGACAATCACTTTAGTGGCTTGTAGTCGGGAGAGACTTGAGACAGACAGATCCACCAGGAACTACTGTAATAATCCACAAGTGAGATGATGAGGTCCTGCACTAGAGTGGTGGCAGTGTAAGAGGAGAGTAAGAGACTTATTTGTGAGATGTTGCAAAGGTGAAATCAGCAGGCATTGGCAACAGGATGAGAGGATTGAGAAATAGTGAAGAGTTGAGGATGACACCTAGGTTGGAAGCCTGAGGGACCAGGAGGATGGAAGTTGGCCTTGATAGCTTCTGATGTCCCTTGGACTCTACATATATGAGACTATGGCAACCTTCTGAGGTGGCTGCTGTTTTCATCCTTACATATCCCCACTGCCTGAAGGGCTAAGAATATTATATTTTACCCAACCCCCAGTGGCCTCTGTTACCCTCAGTGGGGCTTGTGATTACTTAGGCTTTCTTCCACTGGAGCCAGCTCCAAAAAGGCCAATTTCCATTTGAAACAAAAACCTTCCAGGCCCATTTCTCAGAGCCGGGGTAAAAGGGAGGGAAATCAGAGGAAGAAAACTCTTCCTTTCTGTTCTGTTCAGTTCATGGCACTTACTTTCTAGTTAAATGGTGGCCTCAGCAATAAGGAACACTAACCAGAGTCTGGCATAAAGAGAAAATTTTAGCCTCGCCATTTTTAAAGATGACATCTGGTTCTATTATGTGGTCAGTTAGAAGAGGTTACATAGTAGGAGACACAGAGGCCTCCATGTTAGGTGATCTAGCCATGTTGCAAAGTTCCCTCAAGGTGCCTCCGTGTTAAGCCATTTGGGCAAACCGAGACAAGCCCAGAATACACTTCTTTTACACATGAACAAACTGAGTCTGAGAGAAAGGTTGAATGATTTGCCCAGGGTGACACAGCCTGTAAAAGTCTAAGTCACGATTAACACTCAAGTCTCTAAAATTCCAAATTTGGCACTGCACAATCAAGATGACTTTCTGAAAGTATAGAATATGCATTTTAATGCTATGTAGAATAAAAGATTTCAAATAATCAAGATACTTTATTTGATTATCTACCACTTAAATGGCAAATCCATTTTGAATGTTTCTCACAGACGAATAAATCTGATCTTATTATGTTCAAGAACAGGTCATAGTTTTAAAGTTAGAAAGGGGGAAGAAGAGAATAAGCATTTATTTGGTGTCTACTGTGCCATGAACCTCTTACAAATATTTTCTCATATGATTCTCACAACAGTCCTGTGATGTAGGTGCTAGTATTATTTTCATTTTACACATGGGGAAAAACTGAGGCAAGCACAGGTTAAATGACTTGCCCAGGGTCACACAGCTAGTAAGTGTTGGAGGCTAGATGTGAAGTCATATTTCACTGGTTCTAGGCCCAGCTCTCTTTCCCCTGTGCCAGCAACTGCCTCTGGAAAGGATGTCAGAGTCCTTATTCCTCAAGTTCATACAAGGAGTAATCAATCCTCAAAGACAGGTTTCAAACTTGGATTCTTTGACTCCAGTCAGGACTCTTTCCACTCCACAAGGCCTCCTCCTAAAGATAAAGATTACTAAGCAAACCATCCCCAACTGGTTCCCTTTAAATAAAATATTAGATTCATTCTTTGATAAAGGCATTGATTTCATGTTGAAAATTGGTGTGGGAATTGGCTGACACAGGTCGGGACCCTGAGAAGTAACATTCAGCTACCCAAAGGCAGATGTTCCTAATGAAAAAAAGAGGAGGCAAGAAAAAGCAGAAGCCAGACTGAAAGGACTTTTGTCTTTAAAAACAGTCTCCTGCAGCTTCCTTTATTACTTTTGCTATTGAGGGAAGAGTCAGTGAATATTTCATTCTCTCTCTCTCTCTCTCTCTCTCTCTCTCTCTCTCTCTCTCTCTCTCTCTCTAACTCTCTCTCTAATGGATATTTCGATAGTCTGACTGTCATTGTGCAAAGAGCTCATTTCCTCAAAAACATTTTAAAAGAAAATCTAAGAGACTGGAAATCTGCAGGGGTCTTTTTTTCTTTGTTTCCTGGAGCACATGATGTTCTTTTTTCCCCCACTAACTATGTGGTCCTAAGGACCACAGATGTGTTTTATGTAACAGGCTGTACAATTGCTGAGAAATTCTTAGAAAGAAAATGTGTTAATTACACTCATCTCAAATTACGGGTGACAGAGATATTTGACTTTCTGAAATGTTTTTTTTTACCGTGCATATGTTTTTACCATTTTCAGAAAACTGATACCTTTGGTAAAAAGTTACTTTGACCTGGTAGGAAAGAAAATATTGATAATTATATTCGTGTTGCTGTGAGCTAAAAAGTTAGCTGGTATTGTAAAATTAATATAAGGATGAACTTTACACATGTGCATAGGGAATTCCAGGAAAGAGAAAAGAGGGATCAAGAGTATAAAATGCAAAAATCAGTCCTTAATTTTCCCCAGTGGTTAGCATCCTTTATCCCAATTCCCTTTTATTTAATTAATTCATATAGATTTGTTTTAAAGCACATAGATAGTACAATGGACAGAACACTGGACCTGGAGTTAGGAAGACATGATTTCAAATTCATTTTCAGACGTTTACTAGCTAGGTGACCCTGTACAAGTCATTTTCCCACTGCTTCAGTTTCTTCATCTATAAAATGAGAATAATAACAGTCCTCACCTCAAAGAGTTGTTATGAGGATAAAATAAGATTTTTGTAAAGTGTTTTGAAAATTTTAAAGCGTTATGTAAATGTGAAATATTGCTTTTAATTTCTCTGTACGTATTTACATATGTATTTGTCTTCTTTCCCACAAGAACGTAAGCTCCTAGCAAGTAGATTGCTTCATACTTTGTATCTCCAGCTCACCACCTGGCACATGGGAGGTGCTTAATAAATGAATGTTGATTGATTAAAAAATAACTTCAAGAAGAAGGTTAATGTAAGGGAAGAGTATTAATAGCAGAGTGTAGTTTAGCAAGAAAACTTGTTTGAGATATCGTCATATCCTTTTTGTCTCAATTTAATGAACCTTCATATTCTTGGCATATATAGATTGGATTTGGGGCAGCTTGTAGCACAGTGGATAGAGTGCCTGGCCTGGAGTCAGAAAGACTCATCTTCATGAGATCAAAGCAGACCACAAACATTTACTAGCTTTGTGACCCTGGGCAAGTCACTGAACCCTGTTTGCCTCAGTTTCCTCATCTGTAAAATAAGCTGGAGAAGGAAATTGCAAACCACTCCAACATCTTTGCCAAGAAAATGCCAAATGTGATCTCAAAGAGTTGAACATGACTGAAAAAAATGACTGAAAAACAACAGATGGTATTACAGTAGCCCTAAGTGCTAAGAGGTGAGTGGTGACATTTGGGTAGCAAATGAGGAAGTTTATATCAACATGAGATTCCCTTTCAGGAAAGAAACTGCATCATAAAGTCAATATAAATTTTAAAGAGATGGAGAAGTAATCAGAATTTCAAGATTCTCTGGTGTTTAGAGGACACAATTGATAAGTACTGGTGCAGAGATTTATTACAAAAAGTCGTTAGGTAAGATATACATCTGGAAACGTTATCCTCTAATGAGCTTGGTCAGGTGGAGTTACTTCTGGCATTTCTGCCACAAGTGAGAGGAAAAATAGGAAGGCGTGTAGGAGAGAGATAGTCTGAATGCACAGCACTGGAACACTGGGAGAGTATTCCATATTGAGATAAGGACATATGCTAGGTCTGAGCCTTTTTTAAAGCTGACAGACAGTGAAAATGGAAGAGTGGGAAAGAAACATGGTACTTGGGGAAAGAAGAGTGGCAAAAATATTACAGTGCACTGCATCTAGTTAGTGAAATTTATAATCGTACACATTGCAGTGACATAACAGATCAGGTAAAGTTTAGGTATCTAGGTGATATGGTAGATAGAGCCCAGAACCTAGAGTCAGGAACACAAGTTCAAATCTGGCGTCAGATGAGCTTTGCAATCCTGGGAAAGTCATTTAATCTGTCTGCCGTGGTTTCCTCACTTGTAAAATGGGGATGATAATAATAGCACCTGCTTCTCAGGGTTGTTAATCCTCAGAGAGGATAAAATGAGAAAATATTTGTAAGGTACTATGGAGAGTAATGCTAGTTGTTTATTATTATTATTTTAATAACAGTAGTAGTTGTAGTAGTTGTAATTCTAGTAGTAGTCTTAAGTGAGTGCTGATTTTATATGCTTATGTTGATTCTAAGAATAATAGATGCAATGATTTTAATGAAGCTTAAGTGGAAGAAATTAAATTTGTCCAGCATCTCCCCCACTGGATACATGTCATTGGGATGTGTAATGGAACCAAGGCAATTAGTATCACTTTCTTGCATATTTGAATAGTATACCATTGATCACAACAAAATCTTGATTGGCTATTAGTAAGTAGGGGAAATGACCTAGATTGATTGTTCCTAACCTGTGGACTGTTACATGTATGTAGGTGGATAGATAGATAGATAGATAGATAGATAGATAGATAGATAGATAGATAGATATTGATATACATCGATAATGATATTTAAGTATAATTGGTTTCCTCTTTAATCTTAAGTGCTTTAAGATGACGAAAGTGGTCCATAACACCTAAAAATAAATTTAAGAAGTCCTGACGACCAAGGTTACATGCCTAAACTGTATTGTGAAATACATATGATTATGGCCTTATCAAAGAGCCAGGCACCCTCTGGTCTTGAAAGAACAATGAATTTTTTGAAATGTGAGTGTCATTAGGAAGCTGTAAACAGAGATAACTGTTAATATCAAACAATAGATACTAATATATTAATCTATCATTCAGCAGTACTTTATTAAAGAGCCAACTATGTGTGAAGTCCTAGGCTAAGCACTAGTATAGAGAACAAGATTTTTGCATCATTTTATAGATGAGGGAAATTAAACAGAGAGGTTAAGTTGTATGTCCAGGGTCACACAGCTTGTAAGTCTCTAAGGAAGGTTTTTGAACTCTGGTGTTCCTGATTATAAGATTAGATTCCTGTCCACTACACCAGGCTGCCTTTCTGGTACACAGATACAAAAATAAGACCGTCCCTAACCTCAAGGAGATAACATTCTACTGAGAGGATACAACATTATCACCCATAAACAAATAATTTATTTGCCTGTTGGCAGTATAGGGCCTCTAGCACTATCTGAAATATAGCCCCATTGGGCAAGAACTAAACTGTCACTCATTGAGGCATTTAACATGACCGCGGAAATTGGCCTGTATCCAACAACCCTCAGTTTCCTTCATTATACTGGCTACTGTCCTCTGGATCCACTCTAACTCTCAATACCCTTCCACAAATGTATCATTTTTTTTAAGATCTGTAATTTGTTTTGGGTGTTCCTTTTAACATGAAAGCTACCTACACCAATGCGTCAACTGGTCTGAAACGTATAATTCAGGTTTCCTGGGAGTACTGAGAAGTTTAATGACTTTTCTTTCCATGGTCATTCAGCTAATATGTGTCAGAAGCAGGATGTCTCTACATATCCAACAATGGTTCTCTATCTGTTTATCATGCTGACTCTATTATTTTCTTTACTGATAATCGAAGGCACTTAGGAGGTGTAGTGGATGGAGTGCTGGGCTTCAATTCACAAAAAATCCAAGTTTGAAGTCTACCTCAGATACTAACTTGAAGTCCCTAGACAAATCATTTAAACTCTGCATGCCTTGGTTTCACCATTTGTATTTTGGTGATAATAATACCTTCCTTGCAGGGTTGTTGTCAGGATAAAATGAGATAATACATTCAAAATGCTTTGCAAACCCTAAATTTCTATATATGTAATAGGTATAACAATAGCAAAAAATATGAATAATATCAGCTATAATATTAGGTCTTATTTACATAGACCTTTATGATTTCCAAAGTTCTTCATAGATCTTATTGGACATTATCCTCCCCATATTCAGGAGACTTCTAGAACCAGCTTGAAGAGGCTTGTGAGATCCTATTGTTAAATTTTCAATGTTAGAATTTACCCCTCAGAAATTGGCAAATGCTACAAATCATGGCTTTATTTTTTGTTTTGTAGATTGCCCCAACTTAAAAAAGAAATGGTGAAAATGTTAACAATCTAGATTAAACATAAATCTATGATATGAATAACTTCTCCCTGCCCCCAGAGCTGGTTATTAAACATTTACCAGCATACCGCTGATTATAGAACATGGATGGTTTTTGTTGCTGAGTCATTTTCAATTGTGTCCAATTCTTTGTGACCCCATTTGGGGTTTTCTTGGCAAAGATACCGGAGTGATTTACTATTTCCTTCCTCTGTTCACTTTACAGATGAGGAAAATTGAGGCAAATAACTATAATTAGTCTCATTTTAAAGATGAAGGAATTGAGTATCACAGAGATTAACTGATTTACAACTGTTAACAAAGGTAATTAGTAATCAAGGCAGAATCCAAAAGCAGGTTTTCCTTAGTAGGTCTTCTGCTGCCCTTATTCATGCTTTTCACGAATCTGTTTCATAAACCAAAGACCATGCTTTGTGGGTTATCATATGGCATTGTTGACCCAATTTGATCTTGTAGCTCATCTTATAATCCAAGTTTTTAATCAAGTTGCTATCTAGCAATATTGTTTTCATCAGGCACTTGCTGGCATAACTTTAGTAAAGATCTTAGCATTTATGTCTATTACATATTGTCTTATTAGACCATATTCTGGTATGATTGTTGAGATCTTTTGGGATCTGCCATCCACTATATTAACTGTAGCACACAACTTGACATCATTAATTTGTATAAAACATGGAACATGCATGTTCACTAAAACAACTTCCTTCCAAATGAGGAAACATTTTTAGGTAAAAAGAGATCAAACTATGAAAGATTTTCTGTACTACTCTGATTATTTTACTGTCTAGAACACACTGTGAGGATTTTTAAAAGTAATTAGGTTACCTCCTATCTTTGCTTCAATTAAGAAAATCCTTCAAATTTCCAAATTAAATAAAAAAATGTTCTGTTGTAGAATAGTTGTTCTATCAGACTTGGGAATGGATGAAACAGCACTAATGATAACTCCTGATTTTCTTATCTTGGCTCCTCCATCTTGATTAGAAAAAAGAAAGGTGAGTCAGGATCCTCAGCATGATACTATTGGTTAAGGCAAAATAATCCCCATAGATAAGGTGTTATTTTAAAAAGATGAATATTTTAATAGGATTTATACCTGTACTTTCTGTGTGAATGGCACTTAAAGAGTACTTAAAATTGAAATAGAAATACAAATACCTAATCCAAATTTCATCCCTTTCACTTTAAACTTGGAAGACATTAGTTAAACAATGAGAGACTGTTTCCAAGTTTTAACATCCAAGAAAACTGGGGAGTTTATACAAGCAAGCCTCCATCGTCCAGGCTAATGCAGTATTAAAATGCCCCCCCAAAAGACATGTATGTAGACATATATGTGTGCTGTTTCCCTGCCCCTAATCCTCTTCTCCCCCTGCCACACACATACACACAGGCAGATGAAAACCCACTCATATACATATGCACACAAGGAGACTTGGAGCTGAAAACATTTATGAGAGGAGAAAGGAACCATCTTTGGATCTACCCACAAGTTTTAGACAACAAATCCATCTGCCTAAGGAGGATTCCCTTTGTTTCTTCCATATCCAAGGTCCAAATCCATGTATTTAAGAGAACTAGTATGGAGTAATCTCATGCTGCACAGACATCTGGATTCATGAGAATGGCATTGCTTTAATCATCCTTGTCAATACCAAATTAGCATTAAATAACTGCTTAAGATTCATAGAGTTTTACATGCAATATTTGGCCTTTACAATAACCCTGGAAAGTAGGTGCTATTATTATGTCCATTGTATGAATGAGGAAACTGAAACTGAGAGAGGGTAAATGACTTGCCCAAGGTCACACAGCTAATAAGTGTCTGAGACAGTACTAGAATATAACAAACATTTATTAAATGTCTACTGAGCACAAAGACCAATGCTAGGTAACAAAGGAACAATCACATTTAAATATATTCAAAGAGTCTACATTTTGGAAGGAGGATAAGATATCAGTGCCGTTAAGTTCCTTGGGAGCAGGGACATTTTCTCTTTCTATCTACAGTGACTTGAATATAGCTCAATAAATATTTTATAATATTTATATATGGTATATTACATATATTAAATGTTATAATGTATTTTATAATAATAAATATTCATCAAATTGAATTGAATTGGTCTGCTGTAGGGAGTAAACCTCTCTAATTCATACACAGAATATTGGGAAAATTGTATACTGGAAATTTTGTAAATTTTTTTCCCTATTTTTTAAACTTTATTTTTTCTAAATGTTCAACATTCATTTTTATAAGATTTCAAATTTCAATTTTTTTCTCCCTCCCTACATCCCCTCCTTCCTTTCCCCCTCCTCAGGACGGCAAGCAATCTGATATAGGCTATACATGTGAAATCATATTAAACATATTTCCACATTAGTCACATTGTGAAAGAAGAAAATCTAGCAAATTCTTTCGCAGAAATGTGGTGGAAAGTTTATATACCACGTTGATTAAATGACTCTACCCCAAGTTCTCTTGTGTTTTTTTAATCTAGTGCTAAACATAGTTCCTGTTACATGATAGGTGCTGAATAAATATTTATATTATGATTAAGCATTACTTCGGCAATGAGAAATTTGGGGGAGTAGAAAAAAATAAAGTGCAGGTCAAATAACTTTAATGTAAACTTGAATTTCCCATATTTTGAGAGCTAAACAGTTGAATATGATTCAATTATTTTTCTCCTTTCATTCACTGGAGGAGAAGCATGGAAATTTAAGGAAAAAAAAACGTTATCTTGCTCCTCTATTTGTCTTTAGCATCATTCCTAGTCCAAAAAGTAGCTAAAAATAAACAGATAAACAAAAGCAAAAAGAACATAACCCAGCTGTCAAAATGAGAATGAGTTTAAAAGTTATGGTCAAATCTTTTGTTGTTTATTAGTAATTTTTTAGTTATGTCCAACTCTTTGTGACCCCATTTGGTGTTTTCTTAGCAAGGATACCAGAGTGAATTGCCATTTCCTTCTCTAGCTCGTTTTAACAGATAAGCAAACTGAGGCAAATAGGATTACATGACTTGCACAGGGTCATCCATCAAGTAAGTATCTGAGGAATTTGAAATTGGGAAGAGGAGTCTTCTTGATTCCAAGCCAGTATTCTATCCACTGTGCCACCTACCCACCTATGTTAAAATCGTCTTGCTCAAAAACATTAAGATGATGAGATTCCTTAGGCAAAATTTTTCTTACGTGCCTCATTTCCATGTGATGATAAACAGTCCATAAGGTCCCATGAGGTATTCCAACAGATCACAAATTGATAGAGGGTATGAAGCAGAGAAACAAAAATCAAGGATGGTCTGAGAAATCACCTGCATCTATTCTCCAGGGGTTTGCCTAGCTTTGTAGAAGCGCTCCTCATTGCAAGTTTTACCATCAGGGATGAATTCTTTGGCCACGGCTAATCATGCAATAAAAACAGTAGGAGATATGGTACCCTCTCACTTTTTTTAAATTAGTGGCTATGGCAAAGTGGCAAACATGGTGACTGGAGATGTTAAGGATGACAAACTTCTTGGACTCTGAATAATCATTCATTTTATTGCTAACAGCCCAAATCCTAGATGTTTCTCACACATGCCACTTCATTTCTTTACTTTGTGACTTTGCACTGGCCAGCTTCCATGTATGAAATGCTCTCCCTTCTTGCCTCTGCCTTATAGATCACTTTTTTTCTGGACATAATCCAAGTATATCCTCCTACATGAAGCCCTTTCTGATGCCCTTAACTGCTAATACTTTTCCTCTCAAATTATCCTGTGTTAAATTTATCCTCTATATACTTATATATGCCATTATTGTATCACCTGCTCTATTGTACGCTTTTTGCAAGTAGGGATCATATATGAATAGATAGATAGATAGATAGATAGATAGATAGATAGATAGATAGACTGATAGACAGATAGAGATACACACACATATATACATATATACACACATATGTGTGTGCATTTTGTATGTACTTATGCATGTATGGGAATATGTATATGCATGTACAAACATACATTAGTGTGTGCATATATACAAATGTGCATGAATGTATACATATATTCATCTATAAGTATATATGTATTGTGAATGTGCATGTATGTATACACACATGTATGTTCATGTGTGTATAGACAGACATACATGTGCATGCATGTGTGTATATATATATGTGTGTCCCTATGTATGTAATATTGTCAGGGCCTATTATAGATCCAGGCCTATAGTAGATACTCAATATTGTGCCTACAATCACTAAGTGCAGGCTGATTGATCAATGTTGGCATTTTTGCTATAGATGCCACCAGAAATAATAAGGAAATTGTAGCCCAATGAAGGTAAGGGTCAAATATTTTCCTCAGAAAAGCAGATAAGAGAGCTGGTTTTATTAGGCAACCCAAAGCAGTAAGAACCATCACTTCAGTTACAGAACTTGAAGTATTGATGATAACTATGAGAAAACATCTATTTTTGGTCTTATAACCCAATACAGGATATTCCTGAAGTCTTAGTGCAATTTTAAGCTGCTAGAGCTTAAAATTGTGACTAAAATTAAATTTAATAAAAAATACATAACAATTTAAATTTAATCTTAAAAGTTTAAAATTGTACTAGAAATTTAGGGATAGCTTGCATATATTTCCTTAAAAGAAATAGGGAAATTCTATGAAGACCTCAATAATAGTCTTCCAACCAGGGTGACATAAATATATTCATTGCCTTTATTGTGAATTAAACACAAGGAAGAGAATTGAAAAAATATGTGGAAAGTGTGGATCATAATTTAAAAAGCTTTTTGCCTATTCAGTGGGGATATTTTCTTTAGAAATTGTCAGAATGCACTAGGCACAAAGATGTGAACCAACCTCATAAAATGAAATTAACCATCTCAGCAAGCAATAATCAGTTATTAATGTGGGATTCCTATCAAAATCAACTAAATTTGTGGAGTCTGACAATTTTCTAGCTGGAGCCAACATCAAAAACAACACCAAATTAGCAGGAATAATGAATAAAGATAAGATAGCATGGCACAAAATAAAAATAAGTCCAACTTGATTTATCCAGATGAAGCATTATTGCTACAAAATAGGAAAGGATAAAGGGGAAGACATTTCCACTGATGACACCATTCCTCAAAGAGGCTTGACTGAAATAAAATGGTCCCTACAATGAGGGATGACCAAAGAGTTTTGAAACTGCCTCAGCCAGCAAACAATTGATGTCATGAAAAGGGGAGATTAAGGGAAGTCAAAGGCAACACCAGCTCAAAATCCAAATCTTTTTCTAAGACAGTATGAGAGAGGATGGTGGAAGATTACAATCAGTATCCTTTCACAGCGCAGCAAAAAAGTAATTGGGCAGAAAATCCTGTTAAAAATGGTGTTGGTAGCATAGATGTATAGTTTTCACACTCAGAAAAACTCTTTAAAAGTTGGGTTTTTATCAACAATGGTCTATTTCTATCATGCCATGGGTCTCTTGAAGGAGAAGCAAAGGGAGTGAGTTGTGGCAATAGCCTCTGCTTGATGAATGTAATCTGGTCTGGCAAGATGATTTAGTGAAGTATTCCTTAGAAGATGGTCTATTTAGCCTTTGCAGGAAAGGTTTGAAAGGAGAGAGGGGAGTTCAGTTGTGGCCACAACAGAAGGGCTATAACCAGTTACTTGACTTAAATCAAGCTTTCTCTGAGTTGCTGGCTTTTTTCAAGCCTAATCTTTGTGTTGAATCGGATGCTTTTATCAACTCACTCCTTAATCTTTTCTCCCTCTCTTTCATCAAGAAATATTGAGTGACTGCACCTGGCTCTGTGCTGCTAAACACAAACATCTTCCTCTAAGGAAATCTTTTTTTTTGTTTGTTTTAAGACCCAGACTGTTTTATTTTGTTCTGTTCTATTTTGTTTCATTTTTAAGTTCATGACTTAGGGCTCTCTATATGAATAATCAAGCTAAAAGCATAGGTTAGAGTCAATTTGGCTATTATGACAATACTTTCCTGAAAATTTGTATGATTTAGGTTTATTCATTCATTCATTTTACTTATTTCTTTGCTTTTTTATTTATTCATTCATTTATTTTTGCATAGTACCTTCATTATATTTGTATTGCTAGAAGTTGTGAAGGGGTAAATTAAGATTTAAGAGAATCAATGGGACATTTTCCTAAAGACTAGAGCTATCCAGAAATACAATGGAATGACTCAGAAGGTTTATAAAATCATGTAGAGAGAGCTTAGAGGACCTCAAGTCCAACCACTTTAGTTTACAGATGAATTAATTGTGACCTAGAGGGGACACATAGATATTGAATGGCAGGACCAGTATTCAAACTAATGTCATTTGACTCAAAATACAGAACTATTTTCATGATATCACACTTAACCATTATCAAAGGCTAAATGACCACATGTGGAAAGGCTATGTGTAATGGGGAAATTTTTCCATGTAGGTGTTGAACTCCATGGCCTCTAAAATCCTTTTCAACTCTGAGAGTATATGATTCTGTGACATATGGAATTAAATTCAGGTTGTGGATGGGAGATGGAGTCAGACAGAATGTAAACAAAGGTACCTTGTCTTAATCCCTTCCCTTTTACTTTCTTGTTAGTGGTGATAGATTCATATTATAATAAGCTATCCATCTTTTGTCACAGACTTTCAAAATAAAATTAAATTACATTGAAATCAGAGGGCAGCAAAACATCACACTTTATCATGTAGAATGTGTTTTGAGAAATTATTGTCAATACATATAATTTAGCCCTACTTAAATCAAATTTCGTTCATTAGAAACATTATAGAATATTTTTCCATAGATATTTTAAGCCACAAAGAATCAAGTTGCTGATATTCTTGGAATGATTTCCCTAGATCCTAGCTAAGAAATAGAAAAGGAGCTAGGTAAGTTCTTGAAGATGGCCCTGTGATTTAGAGTCATTGATTTAAAACTGGAAGAGCCATAGACATCCCCTAATTCTAGCCCATGAATTTTAAAGGGAACTGAGAGACCCAGGGAAATTAATAATTGTAAATCATTTTTCAGTAATACTTTAAAGTTCACAAAGTTTAAGAGACAAATATGGTAGGTTTTGTAATTTTGATTAGTCTTGTTTTACAGATGATGAAGATGAGTCTTGGAGTGGTGAAGTGATTGAACTAATATGATGCAGGTAGCAAGCGTCAGAGCTAGGACTAATTCAATCAGTTGATATTTCTTAAATGTTTACTATGTACCAAGCAGTTCCTCAGCACTGGAGACATAAAAACAAAGGAAATATTCCCTATACTCAGTGAGATTGCAGTGTGTCGATGGAGACAATATATGAATGTATAAATATATACAAATAAGTACATTGTAATTTTAGGGAGGTTCTAATAATTTAGGGCAAGGGTGGAGAACCTGTGACCTCGAGGCCCCATGTGGCCCTCTAGGTCCTCAAATATGGCCCTCTGACTGAATCCAAACTTCATTGAATTAAAGGGATTTATTCGGTGACATTTGGATTCAGTTAAAGGACTACACTTTAGGAGCTAGAGGGCCACATGGGGCCTCAAGACTACAGGTTCCCCACCTCTGATATAGGGGAATCAAATCCAGATTTCTTTTGATTTCAAACCCAACCCTCTTTACCCTACTCCATTCATCTTTTAGTTAAGAGTTTCCCCAATTGTCTATGCAACATCTTGTAAAGGCGGTGAGGGAGGGGAGACTTTACATAAAGATCGTTTTAAAATATTTTATTTTGATTAGAAGCTGGAGAATTGTACTGAGTTCAAATATGTACAGGTTGAACAACTCACACATCCTTGCTGGCCGTGTGTAAGTCCCCATAAAGGTATTGTCGAAGGGCAGTTACAGAATATTGGATCACACTTTCATTATGCCAGGAACAATTAGAATTAATAGAATTTTCTTAACTGAATAAAGGTTATGCCAAGGTTTTGCTGAGTGGACTGCATCTTTACTGCCCCAGATTACATGTAAAAATGATCTTAAGTAGTTTTGCTGATAATTACTTGCTACTCCATAAGTTTTCAATTGACATTCATGACACTTACCTAGATAATTTGAGGATAGTTAAAAATGGCAAGTGATTATTATTTGGTTTCATTTATGAGTGGGGAGGGGAAAATAAGTTTATATTCAGTGTTAAACTGTAATGTGCACAGAACAATTACATATTATTTTATCAAAGCCATTAAAATCAAGAAAAATTCTTTAGCCTATCTACCTAACAAAAGTTGCTTAGCAACTTTAGGAAATCAGCAGCTTATTTGACAATGCCTTTAATTTGTATCTCCCTTTCATGTGTGTTCATTTTCTTTACCTGCCTAATTTCAGTTTGAGGTTGTCATTAAGCACTGATAGTTCTAAGTAGCAGCAGTCCCATTGGGCAAAGAAGACCATTATAGAGACTATTCACTGATCATCTTTGAAATAATACAAATTAAAAAATAACCTCATACCCTAAATCCTAAATCTATGTGTCAAAACTTGCCCTGGAAATTGTTAGAAGCCCTGAGAGTAGGACTCCAATGGGGAAGAACCAATAGCAGGCAGAGATAAAATCACTTCATGAAAACACAACTGAGAACACATAGTTATATGGCAACTTGGATAGATTCATTGATTTTTTTTAAAAACATTTCTTCTTTTTCTACACAAAAGTAAATAAAATATTTGAGAAAAAATCCATCAGCCAAGATAAGCACTAATTTCTTAACATGGAATAAACTTTGATAGATGAGTGTATCTATGACCTGTCTTATTGAGATCTATTTACTTGGATAGATTGAAAACTATCTAAAATTTAGAAGAATTTCAAAATGGCAGAACTGAGGTCATCCAGTCCAACCCACACCTAGACAAAAATGCATATGACAACATACATTTCAAATGGCCAGGTAGACTTTGTTCCAATACTTCTGAGTGGGTACTTATAACTACTGAAGAAAAAGTAATTGTACTTTTAGACAATTCTAATTATAGGAAGTTTTTTTGCTACTCTACTTCTTATCAACTGGCAGTATATATATGTATATACATATATATATATATATATATATATATATGCTTTTCCATAAAGGTGCCATAGAAAATTTATACAACACATTAAAAGTATTCTTAGGAAAATGTTTTGGAAAACTCCATTCTCATGAACCAAATTGCCAACCCACTTTTCCAGTCATACTTTTTCCTTAAAGACATCTTTTGTTTTTAATTTACAGATAGTTATTTTCTTTTTCAAATATACTCTCCTCTGTCATTGTTGGGGGAAAAAAGACAAAGACAAAACAAAACTCTTGCAAAAATATGCACAGAAAAACAAAACTAATTTCCACATTGGTTATGTTCAAAACAGTAAGAATCATTCTACATTTTGAATCAATTATGTCCTCATATACAAATAGTTGTCAATATGTTTAAATCATCTTAAAACTACCACTCATGTCTTCGTATTCCTTTGGTCAATATCATGCAACTATATGTCTTTTATTTTTCCCATGATTGCTTGATAGTCATATGACATCAACAGGCTGTTGATGTTAAAAAAAAAAAAAAAAAGCTTTTTCCTGGATCCAGCTTAGGATACCTGAAAATACTGGGCAACATCTCAAATTTAATCCAACCTTATTTTTTCCTTCTGTTTAACTCTGGGACTGCCAAATTGTCCATTCACAGTGGTTTTCTGTGAAATATGTGCAGTAAGAGTTTTTGAACTTACTAAAATTCCTAAACTAGTTCCAAGATTCCGGCGCACCCTTGTATCGGTGACACTGATTTAGATTATCACAATCTTTGAGGTGGGTCATGCCTGGGACTTTCAAAAGAGAAAGAAACTCAGAGGACAGAGTATAGCAATAGCATCTCCTATGACACTCATTTTTAGTTCTTCAGAGATATTGACATTTCAGAGTCACCTGACCAGTGTGGTGGGTAGGGCACTGAGTTTGGAGTCAGAAAGTAAACCCAGCCTTACTTATTAACTCTATAACTCTGGACGAGTCACTTAACCTCTGTTTGCCTCAGTCTCCTCAATTGTAAAATGGAGAACATAATGGCACCTACTTCCAAGGGATGTTGTAAGGATCAAATGAAGTAATAGGTATAAAGCACTTAGTACAATGCCTGTCTCATGGTAGATGCTATGTAAATCTTATGGAGGAGGAGGAGGAGGAGGAGGAGGAGGAGGAGGAGGAGGTAGCTAGGCAGGATAGTGAACAAGAGCACTGGGCCTGGAGTCAGGAAAGACTGAATTCAAATAGACACTTACTAAATGTGTGACCCTGAGTAAGTCATTTAACTTTTGTTTGCCTTAATCTGCAGGAGAAGGGAATGGTAAACCACTCCAGTATCTTCACAAAGAAATCCTCATGAAAGGTCTGGTACAAAGAGTCAGACACAATTGAATGACTGAACTACAACAGTAGTGGTAGTAGTAGCAGTAGCAGCAGCAGTGTTAGCAGTAGTGCTAGTAGTTGCCGTAGGTAACATTAAAAGGAAGAACATGTGAGGGTTTGGAGTGGGTGGAGCAAAGAAATTTTCTTTCTCTCTGGAACAACCCCTGGCCTAAGTTGGACTAGACTTCATTCCTGTGAGTGTCAAGTGACTGGGTTGCCTTGGACAAGAGGCCCAGCTAAGGGATAGGAAGATGTAAAAGGGACTGTGACCTGGGCCTGCTCCCTCTGCGGGCATTATTTTTGTCTGGCATTCTCTCAACATTTCCAGGATATTTAAGAGCTGCCTTGGCTGTGGAGGGAGCTGCTCTTTGACTAATATTCTAAGGAGATGGCCCCTCAGCAGCATTCACACAATTGTCTGGACAGCAGAGAAGAGTGACCTAGCCAGAGGCATATAGCAACTTGTCTCCACAGCAGAGTGTGCCGGGTAAATGCAAGAGTGGCTTTCAATTTAATGCTCTTTCTCTGAGTGCCTCTTTCTCTTCCTTCCCTAAAGACTGAGATGAGACAAAGTATACAGTGGAGATAGGAGGCAGGGAAGATAAGGAGGAGGAAGAAAAAGAGGAAGAGGAAGAAGAGGATGAAGAACAGGAAAAAGATGAAGAGGAAGAGGAGGAGAAGGAAGAAGAGGAGAAAGAGCAGGAAAAAGAGGAGGAGGAGGAGGAGGAGGAGGAGGAGGAGGAAGAAGAAGAAGAAGAAGAAGAAGAAGAAGAAGAAGAAGAAGAAGAAGAAGAAGAAGAAGAAGAAGAAGAGCAGGAGAAAAATGAGAAGGAGAAAGAGGAGGAGGATGAAGAAGAGGAGGAAAAGATGAGCAAGGGGAAGATGAGGAATAGCAGGAGAAAGATGAAGAGGAGGAAGAAGAGAAGGAATAGGAAGAAGAGGAGGAAAAGCAAGAGAAAGATGAGGAGGAGGAAGACAAAGAGGAGGAGAAATAATAGGATGATAAAAAATCACAGTTGCAAAGGATTTTGCACCTATTATATTAGTTAATCCTCACAAGAACCCCGAGAGGTAGGTGCTATTGTTGTCTTCATTTTACAGATGAAGAAACTGAATTTGAGGGAGGTTAAGTGACGTTCAAAGCCATAGAGTCAACAAGTATCTTAGGAAGGAGAAATATATTTGTCTCCCTTACTTCAAATGCAGAGTTCTCTGCTAGGTGCCACTTGGACCAGGCATCTGTCACTAGCTTTGCAACCTTAAAAATAGGATATTTGGATTTGGGAACATACATTTTCCTTCTCTGTTGCTATACAAGGTGGGAGGAGAGGGCAATGGTAGGTATAATCTTCAAGGAGGCAGATTTCAGCTCAAAATAAGCAGCTATTAAGAAGCAGCTGGGTTTAAAGCAGGCCAACTCTTGAACACATACCAACCCTGTGACCATAGACAGGTTTCTTAAACCCTCAGTTTCCAAGGCCAGGAAATAGACATAGCTAAATAGCTAGAAAGATAGATAGAAGGAATTTTTAGTTATGAATTATATACATATTGTACTAATGTTATATTATAAAATAAATAAAAATAGATGTTAAAAAGGAGATAAAGGTGAAATAATTTTAAAATATTTTATTCTATAAACTGTTAGTACTAAACTCTTTTTGCTTTCATGAAAATAGTTTTAACCATGAAATATTGTTATTAGTATTATATTCTATTTTCTGAGAATTTAACAGATTTTGATGTTCTATATTTTCTTCTTAGAATTTTTGCTGTGTAACACATTGGCTCTTGAAAATGCATGCTCTTTTTACATAAAGTTCTATAATTCACAAAATAAGCATTCACTTCATAATTTCCTTTAAAATATAATGCAATCCTTGCTTTTTATTGTAATAGATTTAAATTTTAAAAAAAATCCCATTACAGGATGAGGTAGATTGATGGCTGCCATCAAAATGTGCATGAGTGCTTATTATATTTAGTAGGACATTGTATTCTGTTATGCAATGTTATGTTAGAAGCTAGGGGATAGTTTGTGTTTAGACTTGAATATTTTAATTTTGTAATTTTGCTCTCTGTGTGTATTTAATCATTGTAAATAATGTTACAAAAAGTAGTACAATTTTTACATGAAAATAACATAATTTTGTGTCAGCAATTGAAATGTAAGTTTCATTTGATTTCGTTTTCTTAAATTTTGATTTTGGTATGACACAAAATGATTATTTTGATTTTGAGATTGAATTATTCCATCTGGGGTGTTTTTTAAGGTCATTGCAAAATACAAAAACAGTATCAGCATTCTATTTTCTAATTCATTTTTTACTGACAATGGAATAATATTAAAAATAGCAATTTAACCTTTAGTGTGAGGCAGCAAATATTATCTTTAAAATTATTTCAGGACAACTAATATCATTGTTAAGGCATTCTGTTGAGAATATTTTTTTCCAGTTGTAACACACTAGCACAGAGTTCCAATCTATGGTAAAGTTTTTTTGTTGTTGGTGGTATTTATTTTCTTGATATACGCAGTTTAAAAAAAACACCATTTTTAATTTAGTTTTTTTAAATATGATTTAATGAGGAGTGATGGGCTTTTTGAAGCATTCTAACTTCTGGATATTAGCTATGGAATGGTGTTGACACCTTTTTTTTTAATGAAACAATGAATATTTGTGGCAGTGATGTGTGTCATATTTGACAAATAGTGTCGCATTTGTTCCACACATTGGTCCTCTCCAAAAACAGAGGACTAACAACAACAACAACAACTAAGTTTTGAGTGCTTTGCTTCCCTTCTTTCTAGGAGAAATTAATCTTTGCTTATCCTAACTATGGGATTCTAATATTAGAATAACTTTTCATCTCTGTGCTTAATTATCCCATTTCCTAAGTACCTCAAGGCTTGGAGCCACTGCTGCTTGTAATCTATTACTGCCTATTTTTCATTTGAAATTTCCCAGTAATGGAATTTGACATGAGGAATTAAGCATATGCTGTTAAAATGATTATCAATAAAGGGCAATTTAATTATCCTATTTTGTTTTATGGTGTATAGTCAAGGATATTGAATCAGCTGTGTTTGTGTTAGAAACACATTCAACAGTCTTCCCCCAACACTCCATAATTCCCTTACATGCCCCACCTTGAAACATTTTGAAGCACTTAGTTATCATCTTCTTCTTGTTAAGTAGTAACAATATTAAATTTTAATCAGTCTACAACACAAAAGAAAATAAGCATTGATTAAGCACTTACTACATGTTGACCACTGTACTAAGCTCTTTGCAAATAAAATCTCATTTGATTCTGACAATAACCTTCCAACCCATGTGCTATGATCCCCACTCTATAACTGAGGAAATTCAGGCAGAGAAAACATAAGTGACTTTCCCATTATTGCACAGCTTGTAAGAAACCGAAGCAGGATTTCAACTTAGGTCTTCCTGACTTCAGGGCTAGCACTCTATCCACTGTTTCCAGCCTCCTATATGGCTCAGTAGGCACCAAGCTACAGGAAACGTCAGAAGGCAACTGATTTCCAAGTCTTTTCCATTCTACCATGACAATATTTCTTGGATAAGTCTCCTCTCCACAAAACAGGATACTAATGCAAATTTAAACCCTGACCATCTCCTCCTTGTATTACTGCAATATAGTCTTCTAAGGAGACCCCCTACTTCTCATCTCAATCTCTCTTCAAAACTTCAGCCACACTGCTGCTACCCTAAAGCACAGGTCTAACCATGTCAATCCCTGTTTGAGGTTCTCTGGGATCATTGTTCATGTTTGCCCTTTCTGTGACATCAGAGTTGGGAAACTAGATATGCATCATTCTAAACTCGCTTCATTCCTATAAAATGCATGGTCTGACTTGCCTGTCTCATGAACCTCCTCTGGTGTGGAAATTACAAAAGACCCAGACATCGTACCCATCAACTAAGAGAAATGAAGAAAGCTTCATGTAACCTATTTAAACTAAACCTGAGGGCAACCTTTTATAGGATCATTTTTTTGACCACCATTTACAATTCAGTTGGGAGTTGAAGAACATTATGATGAGACCCAGTAGTATCCATTGTCCTAAACCACTCTTCTTTTGCTCTTGTTCTTCCATGCTCCTGATCCTAGATGACTTATGTTAACCTTTAATAAAAATATCATAAATAATGAAGTGGACATTTGCAAATACATAAAATTGAAAAGTATTCAAATAGACAAAATAAATTCAATTGGAATTACAAAAGAGAGAATTATTTGGGAAGCATCTTCACAGCCAAATTTTCTGCTTAATGAATATGAACATAAGAATAAGGATAAATAAATATTAACATTAAAATAAGAATATGAATAAATATGAATTCAAAGTATTGGCTTTTGGGATAGGGACTTGAACTATGGTTTCATTGGTATAAGCAGCTCTGATGTGATGGAACTCTCTCTACCAAAGCAACTTAGAAACTACTAATGGTTTTACCTATCAGACAGAGGGTCTTGGAGATTAAGTGGCTTCCCTAGGATCACATAGCCAATACGTGTCTAAGGTAGAATTTGAATCCAAGGTTTAATTCTGAAGCTATCTCCCTGTGTACTATATAATAGTGTGCCTCATATACTTAATTGCATAATAAGGAAATCTTTGAGAAAATACATCATTTGAAACAAAATTAAAAGAAATATTTTGCAACGTCCCATCACTGACTCAATTTATGCTTTTACTATTTTTAATAACTCATCCTAAAATCTGGAGTAACATTTTTCTCTAGAAATTCTTCAGCTTTCAAAGAACCCTGAGCACTTGGACTCAGGTGACTGTGATTACAGTTTTAGTATGGAAAAACCCTCTGGCTTCTTCTTTTCTTTATATCGAAGTTGTTACTATGGATTTAAAATGTATCTTTTAAGTGTTGAAACTCAGATCCGGAGATTTTCTTTACTGATTCTGTGGAAGCATAATTTTTTCTGCCCTTCCTGTGTATAATCCCTTTGAACTCCTGTAGAAGTGCCCCCCTCAATCCCTTACCATGGTGATGGTACAACTCCAGCTGTTTTCATGACTGGTGTTTGCCTAATGCTAATAAACTCATATGCTTCTAGGGAATAACTTAAACTATTTTGTTTCAGTTGTATGACTTGTTCTAACCTCTAAGCCTCCTCCTTGAATAGTTTACCTGTCCAGATTGTGAATATCCCTAGAGAAGAAGCCAAATTATCTCTCAAAATCTTATAAAGCTTTTTTTTTGTTAAAGGAAATTTATTTTCATTATAACATAGTCTGAATAGGAATAACATACTAAAATATTTGGGAAATGTCATGTCCCTCTATATATTAAAAAACACATTGATTTGGAATGGCAACACCTATATACTACATATAAATAGATTAGTATCGCTCAGTATAAATCCTTTGATCTGAGTCAAAGGCTGAAGCAGATTAAACCTTTGAGAGGAAGCTCTCTGTGGATTTACTGGGATGTGAGAAAGAAATTCTGGTTCTAAATGTAGAACTTGACTCCCTACTGTGTTTTAGAAGACATATTTTGGCAACCTGCAGAGGCAAAATAGAATGTCTCAACCCTATTATTATTTCCATTACCTCTGTGACTGATGCTGAAGAATGGATTACGTTGGTGTAAGGAAGCTTCAATTTTTGCTCATTTAAATTTTAGGTCAGATCAGAGATAAATTATTTTGCATAATTTAAAACAGAAATCTTACTTTCTGGGAAATTTGTGTATAATTATAACATATTTGTACATGGCACTCAAGCTTTTACACGATGGACAGGTTTTTAAAAACTGCATCTAAGGAGAAAGTCTCATAATGTGAAAAGTACCCTCCATCTCAAACACCTCAGATCGTAAAGTATAATTAAAATGGTTTTTGCCCTAAGCCAGTCAAAAGTGATTCATGTTCAGAATGTGAAATTTGGAGTTATGGATATCAAAACTGGAGGATCCCCAGGGAAACCTCCTTTTTCTTTGTAAAGAGAATGGTTACTCTTTGATCTTCACTCTCTTTAGCCCCACATGTCTAGCCAGTTGCCAAACCCATGTGAATAACATTTCTTGTGCCAGATACTTTCTCTCTATTCATAGAACTACCATTTTATTTCAAGGCCCTCATCACCTTTCATCTAGATTAATCAAAAACCTTTCTAATTGATCTTGTCTCAAATCTCTCTCAACTTTGGTCAGTGTTCTATACTGCTGCCAAAGTGGTCTTTCTTTCTTTCTTTCTTTCTTTCTTTCTTTCTTTCTTTCTTTCTTTCTTTCTTTCTTTCTTTCTTTCTTTCTTTCTTCCTTCCTTCCTTCCTTCCTTTCTCTCTCTCTCTCTCTTCTTTTCTTTCTTTCTTTCTTTCTTTTTCCTTCCTTCTTTTCTTTCTTTCTTTCACTTTCTCTCTTTCTTTCTTTCTTTCCTTTCTTCATTCCTGCCTTCCTTCCTTTCTCTTTCTTTTTTCTTCCTTTCTTATTAGTCTTTTTTCTTTCTTTTCTTTTTCCTTCTCCTTTTTTTATTCTCCTCCTTTTTTCCTTCTCCTACTGTCTCTTCCTCCGCTTTCCACTTTTTCTTTCTTGTTTCTCTCTCTTCCCCCTCAACTCTCTCTCTCTCTTCTCTCCTTCTCCTATCTCTTATTCACATAAGCCAGATGTCTATATAACTTCACAGTATACACACTGGAACACCCAAAGTGTGGATTTTCTACTCAGTTGTATGCCATAGTCATTCATCAGTCTCTGTCCCCTGAACTCTTTTGAATGTCTATAGATCTGTTTTGAAAACTCTACAGTGTTATGAAACACTACGGAATTAGCACAATATCGTCTATAAAAAGAAACAGTAGGGAGAGTTCAGCCATTAGCACATAGATCTTGCACAGACATTATCGATGGTGTGTGAACTGGATTCAATAGGACATGAGTAAATAGGTTGAATTAACTTTGGAAATAGCACAATACTTGTAATAACTCCCCCTGACCTGCTCTCCTTTCATTTTTATTCCATCGATTTTGGGTTTTTTTTTTCATCATCGACCATCCCCTTCTCAAGAAAATAAAAACTAAAGAAGCTCCAATAGGGAATGGAGAGATATGTTCCATTCAGCACCACTGGGATATAATGCAGAACCAAAGAAGAATTATACTAGTTAAGTAGCATAAAGTTTTCATTGGACAGATAAGATGATAGATAGATAGACAGACAGACAGACAGAAAGACAGATAGAAACAGAGATAGATGGATGGATGATAGATAATAGATAAATGTATAGATAGATAGATAGATACATAGATAGATACATAGATAGATACATGGATAGGTGCATAAAAAGTCAAAAGGAGAGGTTTCAGAATGTAAGAACATTGAGGAGAGGGATAGATTCAGTTTTGTATTTGTATTCCTTAGGTCTAGTACAGTGCCCAACATATATTAATTGTCTAATAATTGTTTACTAATCAATTAATATAGAGAGATGGAAGAATAAATAATTGTTGGGCTACATATTTCGCTATTTTGGGGTCAATATCAAGACATTTTAACCAAGGTTTGAGAATAACTGGTAGACAACTGTGGATCTTTGTTGGAGATCTTGGACAAGAGTAACAGATTCCAAGTCGGGGATCAGTCTATAGGCTTGGTATGAGTACCAGCATTAATGATATCACAGACTCAGGCAAAAATCCCCCAAATTATAGGTAATAAAGCACTTCATCAAACCACCCTAGTAGAGAGCACAAGTCCAATTACTTCCATTTTACAAATGAAGAAGCTAAATCCCATAGATATCTTTACAGTTATGTCACTAAAGGAGTAGTCCTTTAAATTCAAGTTCTCCTGATACTAAGGACTCCATTCTTCACATGATATAAACTGTCTCTAATAAAAATCTGTGCCTAAAATTTGATATAGAAAGGGCATTCATGTCACCTTTAGATCTATATTTACATCTTACAACACTATGACTAATGTAAAATTGTTGAAGCTAAAACAAATATCAATCTTTCCATATAATTTTCTAGTTTTTCATTAAATAATAAATCGAGTCAAACTAGAACTATATTTCTTAATCGGATAGCAATATATGTTGGAAAACTTTAATGAGAAGTCATTTCTATTTAAAATATATTTCTTTCGTTGAAATTAATTGCATGAAATATATTACCCAACCTCAACAAAAAAATGTAAGCATTGATTACAAAGGAGAATTCAAGAGAAAAAAAAGCCTTTGGAAAGGTAATTTTGGTGAAAGCATTTTTTTAATCAAGAAAAGAGGTCTTGATGCTCTAACATATCAATAAAAGAATTTCAGCCTTCTCTGAAAGTGTTGCTATTACTTTTGTTTTTGTTTCTGCCCATAATTGTGAGACAAAGTGACTTGTGTGGTACATTTTAGTTCTTTCTAGGTCAAAATACTCTAATTTTTCTCCACCATGCTGAGACTTTCCCTTCTTGTCCTGTATGTTTGCTTTCAAACATGATCACAATAAAGGCTTATCACATTGTGAATGCTTACAGGAAAAATCACATTGTTTCTAAAATCCCAAGTAAACACTGAAAAACATCTGGTAATTGAAAAGTCATAATCTAATATCACAGAAACAGTCTGTTTATACAAGAGTTTGTATTTGTGATTCCAATACTATTGTCATCAAATCTAGTAAGTATATATTATGTCAAGGATATGTTTTATTCGAAATAGACACATCCTATTGTTGGTTAAACTAATTCTATGTATATTGATGTATAGATAGAAATTCCTCATAAGATAAGCAAACTTAAGGCATGGAGTCACTTGAAGCTACTAAAAACTTTATTCTACAAGAAAAATGCATATCTCCATATTTGTGTATATGTATACACACTCATTATATATATATTCACATACATGTATCCACATATACATGTTTATTTGTTGATATATACACATATACATATTTTTGATAATGAAATGAGTAATTATTTTACTGTATTTTTAAGTTTCTGTCATCCTATTGGGTATTTAATAAATATTTGTGGAATCCCATCATATTTTTGTGTTAACATTCCAAGGCAGCGTTAATTATCTACTAAACATAGAACGTAGTGTTCTCAGACTACTAAGTCTGAGATTGGAGGTTACTAAGTTTGAATAATAAAAGATCCAATGTATGGAATTAATTTATATTGTGAAATTATTCCATTAAAGTCCTATTCCTATGTCTTACTGTCCATAGCATGAAGATAATCCTAGGTTTTAGAGGGCTCAGCAAATGGAAAGCAGCCCTTGGGCAGTCTGGCCAAGGACCTATACAGGCTGAGTGAAATGTCTCTATGTCTGTAATTCAAAAAACAACCAAGTCAGGATTAGGAAAGCTCATTGCCATCAAATTGAGGGCTAGATGAGGATTTTTTTAAAAGAGTCACAGGCACAGCATCTTATAAAGACTATCTACTAATGCCAAGCCAGATGGTAATACATGCGTAAAATGTATATGCTTTAGTGAAGGTATTATAAAATCAAAAGACCTATTTTCCATTGGCACCAACCATGAAATTTATTATCTTAGAGAATTACCTAGATCACTAAGAAGTTAGGTAACTTATCCAGGATTACACAGCTAGTATGTAACAGAGTACTTTAATGCAGGGATTTCTGGTTCTGAGGCCACTTTATAAATGATGCCATGCTACCTCATATTCTGGGATGAGTAGCTAAAACAGGGGGAATATGAATAGTTTTCTTTCCAAAATCTTGGTAGCTAAAGTTGATAGTGAATATCATTAGAATGGCTGAGGAGTTAGGTTGTATAATGAATCAGTAAAATTTTATTTTTTTAATGTATATAATTGAGATCTTGGAATTTTGGATTAAAAATATAATTCAGCTGGATTTAACAAATATACATGCATATGTACATATATATATATATATATATATATATATATATACATATGTATGTATATACACTATTTTCGGTAACAGCAAAGAGTAAAGAATTAGGAAAGAAGGAGGAGGAGGACTAATATTTATGTAGCTCTGACTTTTTTCCAGGCACCATACTAAGCCCTTTACAATTATTAGTCCATTCAATCCTCACAACAACTCTGGGAGGGAGGTACTATTACTACACACATTTTACAGATGAGGAAACTGAGATAAACAAAGGTTTGTGACTTGTCATGGGTCTCACAACTAGTAAGTTTCTGAGGCTGGATTTGAACTCAGGAATGCTTCACACCAGGCCTGGCACTCTATCCCCTGATTCATCTAACAGAGAAATAATATCCAATAAAAGGGAAATGATAGGAGCATTATATTCCAACCTATAATATTTTGTTCAGTTCTAAAATTTAGGAAGGATATTGTTAAGCTGGAAGCAATCCCAAAAACAACCAGGAATGGGAAATGACTAGAAATTGTTTTGTTAAAGAGGCAAAATATCTAAAGAACCTGCTAGTGGTCATATAGAAGTAGGAAGCCATTTGTTCTGCCTATACTAGAAGGACGAAAGTTACAAAGAGCAAAGTTTCATCTTCATGTCAGTCACCAAAAATTTTTTAGGTGCTTACTATGTGCCAGGCACTGTGCTAAGCACTAGGAATACAAGAAATGGCAGAAGCACACAGGCTTACAGGAGTGGCAGACAACATACTAACAACTATGTATCAATATGATAAAAACAGGATAAATTGGAAGTTACCAATAAAGGGAAGGCATTAGAATTAAGGAGGATCCACAAAGCCTTCCTGTATAAGGTGGCGCTTGAGCTGTGAGACTTGAAAGATGTCAGGAGGCAGAGATAAGGATGGAGAGCATTCCAGGAGTGGGAGAAAGTCTAAAAGGTGAGAGTCAGGAGATGGAGTGTCTAGTGTGAAGAACAGCAAGGAGGCTGGTGTCCCTGGATCAAATAAGTACAACAGGACTTTGGGGACAGAGTAGGTATGAGGAGACAAGAAAGCTGGGGAGGGCAGATTATCAAGAGCTTTATGTCTGATGAAAAGAAAGAAGCTAGCAGTCCAAATGAATTTTGTTGTTTTTTAATGAGTTTTGTGGTATATCTTATTGAAATTTTGATTCACATAATATTAAAACTGTAAATTTAGTAGCATTGCTATTTTTATTATTATTGGTATGATCCAACTATGGGCATTGAATTTTCTTCTAGATATTAAATTTTTCTCTGTTTCTTTAAGAGCCATTTTGCAATTTGATTTATGTAAATATTTTTTTTTTCTTTTTGCTGATAGACATCTATTTTGTAGTTATATTAAATGCGTTTTATCTTTTTTACTATTGTCTGTTGGATTTTTAGAAATGAGGAAACAATGGTCAAATAATTGAATGTGAGATCACATGCAGAAACATGCGTGCATATGTTTACATATATATGTACATGTATATACACACATATGTATATATACACTCACACATGTGTGTATGTGTATCCTCTTAGTCTATCCTCAGTTTCCAAGACACAGAGAAGATCTTCACCCTCAACTGGTCTCACTTTGAAGTTCATTTATAGTATAATAGGAGTCCAAATCAGTGAAGAAACAACGTGGAGGAAATGGAAAATAAGTATATCCCAAATACATTAACTGGATTCTCAATATTGGTTTTATCTTCAAGCAGTTAAACATATCACATGATAGCTCAGGCAACCAACAGTGCTTAGAAATTAGAAGGCATGATGCTGCATGGGTGGTATTTAGACAAAGACATACATTTTCCCAAATATCCTGAAAAACTACTTGGGATTACATGAGAAAAAGAATTACATTTTTCATATGCTTTGACCCAGATATTCCATTGCTGGGTATACAAAACAAGTAGGTCAGTGACCAAAGGGAAGGGCTCATATATACGAAAATATTACTTTTAACAAAATAGCAGTTCTGTGTAAGCAAAATACTAGAATCTGGAAATCATTGAACAAACTCTGGTATATAGTTGGTCTATAATTGCACCATAAGAAATGATGAATATGAGAAAGAGATAAAAAATTTTGGAAGATATATATCCTAACAGAGAAAAATAAACACAACTAGGAAACAAAATATCTATGTAGTGACTATGAGAACATAAATACAATAAACAAAGAATAAAGCTGAATGTTTTGCAATTGTAATAACCGTTCTTGGCCCTAGAGAAGAGATGAGGAAATCAATCTTTCTCTTCTCCTTGGGGAGCTGGTAAACTATGTGTGCAGAAAGTTGTATATGCTATCAGTCATGATCACCGTAAGTGTTTTTCCTTTAACTATTTTTCTTTCTTACAAGGGAAGTCTCATTGGGTGGATGAGTGGCAATATATATGGAAACAATGATGATTTAAAAAAAAAACAAAAAGAGTCAATAATTATTTTTAAATTTATAATATAAAATATTTTATTAACTTAAGAAAAATCACTTTTATCTGTATTCCACCTCTCTCAGGTGAGGAAAAACAAAAAACAAAATACTTATGACTGTTAATTATATTCCTAGCCAAGCAAAACAATTTCTTATATTGGCGATGTACAAATGTACACATATGTATATATGTGTGTGTTTTATATTACATACTATATATATTTGATTTATCTGTACCCCGAGTATATGAAGTCTCTTGTCAGGAAGTTAATGGAATGCATCATGATAGGTCCATTGAAACCATAACTGGTCATTTTGTTGATCAGATATCCTAAGCCTGTCAGAGTTTGTCTTTACGATGTCGTCATTGTATACATTTTTCTCCTGGTTTTGTTCTCTTAACCCTGCGACAGTTCATATAAATGTTGATTTTCTCTAAAACCATCCCCTTCATCATTTCTCATGGTATAAAAATACTCCATTACTTTCATATACCAATATCTATTCATCCAGTCCACAGTTAACGAGCACTCTCTTTTTCCAGTTCTTAGACACTAGAAAAAAATAAGTCTGTTTTGAGTATCTTTGTACATATGCATCCATTTCTGCTTTACTGGATCAACAGTTTGCATGAATAATATGAATGCACCAATTTAGGGTAAGCATACTCCTTCCACCCATAAATATTCCAATCATATAATCACAGATTAAAGAAAAAAAGAATCTTATAATTCATATTGTCCATCCACCTCATTTTCAGATGAGGAAACTGAGGATCAGACAGAATATGTGATTTATTCAAAGTCACAAAGGTAGTGATTAGCAGATATAAGATCTGACCTCAGGACATCTGAGTCCTAATTGAGCGCTCATTCTACTATACTAAACTCACTTTCTGCATCAGTAGAACAGAAAAAGAGATGAATATATCAGTTGGTAAAATGTCTTGTGTGGCAGGAGGGTTGCTGGTCTAACCCAGGCTAAATCACTAATTGATCACTGATTCTATTTTCAACTCTCCTTTCTGATTATCCCAGGGACTGCTCATTTTGACTCTCCAATCACCAGAGAACTCAAAACTGCCAACAAAGTCAATTCATAATTAGAGACACATTGTTTCTCTGACCTGGCAGGGACTGAACAGCATATAATCCCCAACGTTCTCATTTTAGATGAACCTGATGCTCGAATATAAGTAGGTTAGCTTCTTTAATACATTTATGAAAACCATGCATCTTAAGCAATCCCCTCTTCATGGCATGAGAAAGAGCCCTCTATTCTCCCTCTCATGAGCCTTGTTCAATGAGAACTGAATGAAAATTCATACAAAATGGTCTCATAAAGTACCACTCTTTCCTCTGAAATCAGTTTCCTCTCTGCAATGAATTTGACCTCTGTTACTAAAGAAACCTGTTTTCATATGAGAATGGGAAGAAGTTCACTATAAGCACATAACAACTTCATGTTTCTTTGGTAACAGAGGTAAATTTTGTTTCTGTAATAAGGAAAAATAACATTTCTCTTTTTTTGTAGTTGAACATATTTTAATGGCAAACTTACAGCATCAGCACAGAAGACAGACAACATTAAAAACATGTACTTGCATGTAGGACATTTGCACAGAGTGTGCCTCCCCCCCACACACACACACATACCCTCCTGCAAGAATGCATGTCTCTCCCTTTATATTCACCTCTTGGAATCCTTAACTCTCTTCAAGGCTTAGCTCAAGTACCAACTCATACACAAAGCCTTTTCTCCACCCTCCAACTGTTAATACTCTTCCCTCTGTTAAAAAAAAAACTCCTTCCTATATGTTTAATTTGAAATAATTAAAAGTGCCAGTTATGTGTTGTAGATAGATTGCTGGTTTTGAATGCAAAAGATAAGAATTCAAGTCTTTCCTCTGACATTTTTACTATATAACCCAGGGAAAAATCATTTAACTGCTTGTTATCCCAGGGAATTCTCTTAAGATAAAGGTGCCCATCTGTCTTAGTAAAGGGAATTTCTTTGCTGGACATTCTCTAAACCAATGAAAATACAGGTGTGGTTTTTAAAAATACATGTACATATTTGTCTATGCATCTGCCTAAACCTGTAGAATTTAAACTCCTTGAGATCAGGGGTGGTTGTTGTATTTGCATCCCTATTCCTAAGTACCCTGGGTTCCTAATGTTTTTGTTGAATTTAATTGAAAGAATCCTGGTCAGTGCTATAAGAGACCCATACTATAAGCTCTAACATTTTTGCCCTCATTTCCAAAATGGGAATAATATATAATATAATATATAAACATGTGCATATATACATATACATACACATGTGTGTTTGTATAAATAATATTCATTTTGTTATTGTTTTGAGGAAAGCCCTTTGTAAAACGTAAAGTGATTCTGGAAATTAGAGTTGATATTATGATAAGCAGTGGGATGCAAACCACCAATATCTGGGACTAGCAGATATGCATACTCCTCCTGAACAATGGAACAGATGCCCAGGGAGAGAATCCCAAGAACTTTCTTAACCAAAAGGCATCCACCCCTCACACAGGATGCTTCATAGGGAGCCTTGATCCCTGGTAGTCAAAAGCAATAGTAAATTGGCAGGATGCCCTGTGCAGATGAAAGGAATTTCATTTCACCATTGTCTTCGAACCATGCTTATATTTCACGTTTCAATCAAATTGAGGCTGGAGACAGAGCATTCTTACATTCTTACTTTAAAAGCATCCCTCAATTCAGAAACTTTTTCATAAGAATATCTTGATTGATAATGCTATTGATGTTGGTGTTCAACTTTTAACCTTGCACAGTGTACATACAACCATTGATTTCTGTAGAATAAAAACATCCATCAGCAAGCATTTAATATGTTATTATCTGCCAGACCCTGATGAGTGCTAAGGATATACAGAAAAATTTATAGCAGTCCCTGCCCTCAAGGAGATTACATTCTAATGTGGCAGACAACATACGTATGTATGTATATCTATACAGAATAAATTTTAAAATGAATACAAAATAGTTTGGAGATGAGAGTATTCTGGGGTACAAGGAAATGCTTGCTTTCAATTTTGAAGGAGGCCAGGGATTCTAAGTGGTGGAGCTGAGGACTCCCATTCAATTATGAAAAAATATTGAGTCTATAGTCTTGGAGATGGGAGTTGGAGATTTCTTTGTGGAGGACAGAGCAAGTCCAACAGTGTGCCCAGAGGGGAAAAATGTGAAGAGGGTGGACAATTATAAAAAGACTAGGAGGTTCAGATGGGGCTATGGTTCAGTGGAGAGTCAGGAAGACCTTAATTCAAATCTGGTCTCAGACACTTAACTAGCTATGCGACCCTGGGCAAGTCATTTAACCCTGTTGGTCTGTTTCCTCATCTGTAAAATGAGCTGGAGAAGGAAATAGCACACTAGTCTAGTGTTTTTGCCATGAAAACCCCAAATTGGGTCACAAACAGTTGGATGTGACTGAATAACACGTTATAAAGATATTTGAAAGTCAAACAAAGCAGACAATAGGCAGCCGCTGTGTGATTTTGACTTGGAGATGTGTCACAATTAGGTAAAACTGTTTGGCCACTATGTAAATGATGGAGTGGGAAGAAATTCATGGAGGGGACAGCAAATAGAAGGCTTTTACAAGAGTCCTGGAGAGCGGTGATGAGAATTTGATTTATGATGGTGACTTTGTGAGTGGAGAAAATGGGAATAAATGAGAGATATGTAGATAGAGATGGCAAGATTTGGCAATTGCCTGGATAGTTAGAGTCAATGAGAGTTTAGCATGACACCAAGGTTATACTGCAGGGTGACAAGAAGACTAGTGAAACCTTGGAAAGCAATAAAGAAATTTGGAAGAAGGCTGAATTTGTGAAGAAAGAGGATTTTTTAAATATGTTTAAGATGCTTTGAAATGTCTACTGCATAATTTCTGATGAAAGACTGAAACTCAAGAGGGCAACTAGATCTGGACGTATGAATATAGTAATATATACTATAATCCCATTGCATACATACATATTCATTGCTAAGCACACTAGGTTCCTAAAGTTTTTTGTTGAATTGAAAGAACCCTGGTTCTTTTTTTCTGCATTGTGAGGCTAGTTGAATCTATGGGAGCATAAGAAGTTGATAAGAGAGAGTGAGAATGTGCCTAAAGAGAAGAGGATTTAGGGCAAAGAGGCTTGGTTCATACCTATAGTTCCATCAGTGAGTTAGGGTGATATCTACTCTAAGCATATGAAAACACCCCTTCCCCCAGTGGAATGGGCAGATGAGAACAGTTTGTTCCAGTGACCATGAAAGCAGCTGAAGAAGGCACTGTGGAGTTCTTAGTGCTTTGTCAGATATCAAAGACACCAAGTTCATCTTCTGTATCCTGGGCCGTAGCCAGTTGACCCAATTCTTGTCTTGCCATTGGACTTTGATGACTCTGGAAGAGAGAGTGATGCTTATGACTTTGTGCAATTCCACCTTACTTAAATCCAATTCACATGCAAGTCAAGACATCACCCTGTGATATTGTTAATCCTCTTTGAAAAGAAAGGAAAAACGATAACAGTATATTCCCAGTTAGGGGTAGTAACATGAATGGTGAATTGGCAAAGGAGGCTGAGAAGGAGCACATAGACAGTAAGAGGAAAAGCAGGGGAGACCTGCTTGCTGAAAACCCAGAAAGAAGAGAGGATTCAAGAAAAAGGGGTCGAAAGTGCCAAATGCAGCAGAGATATCAAGAACAAGGAAGACGTGTGAGATCTAGCACTATCATGTGTACTGGTGCCATAGGAGAGAATGACTTCATTTGAGTGATAAGGTGGCAAGACAGGTGGCAAGGAGTTGATAAAAATTCAAGGAGAGGAAGTCTAGTTCAGTAGAGAAAAATTGTTCATGGAGTTTGGGAAAAGGAGGGAAGTTACAGAATAATATTTAGTTTAGATGGTAGGAGGTAGTGAGAGCATTTTTGAGGTTGTGTGTAGGCGACAAAGAAGGAATTGGGAGAAAGAGGGAATGATGATGAGACAGAGAGAGAAGGCAAAATAGTTATATTAATCTTCTGGAGATGATCAAGGTTGGGTGAGGTATAGCTGGCTTACTCTTGGTAATAGCTGGGCCTGAGCCACTTCTTCATGCAAGACTAAAGGACAAAATTGTGGAGATGATGTTAGGGAATTATGAGATGAGGAAGAGGAGGAGTTGTTATCAGGTGACAATGAGGAGGGAAGAGGGAGGCATATAGCTTCAATTTTTAAAGTAAAGTGTGAGATCAAGGTCTCACCTGAGAGTTTGTGGGGAAGGGGGAAAGTTGTGGGCTTGAGAATCAAAGTAAATCCTGTAACATTGATTGTGAAAGTGTAGTAAGGAATCAATCAGGAAGGGATAAAAGGTAACCTTGCTTCAGTGAGAAATCAGTTAAGATTGGATGATTAAAAAAATACAATGAGATTTTCTCTTGCTCCGTTCAGTAGCACAAAATTAGAAGCAGAGGAGATAGACTGTAGGAGTGATCTAAATTTCAGTTTTGGCAAATGCATGACTGGCAATAGGAAAAGGGGACATGTGGCTATTTTTCAAACACTCCTTAGCATTTTTATCAGGCTGTATGTGGTAGAACATATTTCAATATTTTTATCATTGCCTATTTTAGGAATTTGATGGGACCTATGGACACCAGAAGAGTTTAAGCTTTTGCAAATGGGCATTATATTACACGTGCAAATGAGAACATATGCAAGTAAAAGAAACTGGATGGCCAGCTTAATGTTTATCCCTCTTTGGGGTAATTTTAAAACTTTACTAAAAGTGAAGTTCAGCAATATAGTAACCTACTAGTGTATTTTAAGAACTTTCCATGCTTTCAAAAGGAATACTATACCACAAACATGTAAAAAAACATGCTACTGGGAGAAGAGGAGATCGTAACATCTTCCTGGAAGACTGAGAAAAATTGTATCACCACTGAATATACTTGGAAACTCAGTTCAAGTTTAGAAAGCTCAATTTCCCCTTCTCCAATGGTCTGTACTACCACAATACTTTAGAGGTGCCTCTTTCCACCAATTAAATTTGTGTTGTCACATTTCTGGGAGAAGTTGGGGCCTTCTGTATCACCATTTGTTGGCCATCAGTTCCTACAAAAAAATTCTAAACACCTAAATGAAATGTAGCATGATACATTCTCTGTGGGAAAATCCAGAACTCATTTAACATAGTAATAGTAGTATAACTAAAACAACAACAGAAATCTACCTTGGCTATCTTGGTTGAGATTATCAGCCACCATTATGTTTATATATGCCAGCGCTTCCGCATCTCTGAGGTAGTATAAGAATGTCTCATTTCTTGATTTATAATATTTTGAATAGATTTCACAGATTAATAATTGTCTTTTGGAAAATGCATTTTTAAGTGATGCAAATACACTGAAGGCAAAGTTAATAGCTTGAAATCAATTGAATATATTAAGTGGGTTTCTTGAGGGCATTGGTGTCTCTGAAGGTTCACTCGAGTGCTAATTCTCTTCAGCACATTGATGTTTTGGGTACCACACCTTTGATGATATGACAGGTACATAGCTTAGAAGCCTATTTATTTCATTTTTATGTGCTAAAACTAAATACATTTGGGCGTGGTTAAAACAAATTCATTTCAAACTACATGTCCTGTTGAGGGAGAAAATAGACGAGTTAGTTGATTAGAAAACTAATAATAATTTGAGCTAGAAACTAGCTTTAAATGATAGGAAGTTATTAAATCTCCCATGACAAAGTATAAAAATAACCTTCTAGATATCTGTACAAACAGCACTATTATCACTGTATCAAAAGTAATTTCTAGTTTCAGGAAACACTTTACTGTGAGGCAAGCTGATGGAAATACATCCTCTTTCTTCTAGAAGCTTTTAAAGTGCTCTGATTGCTAGAAAAAATATATATACATATATGTATATATATATTGTTATTCTGTCTGTGTGATTTACATTGTGATAGGACCAAATTCTTCCTACAAAAGAGCTACATTGGTATGTAGCTTGAATACCATAAATTGAGCTATTGTATGTTAATAGTTTAGAATTGTAAAATTATTAACATCCTTGTAAGTCAATTGTAGTATTCTGTGCTGTTGGTAATATAAAATCCCTTGTTGCTCCTAATCACACAAATAACTATTTTTTTATAAATAGTCAATAAGATAAAAATAAATCTCAGTATTTTCCATGTAAAAAAAATAAAAACTCAAAAGAAGTGAATTTTCCCTTAGTTTTGTGGGAAAAGTTAACACCAAATATAAACCCATGAGTTTGATCCTTTGAGTAACTCAGTGCATATTTAACAGAGAACATAATGCTGTAACTAAAATATCTCATTGACTGAAAGTATTGCTACTGGGAAAACACAGAAGTGTTAATGTGCCTCATTTGGGAAATGTTCATTGTAAGATGAAATTTTGAAACCAGCTTTCTATTGAGTGCCCACACAGAGTGACAATGCACAAAGGCAGTCCTGCTTACTCCAGAGTCAAATAAATAAAGGAATATAAAGCTAATTCTGTTCATGGGGCCCAGCAGCCCCCTTAATATGCAGCTTATCCTAAGAAGATGCTTATTTCTAAAGAAATCTATAAAGTGTTTATTCTGGCAGGTTATTCTGTTGGTTTTCCCCTCCAGAATAACATAGATATCACCATAAAAAGCCTTTATTTTGATATCTAATTGAAAAAGAAAAGGTTTTCTATAAAGACACAGTTAAACACTTTCAGTGAAGGCACACATCAAAGAAGCTCCATCCTGGAATGTAGTAGTGGGTTATTTCTAGTACTCAAGGGTGATGAGGACAAAGAGAGGTAACAGTTACTTATGTGGCCGGCGTGGACAGTGTATAGGCATGTAGACTTTTGACCCCCACCCTTTTAAAACTATTTTAACCCTAACTTTCTCTTTTGTCTCTAAAACATGTTGGTTTCAGAGCACTGATTATAGTTTTCTTCCTGGTGTCATTTTCCTACCTGCACTAAAGAATGTGAAAGAACAATCAGTATTCCTTCCTCTATGGTAATCAGAGTATTTTTTGTTGTTAAAAACAAACAAACATTTAAAAAAAACACCTCTGAATAAATACTTTCAGTTTGCAGTGTAAATTTTTGTGTGAATGGGAAGGACATTCCAAGAACTCACATTTAACTAAACTAAAGCATCATAAAATGTATAGGAAATAATTGTTGTGCTAGCTTAAGTTGTTAGCCAGTAGAACCTCAGATCATTTCAACTGGACTACCTAGATTGCTTCCACAAAAATCAGTACGTACTTCTACAAACCCAACTATCCTGAGTGTTGCTTTCTTGGTTTCAGTAACTACAAAAGCGATCTAAACACACCTGTTGACTATAACTTTTAGAACCAGTTGTTTGGTATTTTAGGTGCATTGTTGTGAAGAAGCCCATTATGCAGTAGAGGCTGGGGAGCGAATTTCAGAAACTAATAAAGATGTAAAAGGAAAACAGGCTATTTATTACATTTTATTATGAGTTTCCAGGTAATTGGTCTTTTTTTAAAGGTAATTTGTATGTTCAAATCTATATGATGGGGCAGTTTCTTCATTACAGCCAAATCTTTTTTATTACCTGGCTTTAAATGTGGATAAGTGAAATTCACAGATCATTTAAAAATTGACTTTATATATGTATATGTGTGTACATATATCTACATATATATCTATATATATGTATCTAAATATATAATATATGTATTAGTTTCAATCTCCTCTCTAGTCAAACCTTTAAATGGAACTTATAATAAGTAAAATATGAACTGCGTTGATTTATAGCTTTCCTGCTCAGATACTTGTGAATATGCTATTGGGCAGTAAAATGAATAAAAGGCAACCACAAGAAGAGAAACAGCAAGCTTGAATAGTCCACACACTGAATAATTTTTTCCTGAATAACCAAGAGTTGGCTGTATCAAAACAGTCCTCAAATTGTCTTATTAAACTGAAATTTTAAATTTTAAATCACCAAATAAAAACGTCATCCTATTGTTAATGTGTTTGGGATTTGTTTTTTCGAATGTTCATTCTCCTCCCATGTGGATTTGACTTAGTAATTTTCTCTTTTGATAATCACTTCACTGAACATTTCTATAATATGTAAACATGGCTATGATAAATCATCTTCAATAATGTTAAGTGTGAGTTGAGTTTGCATTGATATTTAAGAAAAAAATGTTCGTACTGCTAAATAGGAGATTTATTATTTTTTTCCTTAAAGGAAAATGATGGCTATACCGTGATGACTATATTCGGCTCTGGTTCATGTAAAGCTAAAAATAAAAAAAAATCTGTTTTCTTGTCATGCAGTGCTATGAACCTTACCTCTGTTAAAAAGAAAGGAAAATGCTATGCTAGAGCTAGTCTTATAGTCCAGAGGAACAATGATTCAATTTATACGTGGGTAAAACAGAATGTGCTTGGAACCCAAACCACCTAAGTGAGGGATATCTAAATCACAAGGAAGACTGGAGGTCCTTTGGATCAGTCATTGGTTGGTGCATTATTCTAACCATTTTTCATCAAGTCCCAATAGTTAGGATCTGGGCGCTTGAAATAAATTGAGGCTACTAGACTGGTAGGGGAAGGTGACTGGAGCCATATGAAAGATATAATGCAGATTGTTTATTTTGCAAAATTACATATTTGTGTACTTTTACATTTAGTATTTTAAACAATTTAAAGAGCAATATAAATTTGTATTCTAGTTGCAAAGTATGCAAACATATATTTCAAGATGACTTTGATTTTATTGTGTAAAACTATTGAATGCATAACTGTGATGCACATATGCTTTAACACGTTAAGGAGTCAAAGTGTTTGACAGTAAGTTTTATTTTATAATTGATAATGAAACTTATTCATTGAACCACTGTTGTATTAAGCCACATTTCTTTTAAGGTTGTTATTACAAAATTGTGTTTACTTTATAAAATGGATTTTAGTTTTCCTAATGCCATAATGATTGCTTTAGCTTGTTTAACCTTTCCTTTTCTCTTGGTGTGTTATTTGCGTGTTGTTCTCTATGATAAGAAATAATGTAAAGGCTTTTGTGACTAATTAATTTTTGTAAAGGACTGATCATAGGTGGATTTGTTTTGCTTAATGAATTTTAATTGATTTTACTATCCAGATCACCTTTTCAGAGATTGGTGTTAATAACAAAAAAAACCTTTTGTTGTCAAAAACTAATAGCTTACATACAAGAAAATAAAGTTGGGGCAACTAGGTAGCGCAGTGAGTAGAGCACCGGCCTTGGAGTTAGGAGGAGCTGAGTTCAAATCTGACCTCAGACGCTTGACACATGTACTAGCTGTGTGACTTAACCCCTATTGCCCTGCCCCTCCCCCCCCAAATAAAATAAAGTTGATTTTCAAGATTTTTTTTTAAAAAAAAAGAATAGGGACCAAGATTCTTCTCACTCCTCCTATCCAGAATTACTGAGTCAGAGGACAAGAGTACAGTTGCAGCTAATACTGAGAAAGAAGGCCTTGGAAGTAATATCATCGATGAAAAACCAGTGGCCTGTGAGAGCTGTGAGGGGAAGGAATATCAAGGGGAGAAGTTTAAACTAAGGGTAATACCTCATAAGAAGACACAGGCAGATCTGGAGAACTTAACGTGGTAAGGTTGAGTTTATGGTGGTGAATAAGTAGGTAGCAGGAGTTGGAGAAGATTTTTTTCCCCTTGAGAAAACTGGAATTTAGTATCATAAGAATTGGGAGCAAAGAGAAGGTCACAGTTTTCTAATCATTAGAGAATAAATCTGGATACAGTAACAGTGGTTGGGATTGATGAAACTTGGCGAGAAGGAATTTCTCTTGAGGTCACTTAGTATAAATTTTTAATACAAATTTGAGCAAATTTGAACACAAATTTGAATAGGCAGTTCTTTTATTTTTGGGGGTGGGCTCAGGGCAATTGGGGTTAAGTGACTTGCCCAAGGTCACACAACTAGTATGTGTCAAGTGTCTGAGGCTGGATTTGAACTCAGGTCCTCCTGATGCCAGGGTCGGTGCTCTACTCACTGCTATCACCTAACTGCCCTGAATAGGCATTTTTAAAGTGTAAAACAAGTTTTCAGGCAGGTATACATAAAGTACATTATTATTATATTATTACATTATTGTGTATTATTGTATTATTATATCATTACAGCTTCAATTTCATAGATTCATGGAAGTTGAGAATCAGAAGGAACCTTAGCGCTCATCTAGCCCAGAGCCATCAACCACATAGTGCACAGTCTGCATGTGGCCCATACCATTCCTGATTGTAGCCCAAACCAGATTAAAATTTAATTGGGGAAATTACAAAAATAAATAAAAAAAACATAGATAATAGATTTTGAACTATACCCTGCAGAGATCTTTAGATATAATTTAGTAGCTCCATTTGTATTTGAGTTTGATCCCATTGATTTAATCCAACATCCATGAATATAGTATCTACAACATCCATGACAACTGATCTCTCTACTACTGCTTGCATAACTTCATTGATATGGAATTTAACATTTATGCAGTTCACATTTTGCCAAGTACTTTATAGAGATCTCATTTTATCCTCTCAATATCCCTGGGAGGAAGGTGGTATTATTATCCCCATTTTGCAAATAAGGAAACTTAGGCAGGCAGAGATTAAGTAACTTGCACAGGCTCATGCTCAGCTAATAAATGTCTGAAGCTGGATTTGAACTCAGGTCTTCCTGACTTCTTTTCCAACCCTCTCTCCACTGCACCAGCTACCTGCCACATAACATGTAAGTAGGAAACCCAATACATTTTTGGACAACTTCAATTTCTAAAACATCTTTTTTTAAGTTATTAGAAATCAGCTTTCCTGTAATGTCAATCTCTTGGGTTGTAGTTTTGTTTTGGTTTCTCCTCCCACATCAACAATGTGTTCTGATTTCTTTTATTTTTCCTTTTGCTCCTATGAAAATAATCTACAAAGAGTTAGAGTTAGACAATATTGCTTGCTATTAAATTCTCACTCTTTTGATCATGGATCCTCTCGAGTACATGCCTATCTTTCACCCTCACTGATGATATGGCATTTATAGTTACTTATTACAAAATAACATTTGACAGATAAAAATTATAAACTCTAGAACAGGGATTCTTTACCTGAGGTCTGTGGACCTGCAGCAGATTCATGGATGGATTTGCGGGGTCCATGAATGTGAATGGGGAAAAAAATACACCCTTATTTTTTCTAACCTCAGCAACAGTGTATAGGAGTCTTATAGGTTTCAGTAGAATGGCAAAGTGACCATGAAACATTAAAAAAAAAATAAAACAAGCAGCTTTAAGAACTCCTAGACTATGATAAGGTTATAACTTGGATATCTGAGGAATCTCTGGTTTGCAAAAGATACAGTTCTTATGCAATTGATTTATGTACTTTAATTTGCAATTTTCAGTTGCTTATTTTACAAGTTGCAAATTTAAGTGGTGTTTACAGATGAATTGCTTCAGGTTAAATCAATAGTTGTAAAGTCAATACATTTCTTTAGGAAATCATTTTGAACTTTTTAATCAGGCCTTTGGAACTCTTATACTAATCCACTATCTAGTGTTTAACAGTCATCGATATGTTCGATAAAGCCAGCAAATTTAAGTGATATTCTGACCTATGTTTGACTTTGATGGATGTAGTTTAGTTTTCTCTGAAATTGTTTTGATACTCTAAGCAGATTTATAACAGCAAAGCTAAATTCAATATTTTCAGAAACAGGAAGTTTTTTAGAAGTATGTGCTAATTGCCTTTCAATCTCATGTGAGTTTAGGTTTCCATAGGAAGTGAGACAGAGAATGGAGCCAATCTAACATATTCAGGTATGCAGCATGCTATGTTGATATGTGTTGCATTTTCATTGGGGCAATTCTGTCTGAAAATAGAATCATAGTTTCCTAAAGATGGAAGAGACTTTAGAGGTCATTTGTTCCATCCCCCTAAAGAATATGGGTTTGATATTATGGAAGAAATGAACAGGAAATAACTGGAAGCTGTTTTTAAAGAACAATGATAGCTACAAATGAATAAAACATGATTATAGTACATTTGCTTTAGCATGATAATATATTGATGGGTTACTAGAATGAAGTGAATAATTATAAATTTCACACCACCATCACCATACTAGGAATGTGTAATTTTGAGCGTGCTTTGAAGGTGATAAGAAGCATAGATGGTTGGAGTAAAGGGGGACAATAATGGTTTCCATGTTGTACAAGCAAAAAAAAAGGAGATTATTTCATTAATCTTGTCAAGGAAGAGGAAGCTATTAAAGAAAGAGCTAGAATTCTTATATATTTGGAGGGAGGAGGAACACTTTGATAACTCATTATTCTATTGTAGCTGAATTAGAATGAGGACTGTTTTCTGCATCTCATTTTCTAGGAGTCATCATTGTGGTAGAGTCTTACAGATAGGACCACACAAGTAGGTAAAGAATTACTATTTCTCAGTTATAGCACGCATTTCTATAGGCTAATATTTTGAGACTAGAGGTAGAACTATACCTAGCATAGGCTATGTGGAAGGATAATTAGTCGATCTTAGAATTGAATAGATGAAAGAAGTCAAACTGGATTGTATTTGGGAAATTCCATAGTGCTTTTGAAGATTCCAAAATGTTCCTTGCCATTGAAAGTGATTTTAACATCAATATTTACCCAATAATTCTATATGGCTGCAAAGCAATGGGCATTATGATCTCAGAAGAATCAAAATCAAAGTAATGTATATAGTGACTGGCTATATATAGACTGAAGCATCTTTCTAAGAATGTCGTGACAGCTGCTACATACAGGATTTAATAACCAACAAAATATGTGATCTACCAGTATGAGTATTGGAAGCAGAATAAGAGAACCTAGGCTCAAATCCCAACTCTTCTATGCACTATTTTTTTAACATTAGGTCACTTAACCTCTTAGGAAGTACAGTGAATGGAGTGCTGGGCTTGGAATAAATAAAGCCACAATTCCAATACTACCTTATATACTTAGTAAGTTCTGTGATTCTGAGTAACTCATTTAACCTCTTCATGTCTCTGTTTCCTCATCTGGAAAATGGGCATGATAATAATTTCCCAGAGTCATTGTGAGGAACAAATGAAATAACATTTAAATCACTTCACAAACCTAAACCTATCATCATCATCATCATCATCATCATCATCATTATCATCATCATCATCAGTCATCAATAGCAAAATGAGTACATTGTACTAGATGACCTCCAAAATCTTTTCTAGGTCTATAGACATATTTTAAAAAATAGATGCAACAAGCATGTAGTAAGAGTGATATATGATAATGATAGTCCAAATTTTGTGCCACTTTTAGAAGATATTTAAAGAGCCAGAGTAAGATTGCCAGAATATTGAGAAAATTTCCTACCCATGCTTAAATGTTGCAAGGAATCAGAAGGTTAGGATTGGTTTAATTGAATGGACCCATCTGATAAAAGAAGTCAGATCCCTAGTAGTTCTAAAGAAAATATCATTGAAAAAAAAATTATCTTATGTAGGATTTTGTTTCTATTCCCTTTTAGAAGGGTTGGTATTTTTTTGTTGTTGTTAAATTTGGCATCAGATGCTTGACACATTTACTAGCTGTGTGACCTTGGGCAAGTCACTTAACCCCAATTGCCCTGCCCAAAACAAAACAACAACAAAATACTACTTCAAGGTCTGCAAATTGCCTTATAAGTATTAAATTATTTGATCCTCACAACCACCTTAAGTGGAACATCCTATTATTATATTTATTTTTATATATGTGGAAACAGAAGGGCAAAATTTAAATGACTTGTCCAAGGTCATACAAAGCCGGTAAAGTATCTGAGACTTAATTTGAACTCAGGTCTTCCTAACTCAAGATTCATCTCCCTAGCCATCATACCATCTAACTGCCATCAGTGTAGTACGGAAGAAAGGACATGGCATTTACTAGGAAACCTAAGTCCAACTCTTTATTTTGCCACTTTCATTAAGTCTTTGAGCCTCAGTCTCCTTACCTGTAAAGTGTGCATAACGACACAGATATTGCTTGATTCACATATTTTATGAGCAGCAAAGCTGATAAAGAACCACAAAGTATACGAATAGTAAGATACTTAAGCATCATTACAACATACTTAAATTGCACTTACAAAGCTGCCTTACCTTACATAAGGTATCACGATGATGATGATGGCGGTGGCGATGATGATGATGGCAGCGGCGATAATGATGATGATAGCTAGTATTAATATTGTGCCTTAAAATTTGTAAGGCATTTTACAAATATTATGTTATGTTATCCTCAAAACAACTCGAGGAGGTAGATGGTGTCGTTATCTTCAAATTACAGATGAGAAAGCAGAATCAGACAGAGGTTAAATGAATCGCCCAGGGCCAAATATATGGGATGTGTTTGAGGGGGGATTTGAACTCAATTCTTCCAGATTCCTGGTATGATTCTCTATCTACTGTGTAGCCTAGTGACTGCTGCTCCTACTGCTAATGATGAAGAGGAATAGGAGGAAGAAGAGGAATATTCAGGAATGATGTTATTATACTGGAGGAGGGATATATTTTAGGGACAATGTAGGACATGTGGTTGTACCTTGCACAAGGATGTCTCAGTATTTAAGACTAGCTGAGAAAATGGGGTTTCAATGAGTACTTCTCACTGAAGGAGAAAAGAAACAACTTTAGAAGGAACCTAGACCTGCATCCGGGGAGGAAAATGTGTCTCCAGATATAGGGAGATAATGATTCTGGAATCTCTTCTCAAGCAGGGAGAAAGTCATGTTGTAAATCAAAATAATTAGAAAATTACCTAACACTCTAATTTACCTCCCTTTTCCCTTTCTTTCCTCCCTTCTCAGCTTCTTCCCTCCTCCCTTCCTTCCTCTCTCTCTGCTTTCAACAAACATTTATTTAAAATAATACTTGAGCTATAGTTTTTACCAAATGTATTTGGAGATCATTCATTACTACACAAGGTCTAAAGCTTTGTTGTTTCTGACATTTCCCTGACTCAGATGCTCACCTTAAACTTTTGTTGTTTTTAATTTATTCACCTTAGTACAGGGTTCATTATTTGATGAAAGCCTTATTCTACATCTCCTTTCACTATTTTCTCTGCTATCTTTGATCATGATGATACAGCATTTTAAATGAAAGGTAACTGAAAAAGTCTGAAGTTTCATTCAATTTAGATTTTGAGGATAAATGAGTAGTGCTTAGCTCTGGAAGAAATGATATGCAAGAAGATGTCACTAAGCATTTCAACTTACTGTCTCCAAAGTGGTGGCCTTTTATTCTGGTATCTCACCATCAACCACTTAGAGTTTTATTCCACTTTTTTAAAAGTTATTTCTTCTACATTGGCTTAGCAATAATTAAAATAGCCATCACTCTATCCCTCCTTCTCTCTCCCCCTCACTTGTCTCCCTTCCTTCCTCCCTTTTTCCCCTTCTTCCTTTTCTCTTTCCCTTCCTCTCTCCCTTTCCTCTATTCTTCCTTTTCTTTCCCCCTTCCTCCTTTCCTCCTTTCCTCCCTTTTTGCTTTCTGCCCTCCCTCCCTCTTTCTCTCCCTTTCCTTCCTTCTTCCTTTTCTCCTTCCCTCCCTCTCTCCCTTTGCTCCCTTTTTCCTTCCCTCCCTCCCAGCATTCATCCTTTCCTTCTTGTCTGAGCTCTTTCCTGCTCTCCTGAGTCAGCCTCAAAGCCAGCAAAACTTGTGTTCATGTGTGACCCTCACCAAGTGATTTCATCTTTCACTGCTCTAGACATCTCTCTAAGAGTATAAGTTGTGGAAAAGGTGCTGACTTGTGCTGGTATAGAGTTGTCTATAATAATGAAATCATGGGGCCAGTCTATATCCATATGGGGGTGGGGGATAGGCATCAAGCACAAAAATAGTGAGAATATTAACTGAATAATAGCATCATAAAAATCATGGAGCCAGAGCTAGAGAGAACCTTAATGTCATTTAGTCCAAGATCCAAATTTTATACATGAACAAAATGGGGCCCAGAAAAAGTCTGGGGACTTAAATCTTTGGATGGAAAAGCAATTATTAAATGTTTACTATGACAAAGTATGAGGCCTAATACTAGAGAAACAAAGTGAAAAGTAGAGATAGTTCCTGCTCTCAATGAGATCACATTGTATTGAGGGAGGCGAGACATATAGGAGCTTTTACTTGCAAATCTATGGTATCAAACATCCCTTGGTATTACTGTGTAGTGACAAAGCCAGTTGTAATATATCCTCTGTAATGCCATTTCCTTTGATGAAATCATGTCTCTTTCTGATTTTGAACAGTTTGACAGTGACAAACACAGTGGTGACGAAAATAACTGTGGTTGCTGAAGAGCAGTTGCCAATATCATATGTCCATAAGAGTTACTTTCTGAAGAGATAGCTTTGGGGGCTGAGACACAAGCAAGAAGGATGATCTGAATGTACAGCCATGCCCATAGGTCCCAAACTTAGCTACACCTATATGCGCTTTAGTTTCACTTGGTCAATAGT
>CM053623.1:187830120-187887610 GCA_028646595.1 Phalanger gymnotis
GGAGGTTTTTGTTGTAGGCTCTATGACTTTGTTAACTTCATCTGACTGTATGTTTTGGTCTTCTTTGTCACGAAAGAAGGAATCCAGAGTCTGAGACTGAATCTGGGTGTGTTTTCGATGCCTGGCCATATTCCCCTCCAACCCACTGATTCTTTTAAAAGAAGACTGGTGCTTATTGCCTCAATGATTGAAAAGTGATTTTTAAAAGCAAAACATGTATAGGGGAAAATGGAATTTTTGTCACATGAAAAAATAGCATGTTCTCCATATATTCCCATAGCCCAGAAATTGAACTGAATATTCAAAATAATGGGAAAGTTTATTACACTAATAATAAAATGAGGAGCTGGCATTTAAAGAGTACTTTAAATTTTGCAAAACACTTTACAAATATGTTCAAATTTGATCCACAAAATGACCCCAAGAGGCAGATGCTATTATTATCTGCATTTTTCAGATGAGAAAATTAAGGGAAGTAGACCTTAAGTGACTCATGAAGGATCACACAGTTAGTCAAAGTCTGGAGATTGGATTTGAACTCCAGGTATAGCACTTTATCTTTTATATAATCTATTACTGACAGTGTTACTTAGATAAGCTACTGACATAATAAGCCACTTTACATTTCTAATAATTATTTTCATAATCTACATGAACAGGCAGTGTGGAAACCTGGTCTCAGAGTCAGGAAGATCAGGAATTAAGTTTGTCCTCTGATATATGCTGTGATCCAGGGTGCGTCACTGAACCTGTCAGTGCTCCTGATAACTTTCCAAGACTATAAATTGAAGAGCTACAGAGAAGGGTGCATAACTCCATTGGGAGAGCAAAATTCTCACCAGTATTCCTTACACAAATCAAATTACACACATACACGTATATATGACATACTACATACACACTTAAAATTGTATGTATACAATATGTCATTGTATACATGGATGGTATTAAAAACTTTTTTAAGTATATGGCATTTTAAGCATGTGACACATCTACTTTGGGCAGTAAGCAAAGACTGGATGACTGCTTTTGGTTGCAGCCATAAAAGATTTTTTTTTTCACTTTCAGAACTTCTTATGGTTCCTTCTAACTCTTAAGTTTCTATTTGTTCAGTTGTTTCTCAGTTATGTCCAACTTGCAGTGACTCTATTTGGGATTTTCTTGGCAGAGATACTGGAGTGGTCTGCCATTTCCTTCTCAAGCTCATTTTGCAGATGAGAAACTGAGGCAAACAGGGTGAAGAGACTAGCCTGGGGTCATGCAGCTAGTAAATGCCTGAGGTCAGATTTGACCTAAGGAAGATGAGTCTTCCTGACCGTAGGCCTGGCACTCTTTCTCCAATGTGTCATCTAGTTGCCCTAAGCTTCTATAGCACTCTAAAAACAAACAAACAAACAAAAATCCAACAACAAAAACCTTTTGCTTGTGATTCTCCTTTGGATTTCAGCTAAAACTTCTGTGTGACACATAATTGAATTGGGTGAAACCCAAATTGGCTTTCAGGAATGAATTGGTAATAACAATAAAAAAAAATCAAAGAATATAAATAGCCTGAACACTTAATGAATACCTAACAAGAACAAAACACTTTCATAGTTAATGCATTTAGCCTAAATTATTTCATTTTGCACATCTTTTATGAAGCAAAATGCTAGATTACAAAAACCTATACGGCAGAGAGGAAGTTAACTACTGATGAGGACAGCTATCTATGCCCATTGTAAGAAAAATGTGGTAATCTTGAGCTAGGAATTCACAAAGGGACTGTTTATGTATGTATTTGCATTTCCTGATACCTTATTAGTGACTTCAGTGGAATGCTTCTGGAGGATTAATTATTTGGTTTTACAGAAGTTCTTTATTTATCATCATTAACGGGCCTGTTGAAAGAGGTCTTTTTTTATAGTGTAATGTATCATTTACTCAAATTCTCATTTTGGCAGACTGACAAAAGAAGCGTATTAGATGCTATGCTGTTTAATTACACTTTTTGATTCCAACAATCGTTTCTGATTTGTTGGTTTCAACAAATAAGATGGAAAAATCTCTTCTCGTCAGACATAGCTAAAGAGAATGAAGATCTTCTTCACTGCCTAGCACATAGTAGGTGCGTAATATATTTCTGTTCAATTGAATTGAAATTTGAAGAATATGACCAGAATTATAGATTAAATTATTAGATTCTATTACTCCATTTTGAAAGAGACATGGGATTAAGGGGAAAAAGCAAAAGCATGATCAAACATAGTGCAGTAATTCAAAGCAAACTCATCAGTACACATTATGAAATTATATTTATTGCAAAAGGAAAGTAAGTCGGGCTAAGCTGACATCATCTAATCTCTTTGCTCATATTGGAAGAACTTTAAAAAAAGTAACTCCTACAGTAATGCATTTAATGAAAACATCATCTCATTTTCAAATGGATTAAGACCCATGGGGTCACTGTTAAAATATGTATTTCAATTAAAACCATAAATGTGAATTATGGTGATAGTTAATTATTACATAGGACAAGGTTCCAAGGTAATACAGTTACTCTAGTGAATAGTCATGCATTTTCAAATACTTTTGTGCCCATTCAAAGGAAAAGATTACTTCAGAAATCCAACCCCAGGGTCGGGTGCTATGGTAGCTTCTCCACCTAGTTTCTTGGGTGGAATGTGAGGTGACAGGAGAATTTATAAACTATGGAGGTAAGGAAACTTAATACTTGAGGCATTCAGGATCCTAGCCTAAAGAGTTTGCTTCAGGGAAAACAAAAGGCAAGGGGGATAAAAGATTTAAAGGTAAAAAGATAAGAGCAAGATAATGGCAGAAGTCAAATTCCAGCAAAGATACCTAATGAGGAAAATGGAATAGACAAAGGTCATTTAAGAAGTTACAGATTCTATAGTGGATCATTTGAGCAACTTGTCCTCTGCTTAGCAGTAGCACCTATTGGTTGTAGGATTGTATGGTAATAATCCTCCAATTCTACCATTCCTCTACATAAGTACAAACATATATACATATATACATACATACATACACATGTGCACACACACATACACTCTAATTCTTCATACTGCATAGCTGTATTATGAGAGGACCTGATAGCTAGATTTACAAGTTTCAAAACTGACTCACCTGAGCTTTGTTTTTCTGAGAAATTTCACTGAAAATGTTCTGAAGATCCTCCTTTTCATTACCATTTTTTTTTGAGGGGGACAAGGGGGAGGCAGGTAGCTATCACTATATTCTTCCTTCTTTCCCCAATTTTAAGCCCTCCCTTATAACAAATAATTCTCAGGCAAAACAGATACACGTATTTGCTTGTTCAAAAATGTCTGTCAAATGCTGTGCCTCTAGTTCATCAACAGAAGGACATTCAAAAGAAAACAAAGAGAAGCAGTGTAGCTTAAAATTCACATGTTGAATTTATAGTATACTAGAATTAATGAGACTGCCCACTACATACTAGTCCTAGAAGGGTACATAGGGCATGCACGGATATTTGTTAGGGCTGCTTCTTAGCATAAATAATGCAAATCCAGATGTACATGCATTCTATGTCAGTTTCTAATCCACTTACTAGATTCCTTTATGATTGGATGTTGAACTGCAGTTGTACCCAAAAAACTTCCACAGGTTCAGTCTCTTTCACAGTGGTGAGTTTTGACTGCTAAAACTTTTGAATGGGGAGAGAGACCTAGCATGTGCCCCATTATACCTAAAGAAACAGACAAAATACAAGGAAGAGATTTATAATTTCTTATATAATTTATTTTTGTTCTTTGTATATAGAACTATATTTATTAAAGTTCTTCAAGTATAGAATTTTTTAAAAAAATGAGAAGTAGAAAAGAGAATTTTGATAAGTAAATTACTTTTTTTTAAGTAAATGCTTAAGGCTTTTAGAAGCCAATGCTGTAGTTTAGAATGTCTCTTAAACTATCTGAAAGTAATATCTATCTTCTATGGAATTCCAAGTAAATGCCAAGAAGAAAAGCCCCTGCTTAGTTCAGAAGAATTGGTATTACTGAAGCATCACAAAGCTATGAAATATTTAACAGATAAAAGAAAGAGTTCTTCCACAAAATAGGTTCTTGGTACTTCATGCCAGTGGGCTTATGAGAAAAATTTCAGGAATTCTCAGTGTATTGTTTCTTTTGGACTGAGGGTAGAAATTCTCTTATTTTCTGCAATCCCACTTGATTCATCCTTTGGCATATTTTTTTCCCCTTCACTTTGGGGTTGTATGTGAAAGAATGGAACAAACTGGATTGAGGGCATGATTGGAGTGGATGGGATTGGTTCTAGTAACTTTGGAAATACAGTATATGGTAGATATATCAATGATTAGAATGCAAAAGGCAATGTTTTCTAATTTTTCATATTCTAGAATTGTGAGTACAGAGAGATTACAACTAGAAGAAGTATGTCTCTGGATCTGGAAGGGACAATGAAAATGCAAAGCCCTTGGCCAGTTGCTAGTAAAGGAAGATTCCTGGATTTGCAGGAGATAATTTATAGAATTGATATAAAGATATAGATATAGATAGATATAGATAAATACATATGTAAATAGGTAGTTATTTACATATACACATATATACACATGCAGATAGAGATATATAAGAATATAGGCATAGAGATATAAGCATATAGCTATAGAAGAATGTTGATAGATATGGATGATATAGACATATATGAGTATGTAGGCAAATAGGAATAGATGTATCTAAATAAGTATAGATGATATAGATAGATAAGTACATATGGGCAGCTAGATGGTGCAGTGAGTAGACCACTGGTCTTGGAGTCAGGAGGACCTGAGTTCAAATTCAGCCTCAGACACTTGACACACTTACTAGCTGTGTGACCTTGGGCAAGTCAATTAACCCCAACTTCCCTGCCTTGCCCCCTCAAAAATAAATCTGAGTTTAGAGAAGTTGATGAGCCAAAGTATGAAATTGTGCACCCCTAGATCACCAGGCTGAAGTGTAAAATTAACTATTGGACCTCAGTTTCCTTACCTGAAAAATGAAAAGGACCTCTAAAGTCCTTTCCAAATTGAAATCTGTGATGCAGTGGCTGAATTTAGATAATATGATGTTACAGAATAAAAAAAAAAAGACCAGAGATTTGAGGAATAAAGGTTTAAATGCACCTTTATAAGAAACCAAGCAAACAATTCCTTTCAGTGCTATAGCCAAGAAGTTTCATTTTATAGGTAAACTCATAACCAAGATGCTAATGAACCCTTGATATGAGAGGTGATGTGTGATATAGTGGAAAGAGCACAGGATTAGGTGTCAGTATTATTTTGAAGAGCTCATCAAGCTCCAGGTCCTACACTTTCAAAATTTTGAACTCTGTTTATTCTCATAAAAAACTGGGTTAAATTCAAATCAAGAAGCATTTCCAAGAACCTGCTTTGTTTCAGGGACTGTGCTAAGCATGAGAGATAAAGACGAAATCAAACAGTCCTTGGTCTGAGAACTATAAATTCTACAGAGAAAAAGCAACAGGCACACTAATAAGTAATTGCAAAATAAAAATTCAAATGTAATGTCCATAAAAAGGAGCATGCAACTAAAATTCTCCCCTCCCCCAGTCTCCCACAAAAGGGAAAGTTTTGGGGTAGTTAGGGAGCCAACTAACACCCTTTAATGGGATTGAAGTTCAAAAGGATGCTTAGACTAATTGTTGTTGTACAGAGTTGCCTTTTTCCACATGGGAGACAATGCAGAAAACACAGAAAGAACTGAATTAAAAAAAAAAAACTGTTTGGCTAAATTTTTTATCAGCTTGAAAATGTTTTGCCAACCCTTCTGATGTTAACCAGTGTCATCTTTCTAATGTACATGATGAGTGTAGCTTAGATAAATATGAACTGATGCTAGGGGTTATCATTTCACTTTCCATTAAAGTCGTGCTCTCTAAGAGTAGATTTTTTAGGCTTTTGGCCTCTGGACCTGTACTAACCAGTATTAGCAGAAAAAAATATGGAAATTTTCTAATCTTTTTTTTAATATTAAAGGTAGTATTTCCTTTAAATTAAAATAAAAAAAACACTATTCACTCTTTGCTATTCATATAGGTTCTCACTTTACTACTGCACATTTCTTAGAGCATTCTAAATCACATTTTATGTTGGACTTTTTGCAGAGGTCATGTCACATGTTCTAAGCAGTTGTTTTTCATGGATCAAGAACACGTGATATCAATATTTGCATTAATTCTAATATCACAAATGATAGGCATTATCAATTTGCATTTAACATCAATATTGTCCCAGTCATGTGGCATGATGACATGTCATGGAATATTACCAACAGTGCAAAATGGAAATGGCCCAATCAAAGGTCAAGAGTAGGTGTATCACCACTACGAACAAACTGTATAACAGAAAGAACTTTGTAGAAGTGATATAAGGATTTTAGAGAAACAAAGGATGTAAAAGAAAGATAGGTTAGTCACATAACAAACCAAGGAACAACAGATGCACATCCTATGAACTCCATTGGCATTCCCACATCATTGGGAGACCCATAGATGACTTCCGGAATTATATTTCTATGTTTGTCTCTATGGTGATCTTAAGAGAATATACTTCTTTAAAAAATGCATGGAATGAGTTGGCATGGGTAAAAAGGGATCTCTAAAGAGTACATGGATCCATTGGAATTTTGCATTTTTTACTCCCTTTTTTTCTTCAGCACTCAACTTCCTGGAACATAACAAATACTTAATAAATGCTTGTTGATTGATTAGAAATAAATTTGGCAGAGTAGGAAAGCTTATGATGTTATTCAGGTGATATAGTCTAACATAGTGATCACACAGTGATTGTTTCCAGAAGTCTATTACTTTCCTTGCTTGGTTCAGCTTCATTCTCTACATCACTTTCTTATAGCTATATCAAGGATCCTTTTGGTACCAAGACCCTCTCCTTCAGAAAGTAAAGGCTTTTTTTTTTTCGTTCTTATATGTTCAGGGTATTTCTTTCTTGTTGTTGATTAACTAAATTCTAGTCAACTGTTCTCCTGAGGTTGCAGCATAAGCTGATCCCAAAGCAGGAATTGGCTGCCTTAGGAGGTTCTTCTTTCACTGGATGGTTTCAGGCAAAGGTAATATAACCTCTTGTCAGGGAATATCGTGGAATACTTTTTTGATCCAAAAGCAGTAGGCTTAGATGACCGTTGAGGTCCTTCCAAATATGAGATTCTGTGACTTTGTAATCTACTGCGGAGATATGCAAAACTCAGCTGTGCCCCCTTTGACAACATGGAAACTTTCACTGGGAAATAAGAGAGTCTCAAGAGGGACTTGACATTAGGTTTACTTGGAGTGGGGAAATTTTGGATCTAATAAGAATTTGAAGTGAATCTTGAAACTACATTTCTATAAAGATCAAAGTAATTCTCTTGGCCCAGGATAAAATATTTTAGAAGTTTGGGGTTCAAGATCTTGCATTTAACCCCAATATTATCCCAGTCATGTGGCATGATGACTTGTCATGGAATATTACCAATAGTGCAAAATGGAAATAGCTCAATCAAAAGTAAAGAATAGGTGTATCGCCAATATGAACAACCAGGATGATCCAAAATTCAGAAATCTAGAGGCTGGGGCCATAGATTAAAGAGACAAAATTTCCCTAAAGGATGGACTTACCCAATATATCTTGCTAATGAATTTAAGTGAGACAAACCAACTAAGCTATGGCTCCAAAGGCACAGAGAGCAGGGGTAGGGGTAGGAGAAGAAAGGAGGATAGGGAGAGATGACAGAGACTGAGACACACGGGAGACAGAGGAAGAGAAGAAAATAAGAGTGAGACAGAAATTGAAGGAGAAAAAAATGAGGTTAAGTATTCAGTAGATGACTTACTAATAGCTACAGAAAGGCAAAAGAGGCACCAGCCATTTGGGGCCTGTAGGCCTTTACTCCACCATCATCTTCTTGAGATTTCTGAAGAGCATCCAAGAGTATCTTCTTTTAAGACACACTTGACTTGCCTGATTTTAACATGAAATAAGCATGTCTCCAGTCCGAGTGAACCTCTGACATAAGGCTTAGCTCCCATTTCTCAGTTATTATGTCATTCTCTGTCTTGAAATTATGCTTGACACATCCTACTCCTCAATATTGAGTGAAGGCCTTGATGACCCCTGCTGCCTCATGTTTGTCCATGTATACCCTCCTGCACCTGACAGACCTTGGAAGAGGGAAGGTTCTTAAAACATGTTTTTGGTATTGAATTTAAATGCACATCATTTGAAAGAAGTTGTTGCTCCTAGAAAAATTCAAAAAGAATAAAGTTTTACATTAAAACTTGCACCTATTGCTGTCCTTTTATGATAGGAATCCTATTTCCTATTAATATAGTATGAATGGATAATATGTTGGAAAGGCTATTTTTGTTGCTATTTTTTTTGTTTGTTTTTTAAAGCTAGGATAATCTTGTTTCATGCTTTGACATTGAAATCATACTTCCTGCCCTTTCTACTGTCCTTCTCCTTTATTCCCCTCTCCTCCTCTTTTTTCCCTATTCATCCTCCTTCTTCTCTCCCTCTATCTGTATCTCTCTTCATTTATATCTCTTTGTTCTCTGCTTCCTTCCCTCTCTATCTTTCTCTCCTTCTCTGTTCATCTCTTTCCCCTTTTCTTTCCTCTGCCATGACTCCTCTCTCTTCTCTATTTCTTTCTTGTCCCTTTTCTCCCTCTCTTCTCAACTTTTTCTCTCTTCTCCTTCTCTCTTTTGCTCTCTAACTCTCTTCTTCACTTGATGCTTCCCTATCTCTCCCATCTTCCTTATCATTTCAGTGTCCTCTTTCTCAGTCTCCCTCTACTTTGACTTTCCCTCTCTCCATCTCCTCCCCTTCTTCCCTCTCCCTTTTCCCCCTCTCTCTCCTCCTTCCTTTTCCCTCTTCTTCTCCTCTCCCTCTCCCCCCCCCACATATACACACACATATATACACATTTATACTATTTGTAGCAGTACTATCAGTTTGAGTAACCCACTGTAGTAATTAATTTGAGATTGAAAAATTGTGTCAGAAATAGCAATCTATACAGGTTATGGGCAGTGGTCTGCTCTCTTTTCAAGTAGTTGATAGGAAAGGGTGGGAGCAGGACAGGATTCGGATTGCCTGCCTAGTAGGATTCCCCAAAGTGCCACCTGTATGGCAGGGTAGCTACTTGATCAGGATTTCTGCTTTTCACAGAGGAAAAGAAGAGAGTTTCCCTGCATGGGGTTTTAACAGACTCCCCTCTAGTCTTGCATGGCTGCACTAAGCATCATCCATGTTCTCACTAGGGACTTATTGGGAGACAAAAAAGTGATGATACTGAGTTCTTCCCATAGAAGGGAACCACTTAGTGGGGCAAAGCTTTATCTTTTCTGCTCATTTAAAGCAATTTGAGATTGAATTAATTTCCAAACTACTTGCTTGAATATAGCAAGCATGTAGTACAATTGATTTCAACAAAATTATATGTAGGTGAAATATCCTTGACATTCAGAATGGGAAATCTTTTTTTCCTTCTCAAGTTCACTGCCATCTTGTATAAAGAGGAGAATAGAGCTTTCAGAATTCTATAAAGTCTACAACTCTATCGTTTAGTCTAGTTTTAAGGAAAGAATAGCACTTCATGGTTACTGTTTCATTGATCTTTACCATAAGTAATATTTTTTTCTACTTTGGTTGTAAAAAAAATGGGAAAAGGGAAACAAATCTTTGACACTCCTATTTTTCTTATCATATATAGTCATCTTCCAACCCATCTTAATATCTTTCATACAATAAAATTATATTTATATATATATATGGAATATAATCCCAAACATAGAAAAATTAAGATTTGCATAATACTTTGAGGTTTGCAAAACACTCAGCACACATTACCCCTGTTGAATTTCACAACAATCCTATGAGATAGTACAACAGGTATTATTTCTACATTTCCATATGACGAAATTCAACTTTACAGAACTCAAGTGATTTGCCCTTTGTCATTTACCTAACAAATGTTAGAAGTGACATTCAGACCCAAGGCTTTCTGACTCTAATTTCAACACTCTAGCTACTACATGTGTTACCTCAAGGCATGTTTGTCTGAGTAGATTATCACAATTTCTAATAGAAATATAATGAAGTGTTTGGGTTTAATTCATTACCCCTGATTTCTCCAGTTCCTCATGTTGAAATTTTATTTTGAAAGATGCATTAAGCCTGTCATAATCTGGCCCCTTCCTACTTTGACAGTCTTCTTACAGCATACCTTATTCCCTTCTACCTCTGTGATCTAGTTCCCTCTTTGCTATCTCTTGAATAAGATAATCCCATCACCTGAATCAGAGGATTTTCCCTCATTGTCCTTTATGCCTGGAGTTGTTCCTCTCCTCATTTCTTTCTCCTAGATTCTCTGACTTTCTTCAAGTATCTGCTAAAGTCCCTAATTTGGCAAGAAGCCAGTATCCCACATTTTTACTTTTGTGCCTTCTCTTTGAGATTACCCACCACTTGTTTATCCTATATAAATAAATGTTATTTGTATGTAGTCATTTGAATGTTATCTACTCCATTAGATTCCTTGAGAACAAGGACTATTTTTTCTTGTTGTTGTTTTGGTGTTTCCTCTTTTTGTATCTCCAGCATTTAGCATGGTGAGCCACTCTTAAGGAAGTGCTCAATAATTTCCGGTTGACTAACTGAAGTCTTTCAAGTACAATGAAAATGATAATACTTGGAAGTAGGAATACAGACATAATTTTAAACATATACAATTGAAATCCAGCATATACAATTCAAGAATAATTTTATATAATATTGACGTAGGACCTAGTGTAAACTATATGAAGCTGGGCTTAGAGTCAAGAAGGTCTATGTTTATATGCCACCTCTGACTCCAGCTGTATAAGGCTAGACAGTTATTCAATTTCTTTTGGCCTCAGGCCACTCCCTAGGACTTATCTCCTAAGTCATAGATGGCTTATGATCTACTGTAAAGGAAAAAATTCTCATACTAGTAGTCCTCTGTTTTTCACATCAAAGATCCTTTAGGAATAGTCTAGGAAGGGTGGGAGTATTGAGAAAATCAAATATTCTCATTCACTGAGATATTATTTGTTTCATGTGTTCCAGAGCATTTCCTGTCCAATTCAACAACTTGACACCTTCAGCTCTGAGTACTTATGCTGAAGAATTCTTGATTAATGGAGAATATTTATGTTCAGCAAACATTTTAGAAGAAATCAGACATCAATCAATGAATAAGTATTTATTAAATACTATGCGCCATGCACTCTGATGGATGCTAAGGATACAAAAGAAGAAAAAGAAACCACTTCATGCCTTCAAGAAGCTAAAATGCTGTCATTTCTACAAATAAACAAATTGAAGAAGACATGTTAGGTGTGTAGTGACTGGTGCATGAGGTTATTTGTTGTTAGATCCCTCTTCTCCCCTACTCATCTCCTTTCACTCAAATGCCTTCTGCCACTTTCTCCTCTTTTCACCCCTGTCTTACATGATGAAATGACCTACTATATACAAGGCTAACCACTCTACCTGTTCAAGTGATCCTGTTCCATTACTTGTTTTCCAACTGATTTCCTACTCCATTATCTCCAATCTGCCACTTATTTTTGTTTCTCACCCACTAATTTCCTACTATCTCCAAACATGCCTATATCTTCCCCATTCTGGCAAAAACCCTCACTTGGTCCTTCCATCTCCACTGACTATTCCCATATTCTACCCTTTGCAGTCTAACCCCTCAAAAAAGTCATCTGCAATAAACACGTCCATTTTCTCTTCTTTCGCTCTCTTCTTAAACTCCTTACAATTTAGGGTCTGACCTCATCATTCCACCAGAATTGTTCTCTTCAAAGTTACCAATGATTTTAGTTGACAAATCCAATAACCTTTTCTTAATCCTCATTCAACTTCATCTCTCTATAGCTTTTGACATTGTTGATAACCCTCTCCTCCTTGAAATTCTCTTTTATCTAGGTTTTCAAGCAACATTCTTCTTTTATCCTATGGGACCACACCTCAGAGTTTTTATTTTTGCTTGGTCCTCATCCTGATCATTCCTTCTCAAAATTCTGTCTGGGGCTCTCTTCTTTTTTTTCTTCTTCTTCTCTACTAGTTTATTTGGTTATCTCATCAGCTCACATTTATTTAATTGCTATATCTATGATAATTTTTCACCTATCCTCCCCTAACCACTTTTACATCTCCAACCTCCTTCAGACATGTCCAACTGAATTTCCAGTAGATATATTAAATTCAACATAACCAAAACAGATTTTATCTTTCCCCCTAAACCATTCTCCCTGCTCCTAGTTTCCCTATTAATTTAAAGGGCATCAGCATTCTCCCAATTCATCAGCCTCACAACCTAGGAGTCATCCTCTACCTCTCCCTATCTCTTATTTCCCCACATATAGTCTCTTACCAAGACCAGTGGATTTTTACCTTCACAACATCTCTCAAATAAACCCCATTCTCATCTCTGACACTGCCACCACTTTAGCATAGGTCCTCATCCTCTCACTTCTAGACTATTGAAATAGCCTACTGGATAGTATTAGCAACCTCAAGTCTCTCCCCACTCCAGTCTATCCTCTATTCAGTCACTAATGTGACTTCCTTAAAGTTCAAGGTCTGATTATCTTATCCCCATTCTTAATAAACTCTAATGGTTTGTTTTTGGGCTGATCTTCCAACAGTTCCTTCCCACTGTTATTTCCTATTTATCCTGTATATAGCTGTGTGTGTGTGTGTGTGTGTGTGTGTGTGTGTGTGTGTGTGTGAGAGAGAGAGAGAGAGAGAGAGAGAGAGAGAGAGAGAGAGAGAGATTGCATGGTGTCTCTCTCCCATGAGATTATAAGCTCCTTAAGGGTAGGGATTGTCTTTTGTCTCTTCTTATATGCCCAGTACTTTTTGTCTTTTTTTGTATTCCCAGTACTTAGAACATTGCTTGGCACTCGTAGGTTCTTAATAAATGTTTATTGATTGAAAAATTCCAAGACAGAAGCAATCACTTCTAGCCAAGCATAAGCGGGGAATCATTCATGCTAGAATTGACATTTCTAAGACCTTGGAATGATGTCATAATTCAGTAGGCAGAGAGGATTGTAGGCTATGTCATGCAGACAAAAGCGTAATGAAGCTTTTCATTTATAGAATGATTTGGCATGTATAAGCCCCTTTCATTTCTTTAAAAAAGAGTATTTGAATTGAGACTTAAGCCATGGAAGTCAATAGGTAGAATTGAGGAGGGAGAGGATTTTCTGGCATGGAGAAAATACTCCCAGAGCAGAGAAATGGAACATCTTGGTCAAAAAGGAACAAGGGGGCCAGTGGCAATAGATCTAATTCAATCTTCACAACAATCTTGAGAGGCAGGCTCATGCTACCTACCATCTCAATGTGCGAAATAAGTTGAAAGATGTTGGGAAACTTTCCAAAGGTGATAAAACAGGTAAAAGGAAAAGCCATGACTGAAATCTAGATTTTCAGATTCTAAAACCAATGCTTTTTCTGTGTTGCCACACTGATCATTCAGATAAATGTAATCTACATGAATACTTTATGCTTATAGGTCATAGGGAGGGGCAATGGAAAAAATGATGGTCCTCAAATTAGAAGGCCAGAATTTAAATCTCATCTTTAATACTCCTTATTTCTAGGTAATCATGAGTCTGACCATATTTCCCTTAATGTTAGAGATGAATCTAAGATGCATCCACACAATTGTAACCTGAAAATAAAGTTATTCAAATTAGTGTAAATATATTTGCGTACCTAACACCACAGGGTTGTTTGAGAAAGTTCTTCATTTAAAATATATATTATATATTGATATATTTTGTTTTTACATCAACTTCATTCTTCACTACATCCCCTTTCACAACCCAGAGCCATCTCTTACAAACAAGAAAAGAGTGAACAGAATCACTGCAATAAATGTAGGCAACCTATGGAAAACAAGCCTGACATCATATTTGCCACATTCTGAGCCCACAGTGCTCTAATTCTACAAAGTAGCTAGGGGAATTGCCTTCTCATGACTCTTCTTTTGGATGAGCTTACCATTATAATTTCATGAGAAAAGTGTTTTATAATCCTTAAAGTACTAGCTGAAAATGTGCCATTATTGCCATCTCCCTAACAGCCCTGTGAGTTGGTTGTTAGCATGTGTTATTTTCCTCATTTTATCAGTAAGAAAAGTCACATTCAGAGAGTTTGACACACTAATAAGAGAATACATGGTATAGTCTAGTGCTAGCCAGTAGGGTGGTTTACTTGTCTTAGGAGGGTTTACCCAATGAAGGTGCTTGAAGATCAGACTGGATTGCACTTAGGGGCTGCCTCTACATTGACGCAAAAAGGTTAGGGAAAAAAGGATAATTACTCTGGTCCCCCTGACAGGCCTGTGCACCATACTATGTTCTTCCTGTAACACTGGGAATTCCAGGTAGAGAAAACTATTATGTCCATAGAATACTAAATAGTGGGCTGACCTTAAAGCCAGGAAGAATTGGCCTGTGCTGACATCATGACTTGATGTCTCATTGTTCCAGGAAACTCTCAAATACTATGAGGTGTAGAAAATGTGTCAACCTATATTGTTATAGGGAATGTCTTTGCCTGGGAGTTCCCTTTACCGATAAAGTTATAGATATAATGAACTTTCCTAGAAACTTCACTTGATAGCATGGCACCAGAAATATGGCTCCTTTTATATGTATAATTCATATATCCTTTCTATTTATTTCATGTAATTTCACATATACTTCATAACTTCTGGTACCCATCAACTAGAAATGAGAGTTCAAGGTATAGTGGGAGATTGAGAGAAGAGATGTGTAAATTTTATTTCTGGCAAAAAAAAATGGACAATTCTATCCATTTTGTTCCCTTAGTACTATTTTGAAAACTTAAAAAGCATTGACAGACTGTATTTGCAGGAGTGTGTGCAGTTCTAGACATTGCATTTTACGGACATTGATAATTTCCAGAGCAACCAAGGTGGTAAAGAGAATTGAATTTATGCCATACTGGGATTATTGAAAGAACTAAGGAGTTAAAGGTGAAGAAGAGGAGACTTAATGGTGGCATTGATAGCTCTTCAAGTATTTGAAGAGTTATCTCAAGTGGAAGAGGGATTTAACTTGATCTCCTTGGCCCTACATAGAGGATCAGTAAGTAGAATATGCAAAAAGGTGAAATGTGGCCATTATGTAAGAAAATAAACAATATCCACAGCAAGCTTCTTAACTAGAACTATCCTAAAAGCTGATGAGTTAGTAGGCTTAGGATTGAGAGCTTTCCTCCATAAATTAAGCAGAGGCTGAGAGATCAATCACTCATTAGAGCTGTTGCGGAAGGCATTTCTGAGCAGGTCTGACTTGAACTCGATGGCATCTGATGGCCCTTCACACTCTGAGGCTCTTCAACTACAAAGCAGTATAAAGACTGCTAGACAGAATACACCCTGAAGAATACACCCAATGTATTTAATAAGGCAAGTATTATATGAGAATAGATCTACATTTATAAGATACTTTAGAGGTCATTTGACACAACTCCCTCATTTTGCAAATACAGAAACTTAGACACAGAGAGAATGAGAAGAGACTTGTCCAGTGTCCCGCAGAGAACAAACAAAAGAGATAGGGTTTGAATTCAAGCCTTCTGAATACAAATCCATAGCTCTTTCTACTATAATACACTACTTCTCTAAGGAAATTGTTTAACTTGTAAATTCCCTGGAGGTAAGAAACCTATCTCATCCAAACATTCTATCTTCTATAACACACACTTCCATATTCTCAAAAAAGTACTGATTCAATATTTTTAAATTATATTAAATTGAATTATATTCAATTTTACAAATGCTAAAAGAGTTAATATATAGCTTTGCATCTCCTAGATAAAGAATCACAAACATGAATATTATTGTTCAATGATACCGTGTCTATATGTGTGTAAAGGCTACTTTTAAAAATACTTACCTCTTTGTATTCTATTTTTTTAAACAACCTGGTTTTGTTAATGACATAAATAATTCAAGAATGAACTTAGTAACTTAAAAGCTCTTATGAGAAAGTATGTATTTAAGAATGCAGAATAATGGTAATTAAGAATGCAACTTTTAGATCATTCAACATATTTTGCATGAGTTTTTTTTTTTCAAGAAAGAAGAAAAGAAAAAAAAGGAAAGGGAGAAGAGCATAGGAAAGGAAGTAGAGGACAAAGGAAGGGAAGGGTAAAGGGGAAGGAAGGAAAGGAAATAAAGAAGAAAGATGCCATGTGAAAAATACATTGTGACATATGTTTACATTACACTTTTACTACTCTACCACTTTAAAATCTTCATGTTGGAAGATTGAGATATAATTTGAAGTCTTTTACATTTATGGAAAGGTACCAATCTTTTCATTAACATATAGATTTACTATTTTTATGTCTGAAACATCATCAGTAGCATTTTAAGAAAGACTTATATGGTTGGCATATTTTATAACATTAACTGGAATGCTTACAAAAATACTCAGAATGATTACATGGTTCATAAAAAATTGAAAAACATTTAGTGATGAACATCTTATAAATGGTTGAATAGTGACCTCGATTACATGGAGCCAATTAACTAAAGGAGTATTTTTCCCCTGTAATCAGTGTTTATTTTTAAACCAAGCTCCATGAGCATATAAATATACGCCTTGCTAATTTTCTGAGTGGACGGTTTTGTTGACTTTTCTGAAACTATAGATTTTTCTTCCTGAAAATGAGATTAATTTTCTCCAGAAGGAAAGAAGGAAGCTTCATAAAGTTGGAAAGCCATGAGTTTAGAGTCAGGTGACGAGGATAAGAGTCCTAGCTAAGACAATTATGAGACATAAGAAATGGATATGTTACTAGATTTGTCCAAGTCTCAGTTTCTTCTGTCTAAAATAGATATTATAATGATGCTGGCATTTTCCATCCATGGGAGTTGTTAGCAGGAAAATTCTTTAAGACATTATAAAGCATTATATAAATGTGGGCTATTGGGTTCAACACTGAAAAGACATAATTCCTAGAGATAGTATGAATTCATACATTTTAAAAGATAATTTTTACAACCTAAGAAAAATTATTGTTAAACAGATACAATATGGTGTAGTGAAAAGCATATAGGTTCTGAGGCTAGAACTGGACCTAGATTCAGATCCTACCTCAGAAGCTTGCTATTTTTATGTTACTCTGGCAAATTACTTAACATTTTGTTCCTAAATGGGCTCAATATCCTCTGAGACTCCTCCCAGCTCTGAATCTATATTCCTGTTATCAACATTATATTTAAATGTGTTAGTTATTCTTTTTGTTCATTTTTTATGTCACTATCACTTCCAAATACCACAGCCCCTTAAGATTATTTCTTGTAACTGAAAGTAATGTTAAACAAAACAAACCAAATAAATCATCTGGATCTGATAGCACATGCAGCATTCTGCCTTAGTGAGCCACCATATCTCTCTGGTGAGAAGGGAAATCTGTTTCATCACAGATCATATGGAATTATTGATCATTGTATCAGTCTGAATCTGATCATAAGATCATAAATTTAGAGCTGAAATGGGTCTGAGTTCATTGATTCCAACCCTTCATTTAATCAATGAGGAAAATGAGACACTCGGAGCTTAAGTAACTTCCCCAAGAACACACAACTAATAAGTATTTTTAGGTAGATTTTGAACCCAGGTCTTCCTCACTCCAAGTAAAATGTACCGGACATTAATACCATGTTACCTGTGTATTTTTCATTTTCTTTGTCTTTTTTTTTTTTGTGGGCGGGGGGGACATGTCTGGACTTATGATTGTATTGGTGTAAAAGAATAGGGAGTTTCCGGATGAGGAAACTACTCCGATAAATGCATATAGAATTTTTCCTCTACTCAAAGTCTAAAGATGTACTACATTTTACCATTTCATATTACTATATACATTGTGTCTTGTTTCTTCACTCTGCATCAGTATTTTTTCTGAATCTTCCTAAGTTTTTTGCAAATTCTTCATCTTCACCATTTCTTATTACAAAACATGTTCCATTACATTTATATACCATAGCTGTTGATCTGTTCCCCAACCAATAGGCATCCAGTATTTTTCCTGGTTTTTGCTACCACAAAGAACCATAACTGGTGTTATGACTATTTTGCAATATATGGGATCTTTCTGTTTTGTTCGATTGTTTTTTACCATCTAGAATTCCATGCCCAATACTGGTAATTGAGAGTCAAGACATACACATACTTTATTTACTTTTCTTGCAAAATTCCAAATTGCTTTCGGGAATTTAGTTTGACTAAGTCACAGCTCCACTATTAGATGTTCCTGTTGGTCTTCCTACAGGATTTCCAATATTTGCCTGAGTGTGAGGTGATTTTTATTTTATTTTATTATTAGTAATTTGCAGTATTTTAATCTAATTTTATAGTTTGCATTTTTTTTGGAAAATTCTTGCATGCATCCTCTCCTTACTTATTTAACAATTATCATAATACTTCACTCCCCTTATACACGTTCTGTGGCCTAGCCATAGTGCTCTATTTGCCTTTCTTCATATACAATCCTCTATCTCCTATCCCTTTCTGTACGTTTGTAATAATGACTTACCAAAACCTGGAATGTTCTCAATCTTATATTGTCCCCCTAGAACATCTAGTTCTCTTCAAAACTGGTCTTCAGTACCAGTTTCTACTTGAGGACTTTCCCATCTCGCCCTACCCCACCCACATATCTTCCCTGCTAAGGCTACTTGTAACCAACTTAGTATATACAATTCATATACCTATTTATTTACACATTTTCCTCTCATTAGAATGTAACCTCCTTTAGGAGAGGGGCAATGGTTTTTTCTTTCCTTTGTATCACAAGAACTTGGTCCAGTATCTGGCACATAATAGGTGTTCAATATGTGCTTATTAATGATAATGGGGGTGATACTTATGTCTGGCCCTCTGAGTTCACTTCCAAATTTAGATGTATGTTCCTATGGCTTAGTGATTGGCATATTGATATCTTAGTAAATTCTTATCAATGATACTCTCATTGTATTTAGGACCAAGTAGAGAGAGCAAATAGAAACATCCTAAGATTGAGAATCAGGCACACTTGGAGTCAAATTCTGCCTCTGAAGTATCCTGTATTCTGTGAGTGTAGGCAAATCACTTGGTTTCTCTTAATCTATCTCCTCATCTATAAAATAGGTAAAAAATAATAACATTGACTTTACAAGCTTGTAGTGAAAACCAAATGAAACAGAAATAAAGACTAAATAATTGGAAAAACATCAGTTGCTCACCGATAGGCCAAGCTAATATAACAAAAATGACATTCCTACCTAAATTAATTTACTTATTCAGTGCCATACCAAAGTATGTTTTATAGAGCTAGAAAAAATCAGAACGAAATTCATCTGGAAGAACAAAATGTCCAGAATAGTAAGGGAATTAATGAAATACAAGGGAAGGTGGTCTAGCCATACCATATCTAGAACTGTATTATAAATCAGCAGTCATCAAAACTATTTGGTACTGGCTAAGGAATAGAGTGGTGGATCAGTAGAATAGGTTAGGTACAGAAGACATAGTTTTCAATGATTACAGTAATCTACTGTTTGATAAGCCCAAAGACCCTGGCTTGTGGGATAAGGACTCACTATTTGACAAAAAACTGTGGGGAAAACTGGAAAATAGCTTGGCAGAAACTAGGCATGAACCAATATCTTATACTGTATACTATGATTAGGTCAAAATGGGTACATGATTTAGACATGAAGGATGGAACTCTAAGCAAATTAGGAGAGCAAGGAATAGTTCACCTCTCAAATCTATGGAGAAGAGAATAAGTTATAACTAAACAAGAGATAGAGAATATTATGAAATGCAAAACAGATGATTTTGATCTATGCCAAAAGAGGTATAAAACTGGGTATCTAGCAATACCACTACTAGGTCTGTATCCAAAGACATCATAAAAAAGGGAAGAGGACTCATATGTACAGAATATTTATAGCAGATATTTTTGTGGTGCCAAAGAATGGGAAATTGAAGGAAAGACTATCAATTGGGGAATGACTGGATAAGTTGTGGTATGTAAATGTAATGGAATACTATTGTTCTATAAGACATGGTGAGCAGCCAGATTTCAGAAAATCCTGGAAAGCCTTACATGAACTGATGCTGAGTGAAGTGAGTAGAAACAATAGAATATCATACACAGTAACAGCAACATTGTGTGATGGCCACCTTTGTTAGACTTAGCTCTTCTGAGCAATGCAATGATCTAAGACAATTTCAAAAGACTCACAATGGAAAATTCTATCCACATCCAGAGAAAGAACTAATAATTCTGAGTGCAGATTGAAGCATACTATTTTCTTTTTTTGTTTGTGTGTGTGTGTGTGTGTGTTTCTTTCTCATGTTTTTTTCCCTTTTGTTGTGCTTTTTCTTTCACAAGATGACTAACGTGGAAATGTTCTTAATAGGATCATACCTGTATAGCCTATATTGGAGTGCATACCATCTTGGGGAGGGGAGAGGGAAAGGAAGGGAAAGGTTTAGAATTCAAAATCTTATAAAAATGAATGTTGAAAACTAAAATTAATTAAATAAATTTGGACAAAGAAAATCCAATGAGATCATGTATATAAAACAAGCTCTTGAAAAATCTTAAAACCTTGTATGATTTTCAACTAATATTTCACTGCTTAATTTTTGCTATATATAAGATATAGTCTCAATCTTTATCAAAACCCAGTGATCTTCTTTTCTTACCAGGTGAGAAGTTGGAATTGAGATTGTTGGAGCGGCATATAAAGTAAAAGAATTTGGGGCAAAGGCTTGGGTTGGATCACTCTAAGCCTATTACACATTGCAGCTGGCCATAACTCCATGGGCATCCTAGGAGACCTTAATTGTCAGCATGCATCACATTGTAAGTAAACATTCACAATTACTTCCCTCCCTGTTTTCACCTGTTGGTAAATCAGGTTTAATAGTCATCATTTATTTTTCTTTGCCAAATCACAAAGGTGATAATTTTAAATGCATTCATGATACGTTAGCACTAATGCTTATATAAACAGCATCTAGCAGACTTGTCTGAATTACTCAGCCAGAAAAAAATTAAAGAGTTTTGTTTAAATTGAAGCTGTCTAGAAGTGAGCTGTTAAAGACAGAACATTTTTTGAGAATGATGCAGGGAAACTAATTTCTTTGGTGTTTTACTTCCCATGATTATGGAATGAGAGTCTTTACTGCCATATAAAAGTCACATGTATATTAAAAGTTACCCCTGGAGTGATGTAAATGCATGCAATTGATTTACTGGGCATTTAGGGACTTAAGTTTGAACTGAAACAGTCTAAAGTAGAAATGCAACTACTCTTTTCTAAAGAAATCTGGATTATCTCAGCTGGCAGAAAAATTCAAAGGCTTGTGACAAGCCCCAGTTCAAGGAAAATAGAACATTAGGATGAAGTATATGGCAGAATTCATGAATTTGAATTTTGAATAGGTTTGAAAGGATTATAAAGGCTTTCAGTCATTAGACAAAGACAGAAGACACCACATAGGAAATTCCTGAATGAAAGTCAAGTTTGTTCTGATGGGTTACATATATAAAATATTTACTTCAGAGCCTGCTAGTTGAATGGGATCAGACTTCAAATTCAGGAGATGAAACCCAGATTCTGAACAAGTAATTGCTCTTTACATAAGGGAGGGATTATTTCCCCCTATCTTCCCCTCCATTCTATATTATTACCAAAGAGACTAAAAGAATAAGATACTTCTGCGAGTTCAGAGAGACGTCAGGGGCAAGCAGAAAGTCTCCAACAAAAAGACAATTGGATAGATAGAGATGGAACTGGCTGGGTTATGATCTTACAGACTTTGAAAGGGCAGAGCTTCAGTGTCCAGTGGAGATTCTGGCATCAGGCCTGAAGCAACAGTGGCCATTGGAAGAATATATATTATAAGCTGAAAGACACAGAAGAGACCAACTGGACACATTGAGGAAAGTTAAATTGAAGAGAGGGCACTGACCCTTGAAGCCCAGTATTCAGGTACAGCTAAGGGCAACTTTGTGAGGACTGCAAAAAGAGGTAGAATTCCTGTATCAAGGAGTTATGAGTTATCCTTTTGCCACTCATGGTCTCCCTATGTGGGTCTCAATGCCATTTTAGTATATAATTAGAACCCACTCACCTCATAGACCTTGCTTTTAGAATAAAAACTGTCTTTTCTGTATATGCTCAGAAATATATTTTCTAAAACTCTAAAAATCAATGAGAAGTCCACAGATGAGTTTAAGTAGCACTAAAAAAAACTTAACCAATTCTTAAGGTTAACCCAAGAATCCTGAAAAGAGACACAGCAGATTCCTGCTGGGAACTTGGACTACCAAGACAAGTGGGAACTGAGGAAGTAGCCTGAAGAAAGGAGTGCTTTATGTAGATAACTGATTTTGGATTGTAGATGATGTAATGGGTCTTTAAAATGAATGAATGTCCCTTGAAAGTAATTGTGGATGGTGTGTGTGTGTGAAATAAATGTTTCTTTTCCTTTTTTTGTTGTCTTTAGTTATTTTTATCATCTAAATTGTCAGCCTCTATGCTAATAGACCTTTGAGCATAAAAAGAAAGATGCATTGTATTTCCTAGTGGGTTTTTTCCCCCATGCCTCAGAAGAGTTTTTCTTTTCCCTTCTTTTTTTGCTCTATATAAGAGAGACTGAATTTGAGCAAGCTGTTCATGTAATATGATGGATGATTAGGATTAATGTTCTGCAGGAGAAACTAGATGCAATGTATGATTTTATTAAGCATCTTTTCAGATTAACATCCATTACAAAAGCTGACCACATGTTCCAATGTTGATTAAATCCACTATTATTAAAAAGACTTTTGTTTTTGTATAGGAACTTAGTGAAGCAACTATGGGTTTCTAAGTTGCAGAATTTCTGATAAATTAATCCACTGAAATGTAATTTAATGAAGATTAATGTAAAATATTGAACTTGGGGTTAAAAACCCTCACAAGTAAGAATTGCATACAAGTAAATAGGAAGGTCATCTGGAAATGATCTGAAAGGTTTCAGGGTACTACAACCTCACTATGCATTAACAGTGGGAAAGGTAGCCAAAATAAACAATTGCAAACATAGATATATTAAAAAAGTATAGTTGATAAAATGAAGGAGGTGATGCTCCGCTTGTTGTTGTTTGTTTTAGTCATGTCCAATTCTTCATGACCCCAGTTGGGGTTTTCTTGGCAAACATCCTGAAGTGGTTGCCATTTCCTTCTCCAGGAAACTGAGGTAAACATGGTTAAGTGTGTTGTCTAGGGTCACATAGCTAGTAAGTGTCTAAGAACAGATTTGAACCCAGGAAGATGATTTCTCCTGACTCCAGGGCCAGGGCATATAATTTTGTATCTGCAGTATGATACAATATGAATTAAGTGAATATTCATTGATTTGTGTAAAATAAGACATTGTCCTGGCCCTCAAAGAATTTTAATCTAGAAAGAAATATAAAGTATGTGTATATATACAACCATACACTCACATACCCTGTCATAAAAGAGGTAGTGGGGATTGATAAAGCTCATATTACTTATTTAGTTCACTTGTACATAGTTGTTTACATATCTCCTAATTAGATTGTGATCTCTTAGAGGGATGGGAATATTGTTTTTGTTTCTTTTCTTTATATACCCATTTCTTAGCACAATGATTGGCATACAATAGGCATTTGATAAATGTTTATAGACTTAATAACTATATGAGGGATAGATAAATTTTGTATGGGTCATTCAACAAAAGCTTTTAATGGAAGAAGTAGAATTTTGAACTGGATCTTGCTTTGTCCATGATATTCTGAAAGGTGGATATTGAGGACAGGTCATCTTTTATAATTGTATGTATGTATGTGTGTGTGTGCATGTGTATGTATCTGTATATGATTGTTAGCATTTACAATCATTGTTCCTCATTCAAAAAGATGTTCCTCACTTTAAAAAAAAGAGCTTTTATTTTGGAAAACCATCTAAGTATTTAGGGATTTTTTAAAGAATATTTTAGTTTTTAAAGTATTCTGTATTAAGCTTCAGCAGCATCAATGAAGTGAGTTTTCTTCTTTAGTGACCAAAAATTCCCTAGATGATAATGAAAAGAGTTCTAAATTTCCAATAATTTATGGACTTTGTTCCAAAATTTGCCTTTTCCAATTGCATTTTATTCACCAAAGGGTAGAAACATTAAAGTTAACTGAAGGAAATTGTGCTCATCTCAAGAGTTCATTTGGAATTTAAAAGAAAGTTGTACCCAATTTGTCAAGGAGACGATTATGGGAATGCATATGGTGAGAAAACATTCTGATGATGGGTATCTGCTGTGAATTAAGTATGGAGTTAAAATCAGCACGTTTGATTTTCTTTCTTGAGCAGGAACTTTGCTGAAATGAGGTCACATTTATGAATTTTACAGTTCAATAGAGTCTTTCCTGTCTCCAAGCTATTTTCCATTGTGGGTTAAAAATGTTTATATAAATGTATGGATGTAACATTTCTTGTTTTGTTGTTTCTAGCAGTTTCCATTTATGATGTTGGTTTATTCTTCATCTCTGACAAGGGTGTCCCTGGGGATTCTAGAGTCAGGGGTTGGTTTGTAGAATTGACCTTTCTTTGCAATTTTTTTTTCAAATAGGCACTCATACCCTTAGCGTAGATTGTTAATATCAAGCACATTTCCACCTTAGGATTTTCAAAAATTAAATTTTAAAATATCAATATTTTATATCATAAATGTAAACATCTATATTTTATACAGGCATAAGCATATAATGACATAGACTCTGGACTTTAGAAGAGCAAATTTTAAGGAGTTCGGATAGGTGGTATATAGGATTTTATGATCTGGGACTGAAAATGCCCTAGAGAAAATTAGAGGTTAAATTTCAAGATCCTTTCTAGCCTATAACTGATAGTAAAATTTGGTAGTTGGGGTGAGACTATGCAAAGTATAATCCATCTTCTTAAGTCTACAATTTCTGCTAGCATTCATTTTATTTTTTCATTCTTTCCAATTTAACAGTACATGTATTAAATCATTCTTGTCCCATTACCATATTCATATATATGAAAGCTGCAGAGGCAGGTCCTCAGTCAAGTCTGTACAGGAATAATCCTCTGGGTGGTGCCTGCAGAGGCTAAGAGAAAATCAAGACTTTTGGTCTGGGAGAGGAGAGTTATGCTGCTGATGATTTGACCAGGCTAGCATATGCCACCTCCTGTTTTTCTAGTAGGGTTCCATGAATTTCAAATAAGCTAGTTTATCTTTGATTATGGGTCAAGATTTTTATTAATCTAGGTAGAACAGGGTAAGCATTATATAATATTACCATTGTTGTTGTTTTGGGTGGTGATGGTGATGTTTGTTATTCGGCCCCTATTCCACAAGGGTTGTTTCCCTGCAATGAACAGTAACATAAATTAATTAATATTTATCTGTTAGAAATATCTTAAAACACATTCTAAAAATCTAGAATTTTAAAAATATTTTCAGTAATATACTTTATAAATTATTAGCTAGTCTTTTATAAAAAAAAACAGCTTTTCACCACTTGACTTTAAACAGATTTCCTTCTAAAATTTTTAAGAAGGGAAATTTGCATTTGCATATTCTCAGAATGTTAATCTCTTTTAAATTCGTAGGCTTCATGAAAATTTGAAGACTTTTAATTGTGTGGAATTACTCTAGACCCTATATAGTAAAGCACATTTTTCCCAAAGACATTACCTTTTAAAATGTTCACAACTTTGCTAATTAGACTAATTATAGTCCTTAGAGAGTCCTTCCCTTTTTTCCAGATGAAAGAAAGTAAAATGTTAGACATAGAAATGAATAGAAAGTCAGTCATATTCCAAAGTGACCCTAGCCATTACGACTGCCTTTCCAACAATAGAGATGGAAAAAAAAATGATTTCTTTTTCAGTTGATTCTGATTTCTTGATTATGTTTTGGTTAAATGATCACCAATGTCAACATATAAGGCAGTTCAATCTAGTGGAAAGGAAAATGGTGGAGCATCAGGAAGAATAATAAAGTTCATGGTTTTCTGAGAAGGCTTTGGTAGAAAGATAGATGGAATGGCTGGGAGAGACTTAGGACCCAGAGCAAGAGCAAATGGTAGGGCCTACAGGTAAACTCAAGATAGTCTTTCTCATAAGATTGTAGTTAGTGACTCCTTGCTCATCTAAGAATAGTCTGAGAGGTGGTCCCTGGAGGCTTCCTTCTCACCGAGACTAGGAATAAGGTAGGATCTTAAGGTTACTAGTAGATTTATTCTTCTGGGTTCTCAGCCAAAGGTTTTGGATTGAGAAGGGGAACGTGTCCAAGGGATATTGGCAGGAACATCAGTGGAGAAGGGCACCTCCTTGGCACTTATTCTTTGCCTTGTTTGTTCTGGGTGGCTCAGGGCACGGAGGATCAGGGGAGACATGAAGAAGCACCCTTCTGCCCAGTACTTACTAATATTATTTTTTTATGAAGAAGTCTTTTCATTTACTAAGAGCACTGTAAATAAACTATTAATATAGCCAGGAAAAAAGTGCAGTGAAAAAAAAGCACTTAGTGTCCGAGGACTTGATTTCATCTTTGGCACTTGTGCATTAAAGAGCCTTGGACAAATCATTTAATTTCTGGGGGACCAATTTCCTCATGTAGGAGATGAGAGGACCAGACTAGATGACTTTGATGTCCCTTCCTGGTCTAAGTCTATGATCTATGATCTTATACATTCTCAGTCACTTATCTTTCCTCTTATCTTAGAAACCAGATGTTTTTTGGTTGATTTGCCACTGTTTAAGGGATGTAATTTTAGGGGGGAAAGTAATTTAGATTATTGAGGGGCAGCCTCTTGTAGTGGCCAAAGAGACATTTTGGAGTCAAGATAACAGAATTCAAGTGCTGCCTCTGAAGAATACTGACTATGTGACCAGGGAAAGTCACTTAATTTCTCAATGCCCCAGGCAACTTTATAAAACTGTTCAGTTGTGAAACAATTTCAGATCTATGGTACAAAATAAGAATTTTTATTTTTACCTATGAATTCAGTTGACCATACTAAAATTAACTAGATAAATAATGAAAAACTGAGCTTAACATATTGTATGCCTCCCTCATTTTGAGATAACCATTTTGATAAGGAATTATTTTGAATTTTTATAACGTGTTCCTCTTGGTACCAGGTCTTCCACCATCCAAATACACGAGCATATATCTTCCACCAACTGGCTCTCATGGTTACATTTTAGGCCTTAAGGAACTCAAAATATGGGAATATATTTAAATAGCAACTCAATAAGAATTTTCTACTTTAATCCACCCTGCTTTATGTCACCTATAGCAGAATATTATTGACATATTTTTATTTTCATTTTGGAAAAGGAGTTTATTTATTAAGCACAAAACAAACTCATGTGATGTGGAGACTGGTTTTAAAGGAAAAGTTATTCCAACTAAGAAACTGAGGCTCTGAGAAATAAGCAATTTTCCCATAGTCATAAGGCTAGTTTTCACCAGAGGTAGGATTCAAACAAAGGTGTTTTGTTGTTGCTGTTTTGTTTGTTTTCCTGACTCTGAGGTCTGTGAATAGTCTACTAAACTATGGCTTCTGATAGGAGTGGGGTGAGGAGGAAGTAAAATGAATCAACTGTAATGTTATAAGCTCTTTTTCAGCACCACCACCACCAACAACCAAATCACAGCAACAACAATAAGCCATCAATTAGGTAGTATCCTAAAGTATCCTAAATATGATCCTATTTTATACTCATAATGACCCTGGAAGATAGCTGCTATTGTTAACCCGTTTTGATCATTAGGAAACTTGAGGCAAACAGAGGCAAAATGGTTTGCCTAGGATTACACAAGTAGAAAATTTCTGAGGTCAGATTTGAACTCACCTCTCTCTTGTTACAGGTCCTATGCTTTAGCCTTTGAGGTACTAAGCTGCCTCGTAAGTATGAAAACTATAAAATTCCATAACCTGAAATCATACATTATTCAGGAGACTTCAAAAGTCAAGTCCCTGAGGGGCAAGAGAACTTGGGATTTCTATGTGTTCCAATATTTTCATCATGCGTTCCCATAGTAATTTGCTCATACTAGCTTTGAAATAGATCTTCAATATTGTTTCTATAATTCCTTTTATGTGGTCTTTTAAGACATGAATGATTTTGACAATTTAAGAAAATATCACATCTGGCTATAACACTTCCCTATATTTTCTATGTTTAATACTAAAATTATATTTTACATAATCAAGTATACAAAAGGAATACTAAAGCAGAAATATATTTTGGTCATTTATTTCATCTTTTTCTTTCTCTTTGGAGCTAATTTAAAACTAAGGATTATTGCACACTAGTATCTTTACCAAAAGTATCATGATCCATACATGGATAGATAGATAAACAGATAGATAGATAGATAGATAGATAGATAGATAGATAGATAGATAGATATTTTAATATTCTGGTTTTCAAAGGAGAATGACCTCTGTTGATCTACTAAGTGATGAAAACTTGAAAATATAGTTCATAATATAAATGCTCCAAATGAAGCATGACCACAGGTAAATGGCCTTTTCACTTTCTTGAACCATAGGGATTTTCTGTTTTCTCCAAGCAGAGATAAGCTTTTTTTTTAAAAAAAAAAATTAATTATCTATGTAACATCTTTTATCTTTTAGATGGGAAATCCAATCCATTTTAACCTCTTTACTTGTAGTGAGAAGCACAAAGTTATCCATCCATTTCTTTTCCTGAAATTGTATTCCTTCTCAACTCACTAGAGAGGAAGTAATAATCTAACCACCAAACTAATCTACTTATGGGTAATTTATAATTTGCATAACACATAAGCTACTCATGCATAAATTAAGTAAATGTTCATTGGCTGATTAAAGAACATTACAGCTTAACCCCAACCAACCTTTCAAGCCTTATAATGTCATTATCTTTCATGAACTCTGTGGTCAAGGCAAACTGCCCTTGCTATTCCTCAGATATGACCCTCCATATGCCAGCCAGTACATCAGTAAACATTTATTGTGTGCCCACTATGTGTTAGGCACTGAAATACATGCTAGGGATACAAAAACAGCTAAAAGAAGTCCCCTGCCCTCAAGGAGATCATAGTCTAATGAGGGAAAGAACAAGAGAACAAATACGTACAAAGAATTATTTACAGGATAAATAGGAAATAATTGAGAAAGAAGGCCTTAGAATCAAGACATGTCAGGAAAGGCTTCCTGCAGGAGATGAGCTTTTATTTGGGACTCAAAGAAAGACAAAGAAGACAGTAGGAAGGGATGAAAAGCATTCCAGAAATGGAGGACAGTCAGAGAAAATGCCCAGAGCCAAGAAATGGAGGTTCTTCCTTTTGAAACAGTCAGGAAAGACAGGACAAGAGTTAATGGGGATAGAAGATCAAGTAAGGTTTTTTTTTGTTGTTGTTTTATTTGTTTGTTTGTTTTCAGGCTATGGGAAACGTGAGCATGTTTGAAGAAAGTAGGGATTGAAAGAGTAGAAAGGGAGAGATTGTGACTTTCTAATGGTTGCTCCCCATTCCATGTCTATAATCCTTCTCCTCCTCCTCGTCTCAAAATCCCTATCTCCCTTCAGAGCCCAACTGAACCACCACCTTCTACATGAGGATTTCCCTGATGTCATCTGCCAAATTACCTTGTATTCATTAAATATATATATGTATATGTATGCATACATATACATATATAGTAATGAACATATACATATATACTTATCTAAACACAAGTTGTCTCCCTTGGTAGAATATATCCTCCTTGAGAGCAAAGATTCTTTCTATTTTTGTTTTTTACATCCTCAGAGCTTTGTATAGAGCCTGACCCATGGCTGTCACTTAAAAATTCTAGTTATTTGATTATTGTTTAATTCTCTACATTCTTGTTAATTCCACAAGTGTTTGTTTATTACTCTATGCTAGTGTGTAGGTATTGTGTGAGTCTTTATGTGGGTATCCCTAATGTCTAGTATAATGCTGGACACAAAATAGATACTTAATAAATATATTGTTTTGTTTGTTCTTGTTGAGACAATCCCATATGAACCCTTCTCAATATGCAATATCAATCAGCTAGGATGATAGGAACTATTTCTGATAATTGTCCACATCAGACCTCAAAGTTGGGGGAAATAAGATACAAAGTAAGAGAAATTTTAAATTTAGCATTTTTTGCCTATTATTCTCCTGCACTCAATTTGAGATGAAAACCAAAACAAAATCCTCCCTCAAAAAACAAAATAAAACAAAACAAACAAAAAGACACAACAGCAACAAAACCCTCTAGTTAATATTAAACAGTACAGCTCACATGACAGCTAATCTCAACAACCAGGGAAAACATTTTCTTCCCTGAGATGAAGCACTTTTGTCATTTATAAAACTGAAACATCAGTTTACTCTCCCTTGACAGAAATATGTGTATCTGTAACTTAGGTACTTAATTACTTCAAACCAAGAGGGAGTCTCAGCCATCTCTGTCACTAACTTTCTGTTTGCCAAAGAAAGAGATCTCATTATTGCAGTCTATACAGAGAATAGAGGATATGCTCAGAAGGGAGGATGGCATCTTTGTGTAAAGAAGCAAAACCTCCAAAATGTGATGTTTTTTTTTTCTATTTGTCCATTGATAGAAATTTGTAGTTTATGTTGCTCAGTAAATCCTATTATGAGAGCTTTCCACCCTATGAAATAGATTATATGAGGCATCTTGCCTGATGTGTTTGCAGCTTCAAAAAAACCCATTGTCACAGTAAAAAAAAATTACTAAATACTAATCTTATTTGTAATTACTTGTTAGAGGTTTTAAATTTCATTGATTAAACAGTGAAATGTGAAAAAGGAATGGATTGAGGGCAAGACTCCATTTGGGAAATATTTTCTGAAAACATTATTGTTTTAATATCAGTAGCATATCTGCTACAAGTACACAATTCTTAACCTTAGAGATTGCTGGGGCTGATTTAGCTAAGCAAAATTTGTGAATATTTTGGTCTAATTCAAACATGCAAATCTCTACATAATCTGGCTATGCGAAATTATTTTTTTGCTATTAAGACATAAGTGACTATTCCTCAATGAAATGTTCTCTTTGGCCAAATGGATGACTACAGCAGTGTAGAATTCCCCATAAATTGAAAAAAAAAAAACCTCTTCTATTAGAAGTATAGCATGAAAAAATAGAAGAAAAAGGCATGCTGTTTATTCACATCCAACATCCTACGCTTGAGCAATAAAAATTCATTCTTATTTGAGCCTAATACTATTATCTCTGGTATATTTAAGGCAAGCATTCTGTGGGTTGTGATGCTTTGTTCTTTTTCTGCAGTGAAATGGTTAGGTGGGCACAAGATCTCAGGAAACTTGTAGCGTAGCACAGTGCACAAGTCTTTTCCTGAAAAGAAGAATACACTGGATAAAGACAGACACATATGTGGTTAAACTCTTGAGAGTCTGCTATAAAGAGGTCACACTTTAATCTTCTGTCTTCCATTTGGCAAAAGAATTGATTCTTCAGGTGCTTTAAAAGGTTGGCACTTTTGGAGGTTCTTGTTAATGAGGATCTTGTTATTGATTATTAAAAATTAAATTTTATTTCTGGGTGGACAAAGAAACGGGGAGCGCATAGTCCATATAAGCCAAATGACCTCCATCACATTTCCTAAGACTGAGATGCAAATAGCCTGAGATCTTTGCGCCCAAGACATCTGCATAACTCTGCATAGATCACAGGCTCTTCAGTCATTACCCGTGGGACTAGTCTTTGTAGGAATGATACTTGGCAGTTGCATTGTCAGAGGCTGCAATCCATGTTTCCCCAGTCACAGTTACTGAAGATCCATAAATGAAAACTATCAACACCAAAGCTTTTGGTGCTATCAAATGACCCAATGAAAAATCAGATGTGGTTTTATAAATGGAAATTGAATGAAAGAAGGTGCATTATCATGTGCTTGCTGCTATACCTTAAATACCAAAAAGGTCTTTCCATTAAAATGGCATTTTACCACTTATTAAGCTATGAGCTCCTTGAGAGCAGGGCTAATTTGATTTTCTATTTGTAGTTACAAGTAATGGCACATTTTTTTCACAAAGTGAGTACTTACTAAATGCTTTTTCATTTCATGAAAGGGTTGTCCTAGATGATATTCCAAAATCTTTTCAAATTTGAGTATTTCTAACCTATGAAACAACAGTTGAGAAATCTCCCTTTCCCTCTATTCCACCCCCCCCATCAGAAATAGGTATAAAATTAAGATGATGATGCCCAGAAGACTAAGCATAAGACTTGAAGAGACTTGTATGCAACTCATGTTATTCTCCTTGAGGGTTGAAATTTCTTTTGCTTTTCCTATGTAATACAACAGCATTTAGCACAGAATCTGGTACATAGCAAAGCTTTATTAATGCTTGTTAATTTGTTGATTGATTGACTGATTCTTTGAACTGACATCCAGATTCTGTTCTACTGAGTAAAATAATTTAACCTCTCCTTTGCCCCTGCTTCTTTATCCACCAGAAACAGTTAAACACATTGAGTAAGACACATTAAAGCCTATTTGTGAATTAATATCAAAGGAAAATAATGAAGCCTTTTGGAAAATATAAGTGATATATAAATGAGAATCCCTGATTTTTAATGCCCTCCTTAGAAAGAGCCATCCCACCTTGCGTTTCACCATCCCTCTCCTACCTAGGGGCATTTGCAGAAACTCCTCTCCCCTCTGCCTGCAGAGTCAACTACCTAGCCTTCACAGAAGATGACTGGGATTGCTCTCTTTGTCTTCTTTGTTTTCCTTCTCAGGCTTATATCACTGCAATTAATGATGTCACCACCACTTTTTTAATATATTTTGGAAATATTTAATTTTTGTATCACCTACTTTTCTTCTTTGTCTCTCCCAATTTCCTCCTAGAGGACCATCTCATGTAACATAGGCCCTTTTTTTAAATAAAATAAAAAGACTACTTATCAATACATTGAAAAATATAATTCGTGGAGCCAAGATGTCGGCTGGAAAGCAGGGACTTGCCTAAGCTCTCCCCAAATCCCTCCAAATACCTGGAAAAAATGGCTCCGAACAAATTCTAGAGCTGCAAGAACCCATGAAATAGCAAAGGGAAGCAGGTCTTTAGCCTAGGACGGCCTGGATGTTTTCTGGGAAGGGTTTATCACACAGTGCAGGAAGCAGAGCACAGCCCAGCTTGGGCCATGCCAGGACAGACCAGACTGAGTGTCAGCCATACAGAGCAGGCCTTAGGGCAATGAACCACTGAGCTGTAGCAATTACCAGACTTCTCAACCCACAAACACCAAAGACCACAGGGCATATTAGTGGGAAAGCTGCTGGATCAGGGTGAGAAGGATCTGGCCCCATCCCTGGGGGGAACAGTGAAGTGGTGGCAGCAGAAGCTGCAGGAATCTCCAGAGCTCCAGCACCAGCAGCTTCCAGAGTCCCAGGCCCATGTGGTGGGAGGAATCGAGTGGTGAATCAGAGCAGGAGTGCAGGGAGCACTTTGCCCTGCTTGGATCTGGGTCGTGGTCCTGGTTGGCGGTTCTTGGGGGAGGAGGAGCACTGCTGTGTCAGAACTTGCAGCGACGGTGGAATAGAAGTAGCTCTGAAAAAAGCAGCACAGCCCCTAAAGCTTGGGACAGAGTACTCTCTACTTCACAAACAGTCACAACCTGACAAAAAGCTCAAGGGTCAAGTAATTGGCTGCGAGCATGAACAGGCAGTGAAATGGACTCAGACTCAGAGTTTAGAATCTTTTTTTGGTGACAAAGATCAAAACATACAGCCAGAAGAAGTCAAGAAAGCCATAGAGCCTACATCAAAAGCCTCCAAGAAAAATACGAATTGGCCTCAGGCCATGGAAGATCTTAAAAAGGATTTGGAAAATCATGTAAGAGAAGTAGAGGAAAAATTGGGAAGAGAAATGAGAGTGATGCAAGAAAATCATTAAAAAGAAGTCAATGACTTGCTAAAGGAGACCCCAAAAATACTGAAAAAAAATGTAATTTGACCATATATATATAGTGATCCACACCTGTTAACACCCCACCTCTGCAAAGGAATAGGAGAAGGTAATTTCTCACATCTCCTATTTCAGGCTATGGCCACCAAAACTTTCAAAAAGGGCAAACCACCAATATTACTACTGCCCTCTAAAGACCTGGTTTATAGCTACTGCCACTACTCTAACCAGTTAAGTTGTAGAATAAGAGAAGCCCAGAGTTTAAAAGACCTTCAGAGTTCACCTAGTATAAATTATAATTGAAATATGAATTTCCTCCATAAATTCACTGAAAAAATCATTTGTTCTTTTATTCAACATTTCTATTGACAAGAAATCTATGACTTGGCATTCGATTTTGGACCATTCTAATTATTAGGATATCCTTACTATATATCTACCAATTGACCTCCCTATAATCCTCCATTCATTAGTCCTAGTAATGGTTTCCTGAGGCAACCATGTATGCAAAACATCCTCAAATACCACAGTCATTCTATGTTTTCTTGAGTATTGTAATGGACTTTCCTCATTCAGTCTCCCTACAAGGACCATTACATTTTTTTCTTTCCTTAGGATCCCATTAACCCTACTACCTCCTCTTAATTAGAAGAAATTTCGTCTTTCTTCTGTAGTGATAAAATCAGGGAAATACACTGAGAAACCTGATTTCTACTCTAATGTACAACTCAAAAATTCTCTAAACCATATATCCTTTCTCTTTTCTTTTGCTCTAATGTCTGAGAAAAACATAGGCATCTCTTCACCAAGATCCACCATTCTACTTGAGAGAATTTCTTGTCTCTCTCCACTCTACTCCCAGCTTTGCCTTCATCTTATTTATTATTTCTACAACTTTTGGCCCAAAAAGCCATCCTTACTTTTGCCTTCATTCCAGATTCATAAAGTTCAGAGTTGGAAGCCATCTCAAAAGACATGTTATCTGACTTATACCCAGACAAAAAGCCTTCTTTGCTTCTGCCATCCTGGAGCTTGGATTCTAATAAAAGAAGACAGTACTTAAATGGGAACTAAAACAGAGTCAGAGTTCCATGAACAACTGAATGGTCTGAAAATCATGGCCAGGAAGTGACAAAGAAACTTGGTTCCAGGTCGTGAAGGCATTCCAAGGTTCTAAGGGAGATGAAGATGGTAGCTGAAATGCGTCAAACAGGATTAGTTGAAGAAACTAGGGATATTTCACCTGGAATAGAAAATATTTAGGGGATATATGACATCTTTCTTGAATATTTAAAGGGCTGAAAACTAGAAGGTTGATTAGATTTGTTTTACTTAGATCAAAAAGGTGAAACAAGGATTGATGAATAGTTGTTGAAAGGAAAGCAGAATTCAGCTTACTATAAGGCTGGGTTTCTTAAACAGGAGTCTATGAAACTATTTTGTTTATATATTTGTGTATACTCATGTAAAGCATATATGTATATAAATTCATATACTCATGTAAAGCATATATGTATATAAATTCAGTTATCGCAATATGAACATATGTACATATGGTGATAACTATTTCAACCTAAGTGATTTCTTTTGAAATCCTAAGAATTTTGTTTTAGGCGTTTAAATAATTTCTCTTATAAGGATTACATAGGATTTGCTAAATTATCCAAAGGAGTCTATGACACAAATTCACTTACACAAAATAGTTGCAGAATCTTTGATATAAAGAAAAATATTTTAATGCTTAGAACTAATGTTGAATGAACAATGCCTTCTCCTTCTTGAGAAATCTTTAACCATCTATAAGGAATAGGAAAAAGGAATCTCTTGTTGAGATACTGGCTGAAATAAAAGCATTTTGAGGATCTTTCTAACTCTGAGATTCTGTAGTCCAAACACCCAGCATAAAATGGTAGAAGGGCCTGGTGACCTATCTTGAGGTAAACCAGGGATGCAATTTATTTGTTTGAGGAAAAACTCCTCCAGGTAAATAGGACAGCATTAATAATCATATTTCAAGACTATCAATGGATCATTCTTGGTGTTCCACATTGAAGCACCTGTTAAGGGAGAGAGGTAAAGGCAAAATAAAGCAGAAAATATGGTAGAGGAAATGAGTTTCCAGAAATAAAGTAGGCTGCCTGAATTGCTTCTTCCTTCCATTTTGATATCTTCTTCCAAATGATCAGAGACATAAATATTGTAAGCAGCCATCTCTGCTTTCCCATTGCAAAATTCTATTGTGTTTTTTTCTTCACAGTCTTCCAGCCTTACAAACGTTCTAGTATCTCTGTCACTTACAAAGCTCCTTATTCACAATTCTCTTAAGATTGCTGTTGCATCATTTCAGTCATGTCTGACTCTTCATGACCCCATTTAGGCTTTTCTTGGCAAAGATACTGGAGTAGTTTGCCATTTCCTTCAGATCATTTTATAGATGAGGAAACTGAGGTAAACAGGAATAAGTATCTTGTCCAGGATCACAGAACTAGTAAGCATCTAAGGCTGAATTTGAATGCAGGTCTTCTTGACTCTAGGCCCAGCTTTCAATCCACTGTGCCCCTACCAGAATTTTGTTGATTGCAATCTCTCTCTCTCTCTCTCTCTCTCTCTCTCTCTCTCTCTCTCTCTCTCTATATATATATATATATATATATATACATATACACACACATATACATACATATATGTACATAGTATCAAGCTAGCTTCTATTCAGGCACCAACCCATATTGTAGAGGAGGTGGAAAGACATCTGGATCGTACTTTATCAGATTCTGACAAAGTAAGAATGGAATTTGCCCAGTGTTATTTTTTTAATTTTGTCTTTTCTTTCCTTCTTTCTTTTCTTCTTTCTATCTTTCCATCTTTTTCTCTTTCTTTCCTTGTTTCCTTTCTTTCTCTGTCTGTCTTCCTGTGTTCTTTTTTATCTTGGTTATAATATCCACCTTCCTCTAATGAATTCATCTGCCATATTTTATTCTTTCTGTTGACCACTGAAATTATCAGTGAGACACTATCTCTAAATTGGAAAAGGCAGGCGTTATCCTCATTGTCACAAATTCTCTCAAATCTTAGCCATATCCTGCCTTATGTTCCCTTAACTGCTTCTATAATTATTCCCATTCAGAGCAAATTTTGCAGCTTTGGTATGTACCATGAATATTCCAGGAAGCAATCTGTCAATATGCAGTGGTAGAGATGGAGGCTTTGGGTTTTCAAAGCTCATCTGAGGTTCTTGGTCAGGAAGAAAAGGCAGTATAGAGAGTGAACAGTAGGTTACATTCATGAGGGAACTGAAATTGATCTAGCAAAAGCCAGAATCACACTTTTCTTATTTCAAAAATCTTGCCCTGGATTAAACTTGTGTTAATGTAAGCTGAGGTCACCTGATAGAGAGCCCTAAATACAAGCCTAAGAAATCAGAATTTTTGTAATGAAAACTTGAGATTCAAAATTTGGAATAAAAGTAATGATAAGCAGAACCAAGTTCATTCTCAGAAGAGGGGATAGATAGTAATCTTGAGCAGATCTATTTTTATATGTCAAGAGAACAAGAATAAGGAGAGGGAATTGATTCATTATACATAGTAAACAATATTGATATAGAAGTGGCAATAAAGACTAAAAGGTTAATTATTCCTTTAATGTCATTATCTGGAGAAAAATGATGCATATGTTTGAAAAACAACAGAGTTATGACAAAAACACTTAGTAATAAAAGACCTGAGTTCTATCCACAGCTTGAATACTCGCTAGTCATGTGAAACTGGAGAAAGTATCTTAAAATGTCTGAACCTCAGTTCCTTCATGTATCAGATGGGAACAATAATACTTGCATCATATCACTCAGGAGAGAAAGGGTAGGAATTTAGTCGGGACAACTGTGTACAAATCTTTACACTTTATACTTTACACTTTACACAAACCTTTACACACTTATACTTGCGATGTGACCAGGAATGAATTCATATATTCTCAGTGACCTTATTTGTAGAATGGATGACAGGATCATGGAACTGGATCTACAAGTGATCCCAGAGGCTACTCACTAAAGCCCTCTCTTCTTGTAGATGATGAAAATGAGGCTTAGAAGGGTTAAGTAACTTGCCTAGAATAACACAGGTAATATTTACAGAGGCAAGATTTGAAACTAGGTCTTCTAATCTCAGAATCACTATTCATTTTCTTTTGCCATGCTGCTTTCCTGATCCTTAGTTCCTAGAATGAAATCATAGAATCATAACTTTTCAACTAGATTGAATCTTAAAGGATAGAAACCCATCCCCATCCCAACCTCAAATAGATAGTATGAGGAAACAGTTTTTTTTTTAAACTTTAAAGTTCATACAATTGTAATTTTCTTCTCTTTTTCCTTCACACAAAAGCACTCTTTCTACTTTCACTTTAATATATTTGTTCCTGGAAGCCACGTTGTAAAGTGAAATTTTATAAAGCACATTGTCTTTTTCCAAAGAAATGCTCAACTCAATGACTAAATATGCAAATTATATGTGACTTCATTAGTGTGGAGAAATCTCAGGTCATTTTCTAACAAGGCAGGTCACATTCCAATTACAGATTTACAGATAAATCCTAAGGAGTTGCACCTAGTATTCCATCTCTCAAGTCTCTGACTTTGAATTGGCCTTCCTGGAATACTCTGTCCCCTCACTGCTATCAATTATCTTTGGTTTCCTCTGAGACTTAACTCAAATCCTACCATCTATAGGAGACTTTTTTGGATTCAATTAGGTCTTTCCTTTGAAATTATCTCCATCTGAGAGAAAGGATTATATCTCTCCCATATTAATAACCAATTAGTAAAATTAGGGAGACCCCTTGTCCTATTTCCTTGTCCAACCTCTCTAGGACAGGGCTGGTGGGAGATAAGATTAACATTCTCCTCATTCTGGATATCTCTGTTCCGTCCAACTAGCTTAGTCTTGGAGGAGAGAATATGATTCTTCATCTAGATTGCTCAAGGCTGGGAGTGGTCTGGGTATAGGGATAGTCTCTCTGTTCAAGAGTGACATGAAGTCACTTTCAGCCCCTCAGTAGAGTGAGCTCACTTCTCTTTGTAAGGTCCATCTCTCATTAATTGTTAATGAGTCAAAGTTGATTGCTACCCTCAGAAACACCCTTCTTCCAAGGGCATATAAGTGGCGAGTCTCCTGCCATGATGGCTTTGAGAGTATTGCTGACCTTTTATTTTTTTTTAATCTTACTATTAATAAAATGATTAAATTACCCAGAAATTGTCTCTTGAACTTTTTAAATATCACATATCTATTCTGAGTATGTCTATGCATACATACATATGTATTTATGTATACACATATGTATGTATGTATGCATACATACACATACTCGTTTGCATATCGCCTCCCCTCTTAGAATGTGAACTGTTTGAATATATATTTCCTGTTTTTGGCTTTCTTTGTATCCCTAGTATGAGTTTACTACTTCATATATACTAAGCCCTTAATAAATGCTTGTTGAATGACTGATTGACTCTAATGCCTAGTGGTTAGTTGACTTGCTCTGAGTCACACAGTATCAGAGGCTCAATTGGAGCCCAGATCATCTGAACTGTGGACACTATACCAAGTTGCCTCTTACAGCTTTGTTTCCATAGAAATAACTTTTCAATCAAGGAATTTGTTCTTGATCAAGGACTCAGCTCCAAATGAATCCCAAGTAAATGTACTATGTAATAAAAAAAACAAAGATACAACAAATACAAACCTATATAATCATATTGAGATAGTAAAATGGTGCTGCCAAGTCCAATAAAATAAACATAAATATACTGGAAAAAATTGATTATACAAGCTGTGACATACAATAAAATGTACACATAAAGCAAAAAAGAAATGAGGTAATTAAAGAGAAGGATGGCTAAACTTTGATTCTCTCCCTTGGTGATTTCAGTTTGTGCTATGGAAATGTGGAGGACAACTAAAAAACTGAATTCATTTCATTGTTTTTTTTTTAATTTCCAATTTGTTAATTCCCTACTATGTGAAAGGCACTGTGCTAGGCACTTTTTATACAAAAACAAAAGTAGAACAGCACTTGCCCTCAGGGAACTTCTATAAAGGGCTTACACACATAAATTCACCATGTACTCCACTAAGTATAATACTTATACATTATTGAAGTAGGGATGGAAGATAAATAATAAATAATTTAAGAAAAGTCCTCATGGAGGGGTTGAAAATTGAGCAAAGCCTTGAAATGAGACAAGAATTCTTAGAATCATAAATGAGGAAGGGTGACTTTCCAAGAATGGGAGACAAACTGTGGGAATTCCCGAATGTATAAAAGGTGAATTGTCAAGTTTGGCAACAGTTGATAGTCCAGTTTGATTATAAACTTCAAGAAGGTAAGCAGAAGGATCATTGTATTTGGAGTCAAAAAGATTTATATTTAAATACTATCTCAGAAATTTACCTTCTCAGAGTGTAGGTAAATGACTTAACACAGCCATGCCTCATTTTCCTCATTAGTAAATTGGGGAAGAATAAAGTCAATGTTAACTAAGGTCCTTTTGACACTGAAAAATGAAGATACGCTTCTTAATAGAATGGAAAAGGTAAATAGCAACTAAGTTTTAAATAGCCTTAAAAAATCAGACTGGAGAGTTTTTATAATATCCCTGAGACAAGGGGAATCAACTCACAGCTTTTTGAGCAAGAGAATGATATCACAAGGCCTGTGCCTTTGGCAGATTCTTTTGGTGACTAATTGAGAAATGGATTGGAATGGGTAGAGTTTGGAGGCCAGAAGTGGCTATTGCTATTCTCCAAGGAAGGAGTGACAAGGAGCATATGTATTTGTATATATTTCCAAAATTTCAATTTCCATCCCTCAGATACTGTTCTTTCAGTTGCCTACTGTTATGAAACCACCTGCATACTATGTGGTTTTTCAACTCTAAATGCTGAATTAATTGTATTTTATGGAAAACCTTTCCAAACATGCCTGTCCAATCCATTTGTATGCCATTCTATTCCCCTTGGACATCACCTCCAAAGCCTTTCCACTGGAGAATGGATCTCCATTCCAAGAGCTACTGTAGGCTTTGATAGTCTAGCTTGACCTTATGTTTCTTGGTTCCAGAGCTCTGTCAGGCTCTCCTGAAATCTCTAGCCATGCCACCATACTTGTAATCTCCACTCTTTTCTCAATTCTCTTTATGAGCAGCCTGTTATTGTTCAGTCTTGTCCACCTCTTCATGACCCTACTGTCCATGGGGTTTTCTTGGCAAAGATACTGATGTGGTTTGCCATTTCTTTCTCCAGTGGATTAAGGGAAATAGAAATTAAATAATTTGTCCATAGTTGGTTACACAGCTAGCAAGTGTCTGAGGCTGGATTTAAACTCAAGTCTTCTTGACTTTAGTCCCAGTGCTCTATCCACTAAGCCACCTAACTACCTCCTAGACTAATAAAGTTTAAGTGACTTTTTGTAGGCCTAGTAAGTATCTGAAAACAGATTTGAAGTCGGGTCTTCCTGACTCTAGGCTCAGCACTCTATCCACCCAAGCCATCTAGGTGTCTTATATGTGCACCCTAACCACAATGTAATGTAAGATCCTTAAGGACAGGAATTGTTGTGTTTGTTCTTGTATGTTTCTCAAATTATGTTGGCTGACCTGGAAATACAAGTAGTAAATAAAACAATCTTTACTCACAAGGACCATATATTTTAATGGAAGAAAGAAAAAACTGCAAATATAAATACATACAGGATAAAGTCGAATACAAATATATACAGAGTACATAAGTTCTATGTAATTTAGGAGAGAAATCATTGGTAGTTGTGGGAATTGGATAAAGCTTCATGTTGAATATAGTGCTTGTGTTGCATCTTAAAGGAAAAGAGCAATTCTCTGAGTTAGAGATGAAGAGTATGTGAATTCCAGGTAGAGATGGTGAGGTCAAAGAATCAGAAAGGAAAGATAAAATGCATTGTGTGAGGAAAAGAGAGAAGGCCAGTTGGGTTATATCATACAGTATGTAAAGGAGATGAGTGTATTTTTCCAATGTGGCTATGAAGATCATATTTGTCCTGGATGTATAGAATTAAAGGTTAAATAAATGAGTTTATATTTTATTCTAGAGGCAATCGGAAATCATTGACAGAGGCGAGTCACATTGTCATATTTGCACTTACAGAAAATTACTTTGGTAGAAGTACCTATGATGGAATAGGGTGGGGAGAGACTGTAGTTGAGAAGAGCAAGTCATAGTCTGTTGCAATTATCTTGGAAAGACTTAAGAGGCTTGAAATAAGATGATACTGTGCAAGTGGAGTTGAGGGATTGGATTTCAAAGATGTTGGAAAGGTAGAAACAGCAAGCTTTAGCATATATTTTGATAGAAGGGGTTAGAGAGAGTGAGGAGTTGAGAATAATGTCAAAGTTATGAACCCTGGAATCCAGAAGGGTGGTAGTACCTTCAGAAGAAACAAGAAGATTAGGAAGAGAAGTTTTAATAAAGGGAAATACTAAGAAATTCAGTTTTGAACCTGTTGAATTTAAGTTGCATCTGGGACATCTAGACTTGAAAATTCAATACTCAATCAGAGATATGTTGCTGAAACTCAGGAGAGACACTGGGTCTGGATGTTGATTTGCTGAGTGACCGGAACAAATATCCACATTTGTGAGCTAATCCAATAGGAGCTGATGTGGTTACTTTGAGAGAGAAGCCAATGGAACATTGGATAGAGCTTTGGGGAACGCCCATGGTAAAGGGCATTATTTGAATTACGTGCCACCGAAAAATTGTTAGAAAAAGTAATTAGTTAGGAAAACCAGAAGAGCGGTATCACAAAGAAAAGAGAATATATAAGAGGAAAGGGTTGCTTTCCCTTTTTAGGAATTAGGAATTCCTAAATTAGGAATTACTAGTAATTGGGAATTACTTTAGGAATTCCTATTAGGAAATCATTAGTAATTTTGGGGAGAAAGGTATCAGTTACGTAGTGAGGTCAGAAGCAAGACTATAAGGAGGTGAAGATCCAGTGAGAGAAAAGGCAGTGGAAGCAGGGATTTTACATAGCTTCCTGAAATAAGGAGGAGAGATAGAGTATGATAGCTTGGAGGAGTGGTAGGTTTTGGTGAAGTTTTTTCTTTATTTGATTCAGGGGGGGAGTTACTTTTACAATTGGAAAAAGGATATATTTGAAGGCAATAGGGAAGGAAACTGTATATAGAGGTTGAAGTTTATTGGGGATGGTAGAGGGAATTATTGAAGATGCAGTGTTTTATACAACATGAAAGGAGATGAGGTCAAGTACGTACGTCTAAGGGTTGACCTTGGCAAGGAGGAGGAACACCTTTAATCAGACTGAGGGAAATGGAGGGTGAACGAGAAATTATACTAAGGGGGTTTGATATGAACAGAAGGCGACATGATGAACACCAATGGAATGGCTCCAATTGTTTTAATAAAGTAAAAGGGAAAATCCACAGTTTAGAAAGAGGGAGATATGTAGAAGGAAAGAGAAGGAAGAGAAAGGTTTATAATAGCTTCTGAAGTAAGTGAAATGAGAAATCAGTTAGGGAGAAATTTTTTAAAAACTACCTAGATGAAGATCACAGGTGAGAGTAAATAACATGAATTTGCTATGCTATTCTAACCAGTTTTCTGCACTTATTCCTGAACCAACCTATATAATGATTATTTGTTAAGTGTTTTTTTTAATTATGAAAGCAAATACTAATGATTCCTATGCTTGTAAGCCCCATGAAGGCAGGGATTATGGCAAATTTTCTTACATGCCTTCCACACAGTAGAAGTTTAAGAAATATTGAAATAAATTGGACAGCCGAATAGTAGAATGAATCTTAATTCAAAGCAAAAAATAAATTCATGTGATTATGTGTGTGTATGTGTGTGTACTGATTGAAATGGTTAATATATAATTTGTTTGTGCTCAAAGAATACTAAAAAATGCAGCATAAAGGAATGAATATTGATTTGGCATTCACTTATCTACAAGACCAACCTCTGACACATACTGGCTGTATGACTTTGGGCAAACTGCTTAAACCTTTGAATGCTTTGAATGAACTGCTTTAAACCTTAGACATCTATGACTAAAAGTTGTAAGTAACTCCATAATGTGCATTGGTGGCAAGTATTTCACTGGGGGTTGACTATACCAAGGAAATCATAGGTCTGCACCAAAATAACAAAAAAGAACACAAATGGTAGTAGAAAGGTTTTGAACATGGCCCTAAGAATAGAAACCTGGAAAGGCCTTGAGCGTGGTGAAGTCAAAAAGGTTTAAATTCTGACTCCTCTCCTTATCCACTTATTTTTTTTTTACTTTAATAAGTTACTTAACAGAGGTTAAGTCTCAATTTACCATTTGTGAAATGATGAAATTGGATAGAATGAATCTTAAGGTCTCTTCTGGCTCGTAAATCAATATGCATTCATAGTACTAATGTCTTTAATGGGATAGTAATATACTGAATAAATATTCATAAAGCTTAAGTGAGTATGATTTTAAAAGCATAAATAGGTATAGACAAAAATATAGGTAGGCATGTTTTCATATGGCTATAGATATAGATATACAGACACGTTGGTCTATATGTACATATACATATATACATGGGGGTATATAGTGTTCATTAGCTACCGATTATGTTGAATGACATGTTTAATGCCTTAATTCACTGGTATTGCCACTGAAAACATCTGGAAGAATTTGAATCTATACTTGTCAAAGGAAAAAATGTAGTGAAAGTGAATGAGGTGTGCAGAAAATGGCACATGGTTATTTGGATGAATGAATGCATGCTCCAATAGGCACAGGTGCATGTTTGTGAATGATCAGGAGGTATAAGGATTTCATATTCATACATCTCAATATATAATCATTTCAATAAACACAGATGCATTTTCTCTCTTCCCACTGAACATTTGCATGCCAACGAAATAATTCTTTTTTGTCACTAAGATGTTTCATTCAAACTTTGGAGAGTTTTAGAACATCACAGATAGAGAGATAGGCAAAACAGTTTTCCTGCTTTGGTTTCTGAGAGACATACCAAGAGCTCCACAAGCAATGCATTTCTTTATATATATATATATATATATATATATATATATATATATATATTTCACAGACTATGTATTTTTTTTACATTGCAAAGAATATACTTGGGAAAAATTTCTAATATAACAATTGGTCAGAAGAAGAAAGTGCCTTCTTTGCTAAATTTTTAGCAAGTCAATTTCTAGAAACCCAGAAATATTTCAACCAAAAGTGTGCACGGGTGTGTGTGTGTGTGTGTTAAGAGTCCACTATGCCTTATGTACTAGAGGAGATTCCTTCTTACTCCTCTTGCCCCCAACCAAGAGTCTAGACTTGTTATTTTATTGATATATGTGACTCTAGGAGGAAACTGATATCACTGATACATTTTGAAAACTTATTATAAATTATAATTGTAAATGTAAATTTGAGCCCTCTGAAATAAAGTGAGTTAACCATGGTAAAACAGTTAGTATGTGTCAGTGTTATGGATTAAACTCAGGTTTTCCTTGATCAAAAACTGTTCTTCAGTCTGCTATGACATGGTAGGGGAGATGAGGTAAAATTCAAAGATATTTTCCATGTCCTCACAGTGTTTACAATATAGTTGGTGGTGAAGATGAATGTAACTTTTGCAGACTGTATTTTAGAGTTGTGAAATGTTCAAGAGTGATTAGTTCTATGACCCTGAGTGAATCATTTAATCTTTGGGGGCCTGAATTCCTTATTTGGTAAACTAGGAGATAAAAGAACATTACTTTAAAGTCCTTTATGTATTGTCAGTTATTTGGTAAGATCATCAGTACTACCATGGAGAGTTAGTAAGAGCTAAGCTATTTCCAAAGAAGACCATCTCCACCAGAAGACTGTGAATAGGTTATTGCTCTTTGTAGACCTAAGCAACAAAAGAAATCATGTTAAGACACTGAGGGACATATTTCTCTGTTAGTGAAAAGAACGCCCATGTTGGTAATATTAGATGTAGTAGAGGTATTGAAATATGAATGAAATGGAATTAAACTCTGCCCTGCCCACTAGCCCTGCCCAGCTTGCCAAAGAAAACTATGGATGATGCCATCTCACAATCCAAGAACACCTGGAATAAAATTTCAAGGTATTAAACAATCTACTGTTAAATTGTTTAGCAGAATGAAAAGCAACCAGACATAAGGCTGGTAAAATTAAAAACCCAGTGATGCCATATGCGTGTGTGTTTTAAGTAATAGCACTAATGTCTGTGAAATCGCAAAAGCTGATGAATTTAATTGGCACCGTTAAAACAGTAAGAGAGGATAATGGCTGTGTATTAACATGATACCTTCCTTCTGACATAGTTTTAAATTCCTGTTTCTCTCAGCACATTAAAAGCAAAATGACCATCTCTGGCTTCTCTCCAGTTTAACTCATTCCTTCGCACTCTCTATATCAGCTAGTGCCTTGCATTTTTATGAACCTTGGTGCCAGAAAAAGACTCTCCAGGCATAGGCACACTTTCTCCTAGTGCCAAGATTAGGGGGTTACTATCCTACCCCTCACTTTCTATAGCTGAATTCTTTCATTCTGGTCATTATTCTTAACAGGGATTTTTGTGGACTGCAAAGTTCATATGAGTCAATGGTATGATAATGAGACTTAGAAAGCTAACACATTCTTGGAATTCAGTAGGATAGAAATTACAACAATGAGTAGAGAGATGGTAGACCTGCTCTGCTCAGATCATATCTGGAGTATTGTGTTCTCTTTTATGTGACACATTTTTAAAGAAAAATGATTTCTTAAATTATGTCTACAAAAGGGCAATCATCTTGGCATGATGCCACCTAAGTATCAGTTGAAGAAACCGGGGCAGGATGGGTGGTTAGTTTTATTTGGGTTTTGTTGTTCTTCCCATTGTTTGCTTTGTCTTCAAGAAGAGTTGTGGTTAACCCTAAAAGAGTTTATATTAAACATTTAAAGGACTGTTGTTGTGCTGAAGAGAGATTAAGTTTGTTGTTATTGACTCTTGAGGGAAGAACAAGGAAGAAAGTTGAAGGGACATAATGATGCATATGTATATATATCCGTGTGTGTGTGTGTGTGTAAATAGATACAGATCTAGATATTCCTAAACTACTATAGCTGTCTAAAAGAGGAATGGACAGTCCTGGAAGGGAGTGAATTCACTCATGATTACTGATCTTCAAGAAAATGCTGAATAATCATTTGCTCATTATATTATTGAAAGGATTCTGGTTCATTTTGGGGTTGAACTGGACATCACCTGAATTTCCTTCCAACTCTATCTACTCCATCAGAGTAGAAGCCAAGCCCTAGTAGACAGGTCTTTCATGGCTGCTCAAGATCCACAGCTATTAATTGACTTCTCTATGGTTACACAGCAACATAATACTCATCAGAATTGTGATTTTAGCCCAGCCAGAATCCTCTGCAAAACATTATTCTGCTTCTCCCAAGCCACTCCATTTTCTGAACAAAGTCAAGGGTGTCAGGAGGCAAGAGGGTGCCATATAAAATGCCAATGCTATGCGCTATGGCAAGTGCTTTATAAAGATTATCTCATTTGATCCTCATAACAGCCCTGGGAGGTAGGTGCTATTATTATCTCCATCCTCCAGCTGCAGAAGCTGAGGCAGACAGAGATGGAATGACTTGCCCAGGGACACTTAGCTAGTAAGTCTGAGGCTGGATTTTAACTTAAGTCTTCTTGACTCCAGGCACAGCATTCTATCCAACTGTGCCACCCAGATGCCTAACAAGGCAATTTAATGTTCATCTTTTTTAAAAGAGAAAGGGGTTTTGATGTAAAGGTGGAGATTCTTGGGACAGCCTCATAGATCTTTGCTGAAGGAAGAGCATGGCAAGTAAAGAATGAGATTGATCTGTTAAGAATGAAGCTATCAATGGTGTTCAGGTTTAAGATGAAAAAATTCAGAAAGAGGGTAGGGAAATAACTAGAAATTTTACTCTGGCAAAATCATTAACGACATTAAACCAGACTTAGAATAATCAATTTAAACTAAAAGATAAAATTACTAGAAATCACAATAACTAAGGGGCCCAGATTCATTCCACGTTCTGATTCCCCATAGTTTAAAGTTGGTGGTACCACATAGAAATGATGAACACCTCAAAAAAGTGAATGGTTTCCCAAGGATTTTAGTAGTTGTTTCAGTATCAGTTCCTTTCACTCTGTGGGGGCATATGCAGCTTGATTAAGGTAATAAACATTTATAATAATATTTCAAAGATAAAGTAGACATAATGGGTGTTAAATGGGCTTTTAATTTTAGATATTGCCTAATGTTATTTCTTCTATATTTTGTTTTGATCTTTTAGTGCCTTAGAAGAAGCAGAATAGTGTTTTACAGAGGACTCTGGCTGGGTTAAAAATCACAATTCTGATGCCTATTATGTAGCTATGTGACCATGGAGAAGTCAATTAATAGCTCTGTGTCTCAAGCAGCTATCAAAGACCTGTCTACTAGGGCTTGGCTTGTACTCTGATGGAGTGAATTCTAACCCAGAGAAAATAAACATAAGTTCATCAGTGAACTGTTTGCTTTTGTCTTCATGGCCCCAGTATTGAGTACAAAATAGGCACTTAATAAGTCCTTTTCAAATTCATTTAAATGGAATTGAATAAAAGATCCTGACAATGCAAAGAGCAAATCTAAGTTCTGAGCCTGTCATTTCATTTTTAAAGGGAACTGCCTGGATAAAGAAATTCTACTTCCAAAGCAGATGGGTAGCTTTTTTATGCATCTCGTCCCTTTTAGTTGTTGTAATTCAGTCATGTCTAATTCCTCATTGACCTCATTTGACCTCATATACATGCATACATACATATATCTATGTATATTATGTTTTTATGTATAAATGCATACACGTTCATATGCATATGTATTTACATATTTATAATTTTTATTTATGTATTTACATTTTAAAATTTTCATATATTTGCACTTATATTAGATAATTAGATATTATACAGAATTTAATAATTAGACCTGTACTTATATAATTCATTGTTTTTGTCAATATTTTAATAATTAAAATTATTTTGGTGGAAAAGTCAAATCAAACATTTACTATCTGGAGCACAAAATAACTTCTTCCTTCTAATATATCACATTTTGGAAACTAAAATCAATTGGCCATATTGAAACATCACTGCCCTCCTCTGTTAGTTACCATATTTGAAAGTATAGCCCTAATCATTTTGGTCTTAGTTCACTGTCTACAGCATTTTCCTGATGACTATACAATAAAGAGAATATACTACGTGGTATGATAGAAGTACTGAATCATATTTGACAGAAGCAACCTACATAGTGTGTTTCCTTATGCAGCAAACTGTTTCTCAACATACATTTCTTTTCACATATTATATTCTAGAATCACAAACTGATTTTATAATGAACAAACCTTCTGCATTGCCAAGGATTGCACACAATATGGGTTATTTTAATGCACAAGCTAGCTTAAATTAAGCTCTTCACCATCTGTTTCAACTCATAACTATGAATGCAAAGGAAGCATTTCCCTATCACATTTTTAAAACGTAATATGTAAATGATTGAAGTACAATTACATGTTCATGCTATAATCCTCCATGCACTTCAGATGAGAATTCTTTGTGTTTCACGTATGCCTTAAGAAGAGAAGCCTGCTAGTTTTTGACATAATATTTTCTGGAATATAATTGTAAGTATTAGGTAAACGAAGGTCAGAATTTTACAAATAAAGTTCATTAGCTTTTCTCTAAATTTTCTATATTTCTAACTGACTTATTTTTCTGCACATTCTTTTGCTTTATAATTTTTGTGTCCATATTAAATATTTTAGATAAATATTCTATAGTGGATACATTAAAAAAATGAAATACCTTCAAGAGATGATAATTTGCCAACCATTTTAGCTTCAGCAGGCCAATTTTTTTACTTTTCGTTAATTCAGTGAATCTATAATCTCATCTAGGTGGGTCCTCCCAACATAGACTTATAACCCATCCATGCTTCTCACCCTGTGTGACTGTGTTGCATGCTTTTTTTTCAAGACACATAAAAGGTGAAATCAACAGGCCTTGACAACAGATTAGATGGTGGGCAGGGAGGCAGTGAGAGATAGGGAGGAAGAGAGGATAACTCCTATTTCGTGAGTCTGAGGGACTAAAAAGATAGCATTGCCCTCTACAGTAATGGGGAAGTTAGGAGCGGGGTAGCATTTAAGTGAAAAGATAGCAAGTTCAGTGAACACATTGAGTTTAAGATGTTTATTCAACAGCCAATTCAAGATGTCTGAAAGGTAATTGGAAATGAAAGATTAGAAATCAGCTGAGAGGTTGAGAGAGGATAGGTAGATGTGAGGCTACATAGCAATGTAATGAAATCCATTGGAGCTGATGAGATCATCAAGTGAATTAAAATAGTGGGAGAAGAGAAGAGGACCTAGGACAAAAGCGTATTGGACAATTATGGTTAGACAGCATGAGCTGCATGAGGATCCAGCAAAGAAGACTGAGAAAGAGTTTAGGTAAGAGGAAAACCAGGCGTAAATAGTGCCCCTCCTCCTAAAAAAATGAAAAAAGAGAGTATCAAGAAGAGGTTGTTCGATAGAGCCAAAGGCTGTGGAGAGATAGAGAAGAATGAGGAGTGAGAAATAAGAATTGTTAATTGTTAAACTTGGTGTCATGAGACTTGAGTTTGAACCCTGGCTCTGCCAGGGTCCAGTAACCTAACCTTTCTGCAGCAAAGTTTCCTCATCAGTGAAATGAAGGGGTTGGAAATTTCTCTTCCAAATCAACATTTATGATTATGGGTTGGTTAATTTTGCAGATATCTCTCTCTCTCTCTCTCTCTCTCTCTCTCTCTCTCTCTCTCTCTCCCTCTCCCTCTCCCTTTCTGCCTCCCTCCCTCTCTCTCTCCATCTTGCTTGCTAGCTTGATCACTTTCTTCATTAAAAAGGATGATTCTCTGAGTGCAGAAGCAGAGAGAAGTATACCCAGAAATTAAGGTAAAAAACAAATTATGTTATTTCTTTAAAGAATTAAGGTTGTATTTGTTACATATTATGTTAACATCCATTGGTCCTCATTCTAATGAGAATATATAGTTATACAGTGCTTCCCTTTAAAGGAGGCAAACATTCAGAGGTCAGTGGCAATCCGTATCACTGCAATATTTTAATGCCTTTGTTGTGAGCAACAAAGAAATGACTCCCTTCTTTTCTGTGATGATTTGCTAATGCCCAAAGTTATGTTTAAAAGTGCTAATTTCTATTTCTCGTAAATTCATTTCTTTGGCTTAATTAATATTCAGATGAATAATCACATACTTACGTCTAAGAAGTAACAAGAGGGGAAAGGGAAAATATAAACTGTGAATTCTATGTTTTCTTAGCAAGTTTTGGCTGCAGCAATATGTTGGGGTTTTCTTAGAAGCCCCATCATTCCTTTTGGGGGTGGGAAAAATGGTCGTAATTTCTGACAGCTTCATCACCAGCAAGAGCCTCTAGAGCCTATAAACTGTGTCCAGAAGTCTCTGTTGTAGAATAAACTAACATTCCATTTTCTTTCCCTTTAAAAACCAAGACAGCATCTTAGCTAAACTTGATTGAAAAGAAATTAACACATCCCAAATACTCAGGCAGCTATATTCTCTTGAGGATGACCAGAAAGCGAACAGCGATTAACCAGAAATAGTATTTTTCTCCCACTCGAGGTACTCACCTTCCTGCTTGCTGAAAATGATACAGTTCACAAATAAAATCAAATATTGATCATAAGACCATAAGAATAATTAGGCTTTATTTTTAAATTTTCTTTCTAATTATAGCTTGATAATTCTACTTTATCAATGAGCCAATTAGATTAAGGATTAATTGGTACCATATCTATCACTAATGCTGTGTTTAGGTACCATGTCAGAAATAGAAAAGAGACAAATCACAAAATAATAAATCTAATCTCAGCAACAAATGACCATTCCAGAGCAAAAAGAATTGAAAATTCTTTGATTCTATGCAAACAGAATTAACACTTTGCTCACCATGATAAAAAGCAAAAGAAAATTGGGGGGGGAAAGCATAAAATAAGTTCTATGTGCTGACCAGAGAGACACTTTCTCTTTGAAACTTCACTGAAGAGGCAGAATAGTAGCTAGAGATTTTCTATAAAGTTTAAAGTTTTCCAATTCAAGAATTGATAACTACAATGAACTGATTTTGAGAGTACATGGAGTAGAACAAGGGCATTCTGCCCAAGAGAGGAGAAAGCACTTTTTTGAGAATTAGGGACAGCCAACGTGAAGGCTCAGAGATGGGAGAAAGGTTGTGTGTGAAGATCAAGGATGCCATTTTGGCTGGAATCCATAGTGTCAAAGGGAGAGCAACATACAATGAAGTTGGATATATGTATTGGGGTGAGGTTGTGAAGGGCTTTAAAAATTGAACAGAAAAGTTTACATTTGATTCTAGGGGCAATGGGAAAATATTGGAGCTTATTGAGCAGTGGAGTGATATGGACAAATCTGGACTTAAGGGAAATCATTTTGGTAAGAATGTGGAGGTTAGACTGGACTAATGAGAGACTTGAGTCAGGGAGAGCAATTAAGAAGCCAATGGAATATTCTTAGTGAGAGGTGTTCAGGGCTTAAGGTGAATTTAAGTGTTAGCAAAGGAAGACTTATAATGAGGAAGTTTTAACTGGGTGGTGAAATGAAAGGAACACTCAAGATAAAAAAGGTAAAAGGATAATCAGAAAAGAGTATTATTATAAAAGTCAGAGAGGGGATATACCTAAGAGAAGGTGGTCATCAAAAAATAAAAAATAAAATCACCTAGTATAATGAGGTCTTTTGTTAAAATGAATTTCTATCAGTAAAAGAAAAACCTTCTTTCCTTGCCACCTTGCCCAACTGTGGGAGGGAAGGGGAAGAAAAAGAAAAACAAAACAAAACAAAAGTAACAAAAACAAACAAAAGACAAGTCACAGTTGGAAACATGTAGTCATGCAGAACAAACTCTGCATCCTGAGTTTTCCATCTCTCATCAGAAAGTGGGTATAATGTTTCACTACAAGTATTCTGGAATCATGGTTGTTCATTAGCACTCCCCCAAGTTCCCAAGATTTTCAAAGGTTTTCTTCAATATTGTTGTTATTGTATAAATCATTCTCCTGATTCTAATCATTTCACTGTGCATCAGTACATAAAAATCTTCCCAGGTTTCTCTGGTACCATCTCCTTTGTTGTTTCATATAAAATAATAATATTCTTTCACATTTTTATATCATAATTTCTTCAGCATTCCCCAGTTGATTGGCACTCTCAAAGTTTACAATTCTTTGCCACAAAAAAGTTATAAATATTTTTGTACATCATTATTTAGTTTGTTTCTTCTTATATACTTATATATATAATATATACTTATATATTATATTTTATATTATTATATTATATTGTATATATTATTAAATATATTATATTACATATTATATATACTTATATATTTATATATATAAGATAATATATGCATATATTATCTTATATACATATATATATATATTATACTTCCCTTTATCTATCCCCCATATATTTTCCCTTTGTTTCCTTTACCCTGTTTTCCTGTTGAGGGGAATGTATTTTTGTAGGCATTTATGTCTGTGTATATTCTTACCTCTGACTAATTAAGATGAAAGTAAAGTTTATCTGTCAGTCATTTCCTTCAACTCCTTCTTTCTTCTTTCTGTGGACATCTATTTATACATCCAGTTTATGTGAGATAATTTTCCCTAGCCTATCGCTCCTTCTCTCATATACTCTTCTCACCACCTTTCCATTCTCCTTTTAACACATCAGAATGTAACAGAATAACTCCCAGATCTTTCCTTCTTTCTAATCCAAGTCCCTGTATCACCCCAATGGTGATAGAGATGAGAGGAGAGATATATTACACACACACACACACACACACACCCCTATGTATATATCTCACATGCTATATATATATATATATATATATATATATATATATATATATATATAAATATAACCACTTATTAGAATGTAAGTAGTTTTTCCTTATGCATTCCATCATGATTTTTGTTCATGTTTTCCTTTTTATGTTTCTCTTGCCTCCTGAGTTTGTACTTTAAGATATCTACACAGCTCTGGTCTTTTCATAAGGAATTTTTGGAAATCTTTTTCATTCCCTTTATTACCTCATGGATTTCTAGTGAGTTTTGCTGAGTAAGTTGTTCTTGGCCATAAATCTGCATCATTTGCCTTCTGAAATATTCATGCTATCTGATTTTTTCTTGTGGTTGTTTTCCATCATTCTTGAAGAGGACCAAAATGACATCACTATCCTAGAGTCAAGTTACAATGTGTCCAGCTCTGGTTAATCAAAGCAATGTGAGCTTGGAATGTTCTACCACAGATCAGACACAAATAGTCCATGTGAACATTTGGGGGTAGATTCTCTATGATGGATGTGTGCTAAAGTCCAGGGCTTCTTAAACTTTTTCACTTGTAAATGCTTTTTGTCTTGGGGGAATGAGCAGTCCAAAGTATACGTGGTTTGTGTTCAGAACTGAGCCTGCAGTGAAGTTGTGTGATGAAACACAGGCACACACTGCCAGTAACAGGTAGAATTCATTACACATTTGATTTTGAATTAATTTTTGGTCATGGCACATTCAGAAACCTTCTGCTGTTGCCAAATTTTTCAAGACACCATATGCAGTCGTGACCCACAGTTTAAGAAGTGCTGTGCTAAATCATGTATGAATCCTGACTGTGACTCCTCAATCCTTGAATTCTTTCTTTCTGACTGCTTGCAGTATTTATGCTTTGATCTACAAGTTATAGATTTTGGATCTAATGTTCCTTGGGATAAAAGGGGTTTCATTTGGGGATTACTTTCAGGAAATACCTTGTGTATTCTTTCTATTTTTACTTTATTCTCTGGTTCCAACAGATCTGGGTAAGTTTTCTTTCATGATTTCTTGAAATCTGAAGTACACACTTAGAGGAAGGGACAATAGCTTCAAGTAGTGCAATGATTCTTAAATTTCTCCTAATTTTCATTTTTTTAATTTGCTTTCTTCATTTCTGTTCAATGTCAACTTTTGGGGGGCTATGAGATACCTTATTTTATTCTATTTTCTGTCTTTTGAATGTATTTTATTTTAAATATTATTTAAATTTTAATTTATTCAGTTTATAAATTATTCAACTTAATATTAATATTATTATTACTTGGAGTCATTAATTTCTAGTCATCTCATTCTAATATTTAGTGAATTTGTTGCCTGTGCAAGGGTTTTTTTTAGGGGTAGTTGTTTGTTTTTTTAACTAAGCTTTTAAATCACTTTGCAAGTCTTTCTTCAATAGCTCATATATTTTTTTTCCATTTCTCTCTAGTGCTTTCATTTAATAATAACCATAATCTTTTATTAAACTTTTGTTTCATATCTTCCATGAAGTCTAGCTGAGTTTCTGCCCATGCTGTGTTTCTCTTTAAGGCTTCGTTTCTAGCTGTTTTTGAGTCTTTCCCTCTTTCTAGGTTTCTGTCTTGAGTGCCCCTAACACCATAATAGCTTTATATGGTGGAGTAATTTTGTTGTTGTTTTTCTCATTCTTTCAGTCTACTTCTTGAGTGGACTTTATCTTAGGGATAGTCTCTGCCCATTTTTGGAGGGATTGTTTAGTCTGGTCCTGTTGTTGCTTTATTGGGGTATTGAATGCTATTTTTATTCCATAATCTTAGTGATAGCTCGTACTGGGAACCTAAAGATGCTCAGTGCTCTCAAAGTAATCTAATCTAAAGTCAAGACTATTTGTACCTCTCTCCACTCCTGCCCACCCGCATCTGTGCTCTGAAAATTTCTGACCTAAGTATGGATCTGAGGAAATGGTCGGTGGTTTTCTCCCATTTGCAATGGTGGACTCAAACACTATTATCCTGGTCTTAATTAGCTGTTACTTGGGTCTTAATTAGTTATTAGCAGGGTAACAGAACTGAGGCTTCTCTTTGTTCTGGGATTCCTTCCCTACTTATTCCCCTGCAGGCTTCAGACTACAATAGAAGCTAGTACTGAGACCTTGCTCTATTCCTGGGGTCCAAGCTACACACTACTGCTTCATGCTGAGATTGATTTTTACTTATTTACACAGCCTAGTGCCTGCTTCTTTTCTTCATCCTGTAATGAACCCCTTAGGAACAGGCCTTTTCCTTAGTAAGCCCTGTATTTATGGACTACAACTGGGCAGTTAACTGTAGATCTGCTGGTTGACATCTGTTGCCTTCACCTATACAAATTTAGACCTCTTTGTCCTGAATCTGAGATCTTTTATTTTCCCTATTGCATCTCCCTGAGCTAGAACGCTCCCCAAGGCATCCTCCTGGACTGACCCCATCTCCAGTGTCTATACTCCTCCCTGAATGTTACTACATGCCAAGATGGGCTGAAAAAAATAACTTGCTCACACACACACACACACACACATAATTTATCTCTTTCTTTACTTATTTACCTATCTATTTACTTACTTTTTTTACTTATTTATTTACTTCCTAACCAGGATTCAGTCTGTTGTGTTTTCTATATCATCTGGAGGAGTTGGGAAGGGAGGAGGTTCAATGTATTTCTTCTTGCTATTGAGCCATCTTGATTTACCATTCTGAAGTGATGTTCTCAAGTCAGATTGAAAAGGAGTTGAAGAGTGAGTGAGAAAATAGGAAGTGTAGCCAACAAGTATGTACAGTATTTTTTCAAGGAGTTTTACTGGAGAAAGAGAAAACATGATAGCTGAAAGGAAGGGAGGATCTAGGGAAGAATTTTTAGCACGTTTAAACGTAGTTGGAAAGGATCCAGTAGACAGGCAGAATTTGAATATTGGAGAGAGGGGAGATAATTGAGGTTGCAGTCTGTTGGAGAAAATGGAAAGGGATGGGGTCAAAGACATACATAAATGAGGCTTTGTCAGAAGGGCCACCTCATTGTCAGAGAGTAGGGAAAGGAGAAGAGAGTGGGAGGTGATGTCAAGGAGTCCTTAGATGAAAAGGATGGGAAAAGGAGAGATTCACATGAAATAATATGAGTTTAACGAGAAATAAGAAGTAATTGAGTTTTAAGGATTTGAGTAGCTTTAAACGGTCAAGTTGTTCTCTCTGTGTACTTTTCAATGGCTCAATGGCTTTAAAAGTAGGTCCATTGTCAATCTTGGTCTTGAAAAAGTTTTTTTTTCATTCTTCTTCTTATACTCCTAAGCTACATTGAACACTGAAAATTCCATTA
>CM053623.1:187888110-187928958 GCA_028646595.1 Phalanger gymnotis
TCCCATCCACCCTCCCTAAAAAGTCAAGCAATTCAACATGGGCCACATGCGTATCATTACGTATAACCCTTCCACAATACTAATGTTGTGAAAGACTAACTATATTTTGCTTCTTCCTAACTTATCCCCCTTTATTGAATTTTCTCCAGTAAGGTTCCATTTTAAAGTACCCTGTCTTTGCTGAATCTGTTTTTATTGCATCAGTATATGGATAATTGTTGTCTTAAATTTTTAATCTTTTCCCCTCCAAAACAGAAAATTTTAAATTATTGACAAAAATTTTAAAAAATCAAATTGAAAATATTTTATGGTCTATTGTCCAGTTTCATATGCAAATTTAGTGGAATTCATGGTTATAGCAAAACCCCAATAAAATCATTAACAGAAACTTTAATGCAATCCTGGTCAAATTGACCCCATTTTAGAGTGTTTGCAATTTATTTATTATTTTCTCCAGATAAACTATAAACTTTTCAATAGGCATATCTTCCTGGTAACTTCTCTTGAAGGAAAGGAAGTTTTCTTAGAAGCATAAGGGATTTAGGGCAGCTCCACATGCAAAAATACTTTTAAAACAGTGTTCCATTTTTAAAATAAAACCAAAATAAAACAAAGGATAAAAAAATGCATTGTCTTTATATATAGCCACTGCTTCCAGGGCTTAGCATGAGCAGAAGTGGACTGGTTTAAAAATTCAGGAAATTGTGAAAAAGTGACAGAGTTGTTATTGAAGGATGTCCAGCTAGCGTGGCAGAATCCTTTGATGCTAACACAGAGCCAAAGTTGATCCTTTTGGCATTCTAGAACTTTTTCTCATCCTTTTTATTCAAGTTAAAGGAATTTAAGCAAAAATTCCTTGTGATTTAAAATTGGTTCATAGACGAGAGGATTCCCTTTATGCTCAGGGCAAATAGACTGAATAGGGTGTAAACTCATACCAAAAGAAACTAACTTAGCAACTGAAAGGCAGAAAAATGGAATATGCTTATGTACTTTTTTATATATGTAGAAGGGAATGGCCCAAGCAAGTTAATTTCCCAAAGTCCCTCCTTGGGTCTTAGTGTCTCCCTTATCTATAAAAATGAATAAGTTGAGCTAGATGACCCCTGATTTGATTTGCAATTCTCAATCTATTATCCTATGATTCTGTGAGATAGAGAATATTGGCTAATCAGTTTTGGTAAAGGGAAGTACCCTGCACCTATGAAATTATGGTTCTTGTAACAAATGTTTTTTGTCTTGTCTAGCACATCCTAACTTTTTTCCCCTTAAAATGCGAAGTCACTAAACATTTTGTTGTTCAATCATTCAGTCTATGTCTGACTCTTTGTGACCTCATGGACTGTAGCACAATGCCATCCATGGGGTTGTCTTGGCAAAGATGCTGGAGTAGTTTGCCATTTCCTGCCATGTATTGAATCCAGGGCCTTTGATTCCAGAGCTAATTCTCTTTCCATTGTATCATAGTTGTATAGAGTTATTCTTATCACTTAATCATACTTTTCATGCAAATCATTATTCCCAGAAATTTCTGAAAAATCTTTCAAATTGATCCCTCAGCAGAACTCATACAAAGGTTCATTTGAAGTAACACTGCATTTCTGTATGTATCTATGTCTCAACATTTAGAGGTAATAAGAGGAGAAGAGTGACACCAACCATGGTCTTCTTGGTTACATGGCTATCTACTCCACTGAACTGATTCGTTATAATTATATGTTAATAATGTTATATTATTCTATATTATCAGTAATAGTAGTGTGTTTTTACATGTTAAAACACTAGACAACCTTTTCAATTCCAAAGTCCCATAACTAGAATTAGCACCCTGCCCCATTCATTCCCTAAATTATGAAAGAAAGCTTTAAAAAGATTTTAGAGGTCATAAAAGGTGTTAGCCTTGGAAGAAATTTCCCATAAAAAGAATAAACAGGAAGCAGATGATGTTTTCACCTGAATTGTTAAGGATCTTTATCTTACTAATAAAGAACATTACAATTTGTTTAGAGCATTCCCAAAAATGAATCACTTCAAAAGGAAAAAGGAAAAAAGAGATTGTTTTAAAATCCATATTTTAAAGGAATAATAATAGCTAATGAAGAATATCCATCTTCTCTACCCCCTAAAAGGGAATCTGGGGACTCATTCTATTTAAATGTATGCAGTAAGTTAGGTGAACCAGAGGCCTAGAAGGGAGAGGTAGCTTTTCCAGAATTATATAAACAGTGAGTAAAAAGCTAGGATTTGAACCTATATCCTCTGGCTCCAAATCCACTGCTTTGTCCACTAAAGCATAAGCATGCTTAGTGAAACAGGATAGATAGGAAGAAGAGGAAAGGAAAGGAAAGGAAAGGAAAGGAAAGGAAAGGAAAGGAAAGGAAAGGAAAGGAAAGGAAAGGAAAGGAAAGGAAAGGAAAGGAAAGGAAAGGAAAGGAAAGGAAAGGAAAGGAAAGGAAAGGAAAGGAAAGGAAAGGAAAAAAATCTGCTGGAGAAAAATGGAGGAACAGAAGCACTCTAAGTCATAAGATCATAGAATAAAAACTTTTAAGCTAGAAAGAATTGTAGGTGTGATTCATTCATTTTCTTTTTCATTCATTCACTTTAGAAGCACATATCAATTGTGTACAATATCCCAGGTACTGTGCTAAGCACTTGGAATTCAAATTCAAGCAGAAAGACAGTATCTTCTTTCAAGGAGCTTACACTTTAAGGGGGAAAGACAACCCATTAAAGAAAGCTGAAAGAATTAGGTGGGGGTGGGGTGGGCAGAAAGATGGGAAATGGACTAACTACTTCATCAAGATAAAGAAAGTCTTGTGTTGATGAGCCAGTAGTGTGAACCAGAGAAAGATGAAGATGTCTTTTTGGATTTGGCATCTTCCTTAAATTAGAGCTTCTGGGAGGAATCAGTCAATCCAAAGGTGAGGTGTTAGGAAGTTTCTATGGAGATGATTTAGCTGTGCAGCCTAGCCCAAATCCCACATTTTACCCTTGAAGAGACTGAGGTACCCCTAGGGAAGTTTAGTGGTTTTCCTAATATAACACAAATAACAAGCTGCCAAATGAAAGACCGAAACTCATGTCCTCTGACTCCAAAGCTGGTGTTTTATTTCCCTTTTTAATTTGATTAATATCTTCAGTTTCTATGGTTTCTTCCATCCTGAATCTCTTTCTTTCCTTCCCTAAGAAAAAAAAGTCAACCATTGTAACAAAGAATGAAAAATAGAGGAAAAAGCAGCTCAGCAAAACTAACCAACATATTGAATCTGATAATTTATACCATGTTCCCCTCCTATAGCCCAGCACCCCACCTATGCAAATAATGGAAAGAGGGGCATTTTCTACGCATTTTTTATTGTTCTTTCAATTTTTATTTACCGTGCATATTGTTCTTCCTCTTCTGCTTGCTTCTCGATGTGTCATTTCCTATAAATATCTGTATTCTTGACATTCATTGCTTCTTAAGGCACAGTAATAGGTCATTATAATCATTGAACACTTATTCAGTAATTTCCTAGTTAATGGGAAGCAGTTTGTTATTGAGTCATTTTGGTTGTGTCTAACTCTTCAGGATCTCATTTGGGGTGTTCTTGGCAGGGATATTGGAGTAGTTTGCCACTTCTTTCTGCAACTCATTTTACACACGAGGAATTGGGACAAACAGGATTAAGTGACTTCACTAGGATCAAATAGTCAATAAGTGCCTGAGGCCAGTTTTGAACTCACAGAAAGGAGTCTTCTTCACTTCAGGCCTGGTGCGCTCTACACTGTGCCATCCAGCTGTCATAATAGGCATGTATATGGACTTTATTTCTTTGCCACAACTAAGTGTTGCTATGAATATTATATATATATATGTATATACACACACATAAACGTTTATATATGCACATATATGTATAGTATATGTGCGCACACACACACACACAATTAGCTAAATATATATATGTATATATATATATAGAGAGAGAGAGAGAGGACCTTTTTTTTCTTTCACTTCATTGCGATATGTTCCTTTCAGAAATTAAATTATAATAATCATCATCATATAAATTAGAGGAAATAGATAAATTAATTTGCAGAGCCTTACCTAAAATGATTCAGAATTAGCTAAATATATGTACCAGTCTGTATATGGACCAGTACTGTGGCTTAAGTAGCTAGATTTCTGTCTTATACTTTGTGACCTTGATCACCAATCTTGTCACTGATCACTTGTTACTCTCTTATTTAACAAAAGTTCAATTTCTTGGTAGCACACATCTGTACCTAAAATAGAAGGATTGGATAGCATGAAGTACAAGACAGTGCTCACAGTGAACATTTCAACAGCATCCAATATTTCATTTGACCATAGAACCATTAATCAACATGGAGACTTGACAAGAGACTATTGGAGTTCCCTTTTAGTCCTTAATGGTTCCCTTGTCTTTGGAGAAGAATAAGTTAGAGTTGAATGAAAATGAGAAAAAAAGTTACTATAAGTAAAATGAATGGAATCTTTTGTATAGGCATAGCTGTGAAAATTTATTGAAAAAAATAAGGTTTCATAGGGAAAAAAAATAACTGCAGAAACTAGAAATCAGTCTCAACAAGCATAAAATAAATGTACATATAGGCAACTTGGTGGTATAGTCAACAGTATTGAATTTAGAGTAAGGAAGCCATGAGTTTGAATCTGACCTAAAATACTAACTAATTATGTAATCTTAGGAAACTTAACCTATTTAACTTCTTCTCCCTCAATTTCTATGTAAGTAAAAGTGGGACAAACAATGCCTCCTTTCAAAAATTGTGACGGTAAAATAAGAAAGTATCTGTAAAATATTTTTAAATCTTAAACACTATATAAATGCTAGTCATTTTATGTACTGTGATGAAACTTTTTTGATGAAACATTATTTATCATCACTGTCACTAAAGGTTTATTACAATCCTACTTTTTAGAATTAGAGAATTTCTAACTTGGAAGGATCACTGTGACCATCTAGTCCAATTTCCTCATTTTGTGGTTGAGGCTCAGGATGGTTAAGTGACTTAGCTACAAAATAAAATAGCAGATCCAGAACTGTATTGTGGTAAGGTCTGGGAATGTAAGGGTCTATCACACACCTATGACACATTCTTGTGTCAAGGTTGAATCTTTAAAGGGCCTTGACAGGAGTCAGAGCCAATATGGAAGAGTAAAGGCAGGGACTAGCCTGAGCTCTCTTCCAAAACCCTCCAAATACTTTTTACAAAAATGACTCTAAACAAATTCTAGAGTAGCGGAACCTATATAGTTGGAGTGAAACAAATTTCCAGCCCAAAACAACTTACAAACTCAGCAGGAAAGGTCTGTTGCACCAGACTGAGAGAGGAATGCAATCTAATGAAGGCTCCATGAGCACAGACCTGACCCCAGCAAGCCAGGAACAGACCTCATGATGACTGAATTTCTGGCAACTGTAGTGGTTTCAAGACCTCTTGGCCCACAGACACCAGGGACAACTTAGAAGCTTCTATGGTTTCTTCCATCCTGAATCTCTTTCTTTCCTTCCCTAAGAAAAGAGAAGAAGATCAGTAGGAAAGGTCTGATGCACCAAGGTATGAGTGGAGTGCAGTCCAGTGCAGGCCCCACCAGCACAGCACAGTCCCATCAAACCACAAGCAGGCTTTAGGAGTGACTGAATTAGCAGCAACAGCTGCGGCTTCTGGGTCTCCCAGGCCATATATGGTAATGAAGTTGAACCAACTGGTCAGAAGGAGACTGTAGGGGTCTCTTTGCTAGCACTGATGCAGGACTCTGTTGCTTTGCCCACATTCAGATCTGGGTCCCAGTCCTGGGTGACAATCCCAGGTCAAGGAGGAGCACTAGAATACCAGAGTTTGTGGCCACAGGGGAGAGGTGGAGCTTCCTTACAGTTCCAGGAAAGAAAAGAGTGTTTGTGGTCACTCACAGATCAGAGCACAGGCCAGGAGAGTAGAAAACACCTCTCCTTAGATCCTACCACCTTGGATGAACTGAAAACTTACAGGTCCTTAGAAGTATCTCTGAAAACAGCTACACAAATCTACTGAAGCTTGAGACAGTGCACCCTCCGTCCTGGAAGCAGAGCCCTACTTTAACAAGCAGTTAAAATCAAGTAATAGGCTGGGAAAATGAGCAAACAATGTGAAAAAAAAAACCTTCCACTATAGAAAGTTATTGTGATGACAAGGAAGATCAAAACACACACTTAGAAGAAAATAACAAAGTCAAAGCTGCTACATCTAAAATCTCCAAGAAAAATATAAATTGGGACCATGAGCCACAACCATGCATGTGCAATAATCACCACAACAAGATGTACAAGAATAAGTATGAGAAGAAAAAGAGCAATCAGGCCTTGAGCTCGGCCAGGGGGCTGCCACCAGTGGAAGCAGAGGCAGTGACAGCGGCAGTGTGGGCAGTGTCAAGCTCAAAGAAAGCACAGAAGGCTCAGCATCCATTGGAAAACAAAGAGCTGCTTTTGTTGGAGATTGTCCTGCAAGACCTATTCTCTGAGAGCAAGTGTTAAATCAAAAATGACTGGCACTCTTAAGAAGTCCAGAAGTTGTACAGTTTCTGCATAGAGAGCAACAACCACTAAATCAACATGTTTTGGACCAAAGACAACAGTTTCCTGGAGCATCAGTATAAAGGAACTAATTTAGCCTATCCATAGGTTTAATATCTCACTGTACTGGCTGGAGATTTTTAATATTGAAGAGAAATAAGTTATAGCAGTCAAGTAGAACACATGCATATAATTGTCATAAAACCTTTTCCTAAAAATACATATATTTGTTTTTGTGATGCATTTTAGACTTTGTGGCAATCTGAATTTTGAAGAAATCTAGTTCTGTGTAATATTTCCCAAACCCTACTAACTTCTTTGTTTTAAAAACATTTTTCAACTTTAATTTTAAAAATATTCCAAATCTCCCAACAAGTTATTAGCAAAGGATCATAAATATGGTCATTCTTAAGTTTATTTTTAATGAAGGAAATGAGATAGCTACTTTCCGTGGAAACTGTGAAAGTAATAGAAATTGATCTTGAATTATCTAACCACTGAATGTGGCAGATATAGTTTGGAAATTAAGGAGGCCTGGACTCAGCAATAACCTTATTTATGCTTTTCTATACACTTAAACCTGGAGTTTAGCAAAGAAGCAAGTATAGAGTATGTGCATACCTATGTAGGAAGAGGAGTGTGGTAATTATCAACTGCTCTGTGAGACTGAAGTGTGTCCCCATCTTCATAAATGTAAACTACTGAAACCGAAAGAGAACTTCATGAAAGAAATTGGAATGAAGAAAATACAGAAGAAACTGTTTGGTTACATAACCTAACACCACATTGTCTATTGCATGTCAACTATTAAATGTGATCTCTGTGGAAGCAGGTATTCTGAAGTGCAGAATGTATGGTTTGTGGAGATTGTATCTGATTCACGTTGACCACCAATTCCTTGATAAAATTGACATTGATTTTATTAGTTATTACTCATTTTTATTGGAAAATTCTGACAATAGGAGAAAAAAGTCTCTGTAGTTTGTAAATTATTAAAAAAAAAAACCTGAGCCATTTCAAGATTACTATTGAATAGATGACCAAAGAATGAAGTGAGATATTTTTATCCTTTCTTCTTAAGATAACAAAACTCAAAATCATATCTCATCATAGTACTCAGAAGAATGTTAAGAGTAAATATTACCCCTGCACCATGTACATCCTGATGTAAAATGTGTACCAACCTGGGTCGTGTGGAAGCATGTTTTGGTTTTGTAGGATGATTTTTAAGCCATGGCCTCTATAGACAAAGCTCTTTGATAAGCATTCAAAAAACATTCTAAATCATTTTAGACATAAAAGCTTTATAACTATATGTTGGTGCAAAAAATTTTTTTAAATTGTTTTAAAAAAAGAAAAAAATATATATGAGTTGATCTCAGGCCACGGAAGAGGTAAAAAAGGATTTTGAAAATCAAGTCACAGAGGTAGAGGAAAAATTGGGAAGAGAAATAAGAATGATGCAGGAAAACCATGTGGAAAGAGTCAACAGCTTAGTGAAGGAGACACAAAAAAAATTACTGAAGAAAATAACACCTTAAAAAACAAACTAGGCCAAATGGCAAAAGAAACCCTAAAAACCAACAAGGGGAAGAATGCCTTTAATGTCAAAATTGGCCAAATGGAAAAGGAGGTCCAAAAGCTCACTAAAGAAAATAATTCCTTAAAAATTAGAATGGAGCAAATTGAAGCAAATGACTTTATAAGAAACCAAGAAGCAATAAAATGAAGCTAAAAGAATGGGAAAAATAGAAGCCAACATGAAATATCTCATTGGAAAAACAACTTATCTGGAAAATACAAACAGGAGAGATAATTTAAAAATTATTGGACTGCCTGAAAGCCATGATCAAAAAAAGAGCCTAGATATTATCTTTCAAGAAATTATGAAGGAAAACTGCCCTAATAGTCTAGAACCAGAGGAAAAAAAATAGAAAGAATCCACTGATCAGCTCCTGAATGAGATCTCAAAATGAAAACTGCCAGGAATATTATAGCCAAATTCTAGAATTCCAATGTCAAAGAGAAAATATTGCAAGCAGCCAGAAAGAAACAATTCAAGTATTGTGGAGTCACAGTCAGGATACCAAAGACTTAGCAGCTTCTACATTAAAGGGTCTGAGGGTTTGGAATATGATATTCAGGAGGGCAAAAGAGCTAGGATTAAAACCAAGAATCACCTCCCCAGCAAAACTGAGAATAACTCTTCAGGGGGAAAAATGGACATTCAATGAGATGGAGCATTCTTGATGAAAAGACCAGGGCTGAATAGAAAATTTGACTTTCAAATACAAGACTCAAGAGAAACGTAAAAAGTTAAACAGGAAATGAAAGTCGGGACTTAAGGTTAAATTGCATACATTCCTATATGGGAAGATGATATGTGTAACTCGTAAGACCTTTCACATAGTTGGAAGGAGAATATATTGACACAGGGTACAGGTGTCAGTTGAATATGAAGGGATATCTGAAAAAATAATAAAATAATGTATGAGAGAGGAATGTTCTAGGAGAAAGAGAAAGACAGAAGTAGAATGGGATAAATTATCTAACATAAAAGAAGTAAGGAAAAGCTTTCATAATGGAGAGGAAGAGGGGGGAAGGTGAGGAGTGAAGGAACCTTACTCTCATCAGAACTGGTTCAAAGATGGAATAAGATACACAGACAATGGAATATAGAAATCTATCTTACCCTATAGGAAAGTAGAAGAGACAGAGGATAAGAGAAAATGGGGTGGTGATAGAAAGGAGGGCGGATTGGGGGAAGGGGTAGTCAGAAGCAAAACGCTTTTGAGAAGGGACAGGACAAAAGGAGAGAGTGAATAGAATAAATGGGAATAGTGGAAACATTATGGAGAGAAATACAGTTAGCACTTGTAGTAATTGTGAAAAAAATTGTAGTAAATATGAAAAAATGGAACAAGTTTCTCTTATAAAGGCCTCATTTCTCTAACATATAGAGAACTATGTCAAAATTATAAAAATAAGATCAGTTCCCCAATTTATAAGTTATCAAAATATATAATCAATTTTTGGATGAAGTAATTAAAGCTATCTATAGCCATATGAAAAAAAATATTCTAACACACTATTGATTGAAGAAGTGTAAATTAAAAAAATTCTGAGGAACTACTTCATGCCTATTAGATTGGCTAATAGGACAGAAAAGGAAAATGGCAAATGCTGGAGGAGAAGTGGGAAAAAAGTAGACATTAATGTACTGTTGTTAGAGTTGTGAACTGATTAAACCATTCTATAGAGGAATCGGAACTGTAGCCCAAGAGCTATAAAAGTATGCATACTCTTTGATCTAGCAATACCACTACTAGATTTATATCCAAAAAGAGATTAAAAAGGACTAATATGTACAAAAATATTCCTGACAGCTGTTTTCTCAGGGTAAAAAATTAGAAATTGAGGGGATACCTATCAATTGGTTAATGGCTCAACAAGTTGTGGTATGTGATTTTGATGGAATAATATTTTACCATAAGAAATGATGAGCATGATGCCCTCAGAAAAACCTGGAAAGACTTGCATGGGTTGATGCTAAGTGAAATGTACTGGGTACAAATTAACATCAATATTTTAAGATGATCACCTGTGAATGACTTAGGTATTCTCAGCAATACAGTGGTCCATGACAACTCTGAAGGTCTTAGGATGAAAAATGCTATCCATCCCCAGAGAAAGAACTAATGGTATCTGAATACAGATTGAAGCATGCTTTTATTTTTTTTTTACTTTTTTATTGAGTTTTTCTGTCAATGTTTTCTTTCACAACATGACTATTATAGATATATTTTACATGACCATACATATATAACCTATATGGAATATCTTGTCTTTTCAGTAAGGATGGAGAGGGGATAGAGAAAAGGACACAATTTGGAACTCAAAGTTTTAAAAAATGAATGTTAAAATTTGTTTTTTACATGTAGCTGGGGAAAAATTAAATACTACATATATAAAGGGCTTTGAGTTGGAAGCATGTTCAGTTAAAAATAATTGCTAGTCTGAGCTGATTAACTCAAGGTTCTATTTGTTCCTAAATATATCATTTACTTCGAGACTTTGGTGAAGTCACTTAACCTCTTATGGCTTTCGTGTCCTCTGTCTTAAAAATGAAGGTTGGTCTGGGTGATTTCTGTCCTTTCTAGCTTCAAATCTAGAATTATATGAGGTTGATGTGGCCATAACTACTACAATTAAGAGTTGTAACCTTAAGAAACTCAGAATTAAGCAGAAGAAAACCTATAATTGGTCAGCAACCTGAAGGCAGCTGCCCTCAAATAGAACTGCAAGGTAGAGATTTGGGCTAAGCAGATAGAAAACTACATCAGCATCTTGGTAAGATTGGTGGTGCCAATCTTGGGCACGTATTTCTGCCAAGACAGGACACACAGAGACATCATCAGCTTCAATAACCTTATACCATAAGCTGATTACTTCTCAGGATCACAACTCTAGCAAACAGTTGTATCAGAATCTTAGGTTATTGTTGTCTCTTGTGTAAGTTGGATTATTCCTACTGTGGGAAATGTATCCTCTGTGTGTGTGTACATACAGCAGTATGCATGTGTGTGTTGAGAGGCTAGGCATCTCTGAGGAGCCCTCAGTGTTCTTGCTGGCCATGTAGAAGTGAAGTGAGAATGAGTCATGGGTCAGTTCTTATCACTGAATCCATGATAATATATCATGTTTTAAGCTTTACTGATTGGCATGTACTTGACAAATATCCACTGAGATGCTACATTTTATCACAGCTAGAACAATATTTCTGAGGAAACATTAACTTATTTCTTGCAAAGGGAGTAAGGACATGCTCTTAAAAAAACGGATGTCATTTCTAGGTACAGCTGGAAGGTGCCATACCAGGGTACTGTACTCTTCTTAGTAATCCTGTCTTTCTTCTTTCACTTTTCCTGGGGCCATTCCAGAATACGTCTGAGATTTTTGAGGCAGAAAGAATTACCAGCATTATGGGCACCTTTACCTAAGCTTAGCCTAGGCTGCTAAACTGCTGGTGTATAAGATGGAAATCAACAACTCCATCTTCCTAATGAGATGAAGAACCAACCGCTAGGTTTTAAATCATGTGCCCCGAAACTCTCTTCTGGACTTCTCCAGGCATTGTTGTTTCTTCTATGTGCTTCAGTGCCCTACCAATTTTATCTGACCTACTTATGTAATTTAATGAACTCTTGGCAAGTTCATTTGCCCCACCACTGGATGCTAGGAATTTCAGGCCTTGCTGTCTCTGCTGCTACCACACTTTGTTTTATTTGCTCTCTGTCCCAATTAGAGTGTTAACTATTTGAGAGCAAGGATTGTCTTGATTCTTTCTGCTAACATCCTCAGTGCTTAGTTCAGTGTTTGGCATTAATATGTTGTTTACTCATGGAGAAATACTATATAGATAAAGGAAGAGATAGAAATATGTTATTTCATTGGCGTGGGAAAATCTGAGTGAGCGTATTGCTTCTACTAGTAGAGTTTGACTCTATTGAATGGAACTTAGAGAGTTCTGGACTTAGAATAAAGAGATGTGCAACCAAATACCAATTCATCCACTTACCAGTTCTATGAGTTTGGATAAATTCACTCTGATCTTTGGTCCTCTCATCTAGAACACATGAACAATAATATTTGCACCAGCTATTTCATGAGATTGATATGAAAAAATGTACTACATAAGTCTTCAAATTAAATAGGAATTTGTGGTGTTATTATTATACAGAGACAACACAGGGTAGTGAAGAGAAAGCTGGTCTTAGATTCACAAATACCTGGGTTTGAGTTCTACTTCTGACATATTCCAGTCATCTGACAAAGGAAAAAAAATCACTCAACATCTCATCGAGACCAAGCAAGTCTTTAAATCTATAGATTATAAATGACTTGACAGTATGCCTCAGTGGAGGGGATTTTCAAACAAGGAGTTCCCTGCAATTATGAAATCACATTTCTGGATCAAAAGAAATTCTGATGTTGTGAGTCAAATGAATGATAACTTACCACTCCATTAAATGCTCTAGGAGTTTGAAAGAAAGAGAAATCACTGAGGATTGTGATGTCAGGGGAAGATTAAACAAAGGAGATGTGACTTGACCTGGATCTTGAATGAAGGGTAGTAAGATTTAAGGAAGCCCAATTCAATTTCAATTTGACAGACACTATAAAAGACACTTGCTAGGCTCTGGGATTGCATAGATGGAAAATGGCACATTACCTCTGTTCAAAAAAAAAATCCTGTGTAATAAGGGAGGTAGCCTTGAATATGGTCCTAAAAAACCTGATAAAATGTAATATGGGAAGAAGAGAGATATAGTTAGGGAGGAACAGAAAAAGAAGGAAGGAAGGAAGGAAGGAAAGAAGGAAGGAAGGAAGGAAGGAAGGAAGGAAGGAAGGAAGGAAGGAAGGAAGGAAGGAAGGAAGAATAGATACATATATATGCCTAATGGTAGCCATCTATAGGGAGTGGGAGGGAAGAAAAAAATGGAAAAAAATTATATGATGATTTTATTATAGATTTAAAAGGAATAACAAGTTGTAAATAGATTTGTAGTTTCATGTACAATAATCTTTTTGCTATTCTATGTTATAGCTATGCTTGATTTATTTTTTTGACTTCAGAATAAAATAAAATTTCAAAAGGAAGGAAGGAAAGAGGGAGAGAAGGAAGGAAGAAAAAAATGGAAGTAGAGAGAAAGAAAGGAAGGAAAGGAAGAAGCCCAAATAACTTTACAGGGAAACTTCTAAAGGGCACCATTAAAGAAAATAAGACTTTTAAATGTTTCTGTGTGTTTGTATCTGTGTCTCAGTGTGTGTATACATACACAAGTGCTTGCATGTGTGTGTCCTACTTTGACACCACATTTTGATGGAGAGGTGACCCCAGATTATTATAGCCTATTCCAGGAAACACAAACTTTTGTAGCACCTACCAAGCTTGAATATCTTCCAGTACATGCCTGGTGACAGATTGTGAGCCAGTGCCAGCCTAGCAAAGGTCACAGAGGCTCATCTCCAGGTTGGTTGCAGGAAAAGGGGATGGGGAGGGGAGGGATTGGAGGCTGACTTTTTTCCCCACTCAGCAATTCTTCAAGTCCAACTATTACATTTTAGAGGATTTATTATTTGAATCAGAGGAAGGTGTTTCTTCACTAGTGAAACCATGAATTCTTAAAATACTAGAGTAAATGGTATGAGTATTTGTCTGCATGTCATCATGTATAAACACCACAAGTAAACATTCTGTGTCATCTTGGGGCAGAAAAAAGGAGAAGTTTCACTTCTGTATTTCCACCTCATGAAATTCATTCTGTTGATATTGCTGGAGAATTCTCTTGAGCTCTTGGGAGAGGTATACTTCTGAAAAAGGGTTGATGACTTTGTTCAAAGACAGAAGGCAAGACAGAAAGTGGAGAGATTTATTAACATGCTAAGGAATCTGCTCACACTAAAAGCAAACTCATTCCTAGGGTACATATTGGGTTTTTATAACCTTTCAGACCCACTTAGAGTACACAGCCAATCAACAGCATTCTGTGGCAACAAGGATACATAAAGCATTCCCAGGAACTAGAGGGTAGAAAAAGAGGAAGAAAGAGCCAGAGAAGAAAAGGGGAGTATTTGGAATGTAAATTGGGGAATGGATTATTAAACTAAGAAAAAATTGCCTGTTAAAGAGCTGGAGACCAAGTAATTTTACAATTGTAGAAACAGTCTTTATAGACAGGACTGCAGCTTCTTATTCAAGAATGTCAACTTGTCATGAACACATGGATAAGATGATTTGTATTACCATGTCCAAGCATAGAGGTTTGGAACTTTCTAATATTAGATCATGAAGTGGTTGGAGGGCTTTCTACATTGATACATCAAGATGTCACAAAATAATTGTGGTTCCTGTTTTTTCTCCAGAACATACACACATATACATGTACAGAACTTAGACTTTTGATTTGGTATCACAGAATCATAGTTTTGTTCTGGAAGGAACCTTAAGGGTCGTCAAATCCAACCTTGTAATTTTACAAATGTAGAATGAAACTGCAGACTAGAGTGAAGTATCTTAGATTCTGTGGGAGGACTTTAGGCTAAGTCTTCCTAAATCTAAATCCAGCTCTCTGCATGCTATGACATATATGCCATTCTATATGCCTCTTATGAACACATACACACACAGCAATATCTGTCTCTGTCTTTCTTCCTCTCTGTCTCAGACTTCCTCCATATTTCTCTTCCTCTCCTTCTCTCTCATCCCAACCTCACCTTCTCTGTCTCTGTCTCTCTTTCCCTCTCTGTCTCTCTGTCTGTTTCTGTCTCTCTCTGTCTCTTTCTCTCTCTGTATCTCTCTATCTCTGTCTCTCTCACCCTCTCCCTCCTGCCTCCATCTCTCTCTCTCTCTCCCTCTCTCTCCCACTCATACCCAGACCCCTTGCCAAAGTCTAGACTTTTGTTTTCATTGGTATGGGAAACACTCTACATAAGTATAATATAATAACTGCCTTTTCTACGTCTTCAAGAACTGTCCAGAGCATTAAGAGGCCAAGGGCCATCTCTAGAATCACACAGTCAAGGCACATCAGAGGCAAGACTTAAAATTATATTTTCCTGACTCCAAGGAAGCCTTCTGTCCGGTGTGCCACAATGACTCTGGTATATACCACATATATAATATAAATACAAACATACATATCTTCTCAACTTTGGTACCAATACTGATTAGAGATAATGTTGTTTCACAGTTAATTAGCACCATCTGTTTAATTAATTCTTGAGAAAAAAATTGATGTATAAAGGGAAAATCTACAGTGTTTCCCCTTCCATTCCCCTTGGCTTCCTCATTTTTTTACTTCAAGAAATAGTAAATGGACTGGAACACAGATCTCTCCTTTCCTCATTTGGCATCTGTGATACTCTACTCTTCTCATTTACTTCCTATTTCTCTTCTGACTTTTTATTTATTGCCTTTGCTAACTCCTGTTCCCACACCAACCCCTTTAAGGTAGGAATTTGCAAAGGCATATAGTTCTTTTCCATCTATATTCTTCTTCCTAGAAAGTTCACCTACTCTCACAGTTTCAACTATTACCTATGTCTAGTTAGTTTTTAAATCAATATCTCTGACCTTCAGGCTAGTATTTCCTCTTACCTTTTGCACATCTTCATCCCTTGGGTGGATGTCCTGCCAAGATCTGAATATCAATGTTTAAAAGTCATTTTCACTTGAAAACTAACTCTGCTTTTTGCCTTCCTTATTTAAATTATTATGGTATTCTCCCTATCCCTTGAACTTTGGAAGTTTAAAGTAATACTTTCTTTGCCCCTGCATCCTATTAATTTCCAAGTCCTAGTGACTTCGAAAATCCATCTGCTTTGGGGGAGAGCTAAGATGGCAGCAGGAAAGCAGGGGCTTACTTAGGCTTTCCCCCAGATCCCTCCAAACACCTGTAAAAAATCACTCTGAACAAATTCTAGAGCTACAGAACCCACAAAATAACAGAAGGAAGCAGGTCTCCAGCCCAAGACAACCTGGATGTTCACTGGGAAGGGTCTATAGCACAATGTTAAGAGTGGAGCACAGCCTAGGGTGGGCCACACCAGGACGGACCAGGTGCTGAGGAGATCTGGCAGAGCAAGCTGTAGGGCCTTGAATCACTGAGCTGTGGCAGCTACCAGACTTCTCAACCCACAAACACCAAAGAAAACTTAGCAAGTCAGTGGCAAAACAGTTGGATCAGAGTAAGAGGGGTGTGTGGTCAGCCTCAGCCCTGGGGGAAGTGGAGATGGTGCAGCAAGGTGGCTGCAGTAGCAGGAAGCTCCTGCAGCTGCTTCCAGAGTTCCAGTTGTGGTTGCTTCTGGCCCCAGGCCCACCTGGTGGGAGGAGTCAAGTGGCAGATCAGAGAGGAAATTCAGGGAGCACTTTACTGGTGCAGAGGCAGGGTTCTCTTGCTTTTCCCTGCTTGGATCTGGGTCGCGGTCTTGGTTGGCAATTTTTGGGGAAGGAGGAGCACTGGTGTGGCAGAGTTTGCTGTGTAGAAGTAGCTCTGAAAAAAGCAATGCAACACCCCTGAAGCTTGGGACAAAGCACTCATTGTTCAGAAGGCAGTCATGCCCTGACAAAAACTTCAAGGGCCAAATTGTTGGCTGGGAACATGACCAGGCCACAAAAGACTCAAATTATTGAATCTTTTTTGGTGACAAAGAATATCAAAATATACAGCCAGAAGAAGTCAACAAAATCAAAGAGCCTACATCAAAAGCCTCCAAGAAAAGTATGAATTGGTCTCAGGCCATGGAAGATCTCTAAAAGGATTTTGAAAAGCAAGTAAGAGAAGTAAAGGAAAAATTGGGAAGAGAAATGAGAGTGATTCGAGAAAATCATGAAAACAGGTCAATGACTTGCTAAAGGAGACCCAAAAAATACTGAAGAAAATACCACCTTAAAAACAGACTAACTCAAATAGCAAAAGAGCTCCAAAAAGTTAGTGAGGAGAAGAATGCCTTAAAAGGCAGAATTAGCCAAATGGAAAAGGAATTCCAAAAGACCACTGAAGAAAATACTACCTTAAAAATTAGATTGGAGCAAGTGGAAGCTAGTGAGAAATCAATAAAACAGAACCAAAAGAATGAAAAAACAAAAGACAATGTGAAATATCTCATTGGAAAAACCACTGACCTGGAGAATAGATCTAGAAGAGATAACTTAAAAATTATTGGACTACCTGGAAGCCATGATAGAAAAATGAGCCTAGACAACATCTTTCAAGAAATTATCAAGGAAAACTTCCCTGATGTTCTAAAACCAGAGGGTAAAATAGAAACTGAAAGAATCCACTAGTCACCTCTTGAAAAAGATCCCAAGAAGAAAACTCCTAGGAATATTATAGCCAAATTCTCAAGTTCCCAGATCAAGGAGAAAATATTGCAAAGCAGCCAGAAAGAAACAATTTGAGTATTGTGGAAACACAATGAGGATAACACTAGATCTAGCAGCTTCTACCTTATGGGATAAAAGAACTTGGAATGTTTTATTCCAGAAGTCAAAGGAGTTAGGATTAAAACCAAGAGTAACCTACCCAGCAAAACTGAGTATAACACTCCAGGAGAAAATATGAATTTTCACTAAAATATAGGACTTTCAAGCATTCTTGAAAAAGAAAAGACTGGAGCTGAACAGAAAATTTGCCTTCTAAATACAAGAATCAAGAGAAGCATGAAAAGGTAAACAAGAAAGAGAAATCATAAGGGACTCACTAAAGTTGAATTGAACTGTTTTGGTTACATTCCTACTGCTATACACACACACACACACACACACACACACACACACACACACACACACACAAAGGGCCCAGAAGGAGTTGAATATGAAGGGAGGATATCTAAAAATAAATAAATAAATACAATTAAAGGGTGAGAGAGAAATATATTGGGAGAAGGAGAAAGAGAGAGATAGAATGGGGTAAATTATCTCACATAAAAGTGTCAAGAAAAAGCAGTTCTGCTGGAAGGGAAGAGGGGGCAAGTGAAAGGGAATGAATGAATCTTGGTCTCATCAGACTTATGGAGGGAATAACATACACACTCAATTGGGTATTTTATCCTACATGAAAGTAGGGGGGAAGGGGATAAGAGAGAGGGTATGATAGAAGGGAGGGCAGATTGGGGGAAGAAGTAATCAAAAGCAAACACTTTTGAAAAGGGCCAGGACAAAAGGGATAAAATTGAATAAAGGGAAACAGGATAGGATGGAGGGAAATATAGTTAGTCTTTCACAACATGACTGTTATTGAAGTGTTTTGCATAATGATACACGTGTGGCCTATGTTGAATTGCTTGCCTTCTCAAGGATGGTGGGTGGGGAGGAAAGAAGGGAGAAAATTTGGAACTCAAAGTTATAAAATAAAATGCTCAAAAAAAGTTGTCTTTTACAGGCAACTGGGAAATAAGACATACAAGTAATAGGGTATAGAAATCTATCTTGCCCTGCAGGAAAGTAAGGGGAAAGGGGATAAGGGTGGGGAATGGGGTGACAGAAGGGGGTGCAGACTGGGTAAAAGGGCAATCAGAATATATGCCATCTTGGGGTGGGGAGAGGGTAGAAATGGGGAGAAAATTTGTAACTCAAAATCTCGTGGAAATCAATGTTGAAAACTAAAAAATATTAAATACAGAAATCTTTGAATTAAAAAAAAATCCACCCTCTTCATCCCCTTCCTACTAACGCTATTCAAGTTCAGGATTTCATAATACCACGAAACTTTAAAGTTAGTGTGGCTGAATCATGAGATTGTGTAGTCGTCAGGTGTAGCCACTAGAGTCCAGGAAAGAAATAGTCTGTATCTCATTACAGAGCTACCTTGAGTCAGGACATATAAGAATAAAGAAAGAGTACTTCCATGGTTATTATTTGGGGGAGGGAGGAATCCCCTTCGTTTTACATGTCTAGAACTCTGTGATGTTTGGAGAAGTGAGAAAAAAGTGGCTCATACACTCACTATAAAAGAGTGATACAAGCCAGAGAGTTAAGTATTCCTGGAGTTCTTCCCCTTCATATATAAGGCCCTCATTTTGGAATTTAAAAACCTGAAAAAATACTCTGTTCCCAAACTACTTTTCCAATTTTATTATGCTTTATTCTCCAAACTGATCTTCTGGCTGTTCTGTATGTATGGTATACCATAGCTTGTCCCATGCATTTGCACTAGTTATCCCAATTCATAGAATACACTGCATCCTCCTACTCCTACCCCTCATCTGAACAAACATTTGCCTCATAGAATTCTCCCTCAACTTTTAGCTCAGGTGTAACCTTATGCCTAAGTCCTTTACCAATTGGTTCAGCTCCTAATACCTTCCCCATCAAAATCTATTTCATCAACTTTGCATTTAACACATCTATGTATATTTTATTTTCCCCAATACACTCGAAGCCCCATCAGGACTCATCTCTTTGCATTCCAAGTGCCTAGCACAGTGTTGCGTTTATAGTACAAATGAATGATTAAGTGATCGAATACGCTGGATATCCTCAAAAACTGGGGAAAATACTTTTGCTGGGCAAATATCTGCGTTTCTATAATTTTTATAATAATGATTAAAGAATTTCAATGAAAAATTCATGTCTATTTGGGCAACTTTCAATGAATCTTCTATTACTTTTTCATGGAATAAGTCATATTTCTACACGACCCTTCAGGATAACATTTTTCTCCACTGAATCAACTATTTCTTTTTAATAGTCAATAGATAAGTACAATGTAATTTTGTATTATTGGCATCTGTCAGTTGATGATATCTGCCAATTGATTGTGTGACTGTAAACCTGTGATGTGTTATTGAATATAATTTGCAAAATCCTGTCTGTTCCCTTCATATGCCCTTAACGCACACACACACACACACACACACACACACACACACACACACATGCACACACAGACAAAAGAAAATAAGCATATAAGTTAGTAGTTCCTAATATCTTCTTGAATATTTTTGTATCAATAACATCTGTGTGTGTGTGTGTTTCTGAACACTTGGTATATTGTCATTTTTTGCATACTTTAAATTCAGTCCTTCAGGATCTTCAAAACTGGATCACTGTAATTTATACTCAGTCTTTTTCTAGTGTCTCTTCTCATTGTTGTGTTGTTTAGTGGTTTTTTCCCTCTATTTCCTCATAATGAAATGTGATATTAGAATTTAAGTTAAACTCTAAATGTGGCAGTTATACTGTCACTGGTGTGGAAACTTGTTTTAGGAATGTATACAGCTTTGTGTATTTTTTAACTTCATGTCCTTCCAGATTCACTATTAAATGATATTAGAATGCTTGCTTTTAATTACGTCTCTTCACATGTTTTCTGTAACTTGTTTTCCCTACCATTGCATTTCACTATTTTAGGAGGTGATCTTGCTCATAATACTCCTCCATCTTCCTCTAACATTTGATGACTGTGTTTACATTTTAAACCTGCTGTTACTTGGCTACCATATCTCTCTTTAGTAAGGAAATCAATTATTTGGTAGCTGACCTGGTTTGTGGACTCTCTTACGTTGTGTGATGTGGTGACTTTAATGCATTTCTTAGGAAATTATGATAGTATTTATTAATACCTGTTCCTTTATCCATTTCTCACTTTTCAGCATCAGTGGTTGGCTTGCAAAGGTCAAGTCAGGACTACTTTAATTATAATTAATATGTTATATTTTATTCTTCTAATTTTTTTCTTGATTATCATCTTTGTTCTTACTAGCCAGTGGACTGACCATGCACAGGGATTTCATAATTACTACCACAATGGCAACAAGTTATTTCCTCTTTGCTAACACATAGTCAATGTCATTTTATATTATTCTTTTGCTGTCTTTTTTCACATTCAGAATTTTAATTGTTTTGGGAGGAAAGAGAGAGAAATAATCAGGGCGAAGGGGGACTTTCTTATATAGTCTCCAAGCATTTGACTTAATTCTAAGCCATATCCTGGACCTGATTCTGAACCTCTTTCTTTTGCACCACAAGGTCCAACTTAAAAGCTTTGAAGCTGAGATGTTGGAAATACCTCAAAGTGGCATTAAAAGACAAAGTTGTTATTGTATTTTATCATCTTTTTGAAAAATTAACATAACAGTAATGAACAAGTAGTTATTATCTTCTATGTGTCACGCATTGGGAATCCAAATTAAAAAATTATGTGATCCCTGCCTTCAAAATGCTTGTCACAATATTTATGTTAACTGACTGGTATAAAAATATTTATTAAAAGTATCTTTTAATAAAATCTAAGGTGACTGCTCTGAAGAGGAAATTTAGAGTTAGGAGAAAGTATGGCTTAAATCTTGCTCTTGGGACTTTTTACTTGTGGGACCATGTTGAAATCATGTAAACTCCCTCAGCCTCAGTCACCTTATCTATAAAACAGAGCCAATAATATATGTAATTTATGCCTCTGTGGGGTGTTATGGTTCTTAAATTATACACACACACACACAGAGATACATGTGTGTATATATATATTTTTGTTGATGCATATATACATGTATATGTGTGTATATATATATGTGTGTGTGTGTGTGCACACATGCAGACACACACAGCAGACACACGCACATATACGTCTATATATATGGTGGGTGAGAGAGCGAGCACGCCTAGGACCTATGGACTAGTGCTGGTTTTCACGGCTGGTTTAACTGAGTAACTTCTAATGGAACAGTTCTATCAGATGAAACTATTTTCCAAATGCTAGGCCCCACTGGCAACTATTAAGTAGCCCTTTACTCCTGGGAAGCAAGAGACAAAGACTGCATCCTTGACATGTTTGCATAGATATAGAATCCACATATTGCTTAGATCAGCATGGAGAGTGGTATAAATTGATAGCATGTTTCTCTATTGAAGCCTGTGACTTTCTCCATTGTACCTAGTCTCTTGGCAATGGTAATGTTATACATTGTTATAATCTGTTAAGGGGGACCATAAAAATGGATTTTTTTAAACGCCTAGAAAGCCCAGGCTGCTTGACCCCTTCATTGCTCACATAAAAATTAAAGGCCCCAATTGTGCTTCAGGCCTTTTGATGGTTTAGAAAAAGAACAGTGGAATATTTAACTAGATTTAGAAATCCTGAAACACTGTGCACAGTTGGTTTCAGACTCTAGGGCCTGTTGTAGACTTTATTGATGTGGTTTCTGAGTAAAAGTACATCTGTGGAATGTTCACTTTAACTTTTTTTTTAATAGCGAATAGAAAATGCTTAAAGAGGGTGACATCTCATTAGCATCTAAATAGAAGTCTTCATATTGTAATTTTTTTTAAAGAATGAACACATGAAACCTTTCAGAACATGTATTTGTCTCACTAAACTTCCTTAAAAAAAAGCTATATGAATGTGTGTATATATACATATTTTCATAACATAGCCTTAAACTCCAATTATAGGATGAAAAAAGTGTCCCAACACTCTAGGTGACCAGAGAAACAAGAGTTCACTGTTTCTTTAAATATATTAATCTAGAAAGTTGAATAGAGAAACCCAACCAGAAGAGGCTGAAAGAAGAAATGTAATTGACGTGTTTGGAAAATCTCCACTGGGGAAGCAGCGACCAGCTTCAAACTACAAGTGCCCTCATGATGAATGTTTACAACACTTTTTTGGGAGCCCAATTATCCTGCTTTTGTGCAGGGCTTAGAGATGAGCCAGATCAGTTGCATACACAAAGCTTTTTTGCCTCTGTCTCTTTTAAACCAGAGCTGTGAAAGATGGAATAGAAAGGTTGAAGATTTATTCTCCTCTGGTAAGAAAAACAGTCGTTTTCTTTGCCTTGGTAAGAGTTTGACACACAATCCTTTAAGCCATAATGTGGTCAGAGAGAGATGCTGGTTTGTGTTACAAGAAATGTTTTTTTTTTGAAGTTTCCCCCTCCCCCCATAATATATTTTGCCCTATAATTCCCAGTGAGATAAAACTAAAACACTGAGTGATATTGCACATGTTAAATTTATGTTGGAGGCAAGGGAGACCTAAACAGCTCTCCTGTTGAATGAAATAGCTATGTGATTTTAAGTTTTATGTTACATATCAAGAAGAGAGGGGAAAAAATCACTAACACTATGAATGAGCATATGTCCCTATGTGTGTTTCCTCTGACCACCTGGGATATTGACTGATAACTCATGTCCTTAGGTCTCTAGGAAAAATATAAAAGTTGATCCTCTTCATAAACTTGGAGAAATTGTATTGGGGATGGTCACCTTGACCTGATCTTGCATTAATAGATAAAAGTTGTGTGTTTATACTTGTGATTGACAGGTTTTGGTCAGGGTCACTGTTTTAACAATCCGCCTAGCAGCTTCTGTGGGGGTGAAAGATCCACCCACAGCCAGCACCCAGAAAGCAGCACAGGTTCTTTTGATCTGCTTAACTAATGAAAGCAAGGTGAAGGGGTTTGACAAGCTTACTTTAATTCAGCATACAAATATCATTCACTTAGTTCAAGGGAAGAGACCAACACATTGAACTTCAGAGCAAATTACAAACAAATTACAAACATCAACAGACAGACCCAATACAAATTCATAGTTACCAACATCTAGGTTTAGCCCAGGAGCTCAGAACAAGGGCTGGCCCAGAGTCATGTGTGCCACCACTGCTGCAGGAATGAACTCCAAGGAAGAGGAGGCCAACCCCTAGTTTTATATCTTTTTCAGCATCAGGGGTGAGTCACACATGCGACTCACCCACGTGACCTAAAATTGTCACAAAGAGGTGAACTTAAACCCACATAGTCTGAGAGCCTCTGCTGTCCCAGACATGTAAACTAGGCCCTCACTGGAGTTAGCCCCACCTTGGGCCCCACCTTAGTTGCCAATCCACACCCACATAGGGTTTATACCTAATAGGGGTTTGGGCCTGGGGCTTAGCACTTAGTAAGACTCAATGAAATACACTGAATTACTCAAAACAAACAAAAGCCAAACTTTTCAAGGGCACTTGTTGAACTAAGTGCTAAGGAGCCCATTTTGCTTACCCACACAGTCACTTGGTTTTCTTACTTTCCTGACATCAGTGTAAAAACAGGCAGGTAGGTTAGTAGATTTATATCTACACCTGTACCTCTACCTTTACTGATAAAATAAATGTAAATAACATATAGAAGAGAGAGGAGGAAGAGAGGAAGGAAGGAAGAAAGGAAGGAAAAGAGAGACAAAAGGAAGAGAGGGAGGGAGGGAAGGAGGAAGGGAAGAAAGGGGAAAAGGGGAAATTTATTAAATTATTAAATTGTGTTTATTAAATACAATAAAAAAAACATGTCCCACACTGTGTAAAGTGCTGTTAATACAAGTACAAACAAGCAAGATAGCATCTGCTTCCAAGGAGCTTACATATACTATAGAAACACATTTCATAGAGCAAGAGTTGTACAGTGAAAAGACAGATGGCTGGAGCTGTAAGTAACATGATTTACAAAATTTAGATATCTTATTTTGATTAAATCTAGAAACTCTTTATATCTGTTTGAAAGCTCTTCCATTTTCATTGAGCAAGTTAATTTTTCTTGGAAAGCTAAAAAATAACCATTTAAATCACCATTCCAGATGTTTTTTTTTCAGGAGAGAGATCCATGATGCCCATTCTATCCATTGTTTCTCCCTTCAGCTATGCATCACTACTTCTTGCCTTTAATAAAGAAACATTTATGCAGTACTACTCATCACCATGATTCCTATTAACTTTGAAAAGGAAACATATTATTTTAACCCAAAACAATTTAAAAGAAGATTAATATAATGTTCAATCACTATAATTACCAGGTTGTCCTTGGACTAAAACAAGGGCTGTTTAAAGAATATAATAAATAGATAACTAGTGTCTTCTCAGAGTTTTTTTTTTTAATGTATTCAGGCATTATATCACTTTGTATGGTCTGCTGTGAGGTACAAGCCATTTTAGAGGTCAATTTGTCTCTTATGAATTCTAATCTCAGCAGGTCCTAATGTGTGACTATAGCCATATAATAAACTTTCCTCTCTTATTTAGGATATTAATAAGTAATATAACAAATTCATAAAAGAATCTAAAAACCACAAGCATCAAAAAAGCTATTGTGATTTATAATCCCTCAGCCTTATTAATTGTCTGATAGGACTTCAAGCAATTAAGAGAAAAATCACAATTTGCCCATGATCTATTTTTGATAATTTTGTGGTATGTGTGAGATGGGGAAAAATACAAAGGACTGAACCAATTAGAAAAATAAAGGCACACTTGTTAAATGAGTTTCATTTTTGGTTTTATATCCCCATAATCTGCCTCAGTGCTTGACAGAAGCTTGGCTTTTAATGAATGCTAGCTGATTGTTTAATTGATTGAAAGGTCAAATCAAGTCATACTTGTTTATCACTTTGCAAACTTTAACATACTTGATAAATGTCAGTGATTATTATTGGTAGAGGAATCACTTGGCTAGGAGTCAAGACATCAGAATAGCCAATGAAACTACTACATTGTGTCCTTGAAATTTTTTGAGGCCATCTCCCCATATGGACAATGCACATACCAATCTCATGGGGATTTAAAGATATTAATCATGAGCTTTACATCAGGTATATTCCTTAGATGTCATCAAATAGGACCCGTTTATTTTATAGCTGAGGAAACTGAAGACTGGAGAATTTAAGTGACTTGTCCACGGTTGTACAGATTATAATTGGAAGGGCTAGGATAGGAATGCAAGATCTCTGACTCCAAATCCATTTATTTCCATTTTCACTGTGTTACACTGCCTCTCTGTCTTTAAAAAAGAAAGAAAAAAGCTACCATCCAAAAAAATGTTGGGAAACTACTTTTTATTAGACTCACATGGAGTATTATGTGATAAGACAATCTGGAAATACCCAATCCTTGTATACTGGTTAGTCAATTTTCTGTTTGTTCAACATATTTTTGACTATAGTAAAAACTATTTATAACTACCAATACTCAAAACCTATTTTTTATTAACAGATTGCTCCTCATGTGATATTTTAACATAGTTCTTCCAACATAGTTTACTTTATTTCAATATTCAATTCAAATATTCTTCCCTCTATGTATCTGGATGATTGATATCTCTCCCTCTCTTTCTCTCCCCATCTTTCCCATTCTTCCTTCCCCTTTTTCCTATCCTCTCCCACTACACAAATGGACTTGGCCAGAAACAGATTTATAATGAAGAATCAAGTTACTACGATACTACTTTATTAGTCTTGGAAGAGACTGTTGGGTGCTATGGAGACAACCATTCTGCTTAACTTTTGAAAATATCCTTATGGAAATATAAAAAAAAGGAAGAGAAAACTCATCAACAATGATGCCTGTAAACTTTAATAGAATCAGGGGTTGGTAACAAATAATTTCATGCAATATGCATAAGAGACAGTCATGAAACTACCGAGCAAGAAGAAGACCCAGTCAAGAGACAATAGTTGCAGCTCATAATTCCTGTCCTTGTCTGTATATCTCTTCTCTAGGTAAGATAACTCACAGGAACACCATGGAAGCACAATGGTTTGTGAACTTAGTTTTGGTTTAGATTGGTGGTTATATCAATAATTTGAGAGACAAAAATAGCCCGCTGTAATAATTTCAGTAAAGACTAGAGAGGGGATCAACATGAATAAGGATCCTTAAAAAAACAAATAAAAATAAGAAACAGAAACACTAAAGGTAAGAGAAAGAGCTAAACATATCTACTTCTGATAACACTGAAACTTTTTTTTAAATAAGCAAATAAAAAATTAATAAATGAATCTGCTTGAGTATATGAAACAATAGAGATGGAACATGAAAACTTGAATGATATTAAGAGAGTAGTCTTCAAATGTACAGATAACATATGAATAAATTAGTCAAAAATTTAAAATTCTAAGAAAATCATTAGACCAGATAAAATCATAGGCTGAAGTTTATTTTTTAATCACTGATTTAGTGAGATTTAATAGGTCTTAAGAAAGTAGAGGGGAAAAAATAAGATACTGACATTGATAATACAACTTTTCAAAAATATTCAAAATAAAATATCAATAAATTTAGTATTGTGCAAGGTGGAATTGTAGTCAACAACCTTGTGTTTGGAGTACAAGGAATGGTAAAACATACAAAAAGTCCTAGATCTCAAGGATTTCAGAATCTATGGGGAAAACAAAACATGCAAACAGCTGCATAAGAACAGGGTGTGTGTGTGTGTGTGTGTGTGTGTGTGTGTGTGTGTGTGTCTGTGTGTGTGTGTATGAGATATATAGATAGAGATAGATATGGTAAAATGGAGATAATCTCAGTAATATCAGTGATATTAAGGACTGCTAATGGCTTCTTGCAAAAGATGGAACTTTAGTGGAGACTTAAAGGAAGGCTGGGAAGCCAGAAAGTGCCTATGAGGAGGGAGAAGATTCCAAGACAGTAAAAAGTATCTGAAATCCACATATCAAGTGTGCTCTATGTGGAACAGCAAATAGGATACAGATCATTGGAGAATATAGTCTCAAAGAAATCAGTAAATTATTTAGACATTTGGAAAACATAAGAGTTCTAGGTGACAGATCTGAAAGCTATACCATGACAAAGACATGTCAGGATTGTTGATTTTATACAGAATTTAGTCAAATAAAAATGAATTTAACTCCATTTCAAGGTCTCTTCTCTAATGCACAGATCCTAAAAAAGTTACCCCATGTTTTAAAAGATTTGTGCATCCAAATTTTTTCCCACCAATACTTTTATTTTTGTTGGTTACTCAGAGGACACCTTTAAATCAAAGGACAATGATTTAATAAAAGATTGATAAAAAGTAACAGCAGAACAGTTCTCCCCCATGAACCTTGAGCTCACTCTTCAACAAATACAGACACCCTTGGTGGTAGTGGTAAGAGAGTGCTTGGATAGAGATTAAGCACAGAGTATGTGTGTGTTTCTGTGTGCTTATGTAGGGAGGGGAGGGAGGGAAGGGGGGAGAGAGAGGGAGAGAGAGAGAGAGAGAGAGAGAGAGAGAGAGAGAGAGAGAGAGAGAGAGAGAGAGAGATCCAGAGATCTAGAGCTTAAAATATATATGTGTATGTGTATTGGAATAGGAATAGCCTGGACACCAGATTAAAATGGCAATTAATGCTTCTATTACCACAAAGCAGACACATCTTTGGGTGATGCTTTTGCAGTGCTCACTACTATAGCTAGTACTTGTCAAACATGACTTTGCACTGATGCTTGTCTTAATATCTTATTTCCCCTCTTCTCTAACAAGCACCACATTTACTGCCTAGTTTGTCTTTGGTTCTATGGATATACTCACTGTTATATAGTGCCCTATTCTATATGCACTAAAATGTGGCTACTTCTGTCCCTCAAAAAAAATTCTTTTAGCCTCCTACTGTGCCTCAGCTACAGTATTTGGATGAGATACTATCTTTAGGATGTTTAGCTACTGTATCTGCAATCCACTTGTGAGTGATGTGGTCTATAAGCCTCTCCTATGCCAAACAGATGACAAGTCTTCTCCATCTTTTATTTCAGCCATTAGGAATGAATCTCCTCCACTGGATTTTTTTATCCACTAAAAACAAAGTTCTTTCCCTAAGCTACAATACACAAAGAAGGTACCATATGCTCAGAGTAAGATCACATTTGTTTTTTGAATTAATAAAAATATTCTATGAATTACTGTCCCTTGGAAGCTCAAATTAACTTAGATGGCCATTTCAAATAGTCTGTGTGCGTGTGTGTGTGTGTGTGTGTGCGCGTGCGTGTGTGTGTGTATACACACACATAGTAATATGTGTGTGTGTATACACACACACATAGCAATATGTGTGTGTAACTTAGTTCTTACAACCTTGTAAAACAGGCACTATTTTAAAGTCCATTTTACAAATAATAAAGCTGAGATTTAGAGAGAATGTTACTTATCTATCATCCTTCAGCTAATGGGTCTGAGTTAGAATTTTAATTCAAGCTTTCCTTAGTTTTTTACAGTGTTCTATCCACCATGTCTCTCATTTGCCAAATAGTGTTATTATTAGCAGTAGTAGTATTGAAAATGTCATCAAGTGAATATCTAGTAGGAAGAAGAATTGGTCAATAAAAAGAAAAGAGGAATATACATATATATATATACACATACACATATAGATACACAAATATACATATATGTATATGAATGCATGTGTGTATATATGTAGTATTGAACTGGTATCCCCACAATGTTAGGAAAAGGAGAAAAACTTCTGACATTATATTGACTGAAACTTTGTAGCAACCTTTTGGGATAATATGGGTATGAGTCTCATAGGAAAGGAAGATGTGGGCATACTAAAATCTCCATCAGTGGAGGGAACACCCAGATCAATGAGATGATAAATCTATTTGAATATTTTAAGAATAAAGAGGCATGTGTTGTTTTCTGATAAATGACTGAAGAAAATACAAACCTAATAAAACCTGATGATGATGCTGTTCAAGGAAGATGAAGATGAAGAAACTATACAGTGCATTACAGAGCACAAACTAAACAGTAAGCTTTTTTTGGGATACACACTTAATACTCAAAGAACCAAACAGATTTGAAATGATAGACTGGACCATGCTTTAAATGCTACAGACACCAGAAAATGTTGAATTCATATCACAAATTATTAACAATTATAAGCACTTTTCAGTTATCACTGCATTTTATCCTCATAACAATCCTATGATGTAGGTGCTATTTTTAATCCCCATTATACATTTGAGGAAATTGAGTCAGAGATTAAGTGACTTGCCCAAACTTGTCAAATGTCTGAGGCCATATATGAACTCGTGTTTTTAATTCCAGACCCAGTCTATTGTACCACCTAGCTGACAGGGTATCGATGTATTTTTGTAAGCCTGAGGGCACAAAAATGAATTTTCAAATATCTTTAACTATAACCAAGTAGCCATTTACTATTTTTGTAGATAAAAATGCATCATTAATGTATCGTCAATAAGCCATTCAGATTATTACTTTTCACCCCCAGGAATATTGATTTATTCACACCAATTAATCGAGAATGGTCATGTACTCACAATTGAACATTTTTAGCCTCTCATCTTGTTCTTGTTATAGTGTATTGTAGACATTTCTGCATTACTGGCTAAAATCAGGGTTGAGCCACAATCTATTAAACAAGAGGAATCCATTTAGCTCATTCAGGTTTAGTAAAAGTAGCAACTAAGCACTAGCACATATGAAGTTACAAAATTCTGTCCTTCCACATACCCTGGGAGCTACTGTGCATAGTTTCAGTATCATTTATATTCAGAAGTGTTAGTTGAGGTTTACAGCATTCAAGTGACTTGCTCATGGTCAAAGAGCAAGTTAAGTGTCAAATCCAAGGTAGAATTCTCTACCTTAACCTCAGCAAAATAACTAACAAAAAATACAATTAAGCTAACTAGACCTAGCTAAATATAATGCTAAGAATGGTAATAACAGCCAATATTCATATAGCAAGTTTTATTACTGACATCATACTCTCAATACATTATTTCATTTAAAGAAAGACATTTTTATTTGCTAACCTAATTCTTAGTTTATATTGGTGTGCTTGTCATGTTTTTGTTAAGCTTTGTACAACATGTTTAGTTGTTATTTTATATACTGGATGGATTTTTAAAGACAGGCTAGTCATGCAGTGAGAGTGATGGATAGACATATTGGACAGTCAGCAGTCCTCATAGTTATGTTCCTGCTGTTAAGTGAATGCATGAAAAGTTGTCACCATATTGGGTAGAGTCCCTCTGGTGAGCTAATGGATGAACATTAAAGATAATCATGCACATAGAGTAGGCTTGAATGTGTTGTAATCTACCTCACTGATGGGAATACCTATGTCAATTAAATTACAAATCTATTGAAATCGTTTTAAAAACTTTAGTTAGTATTCAACCTATGTAACTGTATTTTCAAGATGCATTACCATTGAGCTAGAAATGAAGATTTCACAATTATATTAAATTTTTATTTCCGTGGAAACTAGGTGATCAAGAAGTAATTCTTATTAAAATTATATTCGGGACAAATGAAGTTGTATAATAATCACGACTATTTCAGAGGAGTAGAAGACTAGATGCACAGGATGTGAACTGAACACTAAAGATGATCAAGGTTATGGAAATGAATATTTTAATTTTTTTTCTTTGTTCTTAAACATGGTTAGCTTTGAGGACATACTCTCAAGACACTCTTACAATCACTTAGGAAAGTGTTTACACTTACATTTGATAGTGCTGTTGTGCCTTAAAAGAGCTACTGTAATCTCCCAAAGTGTCTTCCTTTCATTAACACATTTGTAGACTCAAAGAATTCTAATGTGTAAAACAAGCAAATATCATTTTGGATCCCCTAAGTTTAGTCTTTTGTAAAGTTACCAAGGACCATCTTAGAACACGGTTATAAAATTTTGAAGTACTTTTGCCCAAGATTTCTAATCTATACATTCTTTTTACTGTGATTTTCTTTTGGAAACATTTAACTCTATATGCTGACTAAGAGATCTAGTGACTATTCTTTCCTCCCAAACTCATTCTGTGTGCGAAATGTTGTGATGCCTTTTAGGAAAACTTTATGATTGAGATAGGGTGATTGCTACGGCTATGTTTCATTTTTGCCTTAGCAATGTTGTGCAATTATCGTATGATGTTTTTAAACTGCTAGAAGGATCTTTATTGACCTTTAACTAATTGTAAGCACTATAGAGAATACATTGTATTTCAGAGGGGTTTTCAGTATTTATCTTCCAAAGTAAATTCTTAGAAATTCACGCCTCTATTATTTGCCATACACTTATTAATACATAAGAATTTATGAGGCAATGTCTGTAAAACTATGGCTACAAAGTAGAGAAATGGATTTTCATATTCAATTTATGGAATTCAGCTGCATTTCAATTTGTTTTGTATTCTTAAGGCAAGACCATCATACTGGAAATTTTATTTTAATTATATATTAGAGGTGTGTGGGTGTGGGTGTGTGTGAAAGGTAAATGCCTAAGAACTAGTGGTTACCTCTATTAACAAAAATAGAGTTCAATTGAACAAAAATATAATAAGATTGTACAAGGTTTAGAACTCCCTCAGGAGTTGAAGGATGCCTTCATTTTCCATCTCTATGAAAGTAAAGAAATAGATTTTCCTGTGACAATCACGGGGGGTGGAGGAAGGAGACTCTCTCTTTTAGCCATTGTTGGCAAAATCCTTGCCACAGTCTTCCTTAATAGGCTGATCCTTCACCTGGAAGATGGTTATACACCAGTGTAGCTTCAAAAAGGGCTGACAAACAGTAAATATGGTGTTTGCTACCCAACAATGCCAGGAGAAATGCCAAGAGGAGAATAGGCATCTATACCCAAAGTTTGTAGATCTGACCAAGGCCTTTCAAACAGTCAGTTATGAGAACTTAGGCAAAATTATGTCAAAAATGTAGTTGCTTAGAGATGTTCATTAGTATTGTACATCAATTTTACAACAGCATACTTGCCTGGGCTCTGGATAATGGACAATGATCTTGTGCTTTCCCAGTTACCAGTGGAGTGACACAAAGTTGCATGCCTGCTGCCATGCTTTTTAGTATGATGTTTTCAGCCATGTTGTCAAATGCCTTCAATGAGGATGAACATGGCATCAAGGTAAGCTACCGCCAAGACTAAAGTGGAGGAATTGTTGGTGCACGATTTTTTATTCACAGATGATCGTGCACTCAATGCAGCCTCTGAAGCTGGGATGCAACAAAGTATGGGATCTCTACTGCTTGTGCTAATATTGGCCTAACAATTAACACCAAGAAAGCCTAGGTGCTCCATCAGGCAACACTATGCCACCCATACATGAACCATTGGTTAGAGCAAATGGAGAAGTTTTGAATGCTGTGCATAAGTTCACTTACCTTGGTAGTCTACTTTCTATGGATGTACAAATTGATATTGTGGTTGACGCATGCATTGCCAGAGCTAGCTCACTGTTTGGGAGGCTCCAAAGGAAAGTGTGGGAGAAAAGAGATATTAGACTGACTACCAAACGGAAGGTCTACTGAGCCATCATGCTGACCTCAGTGCTGTATGCCTGTGAAACCTACGCAGTTTATCAGTGCCATGCCAGGAAACTGAATCACTTCCATTTGAATGATTTTAGGAAGATCCTGAAGGTCACCTAGCAGATTAAGATATCAGACACTGAGGTCCTTTCTCAAACTAAACTGCCAAGTGCTCAAGTGCCACTGCAGACAGTGTGACTGTGATGGGCTGGCCACATTGTTTAAATGCCAAACATATGCTTGCCTAAAAGACTATTTTAAAAAGGACCTACACAGGGCAAGTGCTCACATAGTGATCAGAAGAAGTGATACAAGGACAGTCTCAAGGTCTCTCTTAAAAACTTTGGAATTGATTTGTGACATGGGAGACACTATCACAGGACCACCCAGCATGGTGTGCCCTCATCAGAGAAGGGGCTGTGTTCTATGAGCAAGACAGAATTGAAATAGCTCAAAAGAAACCTGAGATGGACAAACTTAAAGAACCCCACTTCAAATGTTCACATGGAATATTTGTGCCTGACCTGTGGTAGAGCATTCCAAGTTTGTAATTGTCTCATTATCCACAGACAGACACACTCTAACTTGACTTTAATATAGTTATATTATTTTGGTCCACTTTGAGAACGAAGAAAAACAACCAACCACAATGCTTAAGGCACTCTGCTAAATAACAGTGATGTAGATAGAAAGATAAGTAGATAGGCAGATAGATAGATAGATAGATAGATAGATAGATAGATAGATAGATAGATAGATAGACAGATAGATAGATAGATAGATAGATAGATTAAATTAGTAGATAAATTTGTAAATGAAGAAATAAACAAAAAAGTCCTTGACCTCGCAGAGCTTACATTCTATTGGGAACACCAATAAACAACAAACAGGGTTCAGCTATTGAACAATTAATGTGTCTTTTCACAGCATTTGATTGAAATATTTCAAAATTACAGAAATACTCTTGGAAAAAAAAAGCAAGCATCATTTTAGTAGAAAAAAACAAAAGCTAAGAGTTGGTACACACCACCTGATGTCTTGAATGGAAGGAAAAATGTCTTAGCTCAGATTCCACATGGCTGAGTCATGCAAATTAGTTTATAGAAATGGAAGTATTTGTGATGGTAATTCAGGATCAAGTAATAGCCATAAGAAATTATGGGAGGACTATCCCATAGGGTCCAAGAATTATTCATCAATGGTAGAAATTTTACAATATATCATTGCAGGATATAAAAATTTAGCACTTACTAAATACCTAACAAGATGCTAACTAGAAGCTAGAATTTTACATCAGAAGCTCACTATTTTTCATAAAATAACAGATGGCAATCATGATACTACAAATAGAGACATCAAAATATCCTTACAAACTCAACCAATAAACTATATTAGAAACATTGCATTTTCGTGGATAAAACTGTTGTCTGTAATTGTCCAGACATAACATTGATTCACAAAAATGTGTGGAAGATGTTTTTATAGGTGTTACCATACCAGTACCCGTTATTTCCAAGCTTGGTGGAATGAAAACCTTTCCAAACAGTGCTGTTGTTCATCCTTCATTTTCAAAGAGGACCAGCGACATCATAGGGTGATATTTTGACTTGCACATGAATTGGATTTAAGTGGGCCAGAATAGCACAAAATTGTCAGCCTCACACTTTCTTCTAGAATCCTCAAAGGATTCCAGTGACAAGACAAAAGTCAGGAAGACTGGCGATGGCCCAGGATGTTGTGAATGACATTGGCATCTTTGATGCCTGACCAAGATCTAAGTTTGCCCACTGTGGCTTCTTCAGCTGCTTTTACAGTCATTGGACCAAATTGCTCTCATCTATCCATTCCACCAAAAGACTTCAAATGTTTAGAGCAGATATCCCCCTAACTCCCCAAAGGGTTTGAGGCCAGTGTGTTACTCTGAAATTGTTTTAGCCCATCTGCTGAGATTGTTTTTTACTGAGGTGTGGCTGATGCACATACTATGGAGCCACAGGTGAGAATTGTGTGAAAGTTGGACACTAAAAGTGGATGAGCAAACCTGAAAAGGACTCAGCAAGCCCTCACATCAGAGGCTAGTCCTCTATGAAAAACTCATACACTCTAAACATAATGACCTGGATGTGGGGGCATGGAGGAAGAAATCAGAATCTTGTGCCAACATGTAATCTCTGTTATCTCTTCTAGAGGAGTCATTAAGAGGATGATTTCATTGAGCCAACAGATGTAATTATGTCCTCATTCATTTATTCAATGAAAAACATTATTTTGTATATCTTTGCAACAGGCTACAAAACATTAAAATAGAAGAATTGTAGCAGGATACTAATTTGTCCCTGAACTCACATCAAAAAGGTGATGATGATGATGATGATTCTAATGACAATAATGGAAATCCTTGAAATCCCAACCCACTACCAACAGAGGGATGAGGTGGGGTAAGAAACATAGCAAAATAATTTAAGGAGAGCCAGGGTGACGCAGAGACATGTACACAGTACTTTTCTACTAATAATCCTAGAATGTATCTTAGGGGCACTGAGAGATTCTGTGATGCTCCTAACATCATACAGTCTCTATATATCAGTGGTAGAACTTGAACGCAGGTCTTTTCTGACTTGGAGGACTGCCCTGTGATGATACTGTTCAACTCAGTTTCATCAGGTCAAAGATAGCACCAAATGTATAGCACTATACCATATGATCATTTATACCATCCAGCTATAGCATCTTTATATTATAATCAGAGTCATGTAAAGAACATAGGCTAGGTATGCCAAGATACTTGCAAGTACATTGCCCAGGGTCTATGAACATGTATGATAAAAATTTCTGAGTAGATGGATTTTTAGGTTTAGTTCTGTTTACATTCTCAACATTGCTTCTTATTTCAGCTCTTTTGATAAATTTTGTATCCTTATTCTTATTTGGCTTGGTACTACAGGGTGTTCCTAAAGTCTGGACACACAGACAAAAATGCATATTTTCAAGAAATGAAATGAATAAAATTTTCAACAACATTTTATTTAATTGGAATATTAACAGACCTTAGCCCTCTTGACTTTTTCTGGGGTATGCTAAAGGAGGTTTACTTGATGAAAATCACAGATGCAACACACTTGATTGATTGCATAAAGAGTGAATGTGCTAAAATTGATAGCAATGTGGAGTTATTGCAAAGAGTTCATGTGAATCTTGCAAAGTGCATCAACCTTTGCATCACAAATGATGGAAATCATATTGAAGATGTTATTTGTTAATACCCCAATTTAGGAATATTAGGACTTTAGGAACACCCTATATATTCTAAATCAGGGGTAGTAAAAAATGGACTTTTTGAAAATCTTTCCATTCTCTAGATAAACATATCAAACTATAATAAATAAATATAATTCATTTGCAAGTCATGATATTCCCTTCCTGATGTCATTATCCCCTTTGAGAACAAAGGAGAAACAACAACCTGTGAGTAGTAGTAGCTGCCCCACTGGGGACCCAACTGGCCAGTTCTTTCCTTTCCTTCCTTCCTTCCTTCTTTCCTTCCTTCCTTCCTTCCTTCCTTCCTTCCTTCCTTCCTTCCTTCCTTCCTTCCTTCCTTCCTTCCTTCCTTCCTTCCTTCCTTCCTTCCTACCTTCCTTCCTTCCTTCTTCTCCCTTCTCTCCCTACATCCACATAGGGAATCATACCCTTACTTGCAGGTGCTCTGCCCAAAGGAATATAAATTTTGATTACTGAAACCTAGCAAGATATCTTGGGATTTACAGGCTGGATTTCTTTTTAATGGACCATGCCTTAAATCCAAATCACTGTCTCTCATCGATTGGCCAACAATAACATTTCCCAGACCAAGGCTCACTTGTTCATTGTTTGGATTTTGATTGCTCAGAGTAAGTGTAAGTAGCAATTATTTCTGTTTGGCCAGAAACCCTGAAGGTCTTCCTCTACCAGATTTATTTGTTTTGTTTTTGATTAGGTAAAAGAGGCCATTCTTTGCCTCATCTCTTACCTAGCCTTAATCAATGAATAGGCATTGCCTCAATCAGAGACCTTGGAAACAACTTAGCTTAAAAAGCCCAAGGTCTCCTACTACATCTGGGGCTATCTCCAGTCCTCTGGATCTATATCTTGTCACTGGACCCAGATGACTCTGGAAGAGAGAGTGAAGCTGGTTATTTTGCACAGCCTTGCCTCACTTCAATTCACTTGCAGGTCATGACATCACCTCCCTGATATCATGGTCCTTTTCTAGAATGAAGGAAAAAGAAGGATATCAAACTTTTAAGTGTTTTATATCATAATCCCAAAATACAGAGTATAGATGAGAAATTTCTGCTCTTAAATGACTTCCCATCATCAGGAAGAAATAAACATATGTTCCTAAACCATGTCTGTATGCATATGTACAAAATATCAATATAAGGCAAATATACTTCATTATACTGGTGACTGTGATTTCACTGATTAAAATACTCCCTCCCACAATGAAGAGCAAATTCTGTTCCTTTGTTATTCTTTTCCATGTCTGATCATTAGTTTTTAGAAGAGGCCCTTCTAACAAGACTTGAGGTCTAGATCACTTGACCATTTGTGGATAGCAATGAAATATATGAACTGTCCATTAGCTATTCTTTCTCCTCAGCTATATGATGAATCCATATTTTTTTCAATCTGATTTCTCTTTCATTGTAACATTATTTCTTCTACATAGATCTTTAATGGCTACATGTTACATCTAGCTTATGGACACTGCCTACCTCTCCATTGCTTTGTAGTGATGCTAAGCAATGGGAATATAATCATAAGCAGAAGGAAAATTTCTTCCATTCTTGAGCTTACATTCTGATGGTGTAAAATAACATGTAAAAAGATAAGAAGTATAAAATATTGGGAGAGATGAATGTATTTTCAGGAGCATCATGAAGAAAGTCTAGGAAAGTAAGGAGTGCATCCTGGAAAGGAATTAAGATGTAGCTGAACTGGTATTCATCTCGAAGTGGGGGTTCAGAGAGAAACAAGACAATCAATAGGGAGAAGCGACAGGAGGGGAGAGTACTTCCAGTATGTGCAGTTCAGGGACAAAATGATGTTACAGAGGAAAGAGGTTTCTTGATCATTGTAGAGTCAGGAGCACAGCATGGAGAGAATTATTACTACCAGATGTATACTACAGGAGATCTAAGAAAGAAGAAAAAGACCTACATGTATAAACATTATTTGCAACTTTTTGTTGTTGTGGAAAAGTAATTTCAATAAAAAGGTACTCAATTGGTGAATGGTAGAATAAATTGTGGCAGACACTTTTAATGTGATATAATTGTACTGTAAGAAATAGTGAAAGGAATGTTTTCAGAAAAAAAAAACTGGAGAGGTTTGAATGAACCAAATCACGAGCTAAATACAACTAGTAACAATCATATCATAAAGAGGAACCAACTAGAAAGACCTAAGAAACATGATCACTGCAAAGTCACAACTTGAAATATCTGATTATGAATTATGTTACCTACCTTGGAAAAGTGGGGTGACAAATTCAATGTGTAAAATGAGACATATTTTAGGACCATGAAAAATGTTGATTTATTTCGCTTGAGTATGTTTGATAAAAAGATTATGTCACTTATAATTACAGACAGTTCCAGCTTAATATAGATTGGTATTATACAAATTTGACTTTAAAGAATTCTGAAAAAAATCCACATATAAAAGAAACACACATATGGGTTCTTTCCCTCTGCTCCTGCTCCTTGACTATCTCCCCAACAACAAAAAACAAGCAAAAACAAAAACCTCCAAGGGAACACAGAAGAACAGACAAGCAGAGAGATCATCACCACCTACTGATCAGGGGCTACTCAGTGAGACCTTTGCCCAGGAGTACCCACTTGCCTCTGTGTCTGGCTTCCCTCAGTTTCCTCGGGGGTTCTTCCTGTCTGTCCCTGCTCCCTATCCCGACACGCATGTTGCCTGTCTCTGTACAGCTTCCATGTTCCGGTCTCCAACCCCTGTGTGTCCCTCCTTCTTTGTCCCCTCCAGAGTATGGCCTCCTGCCTGCCTTCCTTCTTCCCTTCCTTTCCTATGCCTGCAGACAAATTTACATTCAGTAAAAATCACTTTAAATAGAAGTTTCAGAATGGTCCACTTACGTAAGGCAAGAACTGTCTGCATTCTTTGTGTTGTTATTGTTGTTGTTGATACTGCTGTTAGCCTTGAGGAGTGGGGGGACTAACTATAATGTTACTAAGAAATGATGGAAAAAAGAAAATATGTCATTGAAGCAGTTTTTAAAAGCACAGAAGAAAATAGAAGAAAGGTCAGTGGAAAACACAATCAGGAAAGCTTTAAAAGTTTGCTGAGATAATTATTCATTTTATATATATTTATTTTTTTACTTTTTTTGAGTTTTGAATTCTCTCTGTCCCTCCTACCCCTCCACCACCCACTGCAAAGGCAATATCCCTTAAACATGTGAAGTCATGCAAAACATACTTTCATATTAGTCATGTTACAACAACAAAAAAGGCAGGAAAAATAAAGCAAATAAAATAAATATGCTTTAATCTGCACCGAGTTCATCAGTTCTTTCTCTGGAGGTGAATAGTATTTTTTTTATCATGAGTTCTCTGGACTTGTCTTGGATCATTTAATTGATCAGAGTAGCTAAGTCTTTCACAGTCGGTCATTGTTATAATATTGTTTGTGCTGTGCAATTACAGTTGTACAGTGTTCTCCTAGTTCTGCTTATTGCACTTTGTATCAGTTCCTATACATCTTCTGAGGTTTTTCTGAAACCATTTCCTTTATCTTTCCTTACAATAGTATTCTATCCTAATCATATACCATGACATTTGCAGCCATTCCTTAGTTTATAGACATCTCATTAATTTTCAGTTCTTTGCTACCACAAAAACAACTGCTAAAAATGAAATTATTATAGACTTAAAAAACATATATGAGAGACTTACAATGTTGTACATATTTCTTGTCTTACTTTGTATATAGAAATCTCTTTTATATTCATTAAATTCAGACTATTTTAAAAATGGGAATAAAAAATTGGATTTGTATTCATTCAATTTATAATAGTAGGAGGAGGAGAAAAAGGAAGGGTAGGAGGAAGGGGAGAGGGAGAAGGAAAGAACAAGGGAAGAAAAGGAGGACGGAGAGGAAAGGCATAACTAAGGTAGGAGTGTAATAGTTAATATTTATTTAGATATCTAAAATTTACAAAGCACTTTACATACACTGTCATATTTCAGTCTCACAATAGCCCTGTGAGGTAAAGCCTGAGGGAGGTAGTAGCTATAATATTATATAGAGTGCTGTATTTCTGGTCAGGAAGTCCTGAGTTAAAATCTTGCCTTATAATCTTACTGATCTGTGTGACGCTAGGCAAACATTTCTCAATTGCGGTTTTGTAATCTATTGAATGGGTATAATAGTATTTCCTATTTTTAGGGCTATAACCATTAAATGAAGTAATAAGTAATAAGCTTTGCTTTGGGGCAGAGCAAAGATGTCAGCTAGGAAGCAGGGAATTGCTTAAGCTCTCCACCAAATCCCTCCAAACTCCTGTAAAAAATGGCTCTGTACAAATTCTAGAGCTGCAGAACCCACAAAATAGCAGACAGAAGCAGGTCTCTAACCCAGGACAGCCAGGATGGTTGCTGGGAAGGGTCTA
>CM053623.1:187929458-187948079 GCA_028646595.1 Phalanger gymnotis
TTTTTTTTTCATGCAACTAGTAAATAAGATGCACAGGCAATGGGGCATAGAGATTTATCTTGCCCTACAAGAAAGGAAGGGAAAGGGGGATGGGAGGGGAATGGGGCGACGGAGGGGAGGGCAGACTGGGGAACAGGGCAACCAGAGTGTACACCATCTTGGATTGGGGGGGGAGGAAATGGGGAGAAAATTTGTAATTCAAATGCCTGTGAAAATCAATGCTGAAAACCAAACATGTCAAAAAAAAAAAAAGAAGACATAGGCTCTTTGGATCATAGATTTTGACTCAAACAGACCTTAGAGGTTCTTTAGCAGGACTAACTCCATTTATTTAAGAAACTGAGGCCCAAAGGAATAAAATTACTTGCCAAAATTCTGACAAAAAGAGGGAACCAGTATTTGTAACCACATCTTCAGACTCTAAATAACATCCCTTTTCCATTTTCGCACCATGGATTCCAATCCTTCTTCTGATGGTTATTATTTATTTCACCATGGCAAATCTCTTAACCTTCATTGGCCTTGATTTCCTCATTTAGCAAAATGACAGAGTTCAGACGAGACGATCCCAACTAAACGGTTCTTTCTACCAGGAAAGCAAGACTGGTTCAATATTAGGAAAACTATCAGCATAATTGATCATATCAACAGTAAAACTAGCAAAAACTCTATGATTATCTCAATAGATGCAGAAAAAGCTTTTGACAAAATATAATACCCATTCCTATTAAAAACCCTAGAAAGCATAGGAATGAATGGAGTCTTCCTTAAAATTAAAAGTAGCATCTACCTAAAACCATCAATAAGCATTATGTGTAATGGAAATAAGTTAGATGCATTTCCAGTAAGATCAGGGGTGATACAAGGATGTCCATTATCACCCCTATTATTCAATTTTGTGATAGAAATACTAGCTTTAGCAATAAGAGAAGAAAAAGAAGTTGGAGGAATTAGGCAAAAAAGAAACTAAGTCATCACTCTTTGCAGATAGTATGATGATTTGCTTAGAGAATCCTAGAAAATCATGTAAAAAGCTACTTGAAATAATAAAAAAAAAACTTTAGCAAAGATTCAGGATATAAAATAAACCCATGTGAGTCCTTGGCATTCCTATATATGACTAATCAATCCCTTACCATTTAAATTGTTCTTTTACATTAGATTTTAAGACCCTCAAGGGTAAGGACTTTCTTTTTGATATTTGTATCTCCAATACTTAGCACAGGCCTGGCACATAGCAGATGCTTAATAAATGTTTGTTGATTGACTAAAAATGATATATGTATCATTGCATATAGCCAATAAGAATATTTGTTTTATTTGACTATACTTATTAGTTAGATGTTATTCTTCTTTTCTATTTTTTTAAACAATTAAGAGTAGGAAGGGGAACATATATATTGCTGCTCATGAAAAAAATTAGAGAAGTGAGAGGTGCTACATATATGAAATGTTGTATGTACTTTCCGATCAGGTCAGTATATTAGTCGTCTTATTTATATGTTTTTAATTTGTTAGAAGAGACATCTCAAGGAATATTGGTAATCTGTAACATTTTTAAAAAGTCAATAATTTTTTTTTAATTTTTGACATATTCTATGCTATCATACTGTGAAGGGCATGAAGTCTTTTAGAGACTGCTGCTTCTATGGATTTGCAGTTAGTATTTTGAGGCTTGTCTTGGCTATCCCTTTGTAAGAGAGGAAAGAATGATATTTTGTTTTGTTTTGGTTAATTGTGGAAAACTTTAATGATAGATCTACTCTAGTTTGTTAACCTGAGAAGTTAAAACTAATTTAGCCTATCACAATTTGGATAAAACTATCTACTAGCAAATGCTGATCTGCCTGCCTCCAAAGCAACCCCCCTCCACACACACACTTTCTGCTAAATCCCATGGATCTAAGCAAAGAACTTAATGACTGTGTTCTTCTAAGACAAGGCAGTGAGTATAATTGAATGAGCAGAGAGTACTTTATTGATTGTGTTAAGGAAAGCTGTCTTTCCCTCTCCTGGAGGCATTTAATATTCTCAATGGATGCAGACTTCAAGATTATGTTACAGAAAAACATTTTCTGTATTGATGAAACTGAAAAAAATATTTTTGCCATATTTCCTTTAAAATTCCATAAAGTGTTCAATTTTACATTAAAAAGTAATAACCAGATTTAAGAATCAATAATATTTGCATGCCGTTTCTCTGACCCCAATAGGTGAAATATACTGTTTGCTCCAAGAAACAAACAATATAAGATACACTTTTTAAATCCATTTTTATAGTTTTTTTTATAATAATTTGTGTCATGTATTCATTGGGAATTGGTTCCAACAGCTCAGGTTCCTTGTAGTTGGTTCTCACAAAGTATGCTTCTCTGGGTGGAGCAGGCTGGCATTTCAGTTGAACCCAGGTGCCTTTTTCTTTGTCTTCCTTCTTCTTATGATCATTTTTCTTTATTTGCTTCAGGAAGTTATCTCTGCTCTTAGAATCCTTAGTATGCTCAATATGCACATTCTCTTGTCTATAATCTTGCCCTTAACCAGTTTATTTACACACTGCCTACAGTATGGTGAGTAACATTATAGATCTGTCTAGTCTTTCTAGGGTAACATTTGGGACATTCCTTGCCGAAATGTGTCCATACCTTCGAAATCTAAAATATCACCTTTCTTGTATATTTGCATATACATAGCCAAAGGTACAACATCCGTTTTTGAATGGGCCTAGAAAACATATAGGGTCCCTTTCCATTTTTTCTTTTGTGTTCAACATTTTGGCAATTCATTGAAATATGGTGGAGCTAGCAGAAAGCAAGATATTCTTTTAGGACTGTAAGGTTATAGATTTAGTGTATTAAGGGACCTTAGACAGCTATGTAATCCAATCCCACCTTCAGCTTTATAGCAGAAAAAATCCGTGGTTCTGAAAGATTAAATAATTTGTATCTGGTCACATGAACTGGGTGGTACAAGCATATTGAGTCCTGGCCCTAGTGTCGGGAAGACTCATCTTCCCGAATTCAAATCTGGCTTTAGACACTTACTAGCTATGTGACCCTGGGCAAGTTACTTAACCATTTTTGCCTCAGCTTCTTCATCTAAAATGAGCTGTAGAAGGAAACGACAAGTCACTCCAGTGTCTCTGCCAAGAAAATCCCAAATGGGATTACAGCATCAGACATGACTGAACAATAATGTAAACTGGGTCAGAGTCAGGATTTGAACCCAACCTCCAAATAAATGTGAAGTTATTTCAAATGTGCCTACAGGTCTTTGTGAACCATAGTCAAAAAAAGAGTTCATTTTAGAATTGTCAAATCAAGAATATGTACATTACACAAAAAGAAATTTGCAAAAGAAATTCATCTTTTCTTCAAAAACAACTCATCACCCTTCTTTACAAATTATATTGAAAAAGACCATTTTATTCCAATGTTTGGGGAGAAGACTGTTCCACTCTGTACATCTTCTTCTTTACACTGCTCAGCAAAGTGAATAGGTGATAGCATTCAGCATTTGACACTGGCTAGAAAGATTAAGGAGTAGTGGTGACTTTGACAAATCAGATATATTAAAAACACTTGCTGGAGGGGTCTACTGCAGAAAGGCTGCTATTCTGTTATCATAAACCAAAATGCTCTTTTTCCTTCTTGTTGCTGTTGTTTAAAAAAAATGCTTGTTCTGAAGAGGGAGTTGAAATGGAATTCAATCAGTTAAATAGCTAAAATTTAAGTGTTCTGCTATTTACTTCCCTGGATCTTATGAATTTGGCTAGTGTGCCTTCGAAACCAAAAGTAGTTTATGAAGAGGATGTTAAATACAAAGTTTATGTTTCCTTTTGCAATGGATGGAATGGTAGGGATAAAAATTGATTTTAAAACACCATCACTTTGACATAGAAGTTTCTCGTTGGCTAAAAGATTTAGCCTCTGCACGCTTGATACCCCCAGCTTCTGGTATTTGTCATATTTTTCTATGCTACAGCAATTCTTAAGATTGTTGAGAGCTTAAAAATCTTTTTTTTTCCCCAATTCAGGATTCTCTCAGAGATATTGATGTTATTTAATCTGAACTGTGAGTAAGCTTTGAAAAGAAATTGTTTTCCCTTAAATCCAATTTTTACTGGTTGAAGGAGCTTTCCAGGGCTTTTCTCAGCTCCAAGGTCTCTACACATTAGCTATATATCTGGCAGCTTCTCTATTTAATAACCTTGTGTACAAAGGGTAAGGAAGGCCTGAATGTTAGGATGGACCAATGAATTGTATCTCCATTTATCAGAAAATGCTGTTAGATGCTCTTCTCAATTTCCATCATTACCTCATTATCCATTACCATGTATTGTTACTGCTGCCTGTGAGAGAACAAGCCCAATCCTATGTGCTGATTTAAATTAGCTGACTCCTATTTAGTGAAATCCTGATTAATTTATTTAATGGCTCTGGAGGAGAAAGTGAGGCTGGTGACCTTGCACGACCCTCTCTCACTCAGATCAAAGTCAACTGGAAGTCATGTCATCCTTTCCCTGATGCCATGGTTCTCTTTGAAAATGAAAGACAAACACAACAACGTACTCCAAGAAATCCTGATTAGAAACAATTCAAAGGCTGTTTCCACATTCTAGCTTTACAAGTGTTCAAGGTGTGACTGTAAAGTTATGAGACTGATTTTTACCTGGGGCTTATATAATATCTCATTATTTAGTCCTTACCCGTAATATTATAGATCTAAAGCTGGCAGGGACCTTGGAGATCATCTAGATTAGCACACTTACTCTAAAGATGAAGAAACTGAGGCATGGTGACTTTAAGTGACTTTCCCAAAGTCACACAGATAGTCAACAGCAGAAGCATGATTTTATTTCAGGTCCTTTGACTAAAGCTGACCTCCATAATATATTTAAATGCTTATTTCCTCCATATGATTGTACTTTGTTAAAATATGTATATATTGATGTTATATTTTTTTTAAAATCACAATCCTTTCTAGACACATGGTTTTCCTTTCCCATATCTCTACTCCTCGTGAAACTTCCTTTGCAAAAAGGAAACAAATGCAGTTAAGCAAAAGCAAATGATATTACCCGATAGCATGGGCAGGATTCATATATATATACATATATATTTTCTACTTTGCCAGAAAAAGAGGGAAAAGTATTTTTCAATGACTTCTTGAGGGCCAAGATTGGTCATTTAAACTAAGATTATAGGAACATAAAGAAGGGACCATAAAAGCCATCCAGGCTAATGCTTTCACTTCTCAAATCAGGAAACTGAGTCAGAGAGAATTTAAGTGACTGTCCAAAGCTCACACATCTGAATGTTTGAGTTGGGATTTAAAACCAGATTTTCCTTCTTCCAAGTATAGTCCCCTCTCTACTATGTCACATATTTAGCTTCATCATAGTATTCTTCATCATTTCCATTTTTCCAAACATTAACACTCCACATACACACTCATTTTGTATAAATTATTAATTCATAAATGATTGTGATTTGTGCCTGTTTAGATTGTATGATTTTTTTTTGTTTCTTTGTTTTCTATGAATTTGAAATTCTATTAGAAATTACCTGGCTTCTTGGAAAACCCTGTACTATATAAAGTGACTCAAAATCCCTTCAAGATCAAATTGTTTCTCAGAGCAGATGGGTTCAAATACTATATGCTACACAATTCAAACCTTTCTCCAATGCATCCCATATGGAAATCTTAGTACACTAGTTACTATTTTTGCTTTCATCTGTTCTTTTTTCTTTTTCTGAAAAGATATTTTACAGGGTTAAAAAATAGTGTGGAAGAGATAGAGATTATAATTATTTGGATAATTTCCTGTACATGGTAATAGACTGAATTAGGGGGAATTATATTCCATTCAGTGCTTAAGAGCCATTCCTCCCTGTTCAGTGAACAGGCTTGCTCTTCATGTATCTTAAATACTCATATCAAGCCTTCAGAGTGATTTCTGCCACTGGAGTATGTCCAGGGGTATATAGTTTGAGATAAAGGACAATCTACATATTACTTATTAAAGCTGGTGGGGTGAAAAACAATATGTGAAGTTGGAAATAAGTGAGCAAATTTTTTTTTTATCCATTCTAGGCTAGATTTAGGGCAACTAGGTGGCACAGTGGATAGAGCAACAGGCCTGGAGTCAAGAAGATTCATCAGGCCTCAGACACTTACATGTTGTGTGACCTAGACAAGTCACTTCACCCTGTTTGCCTCCATTTTCTCATCTTTAAAATTAGCTGGAGAAGGAAATGGCAAACCATTCTAGTATCTTCCTCAAGAAAACCCCAGATGGGGTTAGGAAGAGTAGGATGTGATTGAAAACAACTGAACAAAAAACAAAAGGCTAGATTTATATATAGCATGAGAAAAGGACCTACTCTCCCCTTTTCATTGCTAATAGCTTGAAATAAAATATATTTGCTTCATTAACCAGACATTTAAAAAAACCTTTTTATATTGAAAAATGTTTTTAATTGTTTTTTTTTTTTACAGAACATAAGAGTTCAGACTCTATTTTTTTCTACTCAAAGTTTTAAATGCCTTTTCCACCTTACCTGTCACAAAAAAGGTCTCTTGTGAATTGTGGAGGCAATAATTGACTGCTATTAACTGTTTTTTTGTGGAACCATAAAATATATATATATATATATCAATCACCAATGCCAAGATGCATCTGAAGAACATCTTAGCCTCTCTGGAACTGTATTTCTTGAGATCCTAGTGATCCCAAGTACACAATACTCTTTCAAGAACTCTAAAGAGAATAAGGCTTTGGTAGCGAGGAGAGGGACCAGAGCTTTCTCCTGCCCTATTACTGCAGACTCATGGATAAGGTTGTGAGGTATTAGATTTTAGGCTTCATTATCTTAGTTATTACAGAATTTGTGATTTGTAGTTAGTAGCAAATTATAGTTAGTAAACCAGTAGTTAGCAAATTTTGAACCTTTGAATTCTAGAAAATAATAACAATAGTGAGCTTTACCGGCAACCATATTTATAGCAGTGTTTCTATGGTGGTAAAAAGTAAAACTCAAAGGATGTACAACAGTTTTAAAATGGCTGAATAAGTCATGTTATATAAATGTGACAACGGAGTACACCAACTTTGTAATTTGAGAAATAGATGATTTCAAAGACACTTAGAAAGACATATCAACTTATACAGAATGAAGTAAGAAGAAAAATAATACATACTATAATGTCAGTAACAAATTTGAATTTCAAGTCACAATATCAGATTTTGCTTCCAGTGGTCAATAGTATAATTAGATAATTGGCAAAAAGTTGTTGGTTTTTTTTTTTTTGACCCACAGCGGTTGACATCATATCTCCCATCTCCATGTCTTGCCCTAGCCATTTAGCATCCCTGGAAACCATTTAGTCTTGATCTCTTCCTCACAGAATTTCTCTTTTTCTTTACAATGCAGTTTGGACAAAGCCCTTTTTGATCACCCAATAGTTAATGTCATCCCTCTCAAACTATTCTTCATTTAACTACTTTTATATAATTCTAGTAATTCACTGTATGTACTTGTAGTCATGTATGTATTTGTAGTCATCTTTCCCCACTGGAATGTAATTCCAGTGTAATTCCAGTAGTAATTCACTGTATGTATTTGTAGTCATCTTTCCCCACTGGAATGTAAGCTGCTTGGAAGAATTATTCCACACATTATAATTATATCTAGCACTTAGTACAATGGCTGGTATATAGTAGCCATTTAAGATACTTGAGTAAAGAGATGTACATGAGGGGAAGGAGGGAGGGAAGGAAGGATATAGAGAGACAGAGAGAAAGAGACTCTACATACAGCTAAAACCCACCTGTCGTTCAAGCTGATATTGTATGATGGAAGGGAGGCAGAACCAAATCTCTACTAGCCTCTTCTCTACCAGCACTTCTCTAAGGGAGACTTTAATCCCTGCCAGGAGTAGAAGCAGGAATTTGGAACGAGAGGCCATTCTATTTTCCTCAGAGATAGCAGGTGCCAGGCTAGAAATATATCTCCTTTATGCTTAAATATATATTATTTTATTTTTAATATTTTATATTTATATGAATATTTAAATATTACTTTATTATTATATTATTCTGGGGTATATTATTGTAATGGCAAGCAAAGGGGGAATTTTGCTGCCTTTTTTTTGGAATGCTTCTCAGCAGTAAGGCAATCATGTGTTTGAGTATTGCGTTTGTTTCAATCAAGAGTTTTAGTTGAATCAGGAGTCTTCGATATATATATATATATATATGCATATATATACATATATATACATATATATGTATATATATATGTATATATTTGGAAGTTAGCATTTTGCTTTTGGGGCTCACTCATTGGAAGAGTATTTGTGTGGAGACTCTGGGTAGCTATTAAGGAGCCCCCCCAGCTTTGAAAACTGAGATGTTGGTATTCTTCTCTCTGGTAACTATGTATGTATTGTTATGGTCAGAGAGAAGCCTGTCTGTTGATTTGTGTTATTTTCTCTGAAATTTCTGTTTGTATTTGTTTTGAAGTTCAAGGTGCTGACTTTTTCCCCTGAACTAAGTGAATGATATATGTGTGTTTAATTAAAGTGATATTGTAAACCCCTTATAGTTGTTTTCCTTAGAGAAGCAGAACAAAGATCCTGCGCTAGCAGCCCTCTTGTGTGCTGGTATTGTTGGTCTCGTTGTTGGTCTTACACCTCCACAACTGTTGCTAGCAACATTGTTGTTACAATAGTATGGTTCAATATTACTTCTGATTGCTTTTTCACCATTATTGTGGTGAAAAACATCAAGCTTTATATCCAAGGCTTGACTCCTTTCCCACTAAGGCTATCTCTAGTCTTCCTGATCTATATCTAGCCCCTGGACTCAGATGGGTGTGGAGGAGAAATTGAGGGTGGTGATTTTTCACAGCCCTTTCTCACTCAAATCCAATTCACTTGCATGTCAAGGCATCATCTCCATGATGTCATGATCCTCTTCGAGAACAAAAGACAAACAACAATAACAACAATCTTTTCTACTAAATACCCAATTTGGCAATGAGCATAGGTTGCAAATACAAAATAAATAAATCAAAAACACTTATCCTAATCCATATCAGAAGAGGTACCCATAGACGATTATATAACAGACGATATATGCCAGATTATATTGCACAAAATTATATAGCAGACAATATACAATGAAGGAACTCTCCCACTGGGAGTGAGGTGATTCTGATCAAGCAAAAGAGATTGACTATAATCTAATCCAAGGAGAAACTCCCTAATGCCTCTAATAGAGCAAATTGGGGATAGCAACATTATGAGGACTGCTAGCTCCTCTCAGATCTTCCCAGATTATTTTCCTTCCTCAACATGAAGTAGGATTGTCCTCTTCCATCTTTCCTCTGGAAGTTGAAATCCAAAAGAACCTGAAGTGATGATGCTTGAAGAAGACCTGAAGTGTGAAGAGTCTGAAAGACAGCAGAAAAAGGCTAGAGCACTTACCCTCTTATCAACTCTGGCCCACTCCTCATGCAGGGCAGGGCATTTATCTCTACCAATAGAAAACTGGCCCATATCAATGGGCTTTGGGACAGGGGTTTATTTGATCCAAATATCAGTGCTTTAAAGTTTGCAAAAGGCTTTACAAACATTTTATGATATAATAAGGAATAAGGATTTTATGTGCATAGGACTTGCACTTTGTCACACTCCTTACAATGTAAGGAGTGACATATAGTGACACATTCCTTGTGACATATAGTCTTAGAGGTTTTCTTAGAGCCCTGAAAAGTTAAATGTTCCCAGTGAAACAAAGTCAATATGTGCGAAAGTAGGAACTTGAACCAAAGTATTCTTGGCTGTGAAATCAGCTCTGTTGTGTTCTGCCATGTTATCTCTTATCTGACAAAATAGAAATAATTTTCTATAAAGGATTTAGGTAAGTATGTGTGTGTGTGTGTGTGTGTGTGTGTGTGTGTGTGTGTGTGTAAGTCTAAATGTTTAGATCCATACTTAGTTGCTTGATTGTGGCATTGAGATGATCTTGAGTCTTGAAATCTGTGTGAAAGAAAGAAAAAAAAGTCTGGCATGTTTTAAGAAACCAAAAATTTTCAAACGTGGATTTGGCAGTAGACTTGTGTCTATGGTCTGTCCGACAATCAGCCTAGATAAGTATAGAGAAGCTCATCACTAAAAGTTTGTCTCCTAAGTAGTTGTTTTCTCCCCCAAAGAACATAATCTGCTATTATGATAGGTTAAAGGAAGGAAACCCTCCTTCATATTTGGTTGATCCCCTGGGGCTAATTTATATGGGGGTTTGTACTAGAATTACACAAAATGGTTAGGCAAGGATAGGTTGCAATATGTACCAACAGAAGTAAATTCCAAATCTATGAGATCACAAAATCATTTCAATTAACCTGTAAAGTGGGCGAAATTATGAAATTCATTTGAATAAATAGTGATTATTAATTCAATTTAATTCTACAATCATTATTTACTATGCTCAGAGTACCATGATAGGTATTAAGGGAAATACAAAGTATTTCCCCTAAATTACTGTATATTTTCTATTTATTTAATGACATGCATTTTTCTGTCTTCAATAGAATGCAAGGTGTTTTTTTTTGGAGGGCAAGAAATGATTTATTTTTATTTTATTTTATTTTTTACTTTTTATATCCAGTACCCAACAATAACTGACCTAGGCAATTTGCTGATTACTAAATGTTTGCTGAATAAATTAATGAATAAAACATCATCTCTATTCTTAGATAATCTATGGCTTAATAGGTGAACAAGAAACAAAATGGATAATTAGGTTAAAGTGTATTACATTTCCTAAGATAGTGTCCGACAAACAGTAGAAACTAAATACTTGTTTGTTAATTGTTCGGCTGATAAAGGCATTGAGAGAGTTTCAGAAATAAGTATAACTTGACTCTCAAGGGGGAGGGTTATTACCAATAAGTAATCAGGAAAGACAATGGAATCATGGCATTTGGGCTGTGTCTTAAAAGACAGGAATTCAACTAGCAAATATGAGGAAGGAGGACATTCCAGAATTTTTTTTAAGCATGAAAGCTAAGGCAGTAAGGAGGCTATCAAAATAACTGCAGTAAGAAGTGATGAAGATCTAAATCAAGGCAGTGCTTGCAGGTTTGAAGAGAAGAGATGATGTTTAAGAGATGGAGAGGCAGAAAAGACAAGATTTGTCAAAGGATTGGACGTATGGCATGACTGAGTGGGAAGTTGAGGATTATGCCAATGCTGAAAACTAAGGTAACTATAAGAACAGAACTAGTCGTCACTGGAAGTTTGGATGAGAAATAGGATTGGAGAAAATGTGATTTCTATTTTGGACATGTTGAGCTTGAGTTACCTATGGAAAATCCAATTATAAATATCCTATAGAAATGTTGGGATATGAGGCTAGACCTCATCAGGGATGCTAGGGCTAGATATATCAATCTAGAAGTCATCAGAGTAGGCATAATTAACCCTTGAGAGTTTGAAAGCAAAAAAAAAATGTCAGGACACTATGATAATTATCTTAGCAAGAAAAAATGAGAATTAGAATTAAGAGGCTTGTATTGGGGATAGAAAGGATATGAATGCTCATTTAGCATGGCACCTTTCAACTTATATGAGCTTAGTAAACATTCATTTGAATTGAAATGAAGATTGCTTTCACAGGATTTTGCAAAAGATTGGGCAGAACAGGTGAGGGACAGAGAAAAATTAAAGATGACTCCAGGGTTTTGAGCCTGCATGATTGGGAAAATGATGGTTCATCAAAAATACAATCAAATAAAAGCTTTGGAGTATAAGGGGGAAATGGAGCATTCCTTTTTGAAAATTTTGAGTCTGTAACATTGATAAAACAGTGAGGCAAAAATATCTATAAAGTGGTTGAAAATACAAAACTGGAGCTCTGGGGATAGCCTCTGGATAAGAATATAGATTGGACTGCAGAAAAATTGTAATTGAAGCCATGATAGTTAATGAAATCAAAAAGAAAAATAATTTGTAAGGAGAGAATCCAGGTAGACATACATTTAAGGAGAGAAGAGAAATGAGGAGCCAATAAAAAAATAGAGGGGCCAATAGTTAGTTCAATATGTGAAATATGAGTGAATGGATATGGAAAAACAATATGAATTGCTTACTATCAATAAAATACATATGACAGACTTTGCAGTGCTATGAAAGCCAAAGAAAGTTGGGTGGAGAGGAGGTAGGAAGGAGGAACATGTCATGAGCAATGTGAAATGTGGCAGAGAGATAGAAGATAAGATGGTCTGAAAATGGTGAGATGAATGGAAAGCTGAGAGACAGGGTTTCTGGGTAAGTAATAATCAATTCATTAACAAAAATAGCACATAATCAATAGGTTGAGATCAGTGGTTTACTCAGAAACCAAAGACCCAGCATGGAGGCAACTGAAAGTTTAAATACTTTGGGAGGGAAAAAGGGTGACACTGAGAGTGAAAATCAACTCTGATTGGTTAGTCATTAATGAAGGGATACACATTATTAATGGAGAGGTGGGTAAAAAGTCTTCAGCTCCTCCTGCTGAGGACTTGACTTGATGAGACTCATCTGCTTCCAACAATCTGGACAGAAGAATCCATCTAAACTCAGCCCCACTTGAGTTGAACAATGGTAGAGTTATGGTAAGAATTCCACCTATATAAAATTGTCTGGATAGGGCGAATTTTTGGGCAAGGTCAGAAGTATCCTTGATAGACTGGGCTTTGAATAAGCAAGAAAAAAGAGAGGATCTTTGGGTCCCATCTGTAAAATTTGTTATTAATAAAAAAGAGAAAATATTAATTTTCCTCAATGGCTAATACATAATTTCCAAAAGGATAAAGCAAGTTGTTAATAATTACTTCAAAAATGTTTTATCTCATCATTAATAAAAGACATAAAAATTAAAACAATTTTGAGAAACTACTCAAGTTAGCAAAAAAAAATGCAATAAAAATCAGTGCCATAGCATTTTGAAGAAATGGCTATGCTGATTCATTGATTGCAGAATTGCACATTTATAGGATTTTTCTGTTGAGTAATCTGATAACATGTGATAAATGTTACCAAAATGATAATATCTGGTCTTCTGAGTAATATATTGTGCTTGACAGGAGGCAAGTTCTCCCACAAAAATTCCAGAAAATCAAATTAAAAAAATCCAGAGAAACCAATGATAAATATGAAAAAGAAAATAAAGTATGTTCTTCTATCATCCAGTCCTTTACTGCACTAAAAATAAATTTAAAAAAGCCTTACGTGGGACTTTCTTTGCAAAAGAGCAAGGAGGTGATTGATGGAATGAAATCATGGAGAAAATGGAAAGCAATGGCATTAAAGGTCAGAGCTGGAGAGGTTGGTTCTCTCTTATTTCTCAGAAATAAGAGATAAGAAAGTGAGAATAGGTAAGGACATGGAATGTAAAGGAACAGATGTGCTTAGTGAAGGATTACAAGTTTAATAACTTTAATCTCTTCAGTTAAGAGCTATGGTGTACAAATCACTTGAGACATGCAGGGATTTAGATATGGCTTCATTTTGTGATAGCAATGGTCAGCCATATGTGCCTTTACTGAATCTCAACTAACATACAACATCTGATGTTGATGGAGAAGTGATTGACGCAAGACACAGAAAGAGATTTTTTAAGATGGCTAGTGTGGGAACTTATTTTGCTTGACCATGTATATGTGTTACGAGGTTTTGTTTTGTTTGCTTTTTGCAACTTTAAGGGAGGTAAGAAGGAGGGGAAATAAATAATTACTAATTGAAAAAAATAACTGGTTTTCCTATTTTTAGTTTTCTGATTCTGTCCACTGACTTCTGGATTGCATGTTGTACATATTTACTGAAGAAAATTAATTTTTCACTCAAGACTATGTAAAAATTATAAAGTCTGGGCATCTTATTCAGACTTCAAAACTTCTACCCCCAAAATTTTTTGGAGTTATTTTTTATACTTTCAGGGATTCTGGAAGTTGTCTCCATCAAGAAAAGAATGAACTCAGATAAATATATTTAATGAGTATATGAATAAAGTAATGAATGAAGAAAGGAAAAATATTTACTATATGCAAAACACTGTACCAAGAACAGGAGATAAAAATAGAAAAAAGATAAGCTCTGGTCTACAAGAGCTCATATATTGGCAAATAATATGTCTAGGTGTCTTCAGCTGCAGTTAAGCCAGAGGGGCATAGGGTTCTTTCAAGGTGAGAAAGCCACAGGGATGGAGCCATGTTACAGGTGAGAAAGCTGTTGGAATATTATTAGAAAGTTTGGAGAAGTGGGATAGAAAGATTTTGTTGTCCTTAGGGTACCATTAGTGGCAAAGAAGATGGTAAGGAATATTTTTCAATGTTATTTTCACTGATGAAACCACATCCATTTCTGTTATTGAACCATTTGTCCATGCCAAAGTCTTTCAAAGAGAAAATTTTTCAGTTGTTCAATAGATATGGCTAGAGAGACAACTGTACCTGAATAAGCAGTTGTCTCAGCCCTTCTCTACCTGGCTTGCTTCCAGATGACATCTTAGAAAACCCAAAGGATACTTAGTGGCCAATGTGCTGATGGATAATTGACTTGCCTGGTATGTGTTACCTATTATATTTCTCTTTTAAGGTGCCCTGCTACTTCATCTAAGCTGCTTAGCCTGCTCCTTCAGTGGCAATTGGTCAGCAAGTATGGCTAGTCCCTCCTCCACCCCGTTTGTCCCCTTCATGATGACTGTGTGGCTTGTCTAGAAGCTGAGTACAGTGGTCCATTGCTTGGGATTATTTGATCCTCATTGGAATTTTGGCAGAAGTTGATTCTGTTGAGGATAGTGGGCATTATTCTAGAATTACGGAAATTCCCAAGTGGCGATAGAGTACTGGATTTGGAAAAGAAAATTCTCCCCACCATAGTCCATGGTATTGTCAAATGGTTCAATATTAGAAATGAATATAATTTAATCACTGGCAATAATGTTAAAAAATATGCATTAAGTTCCAATTTTCCTTTGTATTCATGAGATATTTACCACAAACCTTCCGAGACTTTTCCACCATGCTCCACTAACTTTTTTTCTTGTTCATTTTTAGCGGGGAGGAAGAGGGGACATAATGATCAAAGAACGTACTCAAAATAAAAATATTTAAAACACAGAAGAACCTTGTCATAGTCTCACAGAATCATGCATGATACATTACAATACAGCCTTTGCTTGAAGATGTCTAATGATGGATAAAGAACTCCAGTGACCAATTAACCCAATCCTGATTTGAACAAGTAACCCTTGCACAATATAATTGACATATTATTGTGTAAGTTCTCTTGACAATATCTAGTAAGGAGGAAGTTCCAAAGTAGTTTATTCTACTTTTATTTGATATTCCAAAAGTAGTTTATTCTACCTTGAAACAGTTCTAATTGTTAGCCATTAACGATATCAAGATTACATCTGTGTTTTTGAAACTTTTAGTCCTTATTCCTAGTTCTTAACTCTGTGGCCAAACAGACCATGAAAGCACTAAAAATATTTGAAAATGACCAACATTTCTACTACTCTGCTCTAGGACGATCATTCTCAGTTTCTTCATACAATTTTCAGATGACGTGATCATATGGCCTTTCACCATCCTGGATAAGGCCTCTGAATAATCTCCAGTTTGTCCACGTCCTTCCTAAAATCTAGTGACCGGGACAGTGATTCACATATGTATGGCTTCATTTGATATCCATCACATTCCTTATATATGCCTAGCTCCATTAACCTATTGGCAGAGTTGAGTATGAGAATAAAAAGTGCATTTGTGTGTGTATGTATACACACATACATACATATATGTAAATATGTATATACATATATATTTGTATATGGAGGGAAGGCTATTTAATCAATATGCATAGTTCTTTGAAGCCAAATAGCCAAAAAATATGAAATACATTCAGACCTTCTGAAAAGAACTAAAATTATATACCACTTTGTCTCCTTCCTCCAACCTACACAGAAAATGTATCTAATTTCATTACTGCATATAGGACATTTCCACTTGTAAGGCTAACACCCTGAAAAGTGAACATTTGATTGCGTGTGTGTTTTCTAAATTAAGCCATTTCAAATTTAATTTTGTCAAATGTACACTAGCTGATTCAGAAATAGAATTTATTGTTTTTTTTTCTTTTTAGTAGTAGAATAAGTAGTTCCCTGAAGAGAAGACTAAAATACTTTAAAAAAAAAAGGTATAAAAGAAATATTGGAACCTCAAGCCGAGTTCCCTCTGAAGTCTATCACAATGGCAAAGAAGTACATGCATAGACTCTATAACCATAGTAGGCTGAGGTAAAGTGCTTGAGAAATGTCATGTTCACATACTTTGGATAAATATTATAACTCATAAACCTTCTGAAAAATAATAAACATATTTTATTGATCCAGTGTTGCTAAATTGGTTCCATTGGGACCTGCCATCTGATGCAATTGGTACCTGACTCATAAACACTTGATTTACAAAGGGCACACATATACAAATGGCTAGAGGAGGTGTTTGTATCCCAGGTCTGTATCAACCCCAAATGGAAATAACTGCCCTTACTGACTCTAACTAAGGATGCCTATTCAATCTATAAATAAATCAATAAAAAGCATTTACTAAGCACCTACAGTATAATCTAGTTTCCAATCCTGGATCTATAACTTCAGGCAAGTCACTTCACCTTTGGAGGCTTCAGGTCCCTCATATTATTATTCTGTCTCTATATCTATTACCCTGTGACTAACGATATCGAAGATCCCTGCAGATTTAAAGTCTGTGATTCTCTGATTTCTTCTTGCGTCATTCCTCCAACTCAAGTCACAACCTTTTCTGCAAGTTATAGCCTTAGAGAGGTACATGAGTTCAAATGACTTATCTGTCCCACTATACTGCCATAGAGAGCATTCATAGGATCACAGATGTAGAAGTACAGAGACATGAGAGATGATCGAGTCTAGCATTGCCGTTTTTAAGATGATGAAGCTGCAGCCCAGAGAGGTTAAGTGATTTACCCAGGCTAACATAGCTGATGTTCTGACACAAGGCTTCCTGACTCTGACATCATATCCACTATTCCACGTGCTTTCTATGGATTTGCTAGGCTTTTGTCAATTATCAAAGTCTAAAAGCCTCCTGCTGGAGGAAAAAACAAACTTCTAAAATGTCCAAATAATTTATTTATCAGCAAACATTTGGAATGCAACCAGCTTCTTAAATGGAGATATGTCCTTAATACTAGCATCCTTGCCTTTCATGAGTATCACAGAGAAGAATCAAGAGCCAAGAAGGAAAATGACTGAGTTTCTAGAGATGAAATAAGGAAATTGGACTGGGGGAAATGGACTTGAAGCTGTTCTTCTCACATGCTTCAAACTGGAACAGCCATAGTCTTGTAAGAACACTGGTAATCAGTGGTCTAATATCCTGATGAGCAGTCAGCCATTACGGATCCCCAGTTAGAAATGACAGAGGAGACATAGTGATTAGAAATATGGATCTTGGACATGAAGGAAATTTATTTCAGCTCAAAAAGAGGTAACTAATGATTGTTTGAAAACTTCTGCAGCTGAAGAGATCTTGTTATAGCTTTTAAAATGAGATTTTCTGACACCTCATATATTGTCCAAATCAATAAAAAAAAAACTAATATGTGCCCAGAATTTTTAGAGGCAATACCTAAGCTTCCATTTGTGTATGTGTGTGTGTCTGTGTGTGTGTGTGTGTGTTATGAGAAAACATTAACTCCCATGTTACTTTTGCTAAATTAACAGAAGAGTGGTATATAAAGCCCCATGAAGATAATCTTAAAACTCCAGCTTCTATTTTCCTAGATAGACTATTGATTGATACATATAATTTACTGCTTTTAGAATTTGTCCAACATTAATTAAAATCAATTTTGTTTGAGCTTATATTTTTTTGTTCCCTCACTAGTAAATTCATTTATATGCACTGGCCTTCGCCATTGTTCCAGATAACTAAAAACTGCCCAGAGATCTTTTCACTTGTCCTTATTCAAATTCCCTGCTCATTCCTCCCCTGTTTTATATTGATTCTACCATATTGGAAGATAATGATGACTTGGGTAGAGGTTTGTTATAAGCATTACTTTGAAAACTAGAACCTTTTCTAGACCATGTATTAGTTTCAACCAATCAACATTATTTATAAACAAGCTTGTGTGTGTGTGTAGATCTCTATGGTTGATTATAAATAAAAAAAATACAGCACCCCTAAATCACATTAAAAGGGGCAATTCACTGTGTGGTATGATTCTATTTATATGCTATGAAGAAACTATACGGTATATTGAAAATGATACAGGACTTGGCATCAGGAAGACCAGAATTCAAAGCCTGCCTCATGTATTTACTAGCTGTGTGACCCAGAGCAAGGCACTCAACCTCTCTGAGTCTTAGTTTCCTCATCTATAAAATGAGAGTAATAGTATCATCTTTCTCATGGGATTGTTGTAGGCATCAAATTATTTCTGTATTGATATGAATATAGATAATTTATATTAAATATAAAATTAAAATATTATATATGATATAAATATATACACAAATTACAATCCTCACAA
>CM053623.1:187948579-187963943 GCA_028646595.1 Phalanger gymnotis
AGTGTTAAGAAACAGAAGAGGTTTTGAGGAGGGACAAAAAAAGAGAGAGTGAGGAGGGGAGAGAGAGAGAGACAGAGAGAGAGTCAGAGAGATAGAGACAGACAGAGACAGAGGCAGAGGAGGAGGAGGAAGAGGAGCAGGAGGAGGAGGGGGAGGAACAAGGAAAAATTGGATTGAGGGAATCATGCCTGAATGTGAACGGGATGAGCTCACCGACAAAATGGAAGCAGATAACAGAATGGTTTAGAAAATGGAATCAAATGATACGTTGTTTACAAGACATACTTGAAAAGAGATACATATACAGAATAAAAATAAGGGGATGGAGCAGAATTTTTATGGTTCAGCTGCTGTAGAAAAGCAAGGGTAGCAATCATAATCTTAGAAAAGGAGAAGCAAAAACATATATAATTAAAAGAGATACACAGGGAAATGACATTTTGCTAAAAATTACTGCAGATAATGAAGTAATTTCAATACTAAACATACATGCACCAAATGGCATAGCATCCAAATTCTAAAGGAAAATTTAAATGAGTTACAGGAGGAAATACTAATACTATTGGGGAATCTCAATTCTCCTCTCCCAGAACTATATTAATCTAATCATGAAATAAATAAGAAAGAAGTTTAGGAGATACACAGAATTTTAGAAAAGTTAATGGAGAAAATTGAACGGAAATAGAAAGGAATATATCTTTTTCTTATCAGTATAGGGCACCTTTACAAAAACTAACTACATATCAGGGCATAACACCTTCACAATCAAATCCAGAAAAAGTTATAAATATATACAATTGGTTTCAGATCATAATGTAAAAAAATTTCAATAAATGGCTGTGGTAAATAGATTAACATTAATTGGAAATTATATAATCTAATTCTAAAGAATGAGTCAAAGAACAAATTACAAAAACAATAAATAATTTCTTTAAGGAGAATGATAACAATGAGCCAATACACCAAAATGTGTGGAATGTGGCAGAGCAGTATTTAATGGAAATTTTATATCTCTAAAAATAGAGAAAGGCCAGATTAATGAAATGTGCATGTAGTTTAAAAAAAATACTAAAAAGAACAAATTAAAAATTCCCAATTAAAAACCAATCCTGAAAATCCAGGGAGAGATTAATAAAATTGAAAGTAAAAACAAACAAACCTTTGACTAATCAAAAATAGGAGCTAGTTTTATGGCAGAAATCATATAAAATAGATAAACCAGTAGATAATTTGTTTTTTTTTTAAAAAAAGAAACCTAATTAACAATATCAAAAATGAAAAAAGATAGATACACGAATAATGAAGATGAAATTAAAGCAATCATTTAGGAGCTATTTTTGCTCAATTATATGTCAATAAGTCTGATAATCTAAATGAAGTGTATGAATATTTACAAGAAAAAAGTACCTGGATGAACAGGTAAGGAAATAGTATATTTGAAAAAGCTCATATTAGAAAAAAAGAAATTGTATATTACAACTTATTCAGCCATTCCCCAATTGATGTGCATCCCTTCAATTTCAAATTCTTTGCCACAACAAAAAGGCTATCATAGTTTTGTACATGTAGGTCCTTTTCACATTTGTGAAACCTAGAAGTTGAGGAGGAGATGTAGGACAACTAGGACATTAAGATATTCTTGGTGGAGTTGTGAACTGATCCAGCCTTTCTGGAGGATGATTTGAAACTATAAAAGTCTATATACCGTTAGACCCAGCAATACCACTAGTAGGCTAATATCCCAAGGTATTAAAGAAAAAAAAAAAGAGGAAAAGGACCTACATGTATATAGTTACAGTAGTTCTTTTTGTGGTGGTTAAAAAAACTGAAATCAGGGTATGCCCATAAATTGGTGAATGGCTGAGCAACTTGAGATATATGATTATGACAGAATACTATTATGCTTTAGGAAATGACAAGTGACTTCAGGAAAAAAAAAAACAAAACCTAGAGAAACATATATGAACTGATGCAAAGTGAAGTAAACAGAACCAGAAGAATCTTGTACATGGAAAAAGCAATATTGTATGATGATCAACTGTGAATGTCTTAGCCATTTTGTCTTAGCCATTGAATCAATACATTGATTCAATACAAAAAATTTCATATTCTGCTACTCTTTTCAGGAATAAAAATATTGATCCCTAACGTAGCCTAATCTTAACAGCCCTTAACAGTTGATTTTATTTTCTTTTCTTTTGTGCAAAGAACTGCTCCATATGAAAGGTTTAGAAAAGAGATTTAAATTACATTTACTCAGAATGTGGAGATCTAAGGAGTTGAGGAAACATAAGGAAACAGTGGCACAGTAGAGATTTCAAATCAGGGAGTCTTGCACGGGTAGGATCAAGGGGTGACACTGAGTTCCAAGTGCCAGAAAACCAAATCTCGTGTGATAGAAATAACCATCCAAAAGTTTCAGCCTTTTATGGTGGCCTTACTATTCATTATAGTTGGCCCTTTTTGGAAGATCTTTTACTCACAAGTGGATGGGCTCACAAGTAAGCCTATTTCATCTCTTTTTGAGCTAGCTTCAAACTCAGATAAGTATAGAGTATGTCTAAAATTCTTAGTTCTTTTTTAAGGTTTTCAAGCTTCTGTGTACATTTACATACATTCATGTATATGAACACACATTCATATATCCAACAAATGTACGTACTCATGTGTATATACATGTGTGTATATGCGAGTAAATGTATGTATGTAAATGTATGTAAAGCGAGTATGCATGTGTATACATATCTATCTCTTTTATTTATATCTCCATATATCTATCTCTATCTTTGTCTACTTAGCTATGTAAGCTGATTTTTATAGTACATATACATATATGTGCTTTACTAACTGTGTATTTAGGTATTATATCCATGTGTGCATATATATGTATGTTTATCTGTGTGCATATGCACACACATATACGCAGAAGGGCTGATGTTTGTATCTACAAATGTATATATATGTGCGAATATCTATATATACACATCTGTGTATATATAAGCTTTTAAACCACATATACTTTAAGAATTAATAGCTTATATATGTAGAGAAGTGAACAGAGATAGATATATAGAGGTAGAGATGAGAGAGATATAGATATAGAAATATGAATGTACAGTCACAGGTGTATATATCTTCATATATGTGCACACACATGTTCATGTATACTTATGTATATCATATATGTTGCACATATTCACAAGTGAATGATTAAATAGGAGAAATATAAGTAATATGCAATAGGCTTGTTCTCTTCAAAAAGTGATAAATGTTTATACTATTAGAAGCCCTGCCATAAAAGAGTACTAAATAGCAAATTTCCATATGTTGGTGCCAAGAACGTACCTCAATCAAAAAGAAAAGGGTTATACTTTTCTACAAATTTACTTTTCTTCATCAAAAATCAATATGGCTTTAATTGTTACTTGTGAACATATTTTCAAGTGAAATGAACATTGGCTGCACACTAAAGGTCCCCCTTAGAACAATCCATTTGATTAAATTTCTTGATCTTAATGACTTTCAATAGGCTGCCAAATTAACCAACTGCAACATAAATTGTAAGCATTTTCCCCAACTATTAGACAAGAAAAGCAAAAGATACAAGGCGATAGCCACTGATTTTCCTTAGAGTTGATGATCTCAGTGTTAGAATTTAGCAGTACCCAAAAGGGTACAAGCTGTAGCTACATAGTACAGTGTATAGAGCACTATCGTATTGTTTATTAAATAGTTCTTATATATTAACGCAATGTTTTTATTTCTTTCAATATTTTTAATCTCTCCATTGATTTTAAATATTTCTCTATGTTTATTTTTTTGTTTCTTTGTGCACTTCCTAGTTACTTTTTCTTAGTTGCTTTTCCAATTCATTGATCCTTTCTTTGTAGCTTTTGTTTATGAAAGTGTTTAGATATATTTCTTGTTGATTCATTTCAATGATATCCAACTGTCCGTGACCTCACTTTTTTTTTTTCCTTTGAGGGGAGGCAAAGCTACTGGAGTAGTTTGCCATTTCCTTCTCCAACTCATTTTACCTATTAGAAACTGAGGCAAACAAGGTTAAGTGACTTGCCCAGAGTCACACAGCTAGTAAGAATCTGAGATCTCATTTGAACTCGGATGCTCCTGATTCTAGGCTTGGCCTATCTAATTGGGCACCTAGCTGCCCTATTTAGATATAAACATTGTCCTTAAGCACTACTTTGGCCACAACCTCTCCCTTTCCAAAAAACAAAACAAAGCAAAACAAAACTGATAGGTTGTCTCATTGAAATTATTGTAGATATAATTATTACTTCTATGTTTTTATATGGCTTTTTTAAGGATTATTATTTACTCTCCAGTTGATTTTCAATCCTTTGTTCAATAGTCCTTCAATGAATATAATTTTTATTGCATTGTGGTCCACAACTGTATTTAATATTTCTGCTTTTCTACATTTATTTGATTGTTATACCCTAATACATGCTAAAATTTAATAAAGGTGATATACACAGCTGACAAATATTTTCATTCATTTATTGCCAAAGGTCTATTGAATATAACTTTTATAAAATTCTATTCTGATCATTAATTTCTTTTTTTAAAAAAATATTTTTGGTTAAATCTGTCTTGGTTGGTTAGTTGTTGATTTTTGTTTTCAAAGAGGACCAAAATGACATCACTATGCTAGAATCAAGATTCAATGTGTCCACTGTGGCTGATAAGACCAATACTAGCTCAGAATGTTCTACCACAGGTTATGCACAAATAGTCTATGTGAACATTTGGGATGGATACTCTAAATTTGAACATCCTGCATTTCCTTTGAGGTGTTTCTATTCCCCTTTGCTTATAGAACACAGCACTTTTTCTGACGTGGGTATGCCATAGTGAGCAGTCCTGTTACAGTGTCTCCCATGTCACACAATCAGTTCCAAGGTTCTTATGAGAGACTTTGAGAGTGTTCTTGTATCACTTCTTCTTATCACCATGTGAGTGCTTGCCCTGTGTGAGTTCTCAATTAAATAATCTTTTTGGCAAGCATATGTTTGACATTTGAACAACATGACCAGCCCATCAGAGTTGTACTCTCTGAAGCAGAGTTTGAATGCTTGGCAGTTTAGTTTGAGAAAGGACCTCATCCTGCCAGGTAATCTTCAGAATCTTCCTTAAGACAACTCAAATGGAAGTGATTTAGTTTCCTGGCATGGTGCTGGTAGACTTTCCAGTTTTTACAGGCATACAAGAAGGTCAGCTGAACAGCTCTATAGACCTTCGGTTTGCAGTCAATCTAATGACTCTTCTCTCCCATACTTTCCTTTGGAGCCTCCCAAATACTTAGCTAGCTCTGGCAATGCATGCATCAACCTCATTATCAATGTGTACATCCCTGGAAAGTACACTACCAAGGTAAGTGAAATTATCCACAGCATTCAAAACTTCTAAATTTGCTGTAACTGATCATTCCACATATGGATGGTGTAGTGGTGGCTGATGGAGCACCTGTGTTTTCTTGATGTTAATTGTTGGGCTGAAATTAGCACAGGCAGCAGAGAATTAATCCATTTTCTGTTTCATCTAAGCTTCAGAGGCTGCATTGAGTACACAATCCTATGCAAATGGAAAAATCATGCACTAACACTCCTTCCACTTTGGTCTTTTTAAGTTGAAGAATTTACCATCAGTGTGATAACTGACCTGTTCATCCTCATTGAAAACATCTGACCAAGTGCTTTGATAATGCTAGTCTTGAGGGCTTATGGAAAATCATGTCAAAGTTCGGTTGCCCATAGAAGTTCATCAGCATTGTAAGTCAATTTCATGCTGGCATGTTTGCCCAGGTTTCTAGAGAATGGATGATGCTCTCATGCTTTCGCAGTCACCAACGGAGTGAAACAAGGCTGTTTGCTTACTCCCGTGCTTTTTAGCATGAATCTTTCAGCCATATTCTGAAACCTGTCTTATTTTGAAAGGGTTGAATAAGTTCCCCCCTTATTGTAGTTTAAGTCTGTGTCTCCTTATAATAACTTTAGTTGTTTTTTTTTTTGTCATTATGTATTGGATTCTATTTGATTGGTTGTGTATTAGTATTAGTATTACTTCATACTTTCAACCTTCTGTAGTTTCAAATTTATTTTATCTAACCAAATATATTTTTGCTGTTGCCTTGTCTGAGATTGATTGCTTCCTCTGTATTTTTTTTTGACACATTAGATTTTGAGCTAGCCCTTTCTTTTAACATTGTGTGAATCTTTATGTTTCTAGGGTGTTTCTTCTAAGCAACACATTGTTGGATTCTCCTCTATTTAATTCTTTTCTGCTATCCCCTACTCATTTATAGAATGGGATGAGCTCACCCCACATGCACCCATAGTAATGTGGATTAATTTTGTTTCACATCCATCCTATTCTTATACTTTTCCTTCTCTCTATTTCCTGCTCCTTCACAAAGTACAGAATGATGAAAGAAAAAAAAGGAGTGTGTTCAGCACTAGTGCCCAATCTTTGATGCAATTTGCTTCCATTCCCCTTCCCCTCTTCTCTTGCTGGAAGCCTAATCACAGGTACTTAACCTTTTTTTCCCTTTTAACCCCTTTTTGGGTTTCACCCTGTGAGATAAGAATTTGTTTTGCTTATCACTATTCCCACTCTGAAACTACTCTAGTTTTATACCGGCCATTCTTCCTTTTTATTGTTTCTTCCTGTTTCCTTGTTGAGATGAATGTATTTCTACACCCAGATATCTTAGTATTTCCATCCTCTTTGTACCAGGCAATATGAAAGTCAGGTTCAAGTTAACTACTCAGTTTTCTTCTTCTCCCTGATTTGTGTCTCTGAGGCCAGATTTGAACTTAGGAAGAAGAGTCTTCCTGACTACAGGTCTGGCACTCTTAACCCCTGTACCATCTAGTTTTCCCTTTCTTATTTAACTCTTTGTAAGGCCTCTGACAGAGTTTTGAGAAGACACTTATAGTGTTTTATCTATTAGAATGGAAACACATGGAAACAACCATTTAGTCTCTTTTGTTTATTCCTCTTTTTTTTCCATTTTATATTTCTCTTGACTTACGCATTTGTATTTCTAAGTTTCTACTTAAATCTACTTAGATCATTCATCAGAAATGCTTAGACATCCTCTATTTTATTGAAGATCTACTTTATCTCATAGGATTATACTGAGTATTGCTGATAAGCTATTTTGAGGAAGGCTTCTGGAACATCATTTTCAAGTTCTCCTGTTCTTTATGGTGATAGTTGCTAAATCTTTGTAGGAGTAGTTGTTAAGGAAAACTGCACTATTCTGTACTGCTTCCTCCTATTCTACCATTTTTTTACTGGTCTCTCTTATGGTGTTGAGTTCCCATATAATGTCAATGTTGGTATAGTCCTCAGAGGATGTAGCATTCAATCTGTATACAAATCACCACAGAAGCATAAAATCACAGAATTTGAAATTTCAAAGGTAAATTGGTGATTGTCCAAAGAATCCCCACCACAAAAACTATAATTATTTATCTAGTCACTTCTTGAAGCCCTCTGAAGAGAGGGAACCCATACACTCTTGAGTCAACCCATTCTAGTTTGGTCTGCCTCTCATTCTTAAGAATTTCTCCTACACCTAGATCCCAACTTTCATGGTAAATTGGCATTTTACAACCATTGCTTCATTGTCAACACTGCCCAAAATATTGGGAAGGGGAGAGGTCCCCAGTTCCCTAAAATTGATCATTTTGTTGAGGGTACAGTCTCTGGGAACCCCCTTGAACCTGGAGTACAGTCTCTGGGAGCCCCCTTGAACTCTCCTTGAATCTTCCAAGTAGATCTGGCCTTCCCCAAACACCATAAGCCTTACATTATCTTTAGGCCCAAATGTCCATCCAGCCTAGCCCTCTATTGTCCAGCTGCTTCCCACCCTTAATTCTCATCAAAATATCTACACCCTAGCCCTATTACCCTAGCCTTCTGTTTCCCCACCCAGGAGTCTGACCTCATCTCCATCCTCTTTAGACTCCTCCTCAACACCCTCCCTAAACCCCTCTTCTAGTCACCCCAGCACCCCTCAATCCCGCCTACACTCTTTGTGCATATAATCTCCATCTTGCCTCCATGAAGGTGCTCAGATTTGATCTAGCTCAGAAGATTGAATCTGGCCTGCTTGTGAAAACAGGCATCAAAAAGGGTGGGATTTCTTAAGGCAACCCATTATGGTGAATCCCTAATAAACTTTGTCTTTTTTCTTGACCGAGAAGGCTTGAGTAGAATTCTTTCGGAGGACCCAGTGTGTAGGTATACTGGGGTCTCGAGCACCCCTAGAAAATGTATGGTTCCTCACCTATCATCATTGTGCTTAAACCTCTTCAATTTTACTTTTTGACAACTCACTTTTTAGGACATAATCCATTCGATCACATCTAAAAGTCTTCTTATTTGTTACAATGGGAAGTGCTATAATAGGAGAAAGGATAGTGATAATTCTAACCACTACCCACCAAAACAACAACCAAAACAATAAAGCATTTTTTTAAAAATCAAAAACTTACAGTTGTCCAAGGTAGGAAAACAACAACAACATAATCTCCTTCTACCCCATATGCCTCTCATACTTAAGTTCCTTAGTCTGTAAACTCAACTGTGGAAACTGTCCTATGGGGAATCACTAAGGTAAGAGGCCTTGTGGTCAGCTGACTTTTCATCAGATAACTCCGGTCCCTTTTGAACAAAATCTAAACCATTTTGGGAGTATGGTGTATGTATGTCTAAAAGGACAAAAGTTAGGCCTAATATAGCCATTCACTGCTCTGTTCAGATCTCTATCTCCCAGTCTCTTTCTCTTCGAGAATAAGGAACATTATGCTGTTTCATTATAATGTGTTTCGGTGGGTTCTACTTAATAGCCCCTGATTTACATCACAATGTACACACTGTCTGTAATGAAGTAGAGCAAGCACAGGTAGTTTCATTCACATTATAAAGGATGTTGAAGAGTAAATTGAAGTCATTCACATAGTTTCTAAATCATTCTGAAACCAGGGTCTTTTTTCTCTTGGTTAAGTAGTCTATACAAATAGTCTCAAAATCCAAAAGGGCTCTACTAAAACACAAAATCTATTCCTTACTGAATTTGAATGCTGACTGTTTAAATGTACCAAGTAGCAGAACACCTACTTCATGTCTCCGGTAAAAAATATTCTTCTTGGACTAGAATAAAAGTTACTTAATGATCCTTTATAAACTAGTTTCAAAGGAAGTCTAATTCAATTTCATCCAGCTTGAAATTGACTAAATGTACTCTATTTCTATATGATGGAAATGAGTGAAATTTCTTTGCAAGTGCCAGTCATTCTTGGTCAAGTGAAATTAAGTAGTTTAAGAAAGAGTGCCCTTGACCTAGAGGGATTCAATGCAGTTAGTTGCTCATTAGCATCTGTTAGGGCCATTTAATAAACAAAGGTTTCCATTTCTCCAAACCTTGGATTTTACTGAACTTTCATCCAGCAGATTGCATCTATATTTTCCTCACTAGTAACATAATTGCCAAGATTGGCAAAGTGCACACTATTTTGCAGGTTGTACTTTGTAGATTATATTAACTCCATTTTATACTGAACTTTAACAAAGTTAATTATTTGTCATCCACATGTATTTGGGTTGGTAAACTTGTATATTGTATCAAACAAGCATTTATTAAGCCCTTAACAGTGAGGCAGCTAGGTCTCACAGTAGATAGAGCACTGGACCTAGAATCAGGAGTTCAGATGGGCCACCAAATATTTACAAGCTGTGTGAACCTGGGCAAGTCTCTGAACTCTGCGTAAGGAAGAAAATAGAATTTTTAGCACCTACTTTGTGTCTGGGCCTACACTAAGTGTTTTATAAATATCATTTCATTTGGTTCTCACAAAAAGACTGACAGGTATGACTATGGACCATTATTCAAGCAATGACATGTGATTTCCAAATACCATATCTTAAGTCACTCTATTTCTTCTACCTGGGATACCTTTGTTCCATATATCTGGGTGCTGAAATGCTAGCTACTGTCTCTTTTAAGGCCCAGATCAAATGCTACTTCTAGAATCTAAGTTCTTTCAGAGCAGGGATGGAGTTTTTACAATTCTTTTCATTCTCAATGCTTAACATAATTCTTGATATGTGGCAAGCAATCAATGCATATTCATTGACTAATTTACTGACCGATGCTTTTTCCTGTGCCTCTAGTCAGATTTCGTTTGCACACTGAGTTTTTCTAGTACATATTACAAACCTTTCTAATGTATTTATCAGCATTTCCTAGAGAGAGTGAGGCTGAGGACTTTGTGCAATTCTGATTCACTTAAATTCAATTCCTGCACAAGTGGAGCTTTCAGCCAAGATATTATTGGTCCTCTTTGAAAACGAAGGGTAAATAATAACCTTATTTCCTATTTTAGTATTTAAGCTCTTTTTAGGGTGGGGATCCTTATTCATTTACCTTCCCATCTACCTCAATTATTACATAATGTTTTACACGTAGAAGCCAGTAAGTGGCATGGGAAACAATAGGAGGAATTCTGTTTCTACAAGATTAAAACTATTCCTCCCAGCATTGAGTGATAGCCGAATCTAAGTCTGAGATGACTGCTTCTAATCACAAATGTGACCTAGCAGAACCAGGGTTCTCATAAGGTAAAAGATTAGAAGCTTGTATCCATGCTTAACAAGCTGTTTGTTGGGGGCATTAAGTGGGCAGTCCAGGAGGTTGCATCTAGCCAATGGAGAGCAAGGGGCAGGGGGGGGGGGGGGAACACTGGAATTTGGAACAGCATAAAAAAGGCTGGCATTTGCCTGAGCAAGCATACTCCCCATATGGGAGTTACCCATTCATTAGGAATGTAGATTAATTGGCTAAAATAAAATGAGAACTTTCCTGTCTTCAATGAGTATTGTTCTGTGTTTAAAGTGAGCACATTTCTCACAGTAGTTTTTGAAATAAATTTAGGGGAAAAAAAGAATTCAAAGTAGTACTGATAGGGCATGGGACTTGGACCATGAACTTTCACACACATTTCTACCCAGATACTCAATAATTCTTTTAACAATCCCTTCTTTGTGGCCCTACCACTTAATTCCTTTCATTGTCTGCACCTGACCCACCCCAGGCTATTTACCACTCCTTAATCCTGTCCAAATTTTTCAGTCTTTTTCTGTATAAAACTACCGATCCTATCCCCATTAAATTGCACAGATTCTTAGAATCCTGCCTGCTTCTATTGGTCTCACAAATAAACTCACTACTTGGATTGGAAGGGTTGAGTGGTCAAATTCTTTTGAGGCAGACCCCCTGCACCCTTGCATTTCAGGGTTCCCAACTACAACTGTATTAGTAGGTAAAAAATAAATTGAAGAACTGACTGATTTTTAAAAAATAAATATAGATTTATTTAGATACCTGCCTCATGGAGCTAAGATCAGCAAAATAATAAAGCACAGACTGACTCCACTGAATTTCAATAAGAGATTGAGGTAGAAAACCAAAAAAAAAAAAAAACCTCTAAATAAGTAAGGAGCTTGTGAGTGAGTATACATTTTCAATCTAACTTTCTGTCATCTCTCAGATCGAATAATCTGTGTTTGGAGCACTCTGCCACTATTCTAAGAGCTAGCCAGTCATTTTTTCTACCACATTATAGAATGGGAAAATCAGACAGGAAATTAGAGGTTATCTAAAGGCTATTTTGTAGATGAAAACCAAAATTCTGATGAGTGAAATGAATCACTTGAGATTATACTGCATTTCAGTGAGAATGCTCAGACTTGAACTTGAGTCTCCTGACTCCTCACCTAAAACACTTTCACTTATGCTTTACTTATATTTGAAAAGTGATGGGCAGACACTCTACATTGTGAGTCAAGACTAGAGACATAGATTGTTTTTTTCTAATACCTTTGTCCATATCTACTCCAAAATGACCTGAATCCAAAACAAGAAAAAATGAAACAAAATGGTGTGCTGGAATATTATTCTTAACATCTATGGAAGAATCAAATATGAATTTGATAGTATGACTTCATATATACATTTGTGGATAGCAGTTGTATATGACCAGAAGGTAAGCAATTTTAGTATGACCCCTCTTCTTTGCTATAACTGTTTTATCTGTTATTCAAGTAGTTAAGTATCTAGCATGCATACACATGCAAGTATTATTGATACATCTATATGTGCATACATAATTGACTATGAAAATATATAACCTCAATTCATTTTATATTTAAATTTAAGAAATGAATAACATTTTAGGCAAATTATAGGGACATATGTTTCTATATTTATTCCTTGTTTTAAATAAGTTGCTTTAAATATTATAATTTAATGACTACTACATAATAAATGTCAGTGCTGTGGGAACTATAATTAGCTCCTCTCACTTCTAACTCTCTCCTTCCAAAGAAAAACTCTAAATGCCTGTCTTTTGTTAATCCTTTTATTTTTTGATGAGCTTCCAAATGATGTTTAACTCAGGGCAATGAAAATCACAGTCTCCAGTACTGATTTTTCTTATGTCATTCTTTAAATGCTTCAGTATCAACTCTATCCCACTCAAAGGTGACATTGTGGTCTTTCTGACTTTTGAGGTCCAGCTCTTATTAGGAATCAAATGATAATGTTCACACACACACACAAATACACATACACACACACAGACACACACACACACAGACACACATGCTTTATGATACATACACATTTAAGTTTTATATTATTTATATCCATCTGGATTCAGAATCATAAAGTTCACAGAGATAATCATTTTTGTATAATCATAATAGATTGATTTTTTTCCCAGTTTAAAGGAATTTGGGGAAAATTGTCTTTAATCTATATTTATAAATAATCCATGAGCTCAATTAAGACTATTTCACAGCAATAAAATAGAGAGTCATTTAGCAAATTCTTCAGTGGCATTATTAATATAAGTTGCCAATTACTTATCTTTTGTGGACTGTGCAATAAAATAGTGGGGAAATAAATTAATGGATTCAGTAACAGAGGTCTTTATTATCACAACCATAGTGTGACTTCTGCTATAGTGAAGGATGCAGCAAAGCAGCTAAACAAAATATGTACAGTTAGATCATACATTACACTGAGTGGTTCATGGTATTTTATTACATTATTTATCAAATACAGTGGGTGTTATTTGTAGCTATAAGCCTGACCTTAACTAATCACAATTTGATAAATGTGTGTATCTTTGAGGCATGATGACAAAATCTATTGTTTTATGAAGCAGCAACAATGAGGTGGCAATGATACAGGAGGATCAATATATTAGTACAAACACTTATTGATAAGACAAAGGACTTCTCTTGAAAATGCAGCTACTAAAATGTTTCTCCTTCAGCGATACAAAATATTCAAAATCATCCATCATGTGTCACCTCAAAGCGTTACAAAAAATTGGAAAAGTGTAATAGTCATAAATTAGTACCACATAACAATGAAATCTTCCATAACAAAGAAGTGAAAATCTAAACCACACATGGGAAAGAATAAAAAATTCTTCTGAATTTACATAGGAGATTTTTTTTTTTAATTTATTAGGTTGAGCAGCATGGAATTTAAAAAACAAAATTTGATTTAGTGACTATGAGAAAATAATATTGGACACCAACTATGGCCTTATCAATTAATCAAAAAGCATTTATTTAGCACTTACTATATACTAGGTACCACTAGGCTTTGAGGACACAAAGAGAAATCCAAAGGAGACCCTGCCCTCAAGGAGCATGTCACTCCAAATATAAGTGCATTTTCACTGTGCCAAACAGTAAGATGAGGAACTTGATTTTTAGGCCTATTGGGTTTGAGGTGCCATAGGGTAAACTCTGAGTATTTTTTGTCAGGCTCCTGTGACTTCAGACAATATTCGTGCCTGAGAAGGTAGGTTAGGATGCATTCAAAGTGTTCTGTCACGGATTGCTTTTGATCGATTTAGAACAGCCTGCCTCTGCCCCATAGATAATGTTGCTCAAAGGCTTTTGACTTTTGAATACACCAATGGAAACTACTATTTAGATTACTCCGAAATGGTTGGCCTCAAATTAGGGAAGGGGGGATGTTTTTGGCTAGCAAAGTATCTCTTCCTTCCACCCCATTTCTTAAGTTACTAGAAGCTTCAGATTTGGCCCTGGGGCAGATTATAGACACTTCTGTTGAACTTTATCTTGGGGAAGGGATTTGTGGGGAGAACGAAGAAACTAAGCGAACAGAAAGCAAGGAATATATGAATGCTGTCAGGTGCAGGACTATGCTCCTCTGGGTCAATGGAGAGGAAATGGGAGGTTGCCAGGGGCTGTGACAGGTCCTGAGTTCAGGCAGCAAGGACAATTCCAGTCTGAACTATGCAGCACTTATTATGTTCTGCTATGATATTCCAACTCAGGCTGGCTACAGAGATTGGTGACACTCTTTCCTATATCCCCTTGGAATATATAGAGGGTGATTTACTCACTTCAAACTTTGTGCATTTGGGGTTTTTTTTTTTTTGGAAGAATTAAAATGGTTCTATATAATTACTTTGTTTCTTAAGCTGGCAAATGTGATAACAGTGTCGTTCAACAGAAATTCAAAGTCATGTATTGTATCTCAGTTAATGTTTGTCTTCGGTGAACATGGAGTGAGTCAGAGTGAAAGGTGAAAACAGAGATATTTTGCCCAACTGAATTAGACTGGGGGCTTGTAAGTGACATTTTAAAGTTATTAGGTTAAATGGGTGAGTGGTGGTGGAAGGAAATCTGGTATTGGATTGTGAGAGTCTAGCTAAATTGTCCTTGACCAACTGATTTTCCCTAGACCAGGATGTAATCACAGATAACAAAGTATGTTAAACTAAATGTAAAGATAAATGTGATTCCAGAAAGCAAAAAGGGTAAGTAACAGAAATGATGAGTTAGTAATGGATGACTACCTTGCTATCTCTATGTGAAATGAGGATTTTCTTCTGGGTGGAACTGGGGGTAGGAGTATAGATGAAGTACTTTGCCTTTGGGTGGGAGAAGCTTTGTCTGGCTTCTTAAAACATTAAAAAAAAACAAAATAAAACCAAAAACTAGCTCGCTAAACTCTGTAGTCATTCAAGTCTGTGTGACATATTGGGGTAGAGTGTAAAGAAAGAACTTTCTTTTCCCTCATCGATGATGGCAGTGAAGCTATTTTCCCGGTAGGATAAAGCATGCCAATCAGGTATCAGAGACACATTCTCTAGAGACACAGAAACATAGATAAGGAGTCATATTGAGTCACCCTAGGCAAGATGAAGGTTGAAGGAGCAGAACCACAGGCAACAAAACTGTGGCCTGAAGAGAGAACTATACCTGGCAATCAAGAGTAAATCTA
>CM053623.1:187966943-187990829 GCA_028646595.1 Phalanger gymnotis
TTTTCTAATTATCCCAGGGAAATCCTGAGAATTTTGTAAGTGCTTGTTCTAGATGGCTTGCTGTTGTTTAAAAAAAAAAAGCAAGGCTTCCTTGATCCAAAACTGGCACACCTTGAAAAGAAAGAATAGTCATTTGCTTTCAGAAATTGAAGTATGAAGGTTTGAAATGTAAAGTTTCCAAACTTGGAGAAGAAAGAAACATGAGTATAACAATTTGATCTGACCAGTTCAGAAGAAATATTAATGTAGGTAGAACTCAAAGACCCCATTTTGCTGAAGGCTATGAATTCTTCTTGTTTTTCTACTCTCTCATTTTTTTGAACAGAAGACATGTTCTTTTCCTCTCTTTTTATTCTTTTTGTCTATTTCTTCCCTTCTATATGAAAAACAGATCTCTCTCTCTCTTTTCTCTCTCTCTGTAGGATTAAAAGTAGAAAGTAGAGTTTTGTTCAATGTGGCTCTTTAACTTTTCTTTGAGAGAGACTCATAGAGGCACCCTAGGTTTGGGGAGGGAGCAGAGCACACATACATTTATATCTCACTCAACTAAGTAATATATGGCTTGCTATCTGCCTTGAAGGAGGAAATTCTTATGCCAAAAAAATCCCAATTCCTTGTAGCACTGAAGTATTCCTTACTCAGAAGTGATAATGGCTTCAGTAAAAAAGGAAACCTTTTAGAAAAATAAAATATCACCCTTGAAATAAAAAATAAGCAGAAATCTAAATAATAAATGTGATAGTTATCATTCCTTCCACAAATACTTGCTGATGCTTGATCTTCAGCCATAACAGGTAAATGGGTTTACAATTATGTGTCCCTAGGCAATACCTTTATATTTATGTAACTTAAAAAAAATAGGAATGCCCAATCAAACTTTCTTTCACCTTTTTGTGGGCTTGATTCCAAGACAAATGTATCTTGCCTGGGAAAAAAAAAATTGACCAGAAATAAAAGCTGATTTCTTTGCATTAAGACACTGTGAGTAGGGCCATAACAGGTCTTCATCTAATAAACAGGCATGACCATACATTTAATTGAATACCCTTGATTATCCTGACATTTGTAAAGTAGAAAATTCAGGGGGAAATTAATAATATAAGTAATATTAAAAGAATGTCTTGTTTTTAAAAGAAAATATATATTATATGCATATGAACTTTCAAAATTTTGGTTTCTCTAAGATGATAGCAAATTAAATGGCTTAGTCTAAATTCTTTTTGAAGAGCCAAATGAAAGAAATAACCCTCTATCCCAAACTCCATAGCATTTCTCTGGTCCAAATAATAGCATAGAGTAGCAGGAGAAGGAGGAGGAAGAAGACGAGGAGGAGGAGGAGGAGGAAGACAAGGACGAGGAGGAGGAAGAGTGCATCTATTTATGCAAAAGCTATATGGAAAATTTTCAAAGTGCTTTGCAAAGATTATCTCATTCTATCCTCATAAAGCCCCTTCAAGATAAGTGCTATTGTTATACCCATTTTACAGATATAAAAACTGGGGCAGGCAGAGCTTAAGCGACTTGCCCTGGGTGACACACTTAATAAGTGTCTGAGGCTGGATTTGAAACCAAGTCTTCCTGACTTCAGGTCCAAAGTTCTACCCACTGAGAGTGCTGTACCTGGGGCCAGGAGCACCTGAACCCTAATACTATCACTTATATAGGCTAACTATATGAGCATGGGAAAGTCACGTAATCTCTCACAGTCCCAGATCCTTATCTCTACAATGGGAATCATGATATTTTAAATACTTCCTTCACAAGGTTGTTGTAAGGTGAAAATTATATCATGCATATAAGTATTTTATGAGTCAACAAGCTGTATTAAAAAATGTTACTTTAATTTTTCTGTTACAAATGCAGAACAATGCTTAGTGACAAATTGAATTTCCCAAAAATATAATAATGAGTGCTGAAACCATGAGTTGAAGTAATTCTGAACCTGAGAAGTAGGACATAATTTTGCTTTTGTTTACTAGTTTTATAACTATTTCTTTTTTTCTTTGAAATTCTCTATATTTTAATTTATGCATTTACAAATGTTATTCTGAGAGAAGAGATGCATGTTTCACCAGATGAGAAAAGATGTCTTATACATATATATATGTGTGTGTGTGTGTGTGTGAATATATATATATATATGTATATATATACAGAGAGAACACCTTTCAACTATACCAAATAATACAAACTTCAACAAGAATTTCTGTAATTTTGATAATTCAAGTACTTCATTCTTTCTTCCCCGAACGCTTCATCCTGAAGCAGAACATTATGCTTTAAATGATCACATAATCATCCTCATGTAAAGCAGGGAGGTCAAACTCAGATGAAAAAGAGGCCTCCAGCTATTGATACCTACCCAAGAATCCCTGAATGCTGCATATTGATTTAGTTTTAACACTCGATGTTATCTACATTTTATTACAATTTTATTTTTTTGTTAAATATGTCCTAGCATTGTAATCTGGTTTGGTCCCCAAATACTCGGGAGTGTTCCATGTTACATCTGACATAGAGGAAGGGTGCTGGGTTTGAAGTTAGAAAATCCTGGCCCTACAGTTTCTTCACATGTGTCATTTTTAGAAAATCACTTCACCTGTCTAGAACTCAATTGCTGTATTGAAACTGTGGTTTCAAAGTAAACAATTATATTGGAATAGAGTTATAAAATTAGATATATGTGTGTGTGTGTGTGTGTGTGTATGTGTGTTAAAAACAAGGTTATGGTCCTCAGGCTAATATTATATTGGGAAAGCACTGTAGTGGGAAATCATTGGGTTAGGCATCAGTTCAACTCGTCACTAAGCACTCATTGCTAAGTCTCTTTTGAAAACTCAATTTGTCACTAAGCCTCAGTCTCTTCATCTGTAAAATAAAAATCAGAATCATAACTGATTTCTATGCAGCATGTTGAAGTTTGCAATATGATTCACATGCATGACATATGTTGCACATCATAATAACCCTATTAGGTCAGTGTTTTAAAGTATCATGATATTCTTAAAACAGAAAATGATTAATTACTCACATCACTTCCTTAGAGCTTTAAATCCAGCATCACAGTCTTTGACCCTGTGATTAGAACCCTTCCCTACAGTAAAATCTTCACTTTGAGCTGCTATTGTGATTTCATTTCGTAAAACATTTAGGAAACACTTGATATATTTATCTATGGTCCCACTAAGCCAGTGCTTTTTAAATTGTAGGTTGCAACCCCACATGGGGTTGCAAAAATATTGGCAACAGTAAAAGATTTCTGAATACACAATGACCAAAAAATAATTAAAAATCGAACAATGAATCTGAGGTGTTTTTGGCAGATGTTAACCGTGTAGCTTTGGTTCTGTACACAAAGCATGGACACTTTACATTGCTTATGCTCCCAGGCTATGCAAAGCCAAGGAATTCTGACAAAACACACACACACACACACACGGGTCATGAGTGGAAAGATTTTAAGAAGCCCTGCACTCAACGAGCCTTCTTTCCATGTTCCTCACACACAGTCAAATATCTTCTATGGCTATGCCTTTATGCAGGCCATCTTTGGAGCCTGGAATAAACTCCCTCCTCATTTCTGCTTATCTTTCAAGCTCCGCTCATTATCACCTTCTACTGAAACCTGTTGTGATGCCCCCACCTTCCATTGGCTGTCTCCCAAGTTAACTCATGTTTATTTTGTATATTCTTATATTGTTGTTGTGTTCTTACATATTTAACTGTTGAATCTCAAAGAAAATGTAATCTCCCTGAGGACAAGTGCTGTTCAATTTGCCTTATTTTATATTTAATGCCCAGAACAGTGCCTGGCATAGGGCATGTGTTTAATAACTACTCACTAAGGGTTTAATTCCAAATACAACTGCCCAACACTGAAGAATCTTTAATGTGCATCTTATTTTGATGATTTTTCTCGCCTTCATTGTTAAAGCCATGGATGTTCCTCATTACTAAAGCAATTAATTCAGTAATTATAATTTACTAGTTGTCAAATTACCCACGAGTTTGTGTAATGTTAGCATTCATGTTGTTTGGATTACTCCTGTTGACAGTCATCATTTTAAAAAATAGAGTGTATATGACAAACATTGTTGCCATTTTTTATCAAGCTGAATACATATTTACTAACTCACGCCTAACAATGACTCTCTTGAGTCAACAGATTCCTGCTCCACCAGCATTTATAAAATTCTGGCATCTAGAAATATTATAATAGGAAATAACAACCTTTTTGATCACTGATGAAACAGTGATTAAGTTCAATGAGTCCTAAACACTATTCTTCTACTCAGGCAGTATGGAGACTGATGAATGGAGCACAGGCCATAGAGTTAAGAAGATTTGGATTCGAGGCCTACTTCTGTGGAAGGACACTTAATGTCTCAGTTCCTGAGACAACTCTTTTAGAGTGTACAAAAAGAGTTGCTTATCTTCATCAGTAGGTGGTGGAAGTTTCTACCTCCCACATGAGGACTTCCCAACACACCGATGGAAATAGAAGTGTGGACAAAACTAAAATTTATTGTCACAGTAAAATTTCATAATCACAAGTCCATACTAAAAATAAACAACAAATGAATGAATGAATAATTTTATTTTGGAGTTTCCCTAACTGGGAGTTAACAGTGTCAATGAAATTATAATTCAAGCCTTTAGCCCTAGGTCTCCTTCTTTTTCTTTCCCAAGAACAGCTACCATCTAGAGAAGCAATCATTTCTCTAAAGTTCTTCCAATACCTGTGCTGTGTCAAGGCAACTTAGCTCTAACAGGAAACACAGAATGATCGTGAGGAAGATAGATGAGGGAAATTGATAGTCTTCACAAGAGCCAGCACCCTACTTTTTATTTTAATGAAAACTATGTCTGTTAGCTAAGTAGATTCTAATCATGTTCCCCTTGATATAAGGTAGGGAACTGGAGAAGAGCCATTAAATAATTGAATTCCCTGGCCTGGTCCTTGTCCTCAAGGTGATTACAACCTAATGTGGGATGAAGGAAGTGAATCCAGTAGGTGGACATTTCTTCTCTAGGAACTGGGAGCTTCTATGAAGGAAGAAAACCTTTTTAAAATTTGGACATGGTCAATAAGAGTATTTGATTTGCTTGACTATGAATATTTGTCATAAGGAATTTTTCCCCATTTTCCCCCCTCCCATGTTGGAGAAGGAAGTTGGAGGAAGAGGGGACAATATTCTTGTTAATTTTGTAAATAATATTTTAAGAGAAAAAAAAAGACATGGCTTTTGCTGAGTTTCAAATGTGAATTTGTATATGTATGGAAGAGGGAGTGGAAATCAAAGTAAGCTCTATTTGGGGAAACTAAGCAGTTCTTTATATGATCCCAAGCTGCTCATTACTACAAAAGCCTCTTTAAAATGGATACTTTCCCAGTGATCTATTAACCGTTGATTATGAAATGCCACTGTCTTAAAAGATTTTAAATGATAAATAACCCCAAGGATAGCTTGCAGAAGTCATAGGTAGACTGCAAAATGTTTCTACAATGTTCTTGTCAAATGATAATGAATTCCTCAATCCCCCCCCCAAATCAAGAAACGAGAAAAAAGTCATTGATAGATTAATATACTACTGAGCAATAATAGGTAGATTGAGTATTACATTGGTTATACCAACATACTAAGGTGGAAGAGGAGGAATCATTTTATACAATTTCTAGAAACTCTACATAATATTTACTGAGAAATACAGACATAAAATAGAGGCATGGATGAAAGGGTTGCAATCTGTGGTGGTTGGAATACCAACAATGATAAATTGTATGAATCTATCAAAGTCTGAAATCTCAAATATTTGATTCTCATATAGTTTGAGTAAAAGAAAGAAGTATGGAAGGCAGCATATACCCTGAAACTTTAGAGTTACACAACTGAGCTTTTCTCCTATTATTATACCAGATAAGAAATTCCTCTAATTTATTTCCTTATACACTCACTGTGCCTGGGTTTTTCTGGGCCAGAAATGTAAGACAGGGGGATAAAAGCATGTTCTTCACAATAAATATATAAAAGATTGAAAAGAAAATGTGTGCTTTGGGTTAAGATAGTGACATTAGAGGTCACAGAAAAGCAAATCTCCCAAACCAACCCTAGTAAATACATGAAAAGGGTCCCAGAAAGGCCAATGATAAAGGAAACAGGGGAGAGCAAGATCTAAGCTACTCGGTATAGTCCTGAACTGCACAAAAAAAAGATGACCAGAACCCAGAAAAGACTGCTACAGGGGTCACCCCAAGGAAGCTACTGTCGATGGAGATAACAGGAAGTCAGTAGAGGTAGGAAAATGGGTTATGAAAGAGAAATCATGAGATGTTCCCTCAAATAGATATAAAATCATGCAATACTCTGAACAGAGACATTGAAAGAAAGTATCAGCTTCAGTTACCAAGAAATGGAAGCCAGCATCTGCCCTTCACTTTTCAGTACAGAAGCAGGGGTAAAGAGAGCCAGACCTATTAAGTTACTTAGTAGGTATTCAGGAGCTATTTCTGTACATAGAATGTTAGGGAGATGCAGCAGGAGAGAAGGCTAACTAAGAGGTTAAGCGCTCAACAAAACAGGCTCTAGAGAGGACATAATTGCAATGAAATCTCAGCATCTCCCTGGTACTTTCAGGGTCATAGCAGCATACAGGACTAAGTCCCAATTGGGGGCAAGGATAAAGAGACAGAGATAAGCCAAGGAAGAACGTGACAAAAACTAGGAATCAACACAGTAGGTTCCTCTGCTAACAGGGAAGCTTTTGAGGAAGAGGAGGGTGGATTAGAGCACTGTGCTCATCAGGATAATGGGGCAGCTGCTGAAAGTCTAAAAGTGTGTGTATGTGTGTGTGTATGTGTGCGTGTACACACAATATATATATGCACATGCACACACACATATATACACACACATATATATAAGCACACATATATACACATATATGCATGCATATACAACATAGGCATGCACACTACATAAATAATATGTACATATACAATATATGCACACATATGTGTATATGTGTGTATGTATATATGGAATTGCCCACCACTAGATTGGACCTGGTTTGTGGGATGCCAGAAGGAAGGGAGATAATCCTAAGTCACTTGGGGCAGATTTATTTACAATGTATTTACAGGCCAACTGGCAGTCAGCAGTGGGGTCAACAAAATTAGAGGCAAATGGGGCAGGTCAGAAAGGGGGAAAAGGCTGAGACACAGGGGAGCAGCTAGGCAAAGCTCTAGATAATATGTATAGGAAAGGGTAATTTCCCCTGGCGTACAACCAAAAGTGAAGAGCATTCTCGTGGCTTTGGGGTCTGAGGTAAGGGTTCTTTATTGGAGAAAAAATGCAGGGGATGGTTAAAGCTTAACTATGGGTGGGAATCAAGTCCTGTCAGAGGTAACAGGTTACAGTTTGGTGTCTCACTGGTTAGTGTCCAGGTTCTTCAGGTCAGGCATTTCCTAAAGGGACCAGAAGCTGGGGTTGCTCTTTTATATTTGTCTTTCTGACCATCTGACAGCCGGGTGGGGTGCCTTCACCTTCCTGTCCACCAGTGAGGCTTATTAAGCATCTCAGAAGAACACAGTGAAAAATAGAGCATGTCTCAAAGACTGCAAAAACAGCCAGGCCATGGACTGCATAAAAGAGGGAAAAAAAGAGGTCTGATGATAAACTACTTCTTGGGGAATACACAACCACTAATAGCATGCTAGGGTGAAAGCATCACATAAGCATCGCATACAATTCAACCACCCTTTTCAGGTGGCCTTAATAACAGCAGTAATAACATCCAGATGAAGAGAAAATCAAACAAAGCCTACCTAACCCATTCAACATGGTTGGATACAACTCTGGAACAGCTAGATGGTGCAGTGGATAGAGGACTGGGCTTGGAATCATAAACAATCATTTACCTAAGTTCAAATCTAGCCTCAGGCACTAGCTGTCTAACCTTGGGCAAGTCACTTAACCCAGTTTACCTCAGTTCCTCATCTGTAAAAATGAACTGAAGAAGGAAATGGCAAACAACTCTAGTATATTTGCCAAGAAAACCCCAAAATAGGGTTGCAAAGAGATAGATATAACTGAAATAACTCAACAACAATAATAAAGCACAAACTCACACTTCGATAACTGGGGCTAAAAATAAGAGCAAAAAGAATAAAATGGAACACGATGAAGAAATATTTTCCTTAATAGAAACCCAAGAGGTAAACCCAGAAGGAGAGAACAAATTCCACAATTAAAGGGCTACTTGGCAGGGGAAGGTAGGGGGAAGATAGCATGGCTACAAGGAATAAACAGGAGCTGGGAAAAGATGATGCAAGGGATAATGAACGAAATGAGAATTTAGGAAGAAAAAAATGGAAGGAGAAGAAATAGTTTAGAGCAGAAGGTAGAAAAATATTAGTCAACTAGTTATCTCCTAGAATGGATCAAAGACTACCCAATGAATCCATGAGACAACAAATATTAAAACAAAATTAAAAGATTGAAAAAAATAGGAGAAAATGTAAGATACTTATCATAGCAAAAAAATGACATGGAAAGTTAATCAAGAAGAGAAAATTAAAGAATCATAAGACTCTCTGAAAGCCATGAACAAGTTAAAAAATAAAACAAACAAGCTTGAACACCTATTTCAGGAAATCATAAAAGAAAACTACCTAGATCTATGAGAACCATAAAGAACCCACCAATTACTTCCTGAAAGAAACGCTAAACTGAAAACATGTAGTTATGTCATAGACAAAATTCAGAGCTTCCAATTTAAAGGAAAAATGTTCCAAGGCAGAAATAGTTTGAGTATCAGAAAACTACAATAAGTTTCATGTAATGTTTAGCAGCATGTTTATAAAGGAGGGAAATTTTGGAATACAATATTCCAAAAGAAAAAAAAAACAATACAACTAGAATATGTTTTCCTAATAATGTGAGTATAATTTAATGATTTGGAATCTAGAATTTAATCATTGCCAGAGTCACGAAACTAACCATGTTATGCATTTAATATCTATGACATTACTGTAGCTTTTAAGCCCCCATTCATGTATTTCCCATTGAAATAAATCAATCAAGATAACACTGATGACTTTCAATGATGCAACATTTACTAAACAAGAAGGCTAATGCAATAGTAATCATAATATAATAGTCGACCCATATACTTGGGTTACACTCCACATTAATCTTTATAGTTTTAAAGAGGAGAATAGACACAGATTTGTAGATGTCTAGGAATGAGGCTTGTAAGCAAGGAAACCTATGGGTCCAGGCAAAGGAGTGGAGAACCTGGGGCACTGAGGCCATATGTGGTCTCATGGCCAAAAGTTCCTTACCGTTAGAGAAAATCACAACTCTGGGCTATAGTCCTTAATATTTTTTATTAATTTAGTAAACAGTTTAAATCACCTGCCAGCTCCTAGGTAGAGCTGTTTCTCTGGTCACTCTTATTCATGGACCACTAAAAAAAATGGTAAGTTCTTTTACTGAAATGTGGCCTGAGATCTAAAGCTATTCAGATATGCTCCAATTGTTAATCACTGAAGAATCCTAAATTCTAGCATAACATTTCCTGTCCTTTAAGCTATTAGGCTTGTCATCGAATCTGTTAGATTCCCCTTCTTTATCTATAGGTGGCAGTAAAGAGCAGGGCAGATAGACTTCTGAGTTTTGACCTTGCAAGCTATTAGGTAGCAGTGTAAAATACTGTAGTCTATCCTTATCTTTCCCATACCAGCTCTTCATCAACAAAACCAAAAGCATTCATCCTTTTAGCTCAATCAGGCTAATCAGCATGCTGTTATTCTCATATTCTTGAATATTAATGCTTCAACAATAATTACAAATATCTAATGTCTCTACTTTTTTGTAACATCTTGTTTTATCAACAATTTGTCATTGGAAATATAGTTTATGCATATCTATAAATGTCACTGGAAATATGCTACAGTTTATTCATATCTATAATGCATCTCTTTATTGCTCTCTGTGTGACTCAGAATTTTATTCTTCAGAGATCATGGACTTGCAGGATTTGAATCCATAGAATATTACTGAAGAACAAAGATATTTAAAATGGGGTTTTGATTTAGGAGAAGGCTGGATTTATTTAAAATGCTGCATCATTTCCTGAGTGCAAGCCAATCTTTATTCTTATATTAAATTTTAGTCCAATTAATCAACATATAATTCTTAAATGCCTGATGTATGTTAGCCACTGTGCTAAATTCTGCAGACACAAATACAATACCTATTGTCAAGGAGCTCACATTCTGAGGGGTGACTGAGTTGGGGTAAGAGCATATCTCAATAGAGCAACAAAATAAAGCAAAACAAACAAACAAAAGTGTGCAGAATAACTATAAGATCGTTTAGAAGGGAAGACACAAGTAATTGGGGAATCAGAAAAAAAAAGCATCATTCCAAAGATGACTCTTGATCTGCATTTTAAAAGAACATTTGCACTGTCCGTCAAGGATATATGCACTCACGTATTGGTTAAATAACGGATCATACATCCAACTGGATATCATATTCAGGACAATGGATGTTCACTAACAACATGAACATTACTCTAAGGTTTGCTAGTCTAAAATCTTTTGTAAGATTCTGTATCTCATTTAAAAATTTCTGTGACGTTCCACAGTCTGATATAAACAAACAGCAGTGATTTGGAGACCTCATTATGCATAAGAAAACCTCTCTTCTACTTGGACTCCTTGTTGGACATGATATCCAATAGCATATAACTTTGTGGAATACAAGTTTCCCTCTATTGTGCATATCTTGATATCAATATGAATTTAAACTCCAAATACCCATGACCAAGATTTTTATTTTCCTCCCTAAAACCTTCTTCTTCCTTCTGACTTCAGTCTTTCAATCAATGGCACCACCATCCATCCAGTCTTCCATCATTGAAACTTTAATTTGTTTGTATCTTTTTTTCAATCTTACCTTCCCTTATAGCTCATACTTAATTACTTGCCAGCTACTGTTGATTACACCTCTGCAATATCTCTCTAATGTGTCCTTAGTTCTTTGTTTCTCTTTCTTTCACCCTATTACAAGCCCTCATTACTACAGAATAGAATTTTAATAAGTTTTTGCATTTCTGCAGTCTCTGCTAACCCATCCTGTATATGACTGCAGAACTCATATTCCATATGCATATATCTAATTATCTTACTCTTCTTAAGATTAAGCAGTGGCTCCCTACTGCCTGATGAGTAAAATTTAAACATATTTGCCTGGTATTCCAGGTCCCTCAATATTTACTAATGATATTCTTTTTAGTTTCACCTCTTTATTTTTATCGTTATCTTTATTTTTCATGTGTGTGTGTGTGTATGTATGTGTGTGTATGAGTGTGTGTGTGTCTGTTTGTCTGTCGGGATACTAAGAGGTCATTGGGTATACTAGAATGCAAAACAATGATATGAACAAAGGGCTACAGTATTCATAAGATGTGCTTGTCTTTCATTTATTGCTAATCACAGACTGCATCAAGTTCAGTTTGCTCTTCATGGAAAATTAAGGTATCATACTTGTGTGTGTGTGTATGTGTTTTGCATTTAAGATATTTGGTGGAAGCAACATAGTGGTCATAGTAAAATATTCCATAGAGATTAACAATACCAGACATATAATTTTGAATAACTTCATTTTGAGGAGGTGGAAATTGAATCTCAAATCTGTAGCAAGAACAAAATGAATCTGATTCACACAACTTATATACTTTTTTCTTTTTCATAGTTGCCTATGATTTTTAATCCTCCTGAAAATTACTTCCCAAGATATGCTTACCAAAGTATTGTAAAATCTTCTGAAGTCGTCAATTGAATATTATTAAATATTTTTATTTCATACTTCTGTTTGTTAGGAAGTCTTATGAGGTTTTAAGGTCACTCTCTAATTTACGGATTAGAAGATGTGAAGACTATCTCATTTAAATACTGTGAATTATGCATGAATGATCTAATGGGTTCTCTCAGTAATGCCCTAATTATGCATTAATTCCATAAAAAAGAAAAATCTGGTTTATGTTAGAAGATGCACGTTTTCAAAACTAACCAAGAATGAAGAGAATTATACCTTCTTAATAATGTTTTTAAGTCATCTTTTTATTACTTTCAAATCATCTTCCCTTTGCCACTTTATGAAAATTATAAAGTTGATTTTTGCCATGCCATACAAAAAAGGAGGGGAGGGGGAAGGCAAAACAAACTATTTTCAATGCAAAAAGAAGGAAACTATGTTGGCTTATACAAGTCATTTACAATGATAAAGACTGCTGTCATGGCAAACTCTAAAACACATTGAGAAGATTTCACTGATTGCTTTCAGTTAACAACCACTTTGCCATTTATCGGCTTAATTTTGTATCCATTAGAGCAAGCTGAAAATTCAAGGAAGGAAGGAAGCATATTAGGTTTTAGTTTCACAGTTCTTCTGCTTAAAAGAAAAAAGAAGAAGAAACAGATTTCTTTTAGAAGTACTAAGAAGCTCAGCCCTAAAGAATTCAATCTGTGCTAGGGTAATCTTCCTCATAAAACCATAAACATCATCTCCATTGAAGCCCCTCACAAATCCAAACTGGCATATCTTCCATTACAAGTTCTCCCATTTTCTTTCCAAATATATGGAGTGGCACAGTAAGATTTCCATTAGTAGCAGCAATAGACATACCTATGGAAATAAGAAAAAATATTTCCCAAAATATTTTCCTTCAGGAAAAGAATTTTAGTGCGGCTTTAATCTTTTTTTGGTAAGGTTTGTCCCTGTGGTTTCACTGCTATATGGAACTAAGGAACTCCCTGTGGAGAAGCTACCTCCACCAAAGCAAAATTAGCATTTCACTCAATGACTTATCTCTCCCACAGGGGCCAGCTAGGCAATAGAGTAGACAGAGATATGGGCATGGAGTCAGAAACACTTAAATTAATATCTGGCCTCAGACATACCCTGGGCAAGTCACTTAACCCTGTCTGCATCAGTTCTGTCAAATGTAGACTGGAGAGCATAATCACAAGTACTTCACAGGATTATTGAGAAGATGAAAGGAGATAATATTTGTAAAGAACTTAACACAGTTCCAGGCACAGAGCAGCCCCTTAAAAAATACTTGATATTTTCTCTTCCCCTCTTTTAACAGGGTTGATGATGAAGAGGAGTAGGACAAGCAAAACAAAAGGAAAAGGAATATGATAGTTATAAAGAATTGTCTTGACCACTGAGACTTTCCTAAGATAACACAGCTTATCTGATTTCAGACATAGCACTTGATTCATCAATCTTTCTGATGCTGTCTACTAAATTATGCTGGCTCTATGGCCATCCTTATGTTCTAATTCTCCCAGACTCCAATGGGTCTGTAATCACATCCTCGGGGGTATTCTTTTTAAAGATGCAGAATATACCTCATTCATTCCTACCTCACCCATGTGACTCTTCTCCATGCTCTCTCATAAATGTACAATTTGGGTGGGGGGCACCAATAAACATCATGGAAGCCTTTTAAATAATATCTTAATCACATGGCAAGTATACTGTTTGAAGAATAAGACTGTCCTCACCCTGGTTCTGAATCTGGACCATGTAATACAAATTAAGTTAAATAGCCCTTAAAAAAAGGAAAAGGAAAGGTGTCCTGGAAGTGCATGAATTAAAAAAAAAAGAATAAATCATCAATGGGAAATATGTCTATAAACATTTGATTACTAAAATAGTGGTGAGTGGCAAAAGGAATGCAGTTAATTGTTTGGTTTTTTTTTCCTGAATACTGGGGGAATATCAAAACTAGTCAACATTCTGCTAGTCCCTCCGACACTAAAGCTGCAATGGGCGGTTATCTACCTTATATTAAAGTTATCAGTATTGCCAGCCAGAGCCTAGTGCACAATCTCTAATGAGATAAAGAATTCAACTGCCAAAGTATCGATAGAAACAGCCTGTATTGAATCAAGGGCGCACTATTCGGAAGCATGGTTACACCGACCCCTGAATGTGACCTGCTCCCAGTGGAAAGCAATTTAATGCTCTGTCGCACACAGAACAGTATATATGAATCACAAAAAAACCCCAGATAAATTAGTGACAGGTACATCTGAATAGGACTGCTTCTAAGTCGCTTATCTGCAGCCAAGCAAGCTTGTTTCACCTCGGTTTCAAAGATAAAGCCACGTAGCAGGCTGCCTCTGCCAAGTTCTCAGGAGGCAAACAGGCCCCATTGTCCATTAGTGGAAAAGCCCCATTATTATTTCAGGTATTGTGACAGTAAAGGAGGAAAAGTGAAAAGTATCTGACAGTGGGAAATTCATCAGTAGATCACCAAGTCTTGTGCCTTTTCTAAATTTCACAAGCCACGATTGTTTTCTCTTCTACATTTATTTATGTATTTATTTAGACAGTTGCCATGCCCCAAAGTTCTAACCACAGCCAACTTCCCTCCTGCCCTCTCCCTCTCCTACCCCCCCCCCAACAAAAACAAAAACAAAAACAGGAGGTTATAAAAGACAACTTATCAAGAGTCAAAAAGAGGGAGGAGCGGGAAGGGGAAGCTGCCAGGCGTTAGTAAGAAAGCTGACATGTTTCCAAATCACTGAAGGTACAAGGAGGCAAGGTAACTAATCAGAAACCCCAAACAATTCATTTTTTGGAAGTCTAGACTTGTAATTTGATCAGTGTAAACTATCTCATCCGATCCAATTTGTGGTTAAGTTAGAGTTTCAGAGCATAATTTGTATTTTTCAAAACAACAAATGAAAATTACTAAATGGATTTCCCAAATATTTCTTAAATTAAATCCCTAACTAAAAAACCCAGAAATTTTTGCTCTACAATACAATTAATTTAGTGACAGCTAATAATATAGAATCCAGAAGCCAGCTTCATAAATGATGTATAACAACTATAGATTGAATCCAGATCTATGATCCAAATTTTAAGTACTTTCCTTACAGACCAATCTGGTAAGTACCAGATTATTTAAGATGAATGATAAATATAATGTCATTTGCTTCAAATTTAGGCTGTACTCTCAAGGTGGCTTATAGAAAAACTGAGTGCAGTCTTTTATTCTCATACAGGTTTTGTCTACCAGGCCCCAGGCCCCCTGGTAAGAAGTAAGGATGAAAGGTGAAATTCCTCAGACGCCCTCCCCTGCTTCTACAAGCAAATGTGGAAATGGCTTTTCTACTCCCCTACTCATGTGTGTTTGACTAATACATGTTTGACCTAGTCCATTCTCCTAATCTACACACTATCTTAATGGAACAACTTCATCTAAATAGTTTTCAGAGCCCAATTAAGTAGGTTTGTTCTCATTTGTGAGATATGGACTATCTTAAGCCCAATGTATTAAGACTTGGTTTCCTTTATATTTCTTACATTCCAGTTTATTATCTATCCAATTATACAGTGTTACTCTAGGAATAATATCTTTATTTATATCCTATATACTCAAAAACCTGTGTCACATAACCAGATTACTAGCACGTTTATCAATAAATACTAACAATCAAACAGACTCACTTTTCTGGTCCTCAGTTGGTTTGATTTTTCTTGAATAAAGTTAGGGCTCACTGTTCTAGGCAAAGATCTGTTAAAGAAAAATGAAAAAAAAATATAGATCTGTCATACATAGTTATTTCCATATTTCTTAACAAAAATTAGACAAACAAATCAAAACAAAATGGTGGCAAACATATTTTTTTTTAGAAAAAATACCAATATACTTTTAGATGATACTTTGGGGTATAAAAAATATAATAACCAAATTTACCTTCTTTGAAATTATAAAGGCTTAATTAGAGTGGATATATTTCCTTTATTGCTGTAATAATTTAAGCAACATTAAACACCAATTAAATGATGCAAGAACTTCAGTTAGTAAAGCAATAAAAACTCCAATTATTATCCTGGTCTATTGTTGCTACTATTTTCATATTGAGTTATTTTATTTACAACATACTGTAGTCATTAGAAATTCCTTAGAAGCTTCCAAAAATGAGAACAGAATGCACACAAAGTGAAATACAATTTTATTAATGTAAACTTAACTAACTTATCCCATCCTTTTCCCATTCTCTATAATGCATTTTTAATCATTATTAATGATACCTTCACTGAACTCATAATATTATAATATTACAGTTGATTAAAGGATAAATTTCCCATACTAAGATGCTTATCTAATATTATAATCTCCTCGGTGTACAGCCTCTCCATCAGTGCAGACAGAAACCAAAATTTTTTTCTTTCTCGTCAATAATAATGCTTTAGGTTTTTTTTTCTACTTTCCTCATCTGTTATATCTCTATTTTTTCTTATGTAATGATCTATGCAACAGAATGATGCAACAAAGGTTTTTAAGAGATTCCTATGTGTAGAGAGTACTGTCACAGGTATCAGAACATGTAGAAATGTTGTTTATGACAGTTCTTACCTTTAAGGAAGTCATGGAAAGTAGGATGACACTAACACAATATACATATATATATGTATGTATGTATATATATATATATATGTATATATATTATGTGTTAAGTTCAGTAGAGACATAAAGTGATGAATGGCCAGGGGACAAGCCTTGTAAAGAAGGACTACATTAAAGTGAGACAACTGATAATGTGCAAACTCTCAGTTATTCAACAAACATTTAGGGAGGACTCCCTATGCCCTAACCTGTGGCTAAGAACTGGAAATACAAAGGAAGGCAAATACAAGTCCCCGGGGCTCAAGGAGTTCAAAAACTGAGAAGGAAGACAACTGGCAAATGGCTGATATATACAGAATATATGGAAGGTAATATCAAAGGGAAGGCAAAAGTAGTGTGGTGGAGCTGGGGAAGGAGACTGGGAAAAAACTCCAGAGAAGATAGGATTTCAACCATTGTTCTTCCTTCATTCTTGGAGAGGACCAATGGCATCAGGAAGTCTTGACTTGAAAATAAATTTAACTTAAGTGAAGCAGAGCTATGCAAAGTCATCAGCCTCACTCTCTTCCATAGTCATGTGAGTCATAGGTCAGGACAACTGCCCTGGATACAGTTTTGTAGGAAGTCATTAAGCAAAGGTGAGGAGCATTCTAGGCTTGGAGTTGGAAGAAGCATTGTCATTTTCAAGGAAGAGGAAGATGGACAGTACTCTTGCATCACAGAATCTATGGTGGAGAGTCATTTGATAAGATTGGAAAGGTAAGAAGAAGTCAAATTGTGAAAGGTTTTTAGTGAGCTAAATAGAACACTTTATATGGGGTCCCAGGGATGATTACAAGTCATGGGATTTTACTGAATGAAAGAGATTGAAATGAAAGACATTGCCTTTGGCAGCTGAGAGGAAGATGGGTTGGAATGGGGAGAAGCAAGGTAGGGAAAGCAACTTTTGGCTATCGCCTATTAGAGGTGATGCGAAGCTATACTATTAAAAGAAGGGACTATTTATAAGATGTTATAAAAGTAGAACTAACAAGATCTGGCAACAGACAGGTTATATGGGGGGAGTGTGGGAAGAGGGTTGAAAAGGATACTGAGGTTAAGAGTCAGAGTGACCAGGAAGATGGCATCCTAGAGAGCAACAGACAAGTTTAAAATGGGAACCAAATAGAGGAAACAATGGGTTCTGATTTGTACATGTTGAATTAAAAATTACTCCAGGACATGTATCGAAAAATTATTCAACGTCTTAATGCCCTAAAGCAACTCTTTGATCTTTCAAGTTATAGACAAATTCTTGACTTTTGATGAAAGGACTTTGCACACCTAATAAATATTGGATCAAGAACATGAGTGGGGACCCTGTGGACTCAAGGCCAAATGTGGCCCTCTAGGTCCTCAAGTGCAGCCTTTTGACTACATCTAAGTTTTACAGAACAAATCCTTTTATTAAGGGAATTTGTTCTGTGAAGTTTGGATTCAGTCAAAAGGCTGCATGTGAGGACCTAGAGGGCCACATGTGACATCAAGGCCAAAAAGTCCAAGTTGATTAGATAAGTTTCAATTAAAGTTCATGTAAAGTCAGACTGGAATGATTCTTGGTTCCTGAGGTTAGACAATGTTAGTTCAAATCCTGTTTATCTATCTATCTGCGTGATCGCAGACTAGCCATTTAACATGCCTGCACCTTAGTTTATTCATTTATCTGCCTTCTGAAGTCCCTTCTAGCTTAGAGCTAAGATAGCATGATCTTATGACTGCTCTGAAAGATAAAATTGAACAACAGCAATGAAGAAGGTTTGGAACTGGAAACTAAAGCTAAATGACATAATCCTGAATAGGGTATGGGGGACTTGGACTCATTAAGACCTGAGTTCAAATCCCAACTCTGACACTTAATAGTTATGTGACCCTATCCAAGTGAAAACCACTTGGGCCCAATGACTTGGTCCTTCATCTGACAGAGAGGAAAAATGATAGCTCTAGTAGCTACTTCACAGGGTTATTGATAGGTACAAATGAGACCATGTATATAAAGCCCTTGGCAAACAGCTGTCAACTTTTGTTTGTGAGGAGGTAACATGGAATTTGAACTTTACAGGGCTTTTAAAAGGTAAAAATCTGGATCCACATAAAACTAAGAGAATGAGTCCTGCCATTCTAGGTAAAACACATGACCACCTGATGCAAGAATTTGTCTCTGAAAATGGCACCAAGGGATATATTATACAAGATAAAAAGATGACTGCAATCTCAATGGTTTAGGAATGTATTTCTTCTTCTCTTCCTTCTCCTCCTCATTCTCCTCCTCTTCCCACTCCTCTCTCTTCACCTTCCCCTCTTTCGATTCCTTCATTTTTACCTCCTTTTTCTCCTTTCTTCTCTTCTTCCTTCTTTCTGTTTAATTGTAAAGAGACTTGGGGGTGGCAAGGTTACTCCATAGTTAGAGTCTGGTGAATAAGTTTCTATTCAATCTTCATATACCTAGCACGATCTTATGAAATTTGATTATTCTCTGTATTCCTTATCTTTTCATTCTAGTCAAATGTATCTCATCTCTTTGAGCATTTTAGTTGGCTTTCTCCTATTTCTTTTCAATCTTGCTTAAGTCTTTCTAGAGTTGTCTTCCTCAGGAATATATTCAGAATGCTAAGTATGGAAACTAATACTTGGTATTATAAAGACAAAAATATTTGTATGTGCATATACTCATACATATACATACACACATACATATGTAATTATGTGTGTAAACACATACAAACATGTCATATAGCATATTAGAAATTACATATATGAAATTAAATAAACATGCATATGTACATTCTGACTGATAGAGAGCTAATGACTTGAAGGACAAGTTTAGATGAAACCCTCCTTTACTTTGTCAAATCATACCTGATAGCTAAGAATGTATTACCTTAGTTATACAGTTCCATAATTCTTAATATTAATTATCTTCATCCAAATGCTTTCCAGATTTATGCCTACTCAAATGATGGTGAGAAATTGTCACCAAAAACTCTTGGTTTGGTGACTTGTCTCCTTAATGATATTTTGGAAAGAACATGAGAAGATAATTAAAATCCCTAAATACCAGTCCTAGATATGTTGCTATTAATCTAACTTTCAGTGAATAACATATCTCTCTGTCCCCATTTCCTTATCTGCACAATTGAACTACTAATATTTGCTCTATCTACTTCACTGTATCCTTCTGAAGATTTAATAAGACTAGACCGATGACTTGGCAGAGGTTTTGTTTATACCACTCTTGGAAGCAAAGGCCTGAGAGATATGAGAAAAGCAGGTGTAGAAGAATACCACCCTGGCAATTTGTTACTATTTGTTAAGATACAGAAATGGGAACAAAAACAAATTGGAACAACTTGAATGATCCCACCACAAGATTTGAAAATTATTTTAAAATATACACCATATATTTCCTTTATTACGAAGTTATGTTTAACATTGCCAAAACTAATGAACTAATTTTCTTTGGTGGACACTATTGACCTTCTTTTAGATGAATCTAAGCTTTCATTCATTTGCAACCCCACCCCACCCCCGACACAAACAGAGTCTTTTTTCCATAGTGAGTACTTAAAAAAATACTTGCAAAATGATTTGAATGAACAACTCATTCATGCCCTATTATTCAGCTCCACTTGTAGAGGTTAATACATACTTCCTGGTTGGTTGATGGCTTAGAAAATCTATATGAAAGCTACTTGAAGACGTAAGGAAGCATTATCTGAAGACAAAAACCACTACTCTCTTTTTCGTCCTTGCATCTTACATTAAAACTACTTGAAGTGTCTATTGCCAAGATAATTTTCTTTTATTACTGCTATGGTTAAATCTCTCCTTATCCCATTTTCACAATTAATTTCCTTCTTTAGACAGAAGCTAAAGCTGAACTGCCTCCAAATACTTCATAATACTGAAAAAAATCTGGGATGAGATGGAGTGGAAGAAGAATAGAAATGTAAGACTTCCAGAAGCCAAGATGGGAGAAGAAGCAGTAAATTATTGTAACTCTCCCATATTCACCTCCAAACAATCATAAAATAATGCCCTAAAACAAATTGTGGAACAGTAGAACCAACAAAAAATATGGAATGAAGCAATCTTTTGGCCCAAGAAAGTTGGAAGATCAGCAAGAAAGGTCTGTCTCACTCAGGTAAAAGGGGAGCCAGTCCAGGAAGGGAAGCTTCCCAGAAAGCCAGCAGCAAGCCCTAACTCAGCAAACCAGCAGGAGATCCTGAACCCCAATGTGGTAGAGTAGGCAAATGCCCCCCTCCCCACATACTTTAGCATCTCCAGGGGAACCAGCAGACTCTAGCTCCAAGAACCACCACATGCTTCAGTAACCCCAGGAAAACAGGAACCCTCTAGTAGCCAGACCACTATGGGCTTCAGCACAGCCCTGAGCAAGCAGGTAGATGCCAATCCTACAGGTGCCTAAGCAAATAGGCAGTCATCAGCATGGATGTCAACTTCTAGAGGCCAGACTACCACATGCTTCAGTGTAACCCAATAAAAATGCACAAACAATCCCACTGGGCCTCAGTACATGCCAGACACCTCTACTAGGACCAGCATAACACCAGGTAAGCTAACAGAGCCCCTATATCTTCCAGAAGAGCCAGCCACGCTCTAACCCCATCACCTTAGTGTAACACCAGAAATCAGGGTCTCCTTTTGGGGCTCAGGACAATATCAATGCAACACCAGGTAAACAACCTACAGCCACTGGCACAAGAAGCCTGACACAGTACTCCTATCCTGGGAACAGAGATCAAATTTAAAAGAAAGGAAAAAGTAAGGAAAGAAAGAAAGAAAGAAAGAAAGAAAGAAAGAAAGAAAGAAAGAAAGAAAGAAAGAAAGAAAGAAAGAAAGAAAAAAGAAAGAAAGAAGAAAGAAAGAAAGAAGAAAGAAAGAAAGAGAGAGAAAGAGAGAAGAAGAAGTAAGAAAAGAAAGGAAGGAAGGAAGGAAGGAAGGAAGGAAGGAAGGAAGGAAGGAAGGAAGAAAGAAAGAAAGAAAGAAAGAAAGAAAGAAAGAAAGAAAGAAAGAAAGAAAGAAAGAGACAACAAAACAAAAATCTGACCATGGAAAGTTATGGTGGCAGGGAAGACCAAGACACAAATTCAGAAGAGGACAAGGTTAAAACACCTGAGGACAAAATCCCAAAGAAAACTGGTAAGTGGTCTCAAACCCAGAAAGAACTCATGGAAGAACTCAAAATGAAGCCTAAAAATCATAAAAGAGAGGTAAAAGAAAATGGAGAAGAGAAACATGAGTGAAGCAAGAGAATTACGAAAAAGAATCAACAGCTTGGAAAATTACTTAAAAAGTAGAAGTGGTCTAACAGAAAAGGAAACACAAAATCCCTCTGAAGAAAACAACTCCTTAAACAATATGATGGCTCAATAGAAAAGAAAGTACAAAAGCTAATTGAGGGAAACAACACCTTTAAAGTCAGAATTGGGCAAGTGAAAGCTACTCTAGGAGACATCAAGAATCAGTCAAGCAAATTCAAAAGAAGGGGGAAAAAATGGAAGAAAATATAAAATACCTCATGGGAAAAACAACCGACTTGGAAAATAGATCCAAGAGAGATAATATCAGAATCATTGAACTACCTGAAAGTCATACTCAAAAGGAGGAACTGGATGGCATCTTTCAAGAAATTATCAAGGAAAACTGCCCTGATGTCCAGGAGCCAGAGGGCAAAATAGGCATTGAAAGAATCCACCAATCACTTCAGGAAAGAGATATAAAAATAAAAACCCCAAGGAATATTAGAGCCAAATTTCAGAACTATCAAGTCAAGGAAAAAAATATGACTAGTGGCCAGAAAAAGAATCAAATACTGCGGAGTCATAATCAGGATTATACAGAACTTAGAGGACATTAAAGGAATAGAGATCAGGGAACATGATATTACAGAAGGCAAAAGAGCTTGGACTACAACCAAGAATCGATTATGTGGCAAAATTAAGCATAATACATCAAGGGGGAAAATGTTCATTCAATGAAATAAAAGGATGTCAAGATTCCACAGGAAGTCCAGAACTAAACTAAAAATCTGACCTCCGATATCAAGACCCAAGAGAATCATAAACAGGTAAAAAGGGAAAAGAAAACATAATGGATTCAATGTACCTAAAATGTTAGCATCTCTAGACAGGAAGGTGATATTTGTAATTCTTAAAAATTCTATCCCTAATAATACAGCTAGAAGGAATATAACAGTCTGAGGGTATGGGTACAAGGTGAATTTGAGGGAATGACATAAAAATATGGGATGAGAAAGAGGAATATGCTGAGTGCAGAAGGAAGGAAAAGATAGAATGATACAAATTATTTCACATGAAGAGGCACAAAGTACCTATTATTTTGGAAGGGAAGATAGGAAGGTAGGTGATTAGCATTATTTGAAACTTACTCTCTTCAGTATTGGCTTAAAGAGAGAATAATATACACAATCAGTTGAATGTAGAAATCTATTGTACCCAACAAGGAAGTAGAAGGGGAAGAGATTAAGTAAAGTGGGAGGGGATTGATAGAAAGGAGGTCAGATCAGGTGAGGCCATAGACAGAAGTGAAACACTGGTGAAGAAGGAAAGGGTGAAAGGAGAAAGTAGACACACAGGAGGAAGAATAAGATAGAGGAAATTACAGAAGTAATGATCATAACTGGGAATGTGAATGAGATGAACTCTTCCGTAAAACAGAAGTGGATAGCAGAGTGGATCAAAAAAACCATAATTCTACAATATGCCATTTACGAGGAACACACCTGAAGCAGAGATCATACAAAGTAAAGGCAAGGGGGGAGGGGCGGAACAAGGTAGCATTCCTAATTTCAGAAAAAGTAAAAGCAATTAAATTAAATTAAAATTAAAAGAGATAAGGAAATTACATCTTGCTAAAAGGTATCATAGACAATGAAGCAATATCAATAGTAAACATATATTTGCCAAGTGGTTTAGCATCCAAATTCTTAAAGGAGAAAAGTGAGTTATAGGAAGAATTAGACCTATATGGTGTGGGACCTCTCAGAACCCAATAAATGCAACTAAAAAAAAAATAACAAAGAAACTATGGATTTAAATAGAATAGCAAACTGGATGCCATTTTCAAAGAGGGCAAGGGAGAGGGAAAGAAAAATTTGGAACTCAAAACCTTGTAAAAATGAATGTTAAAAATTTTCTTGATATGTGACTGAGGAAACAGTAAAATACTATTTAAAATAAATAAAAAAAGGCTACCCCTTGTATCTGGAATACTCTTCTCCTATATAGATATTTGTTTGTTTTTTTTTTTTGCTTGTTTGGTTTTTTTTTTACTTTTGAACATCTATTTTTTTTAAAACCTTGACTTCCAAATTCTCTCCCCTCTTCACTTCCCATCCATCCTCCCTAAGAAGTCAAGCAATTC
>CM053623.1:187991329-188029079 GCA_028646595.1 Phalanger gymnotis
GTAAAATGAGGCTAATAATAACACTTTCATCCCAGGGAGAATATGAGGAACAAATGGGTTAACATTTTAAATTTCGTAGCACACTGTCTGTTGTGCTATATGCTTCCTTCCTTCCTTCTTTGTATGTAGCTATGATTCATTTTTAAAAAATGAGGAAAGTGTCTTCAATAGATGTTACCATCCAAAATACTCCAACCAAAATGAAATGAAAAGATTTCAAATCAGTTATGCCTATTAGACCTCAGAGGTCATTTTCATTTGAGGACAAAATAAGGTACACCTTTGTGTTAATCTGCTACTGGAATTTAGAATGTTTTCAGTGAGCCTATAGAAGATGTAATTACATCCAAATATATTTATTCAATTATAAACAAGCCGTAATTTTTCCCCATTCAAAAATCTTAAAAAAAGTAACAATTGTAGAAAAGCAAATAAGACCATTTCTATATAAATCCTATTAAAAAAGATGAGAATAAGATTATGATACTAATGCATAATTATGAACATTTTAAATACATGACTTCATGCCAAATGCTTATAATCTCCAAGCCAAGTGAGCCAAGGAATTTAAAAATATAAAAATCTTACGTAGCAGATCAAAATCATGTAGAAACTAAATTACACACACACACACATACACAAACACACCCCCACACCCCCATATATATGTATATATATATATATATATATGTAAACATAAACATATACACATACACATTATCCTGTCTGCTATTGGCATTGTGCAGGGGGTACTTTCAGTGAGCCTGTAGAAGATGAATTTACATACTAATATTTTAATTCCACAACAACACCTAATTATATTTATTTTATCCCCCATGCAGTAATTCATAGAATACAGAAGGCTGGCTAATATCTATTGCTGGAGAACACCATTGAAAAAGATAGGAAGAGCCAGTTAAGGATGAAAGTTACTGATGCTTATATAGCCCTTGAAGCTTTCGAAGCACTTTATATTAGCTCATTTGAGCCTCAAAACATCCCTGATTGGTTGGTGCTCTGGGTATCATTATTATTTTCATTTTATAGATGAAGAGGGTAAGAGAAGTTAAAGTTCTTGCCCATAGTCCCACAGCTGGTAAATATCAGAGGCAGGATTCAGGCTCGCATCTCCCTTACACTAGTCCTAGATTTTTTATCCATTAGTCAAAGTTTCATAGCCATCTTGTGTTATTTGACTTAAAAAAACTCCATATTTAAGTGTTTAAAGTTTAAAGATTAATATGTGCTAATTATGCTAGACTGATTCATTTTAATTAAAATTTTTTTTTGAAAGACCCTACTGTCTTCAAGATACCATGCTAAGTGCTGGGGAAATGAAGCCATACTTTTCTTGAAGGAAATTACTTTCAGTTGTGGACCTAGAATGCCTAAACCAGAAAAACATGTAGCAAAATAATTTGAGGACAGCGAGAGTCCCGGAATGATCCAACCACAGTTTATGAGCTTGTTTACAAAAGTGATCTTGCCTGAGCTGAGTTACGAGGGAAGTTAAGGATTTGAAAAGGCTTCATTTCAAAAGGAAAAAAAAAACAGTACACATTATGTATATAGAAGGTTCCAAACATGCATGCTTTATTCTATTTTAAGATGACAATAAAAACTGAATATTCCAAATATCTCATAATTAGTTATTTTATTCTACTAATAAAAAATGTAAAAAAAAAACTCTACCAGATCAACTATTAAGCCAGCAGGATTTAACTAAAAAGTAATTTCAATTTGAAAAAAAGAAGGTATTAAATAGGTCCATTAAAAGTAGACACTAAAAGCATAAATTATGTTTTTCTTAACAATTTGAATAGTTAGCTAGAAGGAGGAGTTGGAGAAAAGTGGCTACAGAATACTATATTTTATATGCAGAATAATATGCTATTCAAAAAGACCATATCTCTGTCAAGTTTATGCAAATTATTAAATGTGCAGTTAATGATTTGATTGCTTACAAACTGTGACTATTGGATGGTTGAACTCTACAGCATGAGAAACCTATTTGGATTTTTATGGTTAACTACAGTCAAGCATTCAATTCACAATGCCAGCCAATTAAATGACCAGCCTAAGTCACAAGAAAGAAATGGAAATTTTATTTTGATGAATACAATAAAATCTCTTTGCCCCTAATAAGATAACTTTAAAGTCACAATTATTGCTACTAGAATCTTTGCTTTCTTTCTCACTGTAGATTGGAAGCAAGGGCATTTTCTTTTTTTGAAGTTTATTTATTTTTAGTTTTCAATATTTACTTCCATAAGTTTTAAATTTTCTCCCCTCTCTCCCCTCCCCCTTTCCAAGACATCATACAATCCTATATAGGCTCTACATATACATTCCTATTAAACATATTTTCACATTAGTCATGTTGTATAGAAGAATTAGAATGAATTGGAGTAACCATGAGAAAGAAAAATATAAAACAAAACAGAAAATGCAAATGGTTTGATTTGATCTGCATTCAGATTCCATATCTCTTTTTCTGGATTTGGATGGCATTTTCCATCATGCGTCTTTTGGAATTGTTTCAGGTCCTTGCATTACTGAGGAGAGCTAAGTCTATCAAAGTCAGTCATCACACACTGTGGTTGTTACTGTACATACTGTTCTGGTTCTGCTCACTTCACTCAGCATCAGTTCATATATGTCTTTTCGGGTTTTTCTGAAGCCTGCCTGTTCATTATTTCTTATAGCACAATAGTATTCCATTACATTCATACACCACAACAGTTCAGCAATTTCCCAATTGATGGGCATCCCTTCATTTTAGAGTTCTTGGCCACCACAAAAATAGCTGCTATAAATATTTTTCTATATGTGGGTTGAAAGCAAGGACATTTTCAATGTAAATTGCATTATAAAGTATGTCAGAAACTGAAAAAAATTGTCAGCTATTGCCCTTGTTCTTAAATATTTCCAATGTATTTCCCTAGATGAAGAGATGAAAAGAGATAATTTTAGTTGTATTTAGAGTTATTTATAAAGTGATATATACATACCATTTGACCTCACAAGACCAAATTGATCTTTTAAAATGCCAGCTGATCTTTTAAAAATGCAGATCATGCATCTATAGGGACAATTTGAAGATTGAGTTTTAAAAATGTAATCAATGGAAGACCTTTCTCACAGTGCTTAAAAATTACTTTAAAAATAAAGATTATTAATAAATAAATCCCATACAATTGGACCAACAGTCAAAGTTCCTACTTAGCATAAGGCAGTGGTGATATGAAGATAAACATGAATAATGTCTTGCTCTAAAAAAAATATATATCACTTAACCCCAATTGCCCTCCCTTCATCCCTCCAAAAACAAAACAAAAATAAAATAAAATAAAATAAATAATCTACTGGAGTTGAGAGTGTGGAGATGGAGAATAAGTTAAGCAACCACTTTTGTGACTTAATTTAAGTTGTACCAAGAAGAGTTCCCCTCACCATACTCCAAAATAGTTCTTCTACTGACTAATTTATGGTTACTTGGATTGTTACATGGGTTTTATTTAATATTTCAAATATTTATTAGGCTTTTGATATATACAAAGCACTCTTATGGATATTGGATATAAAAAGTCAACAGACAATGTGACTTTCAAATAATTCATGGACCTACAGAATATCAGAGATGGAAGAGCTGAAGATATGAAATATAGAGGGACAATTACAGTATACTGTATACTGTGGGCAGTGGGCAAAAAAGAGAGAGTCAGCAAAAGGGATTTTGAAATTTAAATGCAACTCACAAGGCAGAGAGAGATTATGTTTAATTTAGCCTTTGTGAAGAAGGTAGTCCCTGAGATTTGAAGGGTGAGGATATTAGTTTAACATTTCTCCCAAAAAGCACAACTTCTTCAAATGGAACAGAAAATATAAATGAAGATGGGGTGGGTGGAGTAGGATGGCAAATTTAAAAGAAGGAAAATGAAGAATCAGAGTAACAAAGAGTAAGGGTGAAAATTAATATGTTAAAAAAAACTGATGAGTGATATCGTTCTTTAGAATTTCCACTCTCTCTTGACCAAAAGTTCTCTTCTCTGGTCTTGAACTACGATTCAAAAGTGGGGAGAGACAATGGAGTTACCAAACAGCATCTCCTCCTGCATCCAGTGCTAGCACAGGAATAACTTGTAATCCCTTTCTGACCAGTTGCTCAGTCACTTTACTGTCTCTAGCTTGAGAGCTCCTGAAGCTGTTGCTGCTTTTTCTTTTTTTCACCACTGATGTTTCATCTACATGAACTATGGGCCAGCCTCCACAGCCTTTCTCTTTTGGACCTCCTATGTTTTCTTGGGCTGGAAGAATGTCTTACTCTGCACTTTTGATGGCTCTGCCTCTCCAGAATTTGTTTTGAGTCATTATTTTAATATTGTTTGGAGGAGAATGTTGGGAGAGCTCAGTTGAGTACTTTCTCTACTGTTATCTTGGCTTTATCCCATTATTAAGTCTTTATTAGGCATTGATTATGTTATTACATCTCTGTTTGCCAGTTGAAAACACATATCTTTAGATCATCCCAATATATTATTTCCAGCTTCATCAAACATTAGTCCCCTTCATACAATCTCTGGTCTAGTCAAAAATGCCTTCCTATTCCCCTTACAGAACAATTAATCACCAATTTCTTTGACTTTGTACTAGCTTTTTCTATACATGGAACCTAATAAATCTCTAGTTTCTTTCAAAATTCAGCTCAAGTGCCATATACTATATGATTCTATTCCTATTCCCCCCATATGGTAATGCCTTCTGTCTCCAATAATTCCCTTGTGAGTGGAACTTTCTGCTTGTACTTGTATTCCCAGCACTTAGCACAGTGCTTGACACCTGGTTACCATTTATTGAATGCTTGTTGACTTGATGTATTTATTTTTCATATATTGTGTATCTACACATGTTACTTGTAAAATTCTAGAGGGTAGAAACTATTTCATTTTTGTCTCTGTATCCCCAATGCCTATTACTCAGTATCTGGAACATAGTAGGTACTTAAGTATTTGTAGATTGATTAATGAGTTATAAACATATAGAAAGAAAATTCAAAGTAAAATATTATAGCATTATAAGATCATACATTTAGTGTAAGAAGAGAATACTTGTACTTTTAGAGAAAATTTGAGGCCAAGTACAATGACTTCTAATATGCAATGTGTTTGAAATAAATAGAACAAGAAATAAATGTTTTACATTTTCACAAGAATAGTTTGATGAGGGATGATGAAGAAAGGCACCATGGAGAAGGAAGGATTTGAAATGAAGCATATGTAATTGTCAAAGAACTGAAGGGCTCACAATAGGGATATAGAATTAATGGCTTGATTGGTCCCAAAGTTTCATCTAGGGATATAGCTTAAGATAATTTTGAAAAATAAGATTCTGGGCAGAGTATATAAGGCCTAGAATGCTAGGCTAAGGAGTTTGAGATTTATTCTACAAAGGATTGGCATTCAAAGTCTGGATTAAAGTGTTTTAAGAAGATGAATCTGTCAGGGTAAGAATGATAAAATTAGGGGGGTGGGAGAGCCAAGTTGTAAAAGGCTATTGTAATACTAATTCAAGCATAAGGTGATAATAGCCTGAACTAAGGTGGTAGCAGCAGAAATGGAAATGAGGGAAGGTTTGAGAAATACGTTCTGTTTTATACTATTGGAAATTTTGATTGAGGTCTAATGGTTTTCTGAAGGAGAGTTTTAGATTCTACTTTCTGTAGCATATGCCATGAAAGTTTAATGTAGTCAGTTAGCTGGTGATCTAATATTAAAACTCCTAAATGTGATTACAATCATATACAGGAATTATATTTGGAGGAAAATAAATTCCATTCCTGAATCAGCATTCAAACTTGGTTTATGACTAAAAATTACACCAAAAATAATTGCAATAGTGAATAAAAATCGGTATATCCTATAAACAGAACAGACACCATCTGAATCCAATCAATGGCCTTTTCTCTTAAGGTAACTTGGTAATAAAGATAGTACGTCAAGTTAATAAGAACTTTAGTGCACCACGTGTGTCTGACACTGTGCTTAAAAAAAATGGGAGGGAAAAAATGGACCCTGCTCTCAAGGAGATTGTAGTCTAATGAGAGAAAACATGCAAACAATTATATACAGACATGATATATAATACACACACATATGTCTATATATACACACATACACATATGTACATATACATACGCATATGTATGTACACACACATACATGCAAACACGTATATGGTCAGGTGGAGCTAATCAGCAAAGGGAAGACATTACAACTTTTTGTGGGAGGTGGGATTTTAGCAAGGACTTGAAGAAATCAGGAGGTAAAAGTGAACAGGGAGGTAACTCCAGGCATAGGAAATAGTGGAAATGCACTGTATCTGGACATGGAGTGTCTTGTGTAAGGAACAGTCAATCAATAAATCTTTATTAAGCACCTAATATATGCCAGGAACAGGATAGCAAGGGGAACATTGTAACTAGATTACTAAACACATTGGAGAGGGAGATATAATAAGACTGGAAAGGTAAGAAGGAGCCAAATTATAAAGGGCTTTCAGAGAAAAACAGGATTTTATATTTGATCCTGAGAGATAGAGACAGAGAGACAGAGACAGAGACAGAGACAAAGAAATGAAGAGAGGAGACAGAAGATACAGAGGAAGGGGGGAAAGAGAGACAGAGAGAGACAGAGAGACAGAGAAAGAGAGACAGAGAGAGAGATATCTGTGTTTTAAGAAGATCAAGTTAACAACAGAGTAGAAGATGGACTGAAGTAGGAGATATTTGAATCTGAGAGACCAACCAATAGGTTATTTCTATAATCCAGGCATGAGATGATAAGGGCCCTTTCCAAAGTGGCAGCATTCTGAGAAGAGAGGAGAGTACAAATGAAAATAAATATTATAGTGAATAGGCATGTTGTGTATGGGAATATACATGAACACATATATGTGTGTATGCATTATTATGAATGTATGTATATAAGTCTTACTGTCAGCCATGTCTTCCCAACTGAGCCCAGTACTCTACCCATATCACCACACCACCTTTCACATGTTTTATGAATGTGATCTTTTTTCTTTAAATACAGTGTTGTAAAACTCAAATAGAAATGGATCCCTGAAGGTCCAGTGAAATCTTTAGATTGAAAACCACAAATTAACATTATATTATATTTTGATTTATTTTGTTAAATATTTCCCAATTAAATTTTAATCTTGTTTTAGAAGCACTTGGGGAGGGCAAGATTTTTATCAAATCTGCTTTTCAACATATGAGTCAAGAAATGAGTCTTAATCATTTTGTATATATATGGGAACTTGATCAAAGAGAGATTAAATGACTCACTTCTAGCTATATTAACATTTTATATTAAGGTGATTATGAAATAATAATAATAACTTTATAGTATTTACATATGTCTTTTTACATATATGTATACATTTATGTCTGTCCTGTAATTTCATAGATAAAGGATTCTTTTTCAAGTGGCAGTTGTACCAGATGGCTGATCAAATCACTTTCCACATGGAACTCCTAATCTATGATATCAAACCCCTAAGAATCAAACATTTTGATTAGGTCCATTTTTCAGTGATACTTTTTTTTTTCTTCCTAGTCATCCCTAACTCTTCTATACAGCCCCTGCTTCCTCCAGTTTGGAATCATTCTTAAAAGAATTCTTACTGATGTGATTCATTGTAAATGACTTACTCAATGATGTGAAGACAAAAAGGGAGTCCAAAGTGGGCAATGGAAAGGTGAAGAGTAGTTTAATTGCTATCCTCTAATAATTAATAAAGGTGCTCTTGTTGGCTGCCTACTTTGAGTATTGAGCAAAAGGAAGATAGGTTTAAATGGTAGTTGGACTGATTCCCAGTTATCGGATCTGAAGTGATTCATTCACTTCCAAGGCTTGGTCTTGTTTCTAATTATAGCCTACAATTGCCACCTACAATCTTCGGGCCAATTTCATCTTATGGTTCCAGCCAAACTCCCACAAGATGTTTTGGATTACTCTGAAATTGCTTTTAGAAATTCATAAGCTTTTGCTTTTTATTCCTAGATCTTATCTGGACTTATATGGTTATTTCTAATATAAAGGGGAAATAGTAATTAGGGCCTAAAGAGTTACCTTCATCATCTTGGTTTCTTCCCTAGGATGAATTAAAGATAATCTATTCACAGGGAAACTGTTGAGGAAATTGGGTTAAGAAAGCCATTTCACACCATCTCTCCAAATAAGCTTTCTTCCCCACTGATTACAGAGCTTTTCCAAATTCCTGCAAGAGTAATTTTTTTTTGTACTAGCCTTCCTCATTTGTAAAGATGTGACTTGTTCTGCTCTTACTTAACTGCCTTGGAGGTCTTTTGCAACATTTTGCTAATTGCTAATTGCCTAGATCTTTAATTGGGATATAGAAGACAGGGAAAGTGTCAACAAAAATGTACATTTCTTTGTTCAGTATGTCAGATCTCATGGTTCCTTTAGGCTACTACAGCTAACCTCAAGACCTTAGAAAAGGAATCAAGAATTTTTAGATAGGAGTATATCTTTTCTATACATAAATTATTTCTATGAAATGGCAATGACTAATATTATAAACTTTTATTATTAAAAATGTCCAAATGTTCTCTATATTTTTAACATTTATAAACACTATAATGATAACAGGATCATAGTTTTAGAATAAAAAGAGTTATCTAAGAGGTTCCTCAGTTTAATAAATATCCTTCCTTTTTTGCAGGTTTAGAAACTGAGGACTAGAGAGAAAAAATATTCTAGAGGTATTTTAATAAGTATGCCATCCCATGAACTGTATTTCAAAGACAATTAATATAGGATCTATAAGGGACATGGAGCTTGTCTGGGTCCACACAGAGAATGCCTGACAGATCTCTAAGGATTTCACTGGAATTAGAAGGAATCCTAGAAATTAGCTAGCCTCACACCCTTATTCTGTAGATGAAGATAATAAGACCCAAAGAGATTGTGATTTGCACAAGGTCAGACAGATGGTAAGTAGAGGGGCAAGGATTTTCAGGGGGTATACAGGAGCTAGCTTGTATTGGCTCATGGGAGTTGATTGCTATATTTTTAGTGTGAACATTTGGAACTCAGAAATCAGCAAATGCTACAAATACAGGCTTGATTTATCATTTAGTTGATTGACTAGATTTAAGAAAGTGATGAAGAAAATGTTAATAATTCAGATTAAACTTCCAAATATATTGTATACACACAACACCCAATCACAATCCCCCCAAACCTGTTGTTAAACATTTACTAGGACACACAGATTTGAATTCATGTTCTGTTCTTATAATATTTCAGTTATTTGAGTGCACTATAATGATGATTCAGAAATTCAGAAAGTAAGATTGAATGACTTGGAGTATATTTGGGAATATGAAGAACAAATGTTTATGGTCATCCAATATTGAATAGAAAGAACCATGAATAAAATGTCTCTGGAGTACAAAGGAGAAACTATGAAAAAGTCAGAAGTCATAATTATTAGATTCTTTATCACATGAAAACACACTGGTCTGGCCACATAGCAAAGACAATAGGCTCACCTTGTGATTAACATATTTGGTCCCACAGGCACACAAGCAGATGGACAGACGGCTCAAGTCTCAAGGGCTTGGCAACTAGAGCAAATACGGGAGCATTGAATCCAGAATAGTGACCTCTAGCATTCATTAGATTGGCATTAGTTTTTTTTTTAATTATGATAGGTTTAATTATGTTTCAGAGGTGAAATGTAATAAAAAGTGAAGTATTATAAAACTGCTGTAAACCCCAAAATATATATACTCTTCACAACTGAACTCTCATGAATTCACTTTTTTATTGTATATATTAGCTATATTTTCTCTTTAACTGTAGCACATTAACAATGAGTATGGTTTAATATTTTATGATACTTTTATGATACTTCAAAACACCCATTAAGAATGCCCCCATCAGGACTGTCCAAATACACCCGATCTTTCTTGCTACTCTAAAGATGAAATTTTACGGAATAATGAAGTAAAGTCATATTGATTGAAGGCCTGCTTATAATTTATATGCTATTGATACTCAATATACCACACATTCTGGTAATAGGGAAGGGATACTGTTAGAGCTAGAGAAACCAAAAAGTTATTCCATTCCAATCCTAAAGGAAGGAAAAAATATTGACTAGAACACTGAACTTGGAATCAGAAGATTGGCTGAGATATTTATTATATATAACCATAAGCAAATCCCAAAACCTTGATGTGCCTCCTTTACAGAATTCTCTCAGTTTCAGAGTCCAAAACATTCTTCCCTGGTTACCATTATCCTGTATGCATTGCCTTTCCCTATTAGAATATAAATTCCTTGAGGGTAGGAATTATCTTATTTTCTTGAATTTGTGTTTTCAATATCAAGCAATGTCTAGCATGTAGTGAACACTTAAATGTTTTTTGACATCTCTATTTGATTCCTTCATTTGTAAAATGAGAACATTGGATTTAATGACCTTTAGGATCCCTTCCATCTCTAAATCTATGATGATCTATTATTGAAATATTTATTCAGTGGTAATGATGAATCTTTATACAGAGCAGTTTTGCTTTATCTCAGATTTAAGAGATGAAAGGCATTTAAAGTCATCTAGTCCAGGACCCTCATTGTACAAAGTACTAAAGTCAGGCCTAAAGAGGTTAAAAAACATTTGCATTCCAACAAATAAGTTGGAGGACCTTGATTATAAGACCTGATTGACCATGGGAAGGCCCTTCTGCTCTTGGCCTCAGTTGTAGAGATGATCCCCAATGTGTTTTCCAGCTCTTCATCCATGACCCTATGAAACATGTCATTGGCTGGGCACTAACACATTTTGGAGTAAAATATTTCATCACCCATTTTTCTTATATTAAGAGCTTGAATGAACTTGTAATATTGTTGGTTTACCTCTTTGACACCATCAATATTTTTTTGATTAACTTTAATTTAGTTCATAATTATTATCCTGGTGAATCACTCATTGCTACAGACATTGCAGAGCTGGTCTACTGGTCTAAATGTTGCAACTTTGCAATGCTACAGCATGACCATTTATGTTGGGTTTGTAGAGGAAAATTCCATGTATACCACCTGATTAAATTTGACATTTACACTGTAATTGGTGGAGATTTAGTCTTAGAGTCAGAAAAACATGAATATTAGCTCTGCTTCTCACACATATTGGCTGTATCTCCTTGGGCAAGGTACTTAACACCTCAGAGTCCCATGCAGCTCTTTAAGGCTACAAATCACAAAGCAAGTGCTGATCTGCAGTGATAGAATGTGTTTCCTCATCAGGAGAACATCGTATCACTCAAGCACTAGTATGGCCACCCAAAAAAATCTAATCCAATCCAATAAAAATGTGTTAAGTACCTATGATGTGCCAGTGCCAGGCACAGTGCTTAACACTGGAGATACAATTAATAAAAAAGACAGCCCTGACCTCAGGGAACTTATAATCCAAAAGAAAAAAAAAACACAAAAGGAGTTAGGAAAGGAGGGGTAGTGGTGCTACTGAAACCAGTCAGGGCAGCAAATACAAAGGGGAGTGATCTGAGAGTCCAATTTCTGTCCTATATAAAGGAAAGCACTGGGAGCAGAGTCTGGTTCTCTGCCTTCCAAACAGAGGGTAGAGAAGGCTGAGGGAGGTAGCATCAATCAAGGGTTGAGTTAGAATCATAGTGGTGAGTTAAAAGTGATGGGCTTATATTGAGAGGGGACATCTTGCTCTGTGGAGTTGAAACCAGATCGTGAGGCAGCAGATGCCAAGTGGAGAGAAGTAGAACAAACGATAGAAACCAATGAATAAAATGTCAAAAGACAAGATCTCAGACCTTGAATCAGACTTCACTAAAGTAAGTGAGTTGGTGTTTCAACAATCTGGCTAGCAGCTGCTGTGGGGGTGTAAAACCAACAACGGCCAGCTCACAGAACATTGCAAGCCCAGGTTCTTTTAATCTGCTTTACTAAGGAAAGCAACGTTAAGGGGCTAATAATGTTACTTTAATCCAGAATACAAATATCATTCGTTTAGTTCAAGGGAAAAAGCCAGCACCCTGAACTTCAGAGCAAATACAAACAAATTATAAACATCAACAGACAGACCAAATGCAATTCATAGTTACCAACATCTGAGTTTAGCCAGGGAGCTCATAACAATGGCTGGCCCAGAGTCACACACATCTCTACTGCTGCAGGTCAGAGCTCTGGAAAAAGAGAAAGCCAACCTCTGGTTTTATATCTTTTTCAGGGTCAAGGGTGCATCACACATGGAACTCACCCACGTGACCTAAAATTGTCACAAAAATGTGACTTAAACTCACGTGGTCTAAAAGCCTCTGATGTCACAAACATGTCACTCAAACCCAGGCAAACTAGGCTTTCCCTTGAGGCAAGGAGGTAGTCAAGGACTCCTAATTTAATCAAAGAAATAAAAGCCAAACTCTTCAAGGGCATTTGGTTGAATTAAGTGCTAAGAGCCCATTTTGATTGCCAATATAGTTGGCAAATATTTAATGTTTTCATCAATAGCAAGTCATAGACCCATTCTTGTAAGACATAGAGAGATTGTGATCCTAGGTAGGGGACATGCCCATACTGATGAAATAAAGGATGTTTGAGGGATTGAAATAAGTTGAAGAATGCCATTTGATTCAAAGGTAGAATTCTCTATGAAGTAGATTTCCACAATAACTTAGGTTCATTCTTGTCTAGCAGCCTGCTTATTTGTTTTTTTGACTTATGGTCAATAAAATAAGAGCCACATTTTTCCTGTCTGAGTGAATATGACTGTCCAAAGGAATGATGAGGGAGGTACTTGTATGCTTATGAAGTCCTTGTCGTATATAAAGTTTTGTTTTGTTTTTTGCTCACAGGCCTGTGAGATTGTTCCACAATATATTCTTATATTTCTTATTTTAAATTGTGACATTTCTCTTGATTTTATTTCCTAGGACCAGAGACTCAGGTGAAGAAAAATATAGTGCTTTCTGATTTATACACACACACACACACACACAAACATACATATATATATATGTATATATATGTGTGTGTGTATTTACATTTGTTCCACATGGCAATCACCCCTTCTCTATATTTTATACAAGAGGAAAATGAAGCTCAAGGTGAAGTGACTTGCCTAGGGTCATATGTGTTGTAATTGTATAAGGCCAAATTAAAAACTAGTTCTTCCTTACTACAAATCCAGTGCTCTATCTACATGGCTATCCTGCCACCCCAGGGTGATATGGGGATGGATGGAATCCTTTTGGAATTAGAGCCCCACAATTCAAATTTCCTCCTTGATGCTGACTTAGATTGTGATTTTTTTTGAGAGGACTAGTTGTTGCTTTACTTAATATCCCTAGGGCTTAGCACAGTACCTGGTAAACACATAGTAAGTATTCAATACATGTTAGTTGACTGACTAGTTAAGTATATGCCTTTTGATGTTGATACACACATATAAAATGCATACATATCGCCACATGTATATAAAACTTGTTTAATATTTGCATCTGTGAGGAGAGGCGAGGAGAGAGACAGAGAGGTGAGGCGAGGTGAGGCGAGGAGAGGAGAGGAGGGGAGAGGAGAGGAGAGGAGTAGAGGAGAGGCTACTCACAGGTTGTGTTTGTCATTCATTCTTGAAGAGGACCATGACATCAGGGAAATGATGACATGACTTGCAGTTGACTTTGATTCTGTTGAGGGAGGTCACCAGCCTCACTTTGTCCTCTAGAGCGATCTGGGTCCAGTGGCCTGATATTCACCAGGACAATTGGAGATGGCCCAGGATGCATTGGGAGACCCTGGCCCTTTCAGGCTAAGGTCTTTTCAGGTTCTTGCTTTGAGTGAGGTAATGCCCATTCAGTGAATAGGCCTCTTTAAGAAGTTAATCAAGGGATGGCCCCTTTAATAAAAAAAAAATCAACCTGGGAGGGGAAGACCCTGGGGATTCCTGGCCAAAAAGAGACAGTTCACTTCACCTGAGGGTGCTATGCTCAAAGGAAGGTACATTTCTCCTTAGTCAACCTCGGGTTTGCTGGCTAGATTTCTCAAAGACCAAGCCTTAAACCCAATAGGTTCCTGCCCTCCTAGCACAGAGTGTGTGTAAATAGTAAATAGTAACTGTTTCTCTTTGACCAGGAACCCTGAGGTTCTTCTCCTCCCAGTTTGATTTTTTTTTTTTATTATTAAATGGGACTATTCACTGAATGGACATTACCTCACTCAAAGTGAGAACCTGGAAAGACCTTAGCCTAAAAGTGCCAGGGTCTCCCAATGTATCCTGGGCTATCTCCAGCTCTCCTGATAAATATCTGGCCACTGGACCTAGATGGCTCTGGGGGATAATATGAGGCTGGTGACCTTGCACAGCCCTCCCTCACTAAAATCAAAGTCCGTTGCAAGTCGTGTCATCATTTCCCTCATGTCATGATTCTCTTTGAGAACAAAGGACAAATACATTATGTATCTGTATATATATATATATATAACTTGTCTAATTACCTGTTCTTGTAAATCAGGCATATGTATGGATGTGCTTGTGTGTGTGTTTGTGTGTAACCATAGGATTTGAAAAAACACTTTTAATATTATTATCTCCCTTGATCCTCACAACAACCCTTTAAATTGTTATAATTTTCTCAGACTTACAGATGAGTAAACTGAGGCTGAGAGAATAAGTGACTTGAAGTGCTTTGTCAGGACCACATAGCTAGTAAATGTCAGAGACAAGATCTGCAACCAGGTCTTTCTGGCTCTATACCCAATGCTCTATCTACTATATCTCATTGGACTTAAGAAGATCTGAGCACAAATGTGGAGAGAAAAGAGAGGGGACAGTGAGAGAGAGAGGAAGGAGAGAGAGCAAAAGAAGTAAAGGGATAGGAAAAGAGAGAGGGAGGGAGAGTGACACAGAGAGAAGATGAATATAAATAATTCAGTCTTCTGTGATAAAACTTACTAGAAGCTGGAAACGAGCTACTGATGTTCACTGAACAGGGTGGTTTAAGAATTGCTTCACAGTCTAGTTCCTAGGCTTTCTTGCTTCCAAAGAATTTCCCAGCTCATGACATTTGACTAAGCCAACTCTCCTCCATTTTGGACTGAGTTAAATCTGGAGGGAGTTAGTTTCTTAGAGCTAGCTGTACAGAGTATACTCGATTGCAAGTCTTTGTTCCTTTCTGGTATATAAAGGTTCCACATCATTTAAGCCCTTATAAATAAAGGTCAAAATATTGATTGGATTCTGTTTTGGATCAGTGGGCAATTTGAGGAGTGAAGGGTTTGGATAATCTGGTTACTGAATGTATGCCAGCTGTAGATTAATTTTTTTTGCGTCTCAAGGCTTATCACATGAGTTATAATTGTTTTATCTAAAATTGGAAAGTCATTCTCTGGATAGGAGTCATTTTAAGAGATGATGATAGGCTTTTGGTCAGATATCACTAGGGCACAGTAGTTTGATATAATGCCAGGAGTTGGAGAAAAATGACAATTTTGTTGCTAACAACAGGGCTGTCTTAGACATGACACTTTCATTTTCTGTGACTCAGTTTCCCCAACAAAAAATGAAAGCATGATACTAAATAACCTTTAAGAACCTTTCTAGACCTAATTTACCATGATTCTACTAAAGTTTCATTGATCATTGAGAAACTATGTTTCTGAGGAATAGAAAATCTAGCTAAAACATTCATATTGTACTTCTTTTAGGGTATCATAGTTGGTAAAGGGCTGGCCCTGGAATTAAAAAGTGGTGCCTGGATTCAAGTGCTGCATTTGACACATACTAGCAATAAAAAAAAATAGTAAGCAAATCTCTAAACCTCTCAGTATCTCCAGGAAAGTTTGTTAAGATTACAAGGCACAAAGGGTTGACTTATCTCTGTTAATAATGAAAGTTTCCACAATGAAAGTCTCGTATATTGTTGAAATCCCAGTTTGAGGTTTTCGATGGGGGAAAGGGTTATAGATATTATCGAAATAATAGAGATTTGGAACTGAAATCAGGAAGAACTATGCTTAAATCCTGCCTCTTGAATCCTGTCACTAATTGTAAGGCCCTGAGCAAACCACTTAACGTTAACATCGCTTAATAAATCATAATTTTCTCATTTGTAAAATGGAAGACAAAGGGCTGCTAGACTCACTGGCTACTATGGTTCCTTTCAGCCCTAAATTTATGATCATATGATTTTACATTCCTTCTTCTCATTACCAGTGGCATTTTAGTGTTTTTGAAATTAATTTGCATAGTTAAATGGGACTTTCCCATGTAGAAAGAAAAAAAATATACTGAACTCTCCTCTCATATCCTAATGACAACCAAAACATTTGCTGCCACTCTGACCTCTATAGATTTTTTAAAAAATGATTTATGTGTATTACATATGTGTGTATATCTCCACACACATATATCTATATACTCATTTATGGGCATGTATATCTTGTTTATGTACATATGTAAAATTTCCATATATATGTTCTATATATTTTTTGTTTTATATAATCACATACTGTACATGCATATACAAATATGCACACACATATCTATCTGTCTATAATACATTTGAAGGCAACTGGTGGAACAGTGAATACAATACCAGACCTTGGATCAGGAAGAACTGAGTTCACATAAGCTGTGAGACCCTGGGCAAGTCATTTAACCTCTGTTTGCCTTTGTTTTCTCAACTGTAAAATCAGGGCAGTAACAACACCTACTTGTACGGTTGTTGTGATAATAAAATGACATAATATTTGTAAAAGTGCTTAGCATGGTGCTTAACACATAATAAGCATTATATAAATGATTATACCCTCCCCACACACATACACATATGTGTATATGTGGGTGTATGTATTTATTTATATACTGGAGGCTATCTGAATAGAAATAAAATATGCTGAACTCTATTCCCAAGAATACAGTAATACAATAAAAACTCTGCATCACTGTGAGATCAAATTATCATCCTATTTTTCAGTCTCATAGCTATAGAATGAGAATTTAGAATGCCATTTCGGAAATCATAGATTATATTTTTTCTTTCATAAAAAGCCTCCTAAAAATTCAAACTAGCACAGTATATAATAATGTTTTCCAGTAGCTGTGATATGATTCATTGTTGAGTGAAAATATGATTAAATACAATTTGAAAAGGATGTCAGTGTGCAAAGCAAACATCTATACCATGATCTCATCCAGTTTTATGGCTTCATTTATCTATAGGCAGAGAATCCCCAAATCGACAACTCTTTTACTCATCAGTTAACTAAGCCTCAAGTCCTAAATAGCCACCTGTCTGCTAGACACTTTCATCTGTGTGTCCCTCTAGTACCTGAAAATCAGTGCCTCCACAAAATAAAAAAAAAACAAAACAACTGGGTCTCTGAACTGAGGTCCAGGTTTCATAATCATCTTTGGCTTTTTCTCCTTCCATACCCCTTTTCTCTACTCAGTTGTTAATTCCTGTCCAATTGTACCTGTAAAATATTTCTAAGTCTACAAAATTATACTCTTCTTCAATTAGACTGTCACTTGTAACAACAATATTACTAGCAGCTGCTGTGGGGTGTAAGACCAAAAACATCAACACACAGAAAGGCTACTAACACAGGTTCTTTGATCTACTTTTCTAAGGAAAGCAACTTTAAGGGGTTAACAATCTTACTTTAATTAAACATACATATATCATTCACTTAGTTCAGAGGAAAAAGTCAGCATTCTGAACTTCTGAGAGAATACAAACATAAATTATAAGCATACATGATATAAACAGAACAGACACAAACAAGTCTATCCATAGCAATACATAGTTACCAGAGAAGCACCATTTGGGTTTTCAAAGCCTGGGGGTGGGGGGAGTGCTGCTTCAACAGCTTGCCTAGAGCCTTGTGACCCACATTTTTCAAATGAGTGTGCCCCCAAAAGTCAAATGCTAGCCTTCCAGTACATAAACATTGTTCAGGACCTGAGGGCTGGGGACCTACCATTTAGGGTGTGGGGAAAGTTAGTTCTTCAGTCACTAGCACAAGGATGTGGAAAAATTTTGCAATCACTAGTACCATATCACATACATTGTTTCAAATCAATGACTCCTGATTGCCTTAAGTTCTAAGAAACATTCAAAAACAAAATGAAGTCCACTTTACATGCCAGATTCAAACAAAGGGGAGACTCATTAAAGGCACTTGATGGCCTTAGCATCCCAAAAGAGAACAGTGAAAAAGTCCTGTCCTGATTACCATTACATCACTAAACTGGTTCAGGGTCTCATCTGTCATCTAGTCTATTGTTATAGACTTTCTGACTGATTGCACTGCCTCTAATTTAAATGCGCTGATATATCTTTCACCAGGCCATCAAAACAATCTTCCTAATCTATATAGGGATCCCACCAAGTCATTTATTTGCTCTAAGTGCTTTAATGGAGCCCAAAATGCCAAATTTATGAAATGCCAGCTCCTTAGATTAGAATTCAATCACAATATGATAATCCAACAACATCCTCTATCCTGGTCAGACTACATCTGGAGCTTTTATTTTCAATGTTGAGTGATTTTGCAGTGTAGAAAAGAAATTGCTATTATGGAGCATGTCCAGAGGAGGAAAACCAGGATGTTAAAAGGTCCTGAGTCTATGTCACATGAGAATTCATTGAAGGATCTAGGAGAATTTATACTGGAGAGCATACAGGTCAGGGGTGGCATTTGATAGCTTCAGGTATTCAAAGACCTGACGTGTAGAAGGGAGATTTGATTTGTTCCACTTGACTCCATAATGAAGAGCTATGAGCAGTGACTAGAAGTTAATTAGAGGAAAAAATATCCTCAATTTGGGGAAAATATTCCCATTTTTAGAGCTAACTACAAGAGGAAAGGACAAACTTGCTAGGTAGTTGTTTCTCATTGAAGTCCTTTACATGATGTGTAGATGACCACTTATTAAAGAATATATTATATTTTCAGGTATGTGTTAAATTGTGTGGCCCTCGAGATCCCTTCTAACTCTCAGATTCTATGCTTTATATCATGCTCAGGGTCTGAAAGCTAGTTCGTGGGAGAATGGAACTGGAAGCCAGATGCCTGATTTCTAATCAATTAATATTCCTCTCCATTACATTGTCTGTCTGACTTGAGTTGTAGAGAAAAGGAAATAGTGCCGTGTTCAGATACATGTGTCTGTGTATGTACGTTTTATACATAGATCTGTCTTCATTTCTGTCTGTGTATCTCACAATCCACCATTTCTTTTTGTCTGTCTTTCAGAAAGAATCCTCCCATCTTGTGAGTATTCTTTTCAGTTACTTTCCTTTATATATAGACTCCAGAAATTAGAATATGGAAAAATTATGGGAAATTATATATATGAGAACCCTTTTTCTAATATCTGTATAGCCACCAATGTTGCCTACTTTTAGGAAGCTACAAGAAGATCCTCTTCTTTATCCCGCCACAAACATCCATTTCCTACAGTGAAAGAGAAAATAGAGGTCAGCATTTCTCTATTGCTCCTCAGGTCAAAACCATGCTTTGGCATATGTAAGCATTGCTCCTTTGGGGAATACAAAGACTACAGCTGAAAGTCCCTTTCTCATTAACAGATAAGATATTGGACTTAGAGTCAGGAAAAATTGGACTCAAATCTGGCCATAGACACTTACATTACAATACCAGGCATGTCATTTTATCTCTATGTACTTCTACATCTATCTGTAAAGAGAGGGGAATGTACTCTATGGCTTTAACAATCCTCCCAGCTCTAAATCTGTGGTTCTTTGATCCTGTATCAATTACTTACACATGTGTGGGCCACATATCTATTTATGCAACTCCCACTTCTAGTCCTGATTATGACCTTGCCTCTAATCCTTTAATGGGTATTTTACCTCCTAGTTTGAATCATCCCAGCATCCTCCCCCTGCAATTTCCCCATCTACCTATTAGCAAATACAGTGACTTCACTTCAACATCCTAAACACACTTTGACTTATTCCTCTTCACATCTCACTAGACTAATTATTGTTTCTAGCAGCCAGCTCTTCTCAAAGCATTACTTTAGAATTGCAATATAACTGTTGAAATTTATGCCTGCTGTGCTGAAAGGATTCTTAGAAATCTCAAGAGCATTGGTAGATACTGTTTAGGAGGAAATGGTCCCACTGAAGATTTTCCCTTGGCAGAAAATGTGTGTTGTGTTGTTACAATACCCTATAATATGGCAGGGAAGAAAGGTATTCTCATTATTTCACACTTATTCGCCAACTGGCTGATTATTCTCTGGCTAATTATTTTAATCTGTTAAGATCACAGACAGAACCTTGAATTATTTTATTTTGTAATTATTATTATTATTTTGCTAAGACTTCTCCTAAAGTTTTATTTTGATATGTCAAGCTGGAGTGGCAGCAACCCTGGGTTCTCAGAGGCTGTGATTTTAGACCCTTAGCTATGATATGCTCCACCATAGTGGAAGAGCTTTGAGAAAAGTCCCATCAGTAAATTGTGTCTAAAGTCTGAAGACTGATGATCTGAAGAAGGGATACACACATTCCCAAGTGACTGATCACATGATGATGAATGACTCTCTATTCTCTAGGAAGAATGGTAGATTATTTGAGAAATCTGGGCAAAACATGCTAAGCATTATACAGGTTTTCAAGTATCTGCATACAAAAGTAACTATTGGTTTTCTTCATGTGATCTTTGGTCAATATATCAGCCACCTACTGGAGGTATTGAAACAAAATTTGACACCCTATTGAGGAAATCAAACGCATATTGACATTCCTACTACAAATGAAACCAAAAGACCCAACAAAGTCACAGGTAAATGGAAGAATTACTGGCAAATTCACCTCAGAGAGGTGAATGTGACTATGCAAACAGTGTAATTGTGTATCCAAAGGCAAAAGGAAACCTAGTTTAATGGTAAAATTGGCAATTGTGTTTTGCCTTGCTCTTGATAATCATGAGCAAACCTTGATGACAACTGTGGCTCATTCATCAAAACCCATGGGAGAAGATGAACAATTAGAGATATATACCATGAAAAAAACTAAATTAATATATAGTTGGATTATCTGTAAATGTGAAAATTGAGCAGGGTGGCATCTATATTGGAAAATATGGATGGCTATTCAAGACAAGGAAATTAATTCCAGGCTCCTCATACCTACATTTCATGAATACTTATGTAAGGGAAGGAGTCAATAAAAGCAGGAAGTTATGGCAGCAAATGATGCTATATGAAAAGGAAATTGATTTTATTTCAAAAGTCAGAAATGACTGATTATGAATGTAATAATTATTTCGGAATTATCTGTGTACAGTCAGATTACTGTCTGGTGAAAGCAAACCTCAAAATGAATACCAGATTAGTGGAAAAAAGAATTATAAGAAATCGCTGCATATTGTTCCAAGTCTGTGTTGGCCAGTTTAGAGAGCACTGGAGCCAAGGTCAGGAAAGCCCACCTCAGATACTGCTCAATAGTCATTTTGTCTTTTAAGCTCAGTTTTTTCATCTGTATAATGGGAATAGTAATAACACTTAGATCACAGGATTGCCATGAGGATCAAATAACATAATGGATGTTAAGCACTTTGCAAGTATTAATGCATTGTACAAATGCAGTTGATACCCAACCTGTTTAAAATCTGGAAAGGTAACCAAGGAATGTAAGACATTTATCCTAAAAAAAAAATGGAGAAGTTTAACAAATGGAAAACAGTCACCATACTGAGGAGGCAGATATCACTCAGAAACAGCTTTCTGCAGCAAATAGTTAATTTATTGCCCAAGCAGAGACTTATGGTATCAAATTATGAGCTTATTTGCAAAACATTACAAAAAGCATAATTGTAGTAAATTGAGCAATTCTACCTCACAAAACAGTGTGATGGACTCTAGATACAGATGAGACATGCATCTTTGAAAATGACTAATGTAAGAATTTGTTTTGCTTGTCTATGCATACTTGGTATAAATGCTTGTCAATTAAAAAAAAAAGATAAACGATTAGCAGTAAACAAGGTTTCAGAGAGATTTTTCTGAAGACTATGTCACACTATGCTGAAAGCACATGAACTACAGATGAAACCAGTAGTGGGTTACATATCTGCCAGAGTATTTATAGAAACTAATTTTCATTGGTGACAACAGTAAAACCTTATCACTTCAGTATTAAATTATATGAGGAAGTAACAATGTCATTTATGAGTATAAAGTTTTGGAAAATTACTGGACCTAACCAAACACATACAAAATAAATTGATACTGAAGGTGTTAAAACTTTAAAGATGCTTAGCAATTAATTTCCAGTATATATGAAACAAGGTAAGACTCTAGAAAGGTCTCATATGAGACTTCTGTGAATAATCTATGATTATTGGCCATGTTGCAAATCTGAGAATCTCTGGGTATAAGATCTCCCTCCATGAACAAATATCACAACACTTTTCACACCTAATAGATAATTCCCGGAGCCCATCTCTTAATTTGGGTTCCGTGAATAAAAAAAAAATAATGCTAACTTCATTTCATTATAATTGTTTTTCTGTATATTTCACTTTATGTATTCAAAATATTATTTTTAAGAAGAACTAAAATATTAAGAACCCCTGTAATAGGTGCAGGGGCAGATAGGTGGTGCAATATAGAAGACCAGGTCTGGAGTCCTGAAGACCTGAGTTCAAATCCAGCCTCAGACACTTATTAGATGTGTGACCCTGGGCAAGTCACATTTCTTCATCTGTAAAATGAGCCAGAGAAGGAAATGATAAATTAATCTAATATCTTTGTCAAAAAAAACCCCCCAAAACCCAAATGGGATCACAAAAAATCACTCAACAACAACGTCCTAGAGAATTGCCTAAAGCACATATGGTTCAAATAAATGATGGATCCAGAATCACACAGCTAGTAAGTTTGGAAACAGGACTTGGTCCCATACTTTCTGACTCCAAGGCCCCATTTGGTATCCACTATGCATTTCCGTATTTACTCTAAGATAAAGCATAGAGACAAGAAAAAAAGTAACCAAGAAAATAACAACTACTAACCTCAATGCTTGCTCTCTCATCTATACAAGCATCTACAGAATCTCTTCTATCTACTCTGAAAATCCACAGTGATTTTACCTCTCTGGTCTTTAATTTCCTTTCCTATAAAATAAGATGGTTGGACTAAATTAATTCTGAGGTCCCTTTCAGTTATAGTTCTAATGTACTATAGATAGGTAATACATAAGGATCTCACAAAGAGAAAGAGAGAGAGAGAGAGAGAGAGAGAGAGAGAGAAGACATGATCAACACAACTGAACCTGCTGACCCCTGAAGTTTCAAGGTAAGTAGGGACCATCCATTGCATATTTCACCTTGCTTTCACTGTTTTGGAACATGTAAGCAGAAGAATTTCTACCAAGTCATCATTTCACATGAATTCTATTCTCTTTTAAAAGGTGCAGTTTTAGAAAATTTGTGGCATTCAGTTTGTGAGGATAAGAATATTTTCTGATATTGAGGGGATTTATAAGACTGAAACCAAAAAGGCTTTGAGATCTCAGTTCTTTTTTTGTGTGTGATTAATCAGAGAATTCGCCATGAAAAATAAATGCCCATTTGTCAATGAGTAAGAAAGGCTTAGTAGGGGCAGTTTTATAGAGTGCTTAGAATGTTGGTTTCAGACCCAAGAAGACCTGGGTTCATATCCACCATCTTTCCCCATCTATAAAATGCGATTCTTGGCTTAGATAGCTTCTGTGGTGTCTTTCGACTCTAAATCTACAATCCTAAGTAACTCAATAACTTTGAATTGAACTTCTATCTATATTAGATATAACACAAATCACAAAGATTGTATTCTACATTCAGACTTACTTAGAGATAAAACACCTAGTGTTCCCGCTTACCTCCAGGATCAAATAGTAAGGCTTCTGTTTGTCATTTGAAGATCTTCATCACTTGGCCCATGCCTGCCTTTCTGGCATTCATGTGCTTTACTAAGTGGTCCAGTGGATAGAGTATCAGACCTGGAGTCAGGAAGACTCATTTTCCTGAATTGAAATCTGGCCTTGCATGTGACTCTGGGCGAGTCATTTAATCTTGTTTGCCTTACCTTCCTCACCTGTAAAATGAACTGGAAAAGAAAATGGCAAACTATTCCAGTATTTTTGCCAAGAAAACCTCAAATAGGGTTAAGAAGAGTTGGTCATGGTTGAAAAACTACTGAACACCAACATGCTCACCATGTCCCACAGTGACATGGGCCTGCTTGCAGTTCCTTAGAAACAACATTCCATCTCCCATTTTCATTCCTTTGCAGTAGCCGTCCTACATGATTAGAATGCTCTCCCCTCCCAGTCTTCTCCTCTCAGTTTTTCCCCATATTCCTCTAATTTTGTTGTGCATGTGTTCAGTCATGTCTGACTCTTCATGATGCCTTGGACTATACCATGCTAGGCCCTTCTGTCTTCCACTATCTCCCAAAGTCTGTCCAAGCTCATCTTCTTTGCTTCCACGATGCAATCCATCCATCTCATCCTGTGCCATTTTCTCTTCCTTCTGCCTTGACTCTTTTCCAACATCAAGGTCTTTTTGAATGAGTCCTGGAAGCTTCAGAGTCCTCTAATATTCAGTGCAAATCTTACTTTCGACAGGAGGATTTTGCCAGACCCTCCAGTTGCTCATGCCTTCTCTTTTTAGATCACTTTACATCTACCCAGTATAAAACATTTATATGCCTGGCTATTTACATGTTGTTTCCTTGATTAGAATATATGCTCCTTGAGGTTGGGGCTATGTCTTTCCTTTATTAGTATCCTCATTGCTTTATAATTTCCTGACACATAGTAAGTATTTCATAAATGTGTGATTGCCTGGCCTAAAGAGTTATCTACTTTTGATTCTATAATTTAAGGATCCATTATTTCATCAGCATTAGTCTTGTCCCATAAATTCCTATTCCAACCCCTCCATGCTTCAGCACAGAAGTCTTTGTCGGTTTCTGGAGGCCTTCATCACCTGGTGGCCAACCTTATAGATGGCTTGGACAAAGTTCTCTAAACTTAGTAAAGCTGATACTTAGGAAACACTTGCTTTGTATTTTAAATCTTTTCAGCTTGGTAGACACTTCTAGGATTTAGACTTCTCTGGCATAAACATTAATAACCCAGGGTCATTTCCATAGAGTAATGAAAAATTAGAGTAAAGTGTTAGTAGAAAGAAGACCTCAGCCATTAAATAAGCAAGTGATAATCACATAATGAAACAAATATAAACCACCAGTTAAAAAAGAAGCATCATTATGGATTGAAGTGGTCAATGAAGGGTGCATGGAAAAAGGAAGACTTTGACCTGACAAATAAATAAAATGTCTTTAAATTTTATAAAAGACTTCAATTACTGAGAGAAATAAATAAAATTAAGAGAATATTTTGATTCAAAATACTACCTCAAGGGCCACGTCAATTATAAATTATGTTATATTATCATTCAGAATAAAATTTTATTATTCTAGAAGGCGGCCTGAAACTTTGAAACTCTCTAATGCACTTATCTAATATACTTAATTGTGCATTATGCTAATGCTGTTCGTACCTTCTCAACCTGCTAGATTTCAAGTTCCTCAAAAAACCCATCTTCTTTAAGCCCACTCTCTCACAAGTACCTTGTGTAATGCACTATACAAAGTAGATATCTATAAATATTATTGCAATGAATATAGAATCAGAAGACCTTCATTATAATCTCTCTGAAATTTGAATCTTTTAATATCTGTGGGCCTCAGTTTCCTCACTTGTAAAATCAAAGAATTGACCTAGATTACTTCTAAGACCTTTTCTTAGTCTAAATGTGTGGTGCTGTTGTGAGGAGTGATGTTTGTTCTGTTTTCAAATACCACAATGTCTCTGGGACTAGTTCTGAGACTTTTGATGGGCTGCCTCATGTTGACGTACTTTGATACAGTATGAAGCTGCTGGGCAGATGCATTTTTATTCCACAGACTTTATTCCACAATGGAGAAATCTGTGTCTTTGGCACAAACACTCAGGACTCAGCAAGGTTCCACATCTACATTGGATTTAAGCTTCAAGTATAATGACCTCTTCCATGAATATATGTACATATTAAGGCATGATTAGTGATTCTGTGCATGGAAGCAACTATGTCTTATAGTTGACTTATTTAAAAGAAATTTCTTGGACATTAAAATTTGCTGACAATTTTTTTTCTCATTGACTTTGTTTCCCTTGTCAAATTTCAAAGGAAGAAATCAAATTCTGTGGACTTAATCATCATTCACCTTGTCTTGATTCCATTTCTTTATAGTGTTCTTCACTATCTATCCAAATCAGAACTCTGGGGTAAAAATTCTGCATGGCAATATAACTTTTGTGAGTGAGACAATTTCTTGCCAAGGCCCATAAAGACTGGGAATGAACTGTGTTCAATAAAAGTTATATTATGTTATTTTTACAGGCATATTGCATTTTAAATCAATATATGGAACATTGGGAAAGTATGTCAAATATTGAGTTTTCACCTTCATAAGAACAAAGTTTAATAGCATGCCAAGCAAAGTATTACTTTAAAGTACATTTTTTTTTGTTGTTGTTGAAATAATAAGAACCATCATATTCACTTAGAACAGCAGAGAATGTAAATCTGAATTCTATCTTAAAAAGTCTCAAGATAGCTTTAAATTTAAATATATAATGCTTAATCTATTTCTCAATGTTAAAAGTAGGAATTTCATAAAAGTAATATGAAAATCTCACACCAGTCATGTATGATCAGAAAGATGGATCAGCCACATAACAAGATCAAATGATAAGAGGTTGGCCATCTGCTTTCTCTCTTGTTTTCTGTGGAATGGCAAAAGAACTGAAAGAAGGCCCCTAAGCCTTTTAGGTAGTTTGAATTTATGGGAATATATGGACAGAAGTCACACAGGATAGATAGGCAGTTATGGTAGCTATCTGTATCCCTAGAAGGAGTATTAGTTACCCTCGACCTAGTTCAGCCCATCTGCAGAAACAGTTTACCAGGGTATGGCTGCTGTGTGTGCCACAGTTTCTTGAAGCCACAGGGGAAAGTTGGGTGGAACAGGTGGACACCAAGGTAGAAAGCAGCCCTGAAAAGGGCTCGGCAGCCATCACACTGGAGGTATCAGTCCTCCTGGTGTCTACCCCAAGTATATGAAGACTTCCACTAGTGGAATGGGGGGATGAGAACAATTTGTTTCAATGGCCACGAAGGCAGATGAAGCAGGTGTTGTGGAATGCTTACAGGTTAGTTAGACATCGAAGACTCCAAGGTCATCCATTACATCTTGAGCCATCACTAGTTGTCTTGATTCTGTCCTGGAGGCTGACAACTTCATGCAACTTTGCCTCACTTAAATCTTATTTATGCATGAATCAAAATCACCCATTGTAACAACAATGTTGCTAGCAGCTACCATCAGGGTGAAAGTCCAACACAAGACCAACAACAAGAGGGCTGCCAGGACAAGTTCTTTGATCTGCTTTTCTAAGGAAAGCAACTTTAAGGAGTTAACAATCTCAGTTTAATTAAGCATACACATATCCATTTACTTAGTTGGGTGGGGTGGGGGAAAGATCAGCCCTCTGAACTTCAGGGCACATACAAACAGAAATCACAAACATAAACAGACAGATTGTCTGATTGTCTGATTCAAATCACAATTCACCGTTACCAGAAAAGCACCAACATCTATTAGTCAGCCTTATAAAGCTGAGGTAGGGTGGGGGGAGGGTTCAATGGCTTGCCCAGAGTCTTATCACTCACATTATTTCAATGAGTGTACCCGCAAAACAAAATGCCAATTTCAGATCTTATATACCCATCTCAGGGCTCTGGGGCCCTTGATTACCTCAGTGCTGAGAAGCACTCAAAGGAAGAACAGTGAAAAGTCCCATTTAGGGTGTGGGAAAGTTAGTTAATCCCTAGTACCACTGTACTAATCAATGGCTCTCATTTGTCTTAGTGCTGAGAAACACTCTAAGGAAAACAATTCCACTTTACCTTCCCCATTCAAACAAAGGCCAGAATTATTAAAGGCATTTAAAAGAAGAACAGCAAAAAGCCCATCCTGATTACCACTACACCCACCACGCAAAAGAAATCACCTAGAAGGCATACACACCTTAATGAGTTTGGTCACAAGTTACTCAAAGGCAAAGCAGTGGAAACAATGAAAGTTTGGGAATTCAAATCCGCGTATCATATAAACTATGCCAGCATTAATCATGATGACTTATTTTTTTTTTTATCATTTTAACAAATTCTATGAAAGGTATGGAGATGGTGATGGTGATGGTGATGGTACTTCACTTGCCTTTTCCCTTTCCACTAATGGGCCCCTCTTAGCTCTTGACTCATATGCATATTGACTAAGTTTAAGCCTGGGGAAGCCTGACCTTCTACAGAAAGGGGTCATGATCTTATTCTTGAACTGTGGGACTCTATTCAGTCCTACTCCAGAGCTAAGGGAAGGTAAGGGAATAATCTTTTGTATAATTTCTGCTCTGTGTCAGGCTCTATATTAAGCATTTTACAAATATTATTGTATTATTTTTGGTATTAGGCTTCGGCTAATGTCTAAGGTTTTCTCAAAGTGGGGAATAGAAGTAGACTGAATTCTAAGCTATTTATTTTCTTTTCATAAAAGCAGTGCTAAATGCAGCCACCCAAAAGCACACACGCACATGCACACACACATGTACACACACATGCATATATAATTACAAGTGCATTGGCAATGACTTGAAATAGGATGCAGTAAATTTTACCTCCTGCTATACTCTATTGAGAGGATGTGGTATAACTAGCTAACCATTAATCGTTTCATAACACCCCTGCTCCTTCCTCCATCCCCCATAGAGAAGTTCATATTGTCTGCAAAACCAGAAGGAGACAGGACCAGAGAAGAGAGGAGAAGAGAAGAGAAAATAGAGGGTGGCTCCCTCCCTTCTAAATACCTACCAGATCAGTGTCAATTCCTAATCAGTATCCAATTAAAGGATTACTTTCAGTGAGGAGACCATTCACATTTGTCCCTGGAGTCTTCAGAAATTTCTAGAGGAGCTCTGATTCATGCCTTGGAATGGCACTAGAGGCCCATTTTCATGCATCCTTTGTGGGATATAGCCTCCTTGAAACTGTTCTCACTATATTTTAGGTCTTTTGGAGAGATGTTTTATTTTGTTTTGTTTTTATTGTGATCGTTAAAAGACCAACAGACTTGGAAGCAGTCATTCTGAAACTAGAGTAAGCTGATACATTCCTGTATCCAAACATTTTCAGAAAATAAAATAAAAGAGAAAGGAGAAAGCAGAGTTTCACAGAATGAGAATCAGTTTAAAGGAAGAAGTTAGGTACCCAACTACAGGAAAACCCATTTGCCACCACCAGTATTCTATGTACAAGGTTGGAAATGAGACTCAGGTAACAACGAATGAATAGTTGCTTTCGTTTCAAGCTTTTCCTGAACTTTTATTTTGTTTCCTTTTTACTCTTTATAATAATCTACTCATTATTATAATTCTCTTGGTGGGGGAGAAGGTGGAAAATATATTGGGAAACGAAGGTAATATAAAACCAAAGGATACTAATAACATTTTATTTTAAAAATTCTTTAACATATTCCAAATGCAATTTGGTTGTATTTAAAACTTAAATACAGAGTTTCTAGTGCTGTGGGAAATAGTTCCAATCTAACACCACAGGCCTAGAGAGCCATATTTTCTATTTTCTAACTGAAGTTTTACCTCAATAAGGCATGAAAATGGCAAACAACTGAACAATCTATAAAGAGATAGAGCTGCCTCACCTTTTGTAAGCGTGAGACTTTGACCTGCCATGCACACCATATTTGGCTTCTTGGCAAGTTTCTTTTTCAATACCCATCTGCTTTTATAGTTCTTAAAAGAGAAAAAAGGAAAACAAATCAGATGGCTTCTCAAAATGTTAACAGGTAGTATAACTATTAATTTCCTCCATTTTTGCTCCTGGGATATAGTGATGGATTTTGTGAAAGTATAAGAAAATGCTTTAATTGGGTATGATTTTCAGGGATATTTTGACATTTGATACAATAAATTGCCTAATTTATAGCACATGAAATGTATCCTTGATTCTATGGGTTCATTCAGTGTGATTCAGAGTTAAAAGATATGTAGATTTTGAGTAAAGAGGTATTAGTGCATTCCCCATGGCATTTCAAATATGTTAAGAATTTTCTTTTTTAATTTCTTTTTTTTCATCTTTTCCTTTTATCTAGCTCCACAATTTAGTGTTGAATACGAGTAAATGAGTTATGACGTTGTTGTTTTGCTGTTTGTTTTCCTTTTGTTTTAGGTTTGCTTGTTTCTTTGTTGAAGGGTCAGTTTCAGCATAGTAAGAAAATAGTGAAAGGGTTATATCCAGAGTTAGTCTGGGGATGTAACAGTCTCTGTCCTTGTGCTTAGAATAACACCAGTCTTTCCTTATAGTTTATAGCATATCACTGCATCATTCTGTGCTGTTTATATTAACTCAGAAATTTAGAGTAGTCAGTCTTAGTGCATTGATCAAACACTATGCACAAAAAGGGGCAAAAGAGAAACAATTCAAAAGGCTGACCAACAATTCTAGAAACATAAAGCTCATCTAGGTAGGTATGTAAATGATAGATAGATAATAGATAGATAGATAGATAGATAGATAGATAGATAGATAGATAGATAGATAGATAGGTGATAGATACTATATAGATCTCCCTGCTCTTTTAAATTGATGCTTATTAGAATTCTATAACTGCAGCACTTTCTTGAAAATAGATATATTTAAACATAGTAATCATCAGTCAATAAGTATTTATTAAATGCCTACAACATGCCAGACACTGTACTGAGCTCTGGGGATACAAAGAAATGCCAAGGAAAACTCCTGCCCTTAAAGAGCTCCAAATCTAGGAAAATTCTAAGCAAACGAATAGATATAAACAAGCTATATACACAACAAATAAGAAATAATTAACATATAGAAGGCACTAGAATTAAGAAGAGTTGGGAAAGACTTCCAGTAAAAGATGCAATTTTAGTTGGGACTTAAAAGAAGCTGGAGATATAAATAGGTGGAACAGAAAAAGGGAGAATATTCCAGGCATCAAGGACAGCTAGAGAAAGTGTGCAGAGCCAAGAAATGAAGTGTATTGTTTGTGGAAAAGACAGTAAGCCAGGGTTACTGAATAGAAAAGTCCATTTGGGGGAAAAAGATATTAGAAGATTGAAAATGTATGAGTGGGCTAGGTTATAAAGGTCTTTGAATATCAAACAAAGCAATTTCCTGTAGGTGAAATGGAAACATTGAAAATTATTGAGTATAGATTATTGAATATGTTTGGACCTGCACTTTAGGAAAGTCACTTTAGTGACTGAATAGCAGATGGACTGGAGCGGGGTTAGACTTTTTAGCAAGATAAGCATACATTAGACCACTGCAACAGCCCAGGCATGAGATGATGAAGGTATGAGCCAAGGTAGTGGTAGTAACAGAGGAGAGAAAGCAATGTATTTGAGAGTTATTGCAAAAGTGAAATTAACAAACCTTGGCAATTGATTGGATTTAGAGGCTGAGAGATAGTGAGGAACTGAGGATGACATTTAGCTTGTGAGCCTGGAAGACTGAGAGGATAGTAGGGCCCTGTACAGGGAAACTTTGGGTTGAATGAATTTTGGAGAAAGTAATGATTTTCATTTTGGGCAGGTTAGGTTTAATATTCCTATTGGACATGCAGTTTAAAATATCTAAAAAGAATTTGGAAATAAGAAATTAGAGATTAGTAAAGAAGTAAGGAATGGATAGGTAGATTTGAGAATCACTAGCATAGAGATGATAATTAAAACCCGGGGAAAATTCTGAGAATACCTTTTTATGTAGTATAGAAGAAAAAGAGAAGAGGGCTCATGACAAAGGGTTTCAATATGTTTAGGGTTACATAACATGTCCTAAAAGAGAAGCCAATAAAGAAGATTGAGAAGGAGTGATCGCATAGATAGCAGGAGAACAATGTGAGAGTGTTGCCCTGAAACCTAGAGAGAAGAGGGTATTAAGGGGAAGACTGTGATTGACGGTATCAAAGATGGCTGAGATGTCAAGAAGATTGAGGATAGAGAAAATGGCATTGGATTTGGTAAATAAGAGATCATTGGAATGTTCAGTCTCTGTAGAATGATGAGACTGGATTGTAGAAGGTTAAGAAGTGAAACTTCTTAAGGAATTTAGGCACAAAAGGCAGAAGAGATATAAGATGATTTTAGGGATGGAAGGATCATGTGAGGGTTTTTTGTTTTTGAGAAAGAGGGAGTCTTTGATTTTTGTAGGCAGTAGAGAAGGAGTAGTAATAGGGAGTAATTGATTATAAGTGAAAGAGTTGAGGATGCAGAACATACAGTATCATCATTTTTGAGAGAGAGAGAGAGAAAGAGAGAGAGAGAGAGAGAGAGAGAGAGAGAGAGAGAGAGAGAGAGCATTCTCTAGAACTACAGTTTTGTGGAATAAGGGATTCCCATTTTGGAAAACAAAGTTAAGCAATTCATCCATCTGAGTCTTAAAGTATTACTTGTGTCATGGAAAAGTTAAGTGGGAATATGGTCATGTTCTCAAACAATCATTGCTCTATAGCCAGAAGACACCTCAGAGACCTTCTATTCAAAGCAACTCATTTCATAGAAAAGGGAACTGAGGCATTGTAAGGGCAAAGTGGGACTTTTTACTGTTTTTCCTTTCGTAGTGCTTCTCAGTACTAAAGCTATCAAGTGCCTTTGATTGAGTCTTGGCTTTGTTTGTAGAAAGGCTCACACCCTTTTGCTAATTAGGACATGAGAGGTGTGAAGACCTTGAGAGGTGGGAAGCCCTTGAGGGATGTGAAGCCCTTGGGACCTGTTCAAAAAATTTAATTGGTAAAGTTTCACTTAAACATAAAACAATTAAAACTTTTTTTAGAGTCTGGGTATAAAAAATTAAATGCAAATTAATGTTGATTCAGTGTAATAGAACCGTTACTGATCATTTTGACATCTTGGATAAAGTGGGAAGTGGGGGGTGGGGAGATTTGTCTGGGATGTGGCCACTATGATATCATGTTCTGTGATAGCATTATAGTCATGGCTCGAAGGTCAGTGCCATCCTAGTTCAGGTTCAATGTTGGGATGAAAAGAAGTACTCACAAATCACTAGACATTTAACAAAAGAGGATGTTTCCTTTGCCCCTACGTGGTAAAAATGCATAAGAATATACAGCTCTTAGCTTATTTGGGTATGGTCCCCATTCATCTTCATCTGGAAAAATGTCTAGTCAGTCAGCCTCAGGCATGGTAATTTGTGTGTTCATAGGCACCTACCAAGTGTGAGAAGTACAGAACCTACGTGTCTTAGGCTTTTTATTGGAATTAGGGCAGGATGATACGTCTGAGAAGGCAGGGCCAATTAGGGGTCATGGGGAGAGGAAGTTCTGTCAGAGTAAGGGAAGCTATCAGAAAACTGCTGTCTTGTCACATACACCATGGGAAATAGATGTTGTTGGAAGATTTTCTGCAGTACGGTTGGGAGTTGAACCTAGAGCAGGTCTGGGAACATGTAGCACCAAGGCCACATGAATTCACATTTAGATTCAGTCAAAGGGCTGCACTTAGGGACCTAGAGGGCCACATGTGGCCTCGAGGCCACAGGTTTTCCACTGCTGGGCTAGAGTATTACTCAAAGAAGTGGGAAGTATGCTTCAAGGCTGCACTGCCAATATCCTGGTTTTTTACTGCTTTGTAATTTGCATTAGTTCAAATATGGTGGAGTAAAGTTTACCTTTGTGTTCTCTTTGACACAAAGGTTTTCTAAGCAAATTGATAGTATAAATACGGGAAATGATTAGTCTATTCGAGAGAACAAATCAACAAACTTTTTTAAGACTTCCAAATATCCTAAATAAACTATAATGGTGTTAATTACAAATGACTCTTATCTATTAAAATCACTTAATATGATTCCCTTAAACATAGAAGCCAGCTCATTAGTCCCCCGTTTCTGTCAGCAAGCTTTTACAGTGTTCTAGATGTCAGAATTTTAATGCTAGACCGCTTCCTCAATTAGGGGAAGCTATCACACAGTGGTATATGTAAGTGCTGAGAACAATCTGAATAAAAGAGTACATCATTCATTCAGTATCATCCATGGAGGACAGGTAGGTTTTGAGCTACATTTGAAAGAGCCAAAGACATAGGTTTTGGGAGGAGTTATAAGTGAGAGCATGCCAGGAGGAGGGATTACCATCATTAAGGAAGGAATTGTTGATAGAAAAAAATGATGCTGTTTTTCATTGACCTGTCCTGAATTTTTCTTACAGCATTTTATATTGACATATGCACATACATATATATGTGTACATTTTTAGAACGACTTTGGGTCATAGATGTAGACTTAAAAGAGATAATAATGGCCACTTAGTCCAACATTCTCCTTTTAAAGATGAGGAACTGAGGACCAAAGAGGTTAAATATTTTGCCAGGGTCACACAGGTATTAAGTAGAAGAGCTGGAATTCAAACTCAGGTCTTCTGACTAACCAGCAGGATTTCTGCTGAACTACTCTGCATCAATTTCAGCTTAAGCAGCATGCCATGCTAGGTGAACTGAGAAAATAAAGATTCCAAATTCAGAGCACTGCTCTTCATTGACAGAATGCTGATAAGCTGGCTGTCTGTGGCATATATAGCAGTTCAATAGGCTTGTTACTCCCTGGGAAATATAATCACTTCCATGAGTTCCTATGTGAAAAGAAAGATTCTTCCTCTGTCTTCCCTTGGCCATATTCAACATTCACTGGCCATGCACATTGCAGACAGATAGAGCTTCATCATTTTGATGCCAGCTAACTTGAATTGTCATATTTTTTCATTTCTGTGATTCCCATTTAATAATAGGAAGGATTAAATGAAGAGGAAGGAAGGAAAGAAGGAAAGAAGGAAAGAAGGAAGGAGAGAGAGAGAGAGAGAGAGAGAGAGAGAGAGAGAGAGAGAGAGAGAGAGAGATACAGAGATACAAAGATACAAAGATACAGAGATAGAGACAGAAGGAAACAACATCTGCAACCTTGTTTTGGTTGTTATGACCAGACACCCAGTTTCTGCTATAATTTACTTTTTAATAGAAGAAACTGTATTTTTTCTTCTGTGATAGGTATTGTTGATGACTTGCATCTCAGTGTGAAGCTTCTGTCAATTCCTAACTAACAACAAAGAAAAAGGATAGGAAAAAAAATTGACCACACAGGGAGTAAAATGCCATTTCACACTAGGTGCTTTGTAAATGTGAGCCAACCCTCACAAATCCTTTAAACATCAGTAGAGATGGAGCAGAGCCAGAAGAGAAGAAAACATGTCCAAATAGAGAAAGTTTGTTCAGCAAATTGAAATTCAAGCCTGAAATTGAAAAGTTTAAGTTAGAGTTCTTGCAAAGGGCACATTTTATCCTTTCTTCCTATTTCCTAAAAGGCAAAATTTATTAAATGTTTACTTCTGTTGCATATCCTTTGCATATCCCCTGCCTTTCCTCCATCTAATCATCTGACATTGTAATTATTGCTCATGTAGATGGGAATAAAAACACAATGCTAAATATTTGAACAATCTCATCTGAGTTTGCTCAGAGGGGGAAAAATGTCCTTCTGTGTAATTTCAGACTGGCAAACTACTCAGAGCTTGATATTTTGCAGCCAAATGAAATTCCTATTATAGCCAATGTTTGTTTAATGGGAAAATGACCTGTACACACAGTTGAAATCTTTTAGATGAAAATATGTAAAGTTCATATGCAAGTCTGTGAGGTTGCTTGGTGTAGTAAAAAGCAACTCTCATTGTCAGAGAAACTTGAGTTTATAGCCTGCATCTGACACCTACTGTCTATATGACCCTGGGCCAATCACTTAACTTCTTGGAACTCTAAGTAGCTCTCTAAGACACTAATTTGCAGAGAAGGTATTGGATTGAATTGGTGAGGGGAGTTTCTCCACCAAGGAGATCCCTATGCTAATGAAATCCTAGATATGGCTCCTATCCTCTGTCTCCTAAGTAAGCATTGAAGAATGAATTACAGATGGAACAAATACCATCAGGAATATATGACTCCACATGACCAAAGGGTGAGAAAGGCCCAAGTTTCTTCTGTGTAGGAACATATTTCCATCCTATCTCTGACTGTGATTTACTGGCTTTTGTAGTTATGTATCAGCTGCCTTAACACCTTGGAAATTTCCTCAGCTCCTATGTCCTTCGCATTGAAAATCACCCCTCCCTTGATGCCTTCTTTCCCCATTGGTGATGTGTTCCTAGATCTTCCATTGCTATCCACCCATTTACCCCCACCCACAGCTTGCCAGCTCCCTTTTGTATGTTGTCTTCCTCTGTCAGAATATAAGCTCTTTGAAGGCAGATTCTGCCTTTCCTATTGCTTGTATTTGTATCCCCAGAGCTTAACAAAGTTCTAGGCACATAGAAAGTTCTTAATAAATGCTCATTGATTGATACATGTAGCCAGCCCTCTGTGTTTTCAAACCTCAGATATCTATATCATCTCTATGTCTATTTATTATCTATCTATACATCTATCTATCTATCTATCATCTACCTAATTCGGTTCAATTTGAAAATTGTAGAAAGATTAATGGATTTTGACTCAAAGGATGAAGATTCAAAACTCACTTCTGTGACCATCGGATTTTCCTCTCTGGGCTTCAATTTTATCTTCTATAAACTGAGGGGGTTGTATGACATAGTGTTAAAGTCCCTTCACTTCTATCTGAGATCCTATGAAACTTGTATCACAGAAACTATAGGATATGACAAGCTCTAGAGATAGAGATGTGGGCCAAATACTCATGTTGAGAGCCATAAAAAAGGAAGCCGAGTTTATTTATTTATTTATATTTTTTACCAAGAGTGACCACAGTTTACAAGGCACTGATACACTTGACATTCCATTAGCAGAATAGAAAGAACTGCACTTGGGCCAAAATTATCAAAAAATAATAATAAAAATAAGAAGCAACCCTACAGGGTACTTTGTTCTCCTACCAGGTAGATATTATGTGAACTTCTACAGACCAGGTCTGCACTCCCTTATGTCCTGAGGCAATCTGCCTCCCCTCAGGAGGTTCAAGGCTTTCTGTCTCTCCCAGTGATGTTTCAGGGATGGGGTTGAAGTGTAACAGGGTACTGGTTTTGGAATCTGAAGACTAGAGGTCAGATGCCACCTTTGCTATTTAATAAATTTGTGAACTTAGGCCCATCACCTAAAATTAAGGTGTCAGATTAGATGGCCTCTGAAGTTCATTTCAACTTCCTCTACATCTATGATCTTACTATTATAAAATTTAAATTGGCCCGTAGGCATCCCAAGGAACTCGCATATGGAACTCTTTTGGAAGGTTCTGGGGATTCCAGAGACATGATGACTAAACTTGGGCCTTTTGGGGATAATGAACTTCCTGGTTGCTTTCAGCTATGTATTGTCATAGCACTGGGCTAATGGTCAAAAAGGCACAAAAATTCACTGAAGAAAAGACTTGCTCCTTAAAATGCAGAATCAGCCAAACAGAAACGGAAGTACAAAAATTCACTGATGAAAAGAACTCAAAAAAAAAAAAAA
>CM053623.1:188029579-188069454 GCA_028646595.1 Phalanger gymnotis
GTGGAAAAAGGACCCATATGTACAAAAATATTTATAGCAGCTCTTTTTGTAGTAGCAAAGAATTGGGAATCAAGGGGATGACCATCAATTGGGGAATGGCTGAACAAGTTGTGCTATATGAAGGTAATGGAATCCTATTTTGCTATAAGAAATGGGGATGATAGGGACTTCACAACAACCTGGAAAAACCTACACAATATAATGCTGAGTGAGCACAACAGAACCAGAAGAACATTTTACACAACCACAGATATATGGATTCTGTAATGACTAACCCTGATAGACTTTGCTCTTCTCAGCAACACAAGGTGCAAAGACAACACCAAAGGATCCACGATGAAGAATGCTATCCAGAGAATCCAGAGAAAGAACTATGGAGTCTGAATGCAGATTGAGGCACACTTTATTCTTGCCTTTTTCCCCTCTTTTTTCTCTTTTGTTTTTGTTTTGGGTTTTTTTTTGGTTCTGTTTCCTCTTTCTCATGATTCATTCCATTGGTCATAATTCTTCTTCAGAACTTCACTAGTGTGTTATACGTAGAAGATATATCAGATTCTGTGGTGTCTTGGGGAGGGAAGGAGTGGAGGGGAAAGAAAACCTGGAACTCAAATTTATGTAGAACCAAGTGTTGTAAACTAAAAATAAAAAAAATCTCAAAACAAAAGAACACCTTACCCTTGTGAAGGGAAAGTCCAACTAAAAAAAAAAAAAGATAGTCCAAACTTCTCATTTTATTTATGAGAGAGTTGATGCCCAAAGACATTAAGTGACTTTGCCTATTGGTCCAAGATTACTGAGGTATTAGATGCAGAATAGGATTTAGATACAAGTCTCCTGACTCTATATTCAGCATTTTTTTCACTTGTCTTTCTTAGGTTAGCTCATGTTCATTTAGCCATAGCAGACACTATACCTCTTGACACTTCTTTATAGTTGTTCTGTTGTTTTTCAGTTGTATCTAACTCTTCATGCTATCATTTGAGGTTCTTTTGGCAAAGATGCTAGAGTTATTTGACATTTCCTTCTCCAGCTTATTTTACAGATGAGAAAAATAAAAAAATAGGGTTAAGTGACTTGCCCAGGGTCACACAGCTAGTGAGTATCTGAGGCCAGATTTGAACTTGGGAAAATGAGTGTTCCTGACTCCAGTCTTGGCACTCTATCTACTAAGCCACCTACCTGCCCACCTCTTGACACTACAGACTCAAAAATTTCAGGGATCTATATTGGATCCCATTTTTGGTACTTGCTAAATTACTATATCTGTTTCAATACCATTTCTTTTGCTTTTAATTTAAGTTTAAATAGATGGGAGATAAGGAAAACACTTAATTCCGTGAACATGTAAGTGTTTCTTAGGTATAAGAACTTGTCTCAGTTCCCTTGATCAATCTATTAAAAGATCATGCTACGAACATCTCTTTTTTAGAAATGTGGTTTGTTATATGAAAATGTAAAGGAATTAAAAAAGGAAAAGGTAAAATCTGGGGGGGGGGGTGGAGCTAGTATTGTAGTAGTTAGTAACTACTAGTCCATACCCTAGAACAAGGGCAAACTGAATATGAGTTTATTAATTCAATATGCCAAGCTAGTAGCCATGTTTCTCAGACTTATACAACAAATAGCTAACTTGAGTAGCAATGCGAAGGAGATATTGGAGAGAAGAAAAACCCGACCCAAGGCAAAAAAAAAAAGTTTCCTGTTGTCATAGAGTTTAGAGATACAGAAAATTTAAATCAGGATAATGGTAGCATTTTTTAAAAGTGTGTGATTAATTCAGCATCATAGGCTCATAGATTTCGAGTCAGAAAGGATCATCCTGGTCATTTAGTCCAGTTCCCTCATTTCACAAATGAGGAAACTGAGGCCATGAGATTGAGTGACTTGCCTAAGATCACACAGGCAGGAAGTATGAGAAAAGAAATTCATTCATATACAGGTCCTCTTTTTGTTAAAATCAATAGGACTTTACAAGTGATAAATGTAGATGGTGAGGGAGAAAGGATTAAAAAATATTTCCAAAAATTCAAACCTATATGACTGAAAGAATGGTGATAACAGAAGTGTGGTTTGCAGAGAGTTGAGAAGAGGCATCCTTTGATACGTTTTATGATGTTATAGGGTTAGGAATCTTTATTTCATCTTTCTATGGAGAATATTGGCCTGATGCCCCTTGGTTCCTCCTGGAAAATGTTTCTTGGTGATTTGGGATGAAATAATTATCTCAGAATGTGGTGGACTGATTAGAACCCAGAGGAACAGTTCCATTGGTATAGGAAGCTCTGGAATGAGGAAATTCCTTCTACCGATATATTTGGACACTAGCTTTACAACATTTAATTTTAGAGAATTTATTCTAGAGCACCGAGAGCTTGGGTCATTCGATGAGGATCTAACATCTAGTATGCATCAGAGGTGATAGGCCAGATCCTTCTGTTTCTGAGGCTAACTTCTTATCTATGATGGCAAGCTTCTTTTCTGCAGCATGGGGCCACTCCTTTCTGCTAGGCTACACAAATGAGACTTCATCATAGCTTCAGCCTCTGTTCTTTATGCATTTTCCTTTTTAAAAATGACAGACCAAAGAAGAAGAGACCTAAAAGTAGACCAGATCCCCGAGCAATTTCTCTGCCAGAAAACATTAATGGTTTTCTCAGGATAAGGGCAAATGGTGGTTGCATGTTTTGTTTTTTTCTCATGTAAAATAAGAGTAGAGTTAATGAATCCCAGGTTCTACCCCACTCCCAACTTCGGAGAAAGAGTAATATAGTTTTATGTCTTGTTTTTGTTTTGTTTGTACCCTTGCCTGAAAGGAGAAAAAAAGAGAGAGAGAGAGAACTATAAGAGTTAAATAGTGGGAGTTCTTGAACCCCTGCTTTCTAGAGAAATGTCTAAAGTTCATGAACTCAAGTTCCTAGTTAGAGAAGGGTTGATTTCCTTTCAAGTGTCAGATTGAGAATTATTTCTTTGATATATTCAAATTTCAAATTCTATAACTAAGCTTTCTAGAAAAAAATAGAAATTAGTGGGAGATGCTAGGCTCTTGGGGAAAAGAACATCATGTATGTGGCCTTTGGGAGACAAGAGAAGAGCAAGTGACTAAAATCACCACATGAAGAAATAAAAAGCTTGGATATCTATCTCCACTCTTTCCATGCTGTTATGTAAATGGCAAGTATTCCATGCTGGCAACTTCAATTTCATTTCCCTTTTTAGAGAAGTATAAACCATAGGGTAAATCTACAACTCTAAAGGACTTCATAGAAAGTAAGATGGAAATCACTGGAGAGTAGAAGAGACTTGTGCAGCTGTTATGGGATATTGTAATCCTTTTACATTTTTTTGACATTTTCTGTGTAGCAGAATAAAAGCTGTCATATACCAAATATAACTCATTACCTGTGTTTATTCATAAGCTGGGGCCATTTGTCAAACTTTGTGGAGATTTATTGTGTTTGAACTCTATTAATAGTTTTCCATCAGTAAATTCTTTAGATGGGCACAAAACAAAACAGAAATATTATTGTGGGATTTGAGTAGCAACCTAATGTTTGACCCTGGTCCCTATAAGTCCAGAGCTTGTGTTGTTGGCGCATTAGTTACAAGGGCATAAGGAGGAGCATCAGGTTAAGAAAGATGATGAATTCAATTTTCATTGTCTTGCTAAAAATCCAGATAGAGTTGATAATGCGATAGTTGGACATATGGAACAAGGACTGAGGGGAAAAAATGAGATAGAGTCACAGATTTTGTAGCGGATAAAGCAAGCCAGAAAGGAATAGATTCTGTCCTAATGAGATATTCATGGTTATCTTTAATATCCATAATATATATACAATTTAAAAGCGCTTGGTGTTTCCCCCCTCTATGGTTTTCTTTGTAGCCAAAGGCACAATATTGTATAATAGCTCCAATACGCTCAACCAAATCCCATGCAGAGGCTTTAGAACCACCTGAGGTTTTGAATAACCTTTTTGAACAAGAAAACAGTTCCACAATCATTGTAATCACTAGCTTTACATATTCAAGAGATCAAACTATCACCCATTTTGTGTCAGTAATCCAAATCTTTTGTCAATGGTAAAAATGTTGGATTGCATAGACCCCTGAGGCAATCATTTGGTTGGGATTCTCTCTGCCCATGCTGACTTCACTGAAAGCTTTAACATGACTACTTTTCTTATGGGGAAATTTTCTATTCCAAAGAAAATTGAGTATCTGTGATTTCCATTTATTGTTAACTTGAATTCATCTGGTACCTTTTGGTAGACAATGAATTTTAAGCTATACTTTGCCAGTATCCACAAGAGGTTCAGAAATAGAAGTGAAGATACTAGCTATGCTTTTAAAAATTGAGCCAGGTCTTTATAGCTCAACTTATTCTTTGACAATATCAGTAGAGTTATAACTGAAGTTTTGTATTTTGTATGGTAAGAAAGAAATTCAATCTTTTTTACAAACCATTCACAATGATTAGCCATTGCAAACTCCGGCTTTATACACCTATTGCTAGCTCTGATTGTCTTAAGAGAAGGAGGGTCACAAAATGTTCACATAATCATATTTCAACATAATTAACAATAAATATGTCTTCCTTCTACTTAGAGCAATGCATTGTACATAATCTGTACATTAAATCCCACCTTTTACAAGAAACCTCAAAGAATGCATGCAGAATTGACTTCAATTAAAAGTTGAGGTTTTTTTAATCACAAACTTGTTCATGTTTAAAAACACTACAGAAATGTTTTCTTTAAAAAAAAACATAAAGCGACTGTTGCAAATTTAAATAGGCAAAACACAGCTTTGGGATTTTAGAAGACTATAAGTAGCTACCTCCAGTCAATGGTGTTACTCACAAATGCATACTAAAATGTTTTGGAAAGTTATCTAGTACAACCCTATCATTTCATGGATGAGAAAACTGAAACCCAAAGAGCTGATGATTGCAACCCATGAAATCCATGATTGAACAGGTAGCAAAAGGCAGAACTGGCATTTGAATTCTGATTTTGTGTCTCCATATCTAATATTTTTTTTCACTCTTCTACCATGCTGCTTTACATTCAATTTTTACCACACTGGCATTAAAGCATATCAATGATCCCACAGTAACCCACAGAGAAACTCCTTCCAGTAATCTGGAAAACTGGGTTATTTACTTAAATTTCTTGGCAATCTATTGATGGTAGGTATGGTGCTGGAATCTGAATTAGAAGGACCTGGATTAAAATTGCACCTCAGACTTAGCATTATTTTGATATCCTAATAAGGTCTCATGACTTCTACGTGTCTCAGTTTCTTCATCTATAAAATGAGGACAAGATTACAGATAGTATTATTATCTCCTGTACAAAATACTTAGTCTCTTGGGGCTCTAAGCAATTCTCTAAGACTAAAATTTTCTGAGAAAGTACCAACCTACAAAGTCAGAGGGTTTTTTCTCATCTGGTAGTTCTCCACCTCATTGAAATAAATGATAGGTATAAAATTATAAGAGAAAGGGTGATAGGAGGCCAGGTTAAGAGAAGCAGTGGTCAGAAGCAAAACAGATTCTTGAAGAGGGAACCAGTAAAAAGAGCAAAAGAGAGGGATAAAAAGGAAAAATAGGATGGAGGGAACTACACAGTTAATAATCATAACTATGAATGTGAATAGAATGACCTCACCCACAATACAGAAATACATAGTAAAATGGAGTAAAAATCAGAATGTAGCAATATATTGTTTACCCAAAAAACCCACAAACAAACAAACAGAAAGTTCAAAAGATACACACACAGAAAAAAAGTAAAGGACTGGAACAGAATCTATTATGCTTCAGCTGAGGTAAAAACAACAACAAAATGAAAAAGGGTAAATAAAGATGAAATTAAAGCACTTATTAGGAGCTATTTTGCCCTACTATATTTCAATATATCTCAAAACCTAAGCGAAATGGATGCATATTCATAATAATATAAATTGCCTAGATTAACAGAAGAGGAAATAGAATACTTATATAATTCTATTTTAGAAAAAAAAAATTTGTACAAGCCTTCAGTAAGCTGCCTAAGAAAAGATCCCCAGAACCAGGTGGATTCACAAATGAATTCTACTAGACATTTTCACAACTATTAATTCCAATATTATGTAAACTATTTAAAAAAAAAACTGGAATAGAAGGTGTCCTATCAAATTCCTTTTATGACACAAATGTTGTTCTGATGCCTAAAGCAAGAAAGCAGAAATAGAGAAGGAAAACTATAAACTTATTTTCCTAATAAATATTAATGCAAAGAAATTTTAATAAAATACTAGCAAGGAGATTATGACAACATATTACAAAGAAAATATAACCAGGTGAGATTTGTGTCAGGAATGCAGGACTGGTTCAATATCAGGGAAACTGTCAGCATAATTGAGCATATCAATAACAAAAACAACAACAAAATTATCTCAACAGATGCAGAAAATGCTTCTGAAAAAATATAACACTCATTTAAGTGAAAGAGACTAGAAAATATAGGAATAAATGGCACTTTCCTTAAAATGATAAGTAATATCTGTCTAAAACTAGCAGCAAGCATAATCTGTAATGGGTATAAGCTAGAAATCTTCTAAGATTGGTGTGAAACAAGGATGTCTCTTATCGCCACTATTGTTCAATATTGTTCTAGAAATGCTAGGTATGGAAATGACCAAAAAAAAAAAAAGAAATCAAAGTAATTAGAATAGAAAATGAAGAAACAAAACTACCATTCTTTGCAGATGATATGATAGTGGAGAGCAGTTTCCAGAAACTCAGTATATAAAAACATCTCAGGTCATATACCAAGATAAGGTCAAAATGGGTACATGATTTAGATATAAAGTGTTATATGATAAGCAAATTAGGGTAGCATGGACATTTTATCCATCAGATCTATGCATAAGGGAAGAATTTATGACCAAACAATAGATAGCAAATGTTATAGAGTATAAAATGCTTAATTTTGATGACACCAAAAGAAAATGTACAAAGAAAACCAATGCAGCCAAGTTTAGAAGAAAAGCAGAAAACTGGTGGGGGGGGAGGTGGTGGTGAGGGGGACTCACAGTAAATTTCTCTGATAAAAGCCTCATTTCTCACATATAGAGAACTGAGTCCAATTTATAAGAATACAAATTATTCCCCAATTGAAAATAATCTATTCATATAGGCAGTTTTCAAAAGGAGAAATCAAAACTTTCTATAAGGATATGAATTTTAAAAATGTTCTAAATCACAATTGATTAGGGAAATGAAATTATAGCAACTCTGAGGCATTGCCTTATACCTATCAGATTATCTAATATGACAGAAAAGGACAATGATAAATACTGGAGGGGGTATGGAAAAATTGGGACACTAATGTACTAACGAAATGATAGAATTGTGAACTGATCCAGACATTCTGGAGACCAATTTGGATATGCCCAAACACCTATAAAACTGTTTATATTCTGACCCAACAATACTACTAGTAGGTTGGTATCCCAGAAAAGATCAAAGAAAAAATAGCCTTTTTATACAAAAATATATCTAGCAGTTCTTTTTGTGGTGGAAAAGAATTAGAAATTAGGGGAATGGCCATCAATTGAGGAATGGCTGAATAAATTGTAGTATATGTTTATGATGGACTACTGTTGTGCTATAAGAATGATGAGGAGGGTAGTTCCAGAAAAAAAAAAAAACTTGGGGAGATTCACACAAACTGATGCTAAGTGAAATGAACAAAATGAGAATATTGAACACAGCAACAGCAATAATGTTGGATGATCAACTGTAAATGACTTAGGTTTTCTGATCAAAATAATAATCTGAAGCAATTCCTGAAGGACTTGTGATGAAAAATGCTATCCACATCCAGAGGAAGAATTGATGTGGATTGAAGGGTGTTTTTGACTTCGTTTTTCTTGCTTTTCTTTTTGTAATGTGGCTGATATGGAAATAAATTTTGCATAATTTCACATGTATAACTGATGTTGCATTTCTTTCACAATGGGTGGAAAAGGTATGGAAGGGAAGGAGAGAATTCAGAACTAATTTTAAAAGACTAATGTCAAATATTTTTTTAAAAAAGAAATGATAGCCCCAGTGCCTAATAATAGCACTTTCCTCATAGCATTTTTATGAGGAACAAATGATATAATAAATGTGTAGCACTTTGCAAACTTTACAAAATGCTTTATAAACATGAGCAGTTATTATTGCATTTTTATCATCATTGCAACATTATGCCCATGTCCTATAGAGACTCATTTTGGTGTTACTTTTTTCTGTTGCTAAAAAAGGAAGGTATCTGAAGTATTGCAAGATTTTATCTAAGTTAATCTCAAAACAAGTCTGGTTTATATAGTTATGCAAAGATTCCACAAAGCTTTCATCACAACAAGCTCATGAAAATATCCCATATGAATATTATTTTACTTAACTGACAAATAAGCAACTGACATCCTGAGAAGTTTTGTCACAGTGACAAAAGGTAGTGACAGAGCCGTGTCCAGACTTTCTGACCGTATATGCTTTTCACTGTGTTCTCTCTTCCCTAAAGTGTTTTCTTCTCTCATTGGAACTATTGTTTGAATTTTGTATATGATCCCTTTCATTTTGGACAATGGGGAAATGGGATAGTAATGGTAGTAGCAGAAGCTCTCTCATTAATGCCAAAATCTATTTCTTAATTAATGAAAGAATGAAATTTAAGTTCTCTTTAAATTTATTCTTACTCATAAATTTCCATGTAAAATAATTTGTGCTGTTGTTTAATGTAGATATATTCTATCTCACCAAACACAATTTTACATTAATTCACATCAGGGAGCACAGTAGAAATATTCTTTATTGCCTTTGCATTCCCTTGTATTGTCACCATAATATGTAAACCCAAGCAGTTGAACTATTGGCATAGAAAGAAAATATCTGGTGCTGGTGGATCCAAGAAAAGCGCTGGCATCTTTCTCACTCTAAGGCTGACTGAAAAATACAAATTAAGAGCAGGAGGTCTCAGCTGGGGTTTCAGGCTGATTCTCCAGTCTGATGTTTCAGGGGTGATTATCCTTGAAAGAAATCCACTTAATACTTCTGGACATTCTTGCAAATGAGGAGCAGCTTGTTCCATAGAGAAGGAAAGCCTTCCATAGGCTAAAAATAACCCCATAATGGGAGGAGATCTGAACTAGCATGACTCAATCTGCTCTAACTTGGAGGCATGTGTGCTTCTGTGAATTTCATTCCACTAGGCAGAGAGGGTCCTAAAAGTGCTTCCAGGAACAGAGACCAGGCTTCTCTGTAAAATGGGTATTGCTGCTCTCAGCCAACAAGGGCACCCCACATCAAAGGATATCTGGAGATGAGGCATTTGTTGGTTCAAGGAAGGAGGAGTGCTCTGTTGGACAAGGTACTGTCTCAACAAGACAGATCATGGCCTTGCCTATTATATTTCCCTAGGGATAGTTGAATAAAGTACCAAGGATGGTTCCTTCCTACCTGACCAATCTCCTTTTTCCAGACTGTGATCCTGTTCCTTTTCTATGAGGGACCTTTTCTTCTATAGGAGAATGACTAGGAACTTCTCCCATAGGAGACTGACTAATGACTATATGAATCATAAAGCATTCAGACCATGCTTTACCCCTGAAGGGAAAAAAAAGTGTACTCACAGTATGCCCTTGCCTAATTACAGTATTCTTCCTTCCCTCCTGCGTCCTTCCCCTTTTCTCATCCTGCTCTATCACTCTCTCTCATTTTGTCTATCTTTCTCTCCCTCAATTTCTTCCTTCTTTTTGCTCCCTCTTCCTTCACTCCTTCCCTGTCTATCTCTCTCTCTCTCTTTCTCTCTCTCTCTCTCTCTCTCTCTCTCTCTCTCTCTCTCTCTCTCTCTCATTTGTTGCAGTATTTCTTGCTAATCACCCAAATGATTAAATGTTACACTACTTGCTCTAATTTAAATAAAGTCTGCATATCTTTTTAGAGTTTCATAGATTTCAAAGTGTTTTCAAATAGATGCTCCCATTTGTTTGGGGCATTATGTTGGAAGCTAGGAAAATAAACAAGAAACAGAATCTAATGACAAAGATTAGCCTCAAAGAGGAGATGAGTCAATATGGGTATGGAGTATTAGAGCATGGAATATAACTGGATCTTTTTGTTGGATAGTTGTGATTAGCTGTATTATTTTATTTTGCTTAGCTATATTTCTTCCCTCTTCCTTTTCTGTTCTTTGTTATAATGGTTCATTCTGATGGATGGAGAGGAGGATATACCGGGAAATGAAGATAATAAGAAAATTAAAGGAGAAACAGGTGTAATAGCTGCTGTTTTCAAGATTTTGCACTGTATTTGGAAAGAGAAACTATAAACAATGAAAAAAATACAAAATTGTAAATAATTAAAGATGCTATTTAAGGCTAAGATCCTAAGAGTTCATATATACAGCCAAGTCCCAATTAATGCAAATAATTAATCCCTGAAGTGGTTGTATGTTAAATGCATAATGCTAAAAGTTATAATTATATAAAATATGGTTATTAGTTCTGACTCAATGGAATTGTGAATTCAAAGTGTGAATTCAAATAACATGACCACTTCAGGGGTATCCATTATTCATATGATTCAGAAGCTAGCTGTATATATGAATTCTGTGGATGTTAGATTTAGAGATGGATATTACTCTTTAGAAAGTAACTATTTAGAGATTTTATATGCCTTTGAGTACAGCACCCACTTTCCATTTTGTGAATGAAATAGCTAAAATTCAGAGAGACTTTGCCATTTGGAAACCTCTTCACATGTATTCTCTTCCTTTATATTCATAACCAGTCTAGTAGGTGGGTGTAATTATGGACCCCATTTTATAAATAAAGAAATTGAGGTTCAGAGAGCTTATGGTTACATGGCTAGCTAAAGTCTGAGGCAGTATTCAAGCTCAGATCTTCCCTTCTCTCAGGCCATAGCTTTAGCAATAATACATTTCTGTTTTCAAGTACTGAATATTGTGATCTCGTCTATAAAAGCTTGAGGACCTACTGTAAAAGATAAGAGAATCAGTTCAGTCATAAGTATTTATTAATCATTACTATGTGTCAGGCACCAGGCTAGGTGCTGGAGCTAGGAAGAAAAGCAAAATACAATCCTTGTCTTAAGGAATTAACGACATGTTAGAAAACACGGTAAGCTAACAACTGCATACAAATAAGCTCTTTACAAATTAAATAGCAATATTTAACACATGGGGCTCTAAAATTAAGAGGGATTGGAAAAGGCTTCTTGGAGAAGGTGCTATTTTAGTTGAGAATTGTAAGAAGTCAGGGAAGACAGGAGATTTATATTAGGAGAGCTTTGCAGCCATATCGGACAGTCAGAAAAAAAACAGCTCTAGCCGAGGTATGAATTGTTTTGTTTGTAGAACAACAAGGTCAGTGTAGCTGGATCAAAGAGTATATGGGGAGGGTTGTTGCAGTTGTTGTTGTTGTTTGTACTTTGTTCTTGAAGAGGACCATGTAGTAGGAAGGCCGAATTTATGATCTCAAATATAATTATATATATGTTTGAATGGTTCCAAATCGCAAGGTATGAGAGATTCTCTAAGTAGAAAGCAACAACCTCAACGACCAGAGACCAGAGACCACTGGTTCCTGAGTTGGCCCCTCTTAAGTCATTAATCTACACCACACAGGTTTCACACCTGATAGTGCTTTGGGCCTGGGGCTTAGCAATTAACAGCTGAAAGTACTTTCACTCAAAGTAAACAAAAATCAAACTCCTGAAGTGCTAAGGAGCCCATTTTGCCTTAGGGACACAGACCATGACATTAGGAAGGTGATGCCATGACTTGCAGTTGAAGGAGGGCTTTACAAAGTCACCAGCCTCACTTTCTCTTATGGAGCCATCTGGGTAGAGTGGCAAGATGTAGATCAAAACTAATGGAGATGGTCCCAGATGCAGTGGGAGACCTTGGCCTTTTTTAACATAGGGAAAGGGGTGTAAGGTGTAAAAAGACTGGAAAGGTGGTAGTGAAGGGGTTATGTTATAAAGGGCTCTCGGTGTCAAAGAGAGAATTTTGTATTTGACACCAGAGGTCATATTAAGCCAGTTGTATTTATTGCATGTAGGGGGTAACATAATTGCACTAGTGTTTCAGGGAAAATAATTCTGGTGGCCGAATGGAGGGTAGATTGGAATAGGGAGAAAAGGGGTATGAAGAATAAGCAGGCTATTGAAGTAGTCCAGGTATGAGGTGAAGAAAGCCTGCACCAGCGTGAAGGAAGTATCATAAGATAGAAGGTGGTATATTCAAGAAATGTTGCAAAAGTATATTCAAAGATGTTGCAAATTGAAAGACCTTGGCAACAGTTTAGATATGGGGGCTGAGAGATAGTGGGAAGTCCAAGAAGTCATATAAGTTGTGAGCCTGAGGGACTGGAAGGATGATGATGCCCTCTAAGGTAGTATGGAAATTAGGAAGAGAGAGAGTTTAGAGAGAAAGATGAGTTCAGTTTTGGATACACTGAGTTTAAGGTGTCTACTGGACATTCATGTTGAGATTCCTGAAATGGAGATGTAAGAGCAGAGGTCCACGGAGAGGTTGGGGAAGATATGTAGATTTGGAAATCATCAGCGTAAAGATGATAATTAAATTCATGGCAGCTGATAATATCACCAAGTGAAGTAATGGTGTCACTATTATAGAATCTCAAAACTGAGAGACACCTAAGATGACATCTAGCCTAGTGTATTCCTGAGCAAGAATCTCCTTTAAAACACTTCTAACAAGTGATTATCCAGCCTTTGCTTGAAGATCTCCATTATGTCATGCCCTGATAGCTCTGAAGGAAGCCCATTTCACTTTTAGATAGTTTTAATTATTAGGAAATCCTTTATTATATAGAAATCAAATCTGGAGTTTCAATGTATTCTTACTCATTCTGCCCTCTTAGTTGAAGCAGAATAACTACTCCCATTTAACAATCTTTCTAGTACTTAAAGAAAACATCATATTCCTAGGATTATAGAATACTAGGTCTAGAACTTGAATAGAACTCAGAAGCCATGGAGTCTAATTCCTTTATTCATGGATGAAGAAATATGAAAAAAATGACAGAAATACTGAGGGATTTCAGAGTTCTTTTAGATCACATAGATAATATCAGTTTGGATTTTAACTTAGGGTCCCAATTTCCAAAGCCACTGCTCTTTACTCAAATCCATCTGATACCTTGTTTTCTCTGCTATTGTATATTGGAGATGAGCAGCACTACTGCAGGAGAGAAGCTCATATACTTTTTAAGGACACCAGCCATAGCTAAGTTGCCCTATGTTTCTGATTGCAATAATAATACTTTCTTTTTCAGGAAGCCTATTTTTCCATGTTTCTCTGAGGGGTGCAGCTAATCTGTGAGCACGTTTGAACTAAGCTTGTAGAGCCCCATACTTGCTGCCTATGTTAGTTAATGGCTCACCTTTTCTTACTGAGAAGTTTCCAAATATGAAGCACCTGTATTGTAAATGTCAATGTTCCTTTATCTAGAACTAACAGATAATCTTCCCTCTCCCTCACCTCCCCCACCAGCCCTTGTGAGGGAAAATTCTGTTCTATTGTCATTGTAATAATGTTTTTTTTTACCCTTTTATATTTTCATGATTACACCAATACAGATGCACTTTTCTGAACCAACTCATGTCTTGCCAGACCAGAGTGAAGTCCAGAACTTAAAAATCTCATCCACCACAAGTTTTTTTTTTTTACTTTTTCCCAAAAATTCAAGTCTCTTGGGCCACCGTGTTCATAGTGAAGAAACTGGCGTCTTGTTCTCCACCTTTTCTAGACTCCATTATGGGCATTTCAGGCCCTTTACCCCATGTTATTTAGAACTAAATTTTCACTGGTTTTGGTAGAATTACAGTAGGAATAAAGAACTTACGTTTCAGCACTCAGTGAAAGAAGATAGGCTGATCTGAGCTCTAAAATTAATGCAGGGTTGAGAGGTGGAAGTAAATATTGTCTATACAATGTGTCTGGGTAGCCAGGGCTGTTGCACTGAAAACATAAGCTCTTCTGAACCTGATATAGTAGAACTCTAGGACATTGAGATATCTAGCTCACTTTATTTTGTTTAGACATGTAGCCTGTATTTTAAACATTCCCTTCTACCATACTGACCCCATAGCTACTGGGTCAAAATAATAAGGAATATTCCAATAGGCATGGCAATTTTCGTATAGCTCTCAAAGCTTGGCATTCTTGTAAACATTGCCATGGCACCAGAAGTGATAAAATTAACCCAATACATATTTTTACATAGTTTAAAATATTTGTAATATTCAATTCGTTTTTAAAAGTGGGTGCTGGGAAAGAGAAAGGATGAAAGAAATCCAACTTTCTTAGTTTCACTGAAGAGCATGAGGCTGACTGAAGTCAACCCAAGTTGAAGCCCATTAGAATGCCAATCCAAAGGCTATATTAATATTGCAAATACTTAGGGAGTTGCAGATTTTAGGTGATCCCAAGTTCTTCTGCCTGTCAAGTTCCTCTCCACCAACCATACATTCTTTTCAATATAGTAAGCCTGTCTTCTCTTCTTCTCCTCTGTTCATCATTCCACTATTAGTCTGCTTTTTCCATCATACTGACCAAATTATCTGGAAAAGGATTTCTTGCCAGCCATTTCCTGAGTCATAAGATTATAGAATGAAAACCAAAAGAAACCAGTGAATAATCTAATCTCCTAAATTTATATGTGAGGAAACAGACTGTTGGTTTTGCTTTCTTCAAGCCAGGTTATGATTCTTTGCTGGTGAAACACATTGATTTAAACAATTGATTATTGAACTGCTCATCATATTCCTTATAGTGTTAAATAAAGAGTTCAAGATATACTCAGTTATGAAATCCATTTATATCAGTCCTAATGGTAAATAATGAGGGTTAAGTATTGATTACAATGTGTTAGTTGTAAGTGGGATTCTTTGGGGAATATGTTGCCGCTAGGCGTTCAAGTTTTGAAATAAGGAGAGGTTGCCATGGATAAGGAGTAGCTTGGAAAGCCATTTCCTGCCATATCCCCCAACTTGATGTTCCTAGGTTATTTGTTGGAAGGGTATAACTCTACCTACTAGCACATACTTATTAGATCTCAGATGATGGTCAAGGTCCCAGGAAACTTTGAAATTCTGTGATTCAGTGGTGTGACAATATGCCACACAGCTGCTAATGGACTATCTCCTACATCTAAGGAGAGATGTCAGGTAGCCAGTAACCATCTTTAACTTTAGTATTAACCTTCTATTGTTTATACAGATTATTTCTGAATTCAGGATTTGCTAAAGTATTAATACAGTTCATATAGCACTTAATTTTTATAAATGAATTTCTTCAACCCGTTTGAGGAAATTATTCCAAATGTCATTACACCATTTTCAGGTATTGAAATTGAGGCTCTAATATATATTAAGTTTCCTTTCCTGCCCCCCACCATGGAATATATAGCTATTAAGAATAGGACTGGTTTTGGAACACAAGTCTCTCTTGATTCCAAATATGGTACTTTTTTCCATTTTTCACCACTGTGACTCTCAGTCATATGTTTCCTGTACCTTGGGACCCAGATAAATAGAACTTTTGGAGAGGATACTTCTTCTCCTTGAAACACTGACATGTTAGTACTTTCTGAACCAGTGCTTCTAGTTTTGGATTCTGACCATGGAACCAAGGGAGTCAGATGTCTAACATGACATTGAGGTTACAACTTCTTGAAAGTCAACAGAATGGAGAACTTCCAGATGCTAGGAGTCGGGAGAGGTCACCATCAGACAATGAATAGCTTAAAAAAGGCCCCTATATCCCCTCTTTGATGTTCCTAGCTGATTTGTCAGAAGAACACAGCCCTGTCATATCATTAGATCCCAGCTATCAAATGGAAATAATTTGGGGATACAGCCTAGGCAACAGAAGTGGTGCTTTAAGAGTGTATATGTGTAAGTGTTTGTATGTTTGACTCTAGGTAAGTGAGATTTGAAGAAAGGTTAACAGGAGAGTAATATAAGAAAGGAAATGTTGGAGTGGGTAGAAGGATAATTATGATAAACATGTACCCTGGCTGGCTCAGGTCAGATCTTTGAAGTAGGTTGTTGAGACTATCAATTGAGAGGGAGTATTAGGTGGTGGTAGAGTACAGAGAGATTGTGGAACATGGAGAAAGTTTGGGGAAGTCAATAACACAAACAAGGAAATTTTGTTTCCACATTAAATGTAATATACATGTTAAAAAACACATACAAAAGTTCATTTTTCATAGACCATCATTTGTCATTGTTGCACTTAACTTCTGCCTTAATTTCTTCATCTGATGGGGATAACAATATTACCTATCTCTCAGGGTTATGAGAATCAAATGAGATAATATTTTAAAATACTCTGCAAACTTCAAAATTCTATATAAATACTAGCTATTCTTATTCTTATTCTTATTATTCCCTGTGTAATTAAATGCTTATATTTGTTGCTGGTTAATTTCATAATAAAAAGGTGGGGGGAGTCATTGTAGGGATTTTGTCCAGAAAGCAAAAGAGGGATGAATAAAAAGATTCATCTTTTTGTTGGCAGCAACAAAGGCCCCCATGAAGTAAGACAGCATGAGTCTGATGTGGGCCAGGTCTGCACAATCTGCATTTTTTCCCCAGCAGCATCCTGTGACCTAGGAGCAGGAGGGGGAAAACAGATGGTAAGGCTGATTCAGGACTGGGAATTGGTACAGGTGATCAATTTATGTATTAATCTCCAAATATTAATTTTAAGTTGAAAAGTTCTCCAATTGTTAAAATAATCAAACTCATATTCAAATGTTTAAGTTGATAGTTCAAGGAAGCCATTCAATGAAATGGTTCAAAATTTCTCATTAGTAATAATTAGATGGTGATAGTTTCTATTTGACCAAGAAGCCAATTTTTCTTGCTACTATTTGGAAAAAAGAGAAGGAAGGAAAAGTCACAGAGTGAAGATAAAGATGAAATGTGAAAAAGATAAGGTATAATCCTAACGCTTTCTGAGGTTAGCCAGTTCGGTATCTTATACAAGAAACAAAACTTAAAAAAAAATCAACATACTCTTAGTATGAAATTTGCCTAAGGAACAATGGACTCAATTTGTCCTCAGGTTAAAAAAAAGGAGGCCAAGAATAGCAAAAATAACTCACATATTACAATAGTAACGGACTTTTCCCTTCCAACTTCATTTCCTCCTCGACTCTTTTAATTATTATTTAAAAAAAATGAAATCAATGTATACCCACAGGAAAAAAATTAAAAAAAATATCTTCCTTATTACTTCCTCCAACTCAAACTGAGACACTGATACTTCAAATATTTATATCCTGACAGCATTTCTGAGCTAATAGTTTTATTTGTCTGTTCTCAATTGATGTTAAGAAAGTCCCTAGAAAGTCTTCTTTACTTGGCTCATTTGTATATACTTCTCTAGAATTCTACTGATTTTCTTAGTTCCCTACTTTATGTTGACCTGGGCTCCAACTCTATCCTTCATCAGGTCCTTGGAGATCTGCACATGGTTCTTTAGAACCATTAGACATTCACTGCTAATGACATAAAAGCTCTAAAGCCTCAGGAAAAAAAAAAAGTCTTCCCTTTTACCTTTCTTTCCCCCCACTATTAATAGATAACTCCCAGCTGCTATTTCATCCTCGTCTGTCAGGAAAGCTGTAACTACATGATTAAAGTGGCACACGGCTCTGAGACTATTATCAATTATACTAATTAAGGTCAAATAGAATGGAACAGCAGTCTTTGTGCAAAACAATGTAGGCAATGTAAACGGCGATTAATTTAAGACCATCATATGTACCTATGACAGCTTCTGTAGGCTGTGTTATTAATTATTTCTAGGTAGTGTCTTGCAGGCCCATCTTTAATACTTCACATATAATTCTAGGTTCATTGAACTGCAGGGTAAAGCAGGCACTGATGGAAATCAGTCTTTTCCAAATGGGAACTAGAGAAGAGTTCTCCTGACCTTGTTTCATGGAAAAACGAATGCTTGAGTGAGTGTTCACTTTTCTTTTTGTTTTGACAAAATAATTTCATAAGTGATTATAGCTATATGTATCTCCTCAAACAATATTAGAAAGTTAGCCACTAATACATACATACACACACATATGTTGAGAGAGAGAGAAATGTAGAGATGATAGAGGATTCATAGATACATAGACAGTTAATAGAAAGATAAATGTACAAGCATATTTGCTATATATACACACATAGGCATATATATATATATGCAGTGCAATACACACATAGATATACATACACATATACATACTTACACATATGTGTATACATGTACATGTACACATATCTCTGTGTATGTATGTATGCATGCATGCAAGCTTGTATGTATACACACACTAATCTGCATTGATAAATGGATAAAATGGATAAAATCTCTCACTGGCAGCTCCCTGAACTGATAGGTTGTATCAAATTCTTATACTTATACCTATATGCATACCTACACTTACATATAAACATAAACCTATATGTATGCATGCACTCACATACATGTCAATATCCATATCCCTATCCATATATATATACACACACATATACATATACACACACATATATACCTATACCTGTACCTATTTTGGCACCTACACCTATACCTACACTTATAACTATACCTATACCATACCTGTACAATACCTATGTTTATAGATAACTCTATAGCCATACCCAAACTTACACCTACATCCATACCTATACATACAACTAAAATTATACCTCTACCTCTACGCTATGTAGTAGAAATTTAGATGTGAAGATCTTTCCCACCTATTAATAGGCCATGTGACCTGCTTACATCATAGAAAGCCTAAGTCACATGTGCTAGGATAAGCTTCCTGACAAGAAAAGGCAGTTATGTCACAGGAAATGCTGAGAGAAAGACAGAGAGAGAGACACACAGAGAGAGACAGAGAGAGAGAGACAGAGAGAAAGAGCAGTTATGGCTGCTAAGGGCTGCTCATGGCCACCCTTGCGATGGTTAGAACTGAACAGGCTGACTTAGCTGTACTGTGAGTTTGTTTTGGGGAAGACCCCAGCAGGGGGACAGAGAGGTTTTGGGATGGTGAGGCTCCAGGCTGTGACATGGCATGTTGGGTTCCTTCCTGTTATGATAAAGTGGGCTAACTGGCTGTGGGAGCTGAACATTTGGTTATGGAATATGCTTCTCCGGTGTCTGAATAAATATTATACTTCTACCTTCTTTGTGGAGAGTATCTCATACTTTGTGATACAGAACTACATAGGCATTTTGACAATTATCATCTATATTGTTATTATTGCCTTACTGATACACCCTACACTTATATTTATAGTATACACACATGTACACCTACATATATATACATATATATATATATATATATGAGAGAGATTTACAGATACACAGAAAGAGGGAGAGAGAGTCAGAGAGAGAGAGAGAGAGAAGAGAGAAGAGAGAGAGAGTCAGAGAGAGAGAGAAGAGAGAAGAGAGAAGAGAGAGAGAGAGAGAGAGAGAGTACTGAGATTATTGCAAGAGAGATTGTTATAAGTATTACAAATTGTAATCTGGCTTCCAACTAAAATTGTCTTATCTAAAGTTACCAAAGAACTCTTAGTTGTTAAACATGGTCTTTTCTTAGTCTTCATTTTCTGTCTACTACATTTTCTCTTTACTACATTGGACACTCTTAACCACTTTCTCCTCCTGAATGTTTTCTCCTTTCAGGTCAACTCTCTTTTGGTTCTCTTTCTACCTGTCTGACTACTCATTATTTGTCTCTTTTTATGTTTCATTACCCCAAACTTAGCTTATAACTGTGAATAGTGCCCACAGTTCTGTCATAGAATCTCTTGTCTTTGAAATTACTCGAAGGTAATTAGATAAATATATCTAGTCCCAGTATTCCCCTGAGCTGCAATCCCCTATAACCAATTGCCTATTGGGCATTTCAAATTAGATATCCCAGAGAAATTTCTTACTCTATTTAAAAAAAAAATCAACTCCCAAACCCACTATCTTCAAAAAGTCTCCATTTCTGGTCCTTAAGGAATCACCACTTTTTAAGTCTCCAAGGTTCTTAACCTCAGTCATATACTTGACTCCTCACTCTTCATTATCCCATCTATTTTCACTTGTCAGTTCTTAGCCTTTTTCCCAATTATAATATGTCTCAAGTGCAACTCCTTCTCCTATATAGACTCTTATCAGCTCTCGCATAGATAGTTGCAACAGGCTACTCAATCGCCTCCCTAACTCTAGTTTATCTCTACTCCAGTGAATCCTACATGCTACTCCTAAAGTGATTTTTCCCTAACTGCATATCTGACCCTATCGATAAACTCTGGTCACTCCCTAGGACAAAATATGGTCTGGTCATGTCAAAAACCATTAATTGCTTACTCTATCCCATCTTAATATATCTAGTTTCATTCTGTGTTATTTTCTTTGAGCCAGTGATACTTTGATTGTTGTTCAGTCATTTCAGTTTTATTTGACTCTTAGTGACCCCATTTGGGTTTTTCTTGACAAAGATACTGGTTTGCCAGTAGCAGTTTGCCATTTCCTTCTCCAAGTTATTTTACAAATAAAGAAACTGAGGTAAATAGGATTAAATGACTTTCACAGCGTCACACAGCTAGTAAGTGTCTGAAAATTGATTTGAACTCAAGTCTTCCTGAATTCAGGCCCAGCTTTCTATCCACTGAGCCACCCACCTGGCAGTGATACCAGCTTTCTCTATTTCCTTCCCAGTAACATTCCTAAAACCTTTCTTGATCTTCCCCAAAGCTAATGCCCTCTCTCCAGAGTTTCTTTGTAAGTCAATCCACAGTTTCTACAGGGATCATATTCCTAGAAAAATGGAGTGAAAGTTAATGTGAATGTTGATACATTGGACATTTTTGATATAGGGGGTTATGTTCCTACAAAAACTATCTTTTGTTAGAGATTGCTGAAAATATATTTTTCTGCATGTAATACTTTATGACAAAACATTAATTCTGACAATGCATACTTTTCCTAACATGGTAACCATGAAATTACCTGTAAAATGCAGTACACAAAATAAAATTGGTAACATGCAAAACATTTTTCTCCCTAGTAATTCCCTAGAATTCTGTGACCTTTTCTGATAACATCTCAATAAAACAAGACACTGATTTCAGACAGTATTCCATTTCATAACACATGCAATCTACAGTACCATAAATACTGTGCAACAAACAAAATTCTTGAAACTAAAATATTTTTAAATCTGAATTTTATCCTCTACTGTGACAGATGGCAGTGTGAGAGCATTTTACCATATATTATACTTTTATAAACTTCTCTACCTTGGCCATCTTATGAAAACCAAGAGAGAAGCTGCTGGGACTTTTGTAGTGGCTATTGCAAGATACTAAGACTGTGACCCGGTTTCAACAACACCTTTGACACTCTGTCCTTCACAGATAGTGGGTGGTTTTGATGATCATGAATTATACACCAGCTTAAATTAATATATCGCAGTAGGATGCAAGCTACTCCAGACACTTGCACACATTGTGCCTCTCATTTTTTTCTCTCTACTGCACAATTATGAATGTGCACAGCTGCCAATGTGGAAGTGCAAATGAGGTTCTTAATAATATTAAGTGAATGCTTGAAGTTGTGAAAGTTGTATGTGAATGTTGAGGAGTGACTGTATTTAACTACATTTTATTGACATGTATTCTGTATCTAATCATAAATGTACTTGATGTCCCAGCCTACTTCCAGACTCTTAAGTTTGTTGTTTGTTTTTTCCCCTGAAAAGAGAATGATTTGTTATTTTGTATCTATATTCTTGGTATCTAGTACAGTATCACACATGTAATTAGCATTTAGTGATTGATTCATTGATTGAGAGTACTCAAGTCCAATGTCTCTGCATTTAATTCAATTAAATTCTTCAAACTACAAAGTGCCTACTCCATGCAAGACACTATATTAAGTGTAAGGTTTCAAAGAAAAACAAAACAAAACATATCCTGCCGTAAGTTCTTTACATTTGGAAGAGTATAGGTCATTTCTATACATAACTAAATGGACAGCACATGAAAATCAAATGTAATAGGCTTTTGAGATTGTTTCTAACTCCATGCTTTCCTGTAGATAATCATGTGAAGGAGACAAAGCTATCCTCTTATCAAGATGCCAGAGACTTGGTGGTTCATTAGAAATGGTCCTCAGAGAAGGGATAGGATTTTTAACTGAGGATATTGTTGGCTATGGAGGCAGCTTAAGTAGCATGACCAACAGGCATGTGCTATGTGGTAGGAGTTTCAGGAGAGAGGAAGATGAAAGTGATTGTGCTGCTGTTTAGGGTTGCTGGGAACCCCAAAATTCAAGGGTGCAAGGCATGAGTCTGCCTCAAAAGAATTTGACTATTCAAGTCTTCCAGTCAAAGTAGCCAGTTCAGGTGTGACTCCAATATAAGCAGGCCAGATTCCTAGTGATAAGGACAAGACAGATACTTTTGTAGGGAAAACATTGGGGGAAGATCTGGATGTGATCTAGAAGTGGCAAGTAGCCTGGGGTGGTCTGGAGTAATAGAGGATGAAGGGTTGGGCTGGGTCCACTGCCACAATGAAAGGACAGTTGAAAGGATTATTGATTGGGGTGGGCTGGATGCATCAGGTAAACTTGGGTTCCTGAAATCTCTAGAAAAGTTAAAGGTCTGAGAGTCTTTCCCTCTTAAGGGGTTAGGTCTCATACCCTATCAGCTGTATTGTTTCTGTCCTTTGGGGTAGACAGGGCAACTCTGGTGAGAGCACGAAGATCTTCTTTCGTTGGTGAACTTTCCCCTGGTCAAGAATCCAGGTAACCAGAAAAAAACTATCTTCTCCCTTCCCTCCTTTTAAATAAACTTTATATTATAGTGTTTTTTGGTTATACAAATCTATTAATTAGCTCTTTTAAGCAGTTTAAAAGCCATTCACTATAGATAAACTCTCACACATTTTAACTACTCAAGTTTGTCCTTAATTTTGAAACACCAGTACCAAAAGGGAGAACACTGGTTTTGGTATAAAGAAATAGAGAAAAGAAACAATGTTAAAGCCCTGCTATAATAGAGTCATACATTTTCCTGACTGGAAAATGACTGGATGCAAAGCTAAATCAAGAGGAAATTTGGAGGTTTTGATTTGTTGATTTTAGATAAATTTCCCAAATGGCAGAATTAAATTCAATCTGTGACTTCTAAAACAAGTCACGGAATCTTTTTGGTTGTCTGAGGCAAGTCTAAGCTTTGAGTTCACCAGGTCTTAGTCGCCTATCCTACTCTTTTCTCATGTATATGCTGGTTTGGAACGTAGACAGTGAATAAAGGAGTAGGGACTGCCCAGTGGGAGGAGGAAAGGTATGACTTGTCTCTGATTATAATGTTCACATTCTAAACGTGGGAGTTAGAGAAGAGAATATTTGCCCCCTTTAGCTTCACCCTGAACCTCAATCTTAGAAAATACAAATTCTACATAACAGCATTTCAATGGATAGAAAACACTAATCACTGGAAGGATCAGAAAAACTCCATAGGAGGTAGTAACACGATTTGTGTCTTAAAGGGACCTGATGATTCAAACAGCATAGGTGAGGAGGAAGGATATCATGAGGAACTAGGAGTCTGTCTATGTAAAGATATGGGGTCAAGGGATGGAGTATCCTTAAGGAGTAATAGCTAGGGGGCCATTCTGACCAGAACAGAGTTAGCGACTGAATAACATGAACTGGAAAGTCATAACAGCATTAAGAGAAAGGCAAAGAAAATCTCATATGGCTGGTTTGTTCAGAATCTTAACCCTACACTGATGGCCAGTAGCTTCTTATGGGAACATATATTTATTTATTCATTCATTCATTTATTTATTCTTTTGCTTTTTGGCAAGGCAATTGGGATTAAGTGACTTGCCCAAGGTCACACAGCTAGTACATGTATCAAGTGTCTGAGACTGGATTTGAACCCAGGTCCTCCTGACTCCAGGGCCAGGGCTCTACTCACTACACCACCTAGCTGCCCCCAGGAACATATATTTAGAAGTAGAAAGGCCATCCAGTCTAAATTTCTCACTATATATTTAGAAAACAGGCCCAAAGGTGCTAAGTAGTTTGTCTGAACCCATTTAAACTGGAAGTACCAGAAATTTCTTTAGACCCAGATCCTGGGACTATCTCCCACCCCTAAAGCAGTATCTCACTATAAGGTCCCATATGTCCCAATGGCAGCATTATATTGAGGTTCCAAGTCTTGCAAGTCATCTGTTTTCTTGAATTTCCCTGAAGTATTCAGTAGTCACATCTTAGTTAATGGGATTTATCATGAGCGTTAGTAGCTAATAAAATCCTCATGGGGCTCTTTTCATTAATGTGAATACAGAACGGCTTGAGGGAATTGTCTCTGAGAAGTTTTCTTTTACCTCAGAAGCAATATCATTATTCCTAGAAGGATTGAATCTATTCTAAAATACAACTGCAGTGTCAAATAACTGTGAGTACTACCAGTATAGGCAAAAACATCATCATCATCATCATCATCATCACAGTAGGTGATAATTACAGGGCATTTTTTAAGGTTTCCAATGTACTTTTTTCCACATCAGAAAAGGCTTTTTGAAATCGCTTTGTCTTATAAATGCTTTACTTCATTTTTTTATTTAACTACTATTTCGCCCCCAATTACGTTAAGAATTTTTTTTTTAGCATTCATTTTTACAGGATTTTGAGTTCCAATTTTTTCTTCATCCCTCCCCTCCCCTCTTCTGAAGATGGTAGGCACTTTAATATAGTTTATATGTGTGCTATCATGTAAAACATATTTCCATATTAGTCACAGTTGTGGAAAAAGAAACAGATCAAAAGGAAATAAAACCATGAGAAAGAATAAAATAAATGAAAAAAATATGCTTTGATCTGCATTCTAAGTCCATCACTTCTTTATCTGGATATGGATAGCATTTTCCTAAATATTTTACATTAGCGTTCAAGTAGACAATTTAACAAACAGTACCTCAGAGAGCCTCAAGAAAAAAAAATAACTGGTGGAATGCACTTATTTCTTAATTCATTATCTTAGGTTTCCTCTGCCATCATTAGCAAAATCAAAATGGAGGAGAAAAAATAAATCTTCCTCACCTAATAAGAGTATGAGAGTTGTGAAGAACCAACTTGGAAATATTCCACACACAATAGTACTCTGCTTACACATCTGATTATTACTGCCAATTTCAAAAAATGTAAATCTTTGATCTGATAAAGTTTCTTGGTTCATTAGCCATATAATTTTCTATGTACCAGTGCACCCCACAAACAAGCAAATGATGCCAACGTGGGAATGAAATTTCATGGAAAGCTTCAGGCAGAAGTCATGCATGGGTGCTCTTCATCTCAAAAAGAAGGCAGCTGTTTCCTTGGCTATATTGTGAGGGAAGCAGGTTAGATACTCTCTGAGGACTCTTCATACTCTAATAGGCCATGACTATGCCTTTGGATACTCTTCATTTAAAATAAATAAAATGTAAGAAAAGAAAATATTTGGCTTGGAGGTGTACTACATCTCCCAATAGATTTTTCAAATATAAAGAAATTAAAGCCAGAGGCCTTTTTTATTCACTTGTGGTCACTTCTAGCTCATATACCTATATTGTTTTAAAAGTAGTGGTACAAAGACTGAATCTAAAACTAAATCACATAAGCTCTTAAGGACCAGATCTGTACACCTATGTTAGAAAAAATAAAATTTTTAAATAGCTCCTGTCATAAGAATCCTTGGAGGTGGAAACTTACAGGTCAAATGCTTTATATGTCCTAAATTCGAAAAAATGAACTCCAGTTATGCAAAGATATACAATTTGACCTGTTCTTTTGACATGAATTTTAAGTGCATTAAATTCGATCTCCAACAAAATTTGAATATGCTCTAGCATAATCATCCAGTCTAAGAACATTGATATCATCCATCCAACCTCTACATTTTGAGGATAAGAAAAAAAAGGAGGTCTAAAAAGGTTAAATATTAGCTTGAGATCATAGATCCAGTTGGAATCAGGGCCAGGAAAGGAGCCAAGCAGTCTTAGTCTTCTTAGTTTCAAAGTCAAGGCAGAATACAGGCCACCGTGATCAAGGTTTATTTAGGATGGCAACTCAAGACAATAACCCTGAAAATACCCAGTTTAGAATGAATTTATAAATGCATTTTTAGCATACTTCCAACCCTGAGGGCAGATTTGGTGTAGTAGAAAGAGCCTTGGATTTGTAGCCAAGGAATCTGAATTCAAATCCTGCCTTTTTCCACAGGCAGATTACATATGCAATCTTGAATAAATTGCATTATGTCTCTGGGCCAAAGTTTCCTCATTTGTAAAATAAAGGAATCAAACTGGTGACCTCCGAGATTTTTTTTTTTCATTCTAACTCTATAATAATCCTTCTATGCCTTAGAATGTTACTACTGTGGAAGAAGATTCTTCCAAGTTTTAGTGGGAGGCCATGTTACAAACACACGATCTTAGTGGGAAGCCATATGATAGAGAGTTTGATTATATGTTTATATTAAGCTCCCTAGAAGGATGGGTGGAACCAAGGATCCTCAAATTATTGAAGTAATTCCTTAGACTATAGATACATACTCCAGTCCCCATGGAGCCTTTATTTTTTTTTTTTTAAGCAATGGTGAATGCAGAACAATTTGAGAGAATTGGCTAGAACATCTGACCCTCCAAGTGGAACCATGATATTTTATTTTACCTCAGAAAGAGTGTCATCATTCACAGAAAGACTGACTTGCTCGTAAAGATGATTCTAGTGACAGGTAATTGTGAGTACTAAAACTGTAATAATATGTGTGTGTATGTGTGTGTATATATGTGTATACACACATATACATACATATACACATAAATGTGTATGTCTCTCTTTATGTAATATACTTGTAAAACTTGGTAGTATAAATTAATTGCTGCTTGTGAGGTACTATTTGTTGAGATGTCTAATTGGAAACTGAAATATGGCATTATTGGTATGTTAATAATATGAGCCATAGTTTAGTATTATTGTTGTAGCTAACGAGGTTGTGAGGCTTGGAAAAATATGTATTTTATCTAATTTGATCCTAACAACGGTCCCGTGAAGTAGGAGCTATTATTATCCCCATTTTGTAGATAAGGAAATTGGAAATAAAACAGGACAAGTGACTTTTTCAAGTATTCACAACTATGTCTAAGGCAAACAATCACATCCAAGGTGAAATAATTACAATGTCTAACAATGTTTAAAACAAAATAATTAGTACTACTATGACTACCACTACCACTACTATCACTATTACCAATTGCTGGAATCGATATAACATTTTATGATGGCTTTACATATGCTATCAAATTTGACCTTTACAATATCCCTGTCACGTAGATATTGTATATATCCTCATTTTGTAGATGAAGAAACTGAGACTCCTTGAGGCCTGACTCGCTCAGTCACATATCTAGTAAGTTCAGCCTGAGGCTGAAATTGAATCTAGGATTTGCTAACTCCAACTCCAGCACCCTTACCACTTCTATCTGGCTGCTAATAGTAATACCCAGCATAGACTGAGTTTGGCTATTCTGTTGGTCTGAGTCCCAGGACATTTTCTTGAGGAAAGAGGGTGGACAGATCATGTTGTCAGGAGTCAATCATTGGTATTCCACAAAACATTTAAAGTATAGAGATGGAATACAGGCAGTGTGATTGATCCTCACACTAAGGAATTACAAAGACCCTAGATCATGGTGAGTTTGGTTAAGGAATTGTTACGAAGGCAAAGACTTCATCAAAGCAGACAAGATAAACTGGATTAAGCATTACTCTTCTCCCTTAGAGCAATAACTTCATCCCCATCAGCTCAAGAATCCTTATAGTCCCTTCCTCAATGTACTCTAAACAGGGCTTCTTAAACTGTGGATTGTGATGGGGCTGTGAACCATAGTTTAAGAAGCACTGAAGGGGTCGCAAGTGGAAAGTTTAAGAATCCCTGTGCTAAGGATCAACCAGTCACAGATGAGCTATAAAAAATGGAGAGGAATTCAAATGACAGAGGAAACTAATAGGGCATTCCAGATGTATATAGAACAAAGGCAATGAGGCAATAAGTTACAAGATATTTTGGGGGAACATAGTGATGTTCCTTAGGCTGGGAGACCTAGTGAGGAATGGGAAACGATAGTATGAGCCAAGTCTAGAAAGGTGAGATGGTAACAGATTGAGGAAGACCTTAAATGCCAGACTAAGGTGACTGAAGTGGCTTAGTACTTTACAGGGAACCAGTGAATGTGTTTGAGCAAACTACAGCCATGACCAGATGTATGTGTAAAGAATGATTAATCTGGTAATGGCATGAAAAATGTATGGGAATAGGGGATGGGAAGGGATACCCGTTAGGACACAACTACAGAAGGTCAGGCAGATAGCAAATATGGCTTATAGGGTGGTAGTAACTGAAGTAAAGAATAGGGAGCAAATGTGAAAGAAGTTGGGAAAGTGGCTCAGTAAGATGTGACAACTGATCAGCTATCAGAAGTAAGAGAGAAAGGTGAGTAAAATGTAATTCCAAGAGATTAATCATCAAAGACTGGGTAGAGTGTGGGACAATACTTCAAAGAAGTCTGGCAGAAATTATGCTTAGACCAACACCACACTTTTTCTATTAAGGCAAGCTCCAAAAGGTTATGCAACCTAAATATGAAATGTCTTATCATAAACAAATTACTGTAACAAGGAAGAAATTACCTCTTAAATCTACAAATATGGGGCAAGTTCCTGACAAAATAAGGAATAGAAAAGATCAAACAAGAGGAAAGGGCAATTTTTATTATGTAAATTTTTTTGCACAAACAAAATAAATGTAACTAAGAGAAGAAATGAATTAGTGAGAGAGAAATTTTTGCAGAAAATTGCATTTCAGGCCTCTTTAGTAATTGTATTCCACTTAGCTTTCTTTCTCAGTCTAGGTATTTCTTTTATGCATTCAAACATATTATATTGAGGAGACCATAGGTTTTGACAGACTAACAAAGGAGTCCATAATACTAAAGAGTTAAGAGTGCCTGCTTTAGACGATTATATAGCTAAACCACAAAGCGTTAGGCAATGAGGTCAAGCTGAGATCAACTGCTTGAGCAGGATTGCAAGGCTGAATTGAGATTTGTACCTGGAATCTAACTCAGTATTTATTGAACAGTATTCTATGAAAACGTAAGGGACAAAGTGACTGTAGATCTTGGACTTGGGAGAGTACCAAAGACCTAGATTTATGGTCTGAGTGGTCTGTAACTTCTTCAGGGCTATAGGCCGGGCTGTTTTGGAGCTTGAATTTTAAAGTTTTAGGGTGAGCATTTAAAATTCAGAAAGCAGTAAGTACCACAAATCAGGGCTTGATTTATAGCTTTATTGATTGTTGACTTACTAAAATAATATATATGCTTAATGTGTTTTTTTCCCCTGGAGTCCAGTTGTCAAATATTTAACACAATAACCTTGCATTGTTCTGTAACCGTTGCTTGAGTTCTCATAGGTTGTGGTTTGTCCTTCATTCTCAAAGAAGACCATGACATCAGGGAGATGATGACATGATTTGCAATTGACTTTGATTTGAGTGAGGGAGGGCAGTGCAAAGTTATCAGCTTCATTTTCTCCTCCAGAACCATCTGGGTCCCATGGCCAGATACTGATCAGGATGACTGGAGATGGAAATGCAGTGGGAGACCTTGGCCCTTTTAAGCTAAGGTCTTTTCGAGTTCTCCCTTGGAGTGAGACAATGCCCATTCAATGAATAGGCCCCTTTAGGAAGTGAGTCAAGGGTTGGCACCCTTAATTTTAAAAAAAAATCAAACTGGTAGGGGAAGACTTTTAGGGATATTGGCCAAAAGGGAAACAGTTACTATTTAGATTCATTCAGAGCCAGGAATGCCCCAAAATAACCAATAAGTGGTGCTTGGGCAGAGACCTATTTTCCAATCCATGAGATCCACAGTGAATTGGGTTTAAGGATTGGTCTTTGATAAAGTTACAGTAAACACCAAATTAACTAGGTAGCTTTCAGCCATCCAATTTTCCCTTCCTTTGGGCAGAACTCCCTCAGGTAGGGTAAGAGGAGAGGAGAAGAGAGGAGGGGAGAAGAAAGGAAAGGAGGAGAGAGGAGTTGCCTTACTGAAACTTACTGAAACTTACTGGCCATCTGGATCCCCATTCAGGCAGCTCTGACTACTCAGAGGTTGTGGTTTGTCTTTCATTGTCAAAGAGGCCCATGATGTCAGGAGGATGATGACATGTTTGAGTTCTATAGGCCAGTAGAAGGCTCAAAGAATTAAGATATAACCAGCCTGGGGGATCTAATAACATTAGATTAATAGTAATAAAGATAATAATAAGAGCAACAACAACAATAACCCCAAAACAACAATATTAATTGACAGAGTCCTTATAGGTTGACAAAATACTTTACATCCATTTTTCATTGTTGTTTTCATTGGGAAGGTGATATCTTGCAAAACTGTGCAAAGTTGTCACTCATTCTCTGCTCCAGAATTATTGGAGTCTAACAGCAAGACATAGGTCAGGATGACTGGTGATGGCTCCATTTTCTCATATGAGGCACATAACTCTATAGGTTAGAGAAGTGGAAAGAGAGATACTGGTCTCCTCATAACTGGATAAATACAAAAAAAAAGTTTTGTTTTTTTGTTTTGTTTTGTTTTGTTTTTGTAAATAAGTAGGCAGCTAAGATGTAAATCAAATGCCAAAAGTATGGAGGCAGGAGCTAAATTTTACTAATGTTCGCTTTCATCTCACCACCTAGCTTAGTGCCTAGAATGGCGTAGGGACTCAATAAATCATGTTTGAGGAACGGACTAATGAATGAATGGAAAAATTAAGTAATTGTCTGTGTCTTAGCCTCCTGATTAGTTGGTTAACTCAGGAAGAGGGATAATATATATCAATGGAGCAACAAATGTTAAAAATCTACTATACACAGGATATTTTGCTAATCACTAGGGATACAAGTGCAAAGAATGAAAGAGCTTACATTCTTAATTACTATCAATCTAAAGTTATTGTCACCCCAGGCTGGTGACCCTAATTCTTTGAGCCTTCTACTGAACTGTAGATCTCAAACATGGCATCATCTTCCTGATATCATGGAAAAGATAAAGATGTGCATATATACATAATCATTTTCATATCTATTACATTGTCCTGCAAATAGTATTTAACAAATTTATGATAAATTGATTAATGAATCAGGGCCAGTTAGCCTCTCTAGATAGAAATAAGTATTCTCATCTACGATACAAAAATAATTTTTCTTTCTTTCTCTTTTTCTTTCTTTCCATTTCCCCTACCCCCATTTTTCATAAGGATGGAAATTGGAAAGATGGAATTTACCACTAGGATATAAGTTTCTTGAAAGCAAGAACTTTCTCACTTTTGTACTTATATCCCTACTCTAGCCCAGTGTCTAGCACATAGTAGGCACTAAACAAATACTTGTGAGTTAATTCATCAGTTAAACAGCAACAACTGTCCGTGAGATTGGGTAGACCACTAGGAGAAAAAATTATATCTTTAGGATTATGTAAAACAAAACTAGAGATAGAGAATTGAGTTTTTGATTTGGTCAATATAGTTAGCTCCTCGATGAATAAAATTCCTTCTGTTAAAGAAGGTTGTTATATTCTCTGCAACAGAGTTACCTTAAGATATTGAAGTGCTACATGGACTTGCCCAGGGTAACACAGACAGTATGTGAGAGAGATAAGATCTGATTTCAGATCTCTACCATTGTAATACAATCAGACTTTTGTAAAAGTAAGAAATGTTACAGATGACTTTGGAATTCATTGATCCTTAAGCCAAACGAACTAACAGCTCAAATAAGTCTTTCAAGTGAAGACTTAAAAGACTATGTGCCTCATTAATGGTTCATTGGTGAGTATTGTGATGAATGACTTCATGACTTCATGAACTTCTTGAAAATTTGAAGGGAACCCAATACAAACATCCTTAACTTGAGCACGTTGATTTTTTTTTGGATTTTTTCTTTTGCCAAAACATTGATTAGACTAGAATTACTATTGATTTCCCTGCAGGGTTGGATCCATCTGTTTTTGATCATTACGTACTTATATATACACTCTCCTTTTCTATTTCCTTTTATTTATTTTTTAGTTTAGCAGGTATAAATTCAGTCATGCATGAGACAATTTATACATAAAAAGCAATTTACCCAATCTTCATTTAGACTTAGAGACTTCATCATAACCCTTGAAGAGTGTTATACAGAGCTTCCAGAATACAACAGAGAACTCAAATAATTTGTAAACATTTTCATGCACGAATATCTGAGTACACAGTCATGCATATGTTTTGAATCCTACACAATGATGCACAGTATCTCAACTGAACTGTCAGAGAAAAGAAGAGAAGCATTGAAACAGATATAAACATATCACTTACAAACAGATATCCAGACAAATAGAGATGTAGCTGGATGTCATGTTGAAACTCAACTATTTGTGCTTTTGGCAGATAGTGGAAAACAGAATGCACTCAGAAAGCTGAGTTCCAAAACTGTAGAGCTATGGAGTCAACTCCAAGTTATCTGTAATAAAGGGGGTGGGTGTAGGGTAAATGAACAATATCCCTCCACCTGATACTAGTCATCACTTTCATACTAATTTTTAATAAGAATCAGTATAATATTATATATAATATATTTTTACATAGTAGCATAATATTAAGAATATTTTAAAAATAATAAATTGACTACTTTTAAGCCTCTCTTGTTTTTCTCCATTTCCTCTTGTACCTATGCAAATATGCCACAGGCTCAGAGTAAAGGTCCAAAGACTTTTGGTCATAGATAGAAAACTAGAAGAGAACTCAGAAGCCATTTAGTCAGACTTCCTAATAGAGATAAAGAAACTGAAATTTGTGGAGTATTAAATGTCTTGCTCGAGTTCACACAGGAATTAAGTTTAAAGTTAGGATTTGAACCCTATCCTCTAACTCAAGAAGTATTCGTATCACTATAACATTCACAGGTTTGGGGACAAGTAACATAGGTGAATAAATTCTAAATTGTGAACTGAAGATGCCTTTATTTTTCTAATTAAATACTGAATCACTAGAACAACACTTTGTCCTTTTCATTTTTTTCTTTTAGAATGTAAACTTATCTTCAATTAACAAACACTTATTTTCTCTCCTTCCTACCTCCTATTCAATTGAAAAAAAGAAAAAGAAAAGAAAAAAACTCTTATAACAGATTGTAAAACAAAGCATATTCTATATTTTCTGTGTGGAAATGTATCAAAACAAAGTCAACTACAAGTCATGTCATCATTTCCCTGATGCCATGGTCCTCTTCAAATGAAGGACAAAACACAACAACTATATATATATATGTATATAGATATATACATATATATGTGTGTATATGTATATATTATATATATACATACATGCTTTGCATCTAGTTCTTAGAAAATTAGAGTATTTAAAAATAAATGGCTAAAAAAGACTCATGATGAAAAATACTATCCATCTCCACAGAAAGAATTGAACTCTAAGTGCAAATTAAAACACATTTTCCCACATTATTTATATCTCTTGCTTTATTTATTTATTTTGCAACATAGGGGTAATATGGAAACATTTTGTATGACCTCACATGTAAAATGGGATTCATATTACTTGCTTTCTCAATGGGTGATGGGCAGAGATTGGAGGGAAGGAGAAAAAAAATGTTTAAAAAAAGAAAATATATGTATATATTTATATGGTTGATGATAGCTTGGCTATTTTCCTTTGACAACTTCTTATCAGTGTGCTTTGACTATTAAGTGGAGAATGGATCATTTTCTCATAATATTGAAACTTTTCACTTTTCTCTACATATCCTGGAAACGAGACTTTTATGAAAGAAACAATGCTAAATCTACTCCCCCCCCCCCAACCAGGTCATTGTTTCCCTTTCCATTTTAAATGCATATTTGTGCAATTAAAATTATGTAATCAAAATTATACTTTTATCTTCTGTGATCCTTCCTATCCCTTATTTGACATGAAATTTTTGGCTATTTATAGATCTTTCCTTGTAGCTCTAACTTGCTTATGATGTCTAAATCATATATCCATTTTAAGTTTATTTTGTCAAGAGATATTGGTTCAAATCTAATTTCTGCCAGAATGCTTTCTGCTTTTCCCTGAAGTTTTGGTCAAAGATTGAGTGCTTGTTCCAGTAATTAGATCATTTTCATTTAGCAAACATTAATCTACTAGGGTTATTTTTCCCTCTAGCTTTATAATGTAAACCTTTAGTTGTTTGATATGACATTAAATAAGTAAATTGATAGGTGGAATGTTATTTTTATTATATTTGTTTGGCTTATGTATGAGCAATTACTCTTTGGTCTCCCACTGCATCCAGGCCATCTCCGGTCTTCATGAACTATATGTGGCCATTGGACCCAGCTAGCTCCAAAAGAGAGAGTGAGGCTGGTGACTTTGGACAGCCCTGCCTCACTTAAAACCAATTCACTTGCAAGTCATGGTATCATCTTCCTGATGTCATGGTCCTCTTTGAGAACAAAGGACAAACAATGAAGGATTTCTGTCATTATTTCAATAAAAGTTTGTGGCTTTATTTATATAACTATTTTATGTATTGGGGGAGTTTAATAGCTGCATATATACATATTTATACTTTTAAATTTTTATTATTTATTTATCTTCAATATTCTTTTCTTTTAAATTTTTGAATTTCAGATTCTCATCCTCCCTCCCATCACTTGCCCACCCACTGAGAAGCAAAAAAAAGTCAGCTATGCATGTGAAATCATGTAAAACATATTTTCATATTAGACATATCACAAAACAAAAATAAAATGAGAAAATCATACTTCAATTCATGCTCTGAGTACATCAATTCTTTCTCTGAAGGTAGATATCATAGTATCCTCAGGAGTCCTTTGGAAGTCTTGGGTCACTGTATTGATGAGAGTAGCTATGTCTTTCACATTTGATCATTATTACATTATTGTTACTGTACATAACAATTGCCCAATTCTTCCCATGTCACCTTGCATTATTTCTGATAGGTCTTATCATGTTTGTTTGCTTGTTTATTCCTTTTTTTTTCTAAAATGACTCCCCTCCTCATTTCTTATAGCACAGGGTTACTCTATCTCAATCACATTCAATAACTTGTTTAGGAATTCCCCAATTGAGGAGCATCACCTTAATTTCCAAGTCTTTGCTACCACTAAAAGAGTAGCTACAAATATTTTTATACCTATAGGTCCTTTTTCATTTTTCTTTGATCTCTTTGTGGTAGAGACATAATAGTGGTATTTCTGGGTCAAACGGTATGACAGTTTTATTTCCCTTTGGGCATAGTTCTAGAATGGTAGGAACTTCGGAATGGTTGGAAGAGTTCACTATTCCACCAACAGTCTTTTAATACATATATACACACATACATATATACATACATGCATACATAAGTATGCATATGAATATATATTCACATACACACGTACACATGTAATACATATACACACATATACATATAATGCACAAACACATTCATACAATGTAGATATATACATACATGTATATACACACATACATATGTGTGTATATGCATATGTATGTGTATATGTATATATATGCATATGTATATTTATATATTCCTTTATCTCTTCTAACATTTGCCATTTGATGTGGTACATATGAGTTTTTTTTTAATGTGCAATTCTCTTATTAATTGTGATTTAGAGCATTTTTAAAAATACAACTTTAGATAGATTTAATTCCTTCTGAAAACTGCCTGTTCATTTCCTTTGACTATCAATTGGGGAATGGTGATTATTTTTGTAAGTTTGAATATTTTTCCTATATATTTGAAAAAAATGAGGACTTCATAGAAATTTGATGTATTTTTAAATATATTCTTCCATTGTCTATGGTACCTTTTAGCAAAATGTAGTTTTACTGATTATCTCTTTCAATTAGGTCTACTTTTGCTTTTGCTTTGTCTGAGATGATGATTGCCACCTCTGCCCTCTTCCCTTCATCTCTTACAGCACTTCATTTTAACTCTACATTTGTCTTTCTGTACATAGTATATTGTTGCATTCTAGTTTCCAAACCATTCTATCTCCTTGCATTCTATGGGTTACCTCATCCCATTGACATTCACAGTTATGATCACTAATTATGTACTTCCCTCCCTTCAGTTTTCCTCTGTATATCCTTTTCTCTCTTTTTTTTTATCCTGCCCCTCCTCAAACTGCATCCTCTAATCTGCCCTCTCCCTTATCACCCACCACCACATAACATGTTTATCTCTTCCTATTGGGTAAGATAGCTTTCTGTAAGCAGGTGTGTATATGTGTAGGTATGTATTATTCCCTCTTTGAACCAATTCTAACGAGAGTGAAATTCAAGTATTACCACACCACCACCATTTCCCCCACCACTACAAATTATCTTCTTTGTGTGACTCCTTTGTGTGAAAAAACTTGCCCCATTCTACTTGTTCCTTCCCCCTTCTCCCAGTGTATCCCTTTTTCTCATTCCTATATTCTTCTTTGGGAGATGATCCCAATGTAACTGACTCATACCCATGCCCTCTATCTATGAAGCTCCTTCTAACTGACCTAATAGTGATAACATTCTTAAGTGTTCCTGTAATAACGATGTGGCTAGCAGCTGCTGTAAGTGTATAAGACCCAACAAGATCAGCAACAAGAGCTGTCAGCACAGGTTCTTTGATCTGCTTTTCTAAGGAAAACAACTTCAAGGGGTTTACAATCTCATTTTAATCAAATATACATATATAATTCACTTAGTTCAGGGGGAAAAAACCAGCACCTTGAACTTCAGAGAGAATACAAACAGAAATTACAAATGACAATATAAACAGAGCAAACAAACAAACCAATCTATCCATATCAATACATAGTTACCAGAGAAGCTTCAACATCTTGGTTTCTTCAAAGCTGGGGGGCTCTTAACAATAGCTGTCCAGAGTCTCATCTACAAATCGCACAGCACTCTTCCAGTGAGTGAGAGTGCCAAACAAAATGATAACCTCTGAGTTTATGTACCCTTCCTAGGGCCTGAAGACTTCAGACCTAATCAGGAAAAGGGTGTGGGCCTGGGGCTTTACACCTAGTTAGCAAAAGGTTGGTTGCCTGGGGCTTAGCACCTAGCAAGTCTTAATCAAAGGCACTTGATTACTTTAGCATTCTAAAAGGGAAAACAGTAAAAAAGTTCCACCTTAATTAATATTACAGTTACAGCAATCATCTTTCTACATAGGAATGTAAACAGTTTAGCTCCATTGAGTCCCTCCCTCTTTCATGGTTTCCTTTTTAGGTTTCTTTTGAGTCTTCTTTTTAAATGTCAGATTTTTTTTCTTGGCTTTGGTCTTTTCATCAGATGTAGTTGGAAAACTTCTGTTTCATTAAATATCCATTTCTTCTCCTGAAAAATTATACTCAGTTTTTCTAGATAGGTTTCTCTTGGTTATAATCCTAGCTCATTTGCCCTCTGAAATATCATATTCCAAGCCTTCCATTTTTTTTTTAACATGCAAGTTGCTAAATCTTCTGTGATCCTGACAGGGGCTGCATGATATTTGATTTTTTTTTTTTAGGCTCCTTGAAGTATTTTCTCTTTGACTCAGGAACTCTGTAATTTAGCTATGATATTCCTGGGAATTTTCATTTTTGGATCTCTTTCAGGAGGTGATCAGTGGATTCTTTCTATTTCTTTTTTACACTCTTATTCTAGGATATCAGGAAAGTTTTCTGTAATAATTTCTTGAAATGTGATGAGCCTCTTTTTTCATCATAGCTTTTAGGTAGTCCAATAATTCTTAAATTATCTCTCCTTGATCTATTTTCCACAGCAGCTGTTTTTCTAAGAGATATTTCATTTTCCCCCTATTTTTTTCATTCCTTTGATGTTGTTTTATTGTTTCTTGAATTTTCATGGAGTCATTAGCTTTCACGTGCCCAATTCTAATTTTTAAGGAGTTATTTTCTTTATTGAGCTTTTGCACCTTTTTTTCTCTTTAGCCAATTGTAATTTTTAAGATTTTATTTTCCTCAGTGAATTTTTGTATTTCCTTTTCCTTTAAGCACAGTCTGCTTTTAAAGAACTTATTTTCTTTAATGGGTTTTTGTGTCTCTTTTACCATGAGTACAATTCTTTTTTTTTAAGGTGATATTTTCATTAGTACTTCTGAGGAGCCTCTTTTTCCAAGAAGTTCTAATTTCATAATTTTCTTGTATCATTCACATTTCTTTCTCCAGTTTTTCACCTACTACTGTCAGCTCTCTTTTTTTAACTCTTCTAGGAATTGCTACTGGCCTTGGGTCCGATTAACATTTTTCTTTGAGACTTTGCTTCTGTTTATTTTCACTTCGTTGTCTTCTTCTGAGTTTGTGTCTTGATCTTCCCTTTTATCAAAGTATCTTCCTATGGTCACATTCTTTTTTGTTGTTTGCTCATTTTCCCAGCCTATTTCTTCACTTTGTACTTTCTGTTAAATTTTGGCTCTGCTCATGTGCTGGTAGGTGGAAAGGTACTATGCCAGGCTTTACATTGTTTTGTGTTTTTGTTTTCAGAGCTTGTTCTGGGGGTCTGCATGTTTTGGATTCTTCCAAGGTGGTGTGATCCAAGGAATTGTGTTGTTACTGCTCTCTTTGTACTTTGGTCTTTACTCAAGAAAATCCCCTGTTCTCCTGCTGCCACAAACACTAGTACTCCTCTTGGCCCTGGTACTGTGACCAAGACCCCCACTCCCTTGTGACTGTGATGAGTGCTCCTCTCTTCCCTGGAACAGTGGACCAAAACTGCTTCTGTTCAATAGAGTTGCCAATCAGCATCAGCTATACCCAGTACTAGCAAAGGAACCCTGTAATTTCTTTCTGACCAATTGTCCAACACCCTTACCCATCCATCTCCAGGCTGAGAGCCCTTAAAGCTGCTATTGCTGCTGCTGCTGTCATAGTTACCTCCAAAACTCAATACCAGATCTCCTTTCTCACTCTGAGCCTCTGTCCACTACAGTATTACAGACATCTCTTGTGAACCTCCTAAGTTGTAGTGGCTGAAAAAAAAATCTCCTTCTGATCCTTTCTTGGCACTAACATGACTGAGTATGATTTGAGGCATTATTATAAAGTTGTTTGGAGGGGAATATTGAGAGATTTGAGCTGGGTCCCATCTTCACCCTACCATCTTGACTCCCTTTATTTCATACTTTCGTTTTAAGTTATTTTAAATGAAATTTCTCTTTTCATATCTTCCCGTTGGGTTTTATCGGCAAGATACAGAAATAATAATGATTGAGGTAAATTCATTTTATATTCTGCAACTCTGCTTGTTATTAATTGTTTCAATTATTTCTCTTTTGTTGTTAAATCTCTAGGGCTCTATTAATAAACCATCATATTATTCAGAAAATGCTATAATTTTGGTTCATTTTTGCCTGTCTATTCTTTAGGTTGTTGTTGTCAGCTTATTGCAGTATGTAGCATTCTTAACACCATATCCAATAGTACATATCCTTGTTTTTCCATGATCTTTTCCCATGATCTAGAGAAAGCCTAGATGATTTCAATTATACATAATTCTTGCTGTTAGATAGGTACTACTTACCATTTTAAGGGGAAAATAAAGTCAATTTATTCCTATATTTCAGTATTTTTTTTAATCCAGAATAGTTGTCTCATTTTGTCCAAAGCATTT
>CM053623.1:188069954-188126876 GCA_028646595.1 Phalanger gymnotis
GATTCAGGGCACTAGGGTACGCTCTGCCTGGCTCCTGGTCCGGTCGGTCCGTGCTGCCCACGCTAGGCTCTGCTCCACTCAGCTCCACTCCCCTCCGCTCTCAGCTTCCATGGGATAGACCTTACCCAGAGACCATCCAGGCTGTCCTGGGCTACAGCCCTGCTTCCCTATGCTATTTTGTGGGTTCTGCTGTTCTAGAATTGGTTCAGAGCCATTTTTTATAGGTTTTTGAAGGGATTTGGTGGGGAGCTCATGCTAGTCCCTGCTTTCCAGCCGCCATCTTGCCATGTCTGATTCTTTTCCATGTACTCATATAGGTCCCCCATAGAAGAGCTACTCGTTGACCTAGAGATTTTCCTCTACATCTTTCAAGAATAGTACCCTAAATATTACCTTTTGCCTCTATTATGTGGCTCTTTATTCTGTTCACCTATTTCCTTGATGATACATTTTATGACACTGCTTGTAAGTGCATCATCTTTGGTGCAACATGACGTCACCTACATATAGTCGTGACTCATTTCCTCTTGAATGAAAACAGAGTTGAATCCACTCTCCAAGCGTTCTGAAGAAAGCTACACATGCAAATTGTATAAGACTTGATCTCTGATATTCTAGGATACAGGATCACATAAAAGTGAAACTAGGCTTTCTTTCCAAACCAGCGATGTGTGGAAATTAACATTCTGTCAGCAATGGGGCAACTGTTAAATTCTCAGCTTCTCTCCTGATAAGGTCCTGGTTATCTGGTAAATGTCTTTCACGAGCTAGGAATAACCATTCATAATGTCAAGATTGTTGAGAAAAATCAATGTGGCAGTCATCATATGATAACATGAAGGAAAAAGTAACATTTGAAAAGGGTAGTGTGACTTTTTACACTTGTCTTTCAGTTTAGAAGAAGCAAGATAACTATTTTAAAGGGAATAGAATGTTAGGCATGTGGGGGAAAATGGTGTCTTTTTACTGTAATCTATTTGACTACATTCAATGTTACAACAATTTTTACTATACTAGTTTATATCTTGTGAATATTGTTAAAGTTACAAAACTGAGTGGGGAAAAAAAAGAAAGCATTCTGAATAGATACTCATTAAGGTGAGTAGATTCTTACATTTCAGTCCTTAGGTGACATTTCCCTCATATCATTTAGTCTATCTTGATTAAGAAGTGACATTCATGCCAAAGTGAACTGTTATTTTTATAGGGGACAAATGGAAGCTTAGATAAGATCATCATAATCATTCTTCTTGCGACTGAAGAATGCTTTCCGCAGTATAACTCATAGCCTGACAGACTAAAGCACTGAACAATCTTGCCAACCACTTCCTCTGTGGTTGGGGAATTTGAGTTTTTATAAAGAGCTTTTCAGGCTGCAGGGATAGAGTGAACAAATGAACAAGCATTTATTAAATGCCTTCTACATGTATCACACTATACTCATTGCTAGAGACACAAAGAGAAAAGTAAGATAGCACTTGATCTCTAGGAACTCCTCACATTCTAATTGTGGGAGACAACACATTGGGAAGCTTTCAGCTGTGCATCAGCTAGAAAGATCTCATGGTCCTTAGGGTGAAGCAGGAAAGCAGATGGCAATGCATATTCTTTAGTGTCATTTCCACTGATAAAACTACATCTTTCTTTAATGTTAAACTATTTGACTGTGGCAAAGACTATAGTGGTTGGAATTTTCTTTACTGAGTCTTCCTTAGCTGTGGCTACAGCACCAGCAGAAGCTCTTTCTTGGCTCTATATCCTTGGGGATTACTTCCTTGATAGTGTATTTGAGGGCTAGACTAGAAGCAGGACTGACTGTCTGGGGAGTACTATTCCTTTTTGGGTTCTTGGGCTCATCTTTCCATGGGTGGCAATTGGTCAGCAGTTGGTAGTAGTGGTGGTAGTGGTGGTGATGAGGAATGTGGACTCCTTCTGCATGATGATAGCTCTCCTCCCCAGTGTCTGCAGGACCCAGCCTAGAAGCAAAGGTAGTCTTTGGGACACTGTTATTCTCAATGGTTTTAAGATCTCGGACCATCTCCATCTTGATGGTGGTCAAGGTGGGGTGGCGTTGGAAGTTCTGCTTGCTTAACATCTCTCTGTCTCTGTCTCTGTCTCTCTCTCTGTCTCTCTCTCTGTCTCTCTCTCTGTCTCTCTCTCTCTCTCTCTCCCTCTCTGTCTTCCAATTTGACTTCACTGCCTCAGCTAAGCTGGCTTTCCTGCCCTTTGGGTGGCAGCTGGTAAACGATAGACTTTACTGACCCAACTGGAACCATGTTCTTGAACTCTAATAGCAATTGACAAGATTAAAACAAATTTATGGATGTATAAAATAATAATAAAAATGAAAGCCTTTAAGGACCTGTTCTTTTGACTGTCATAGAACATTTAGGTGGAGATATCCAGCAACCAATTGGTTATCCAGCACTTTAATTCAGTAAGGCTGTTAAGATCATATATAAATGTTTAATTCATATGTATTGAGATGATTTGGAGAACAGGTGAAATGGAGGAAGTAGAGTAAGTTTAGGAGGGGAAAGGAAGAAAGATTGAGGCATATGAGGTTGTGATCAAAGAGGAATTTCTGAGTTCTGCATTATGGCAGTGGAAGAATTATGAAGATGCTGATCCACAACGGTTCTATTTTTCCTAATGTGTGTTTGAAGTGCAGTAAAGATGGAGATAATGGAAGTAGAAGTTAATGAATTGGAAGGCCATTCTCATTGAATAGATATCAATATGTATTAAAGTCCCTAATTTTAAAGTTAGGGGTCAGAGTAAAGAAGAAAACTGTAAGCCTGATACTGAGCATTCTGATAAAGGAGCAACAGTGTCATAGAGGGTGAGAGTTGACTGTGTCTAGCCAATGCACTTGATAATAATGAAAATATGCCCTATAATGGTTCAAGGATGTAATAGAATATTGTTTTGTCATGGTTGATGGCAGGAGGGAATAGATTCAGAGAAATCTGGCAGTATTTGTATAGAAAAGAAGTAAATTGAGTAGGCAGAGGCAAACAATTTCTACCATAACAATAACACTGTAAAGAAAAGAAAAAAATACTTTGAAAGACTTAATAACTCTGTTCAACACAATTACCAATCAGTATAACAGAGAACAGATGCTGAAAACTACCGACATTCTATAACGAAGGAAATAGATTCAGGGTGGCAAAATGAAGCATTTATTTTTTAGACATGATAAATGAAGGGATTTCTTTTGTTTGCATATTTGTTGCAAGGAGGAGGAAGAGAGACAAAATAGATTTTTGATCATTGAAAATAATTATTTAACTTAAGAAAAGACTAAACCTCAAAGAAAGAAAGGTTATTTTCTTAAGATGGCAAATGGAGAGTCTAAAAGTAAAAGCAAGGCATATGCTTACTCCCCTTCCTAGACCAGTGTTCTGGGGTGGGACCAGAAGAAGAAAAGAATATTTGATTCCAGAGAGGATTCCAGGGATCAATGGCCTTCTAGGGACAGCAAGATTTCCATTGGAACAATAAAACAAAAATGGTATGAAGTAGAAATCAAGGATAAAACATGAGCTTGTTAATAATACATTAAGAATACCAAGGAATTCATTGAAATACAGAGGGTATAGAAGTATGTGGTCTCTGGAGACATAAGGTTGAGGTAGATTGGGATGAAAGTATTAAAAGAGTTGAGAATAGTGAAGAGGATTTTTCCCTTAATGGATTTTACTGTGAAGCAAGAGAATCATAGTGGGGAAATTACCTAAAAACTCAGTGGAGGATGACAGTTAGGTGGCAGTAGATAGAATGGTTGACCTGGAGTTAGGAAGAACTTAGTTCAAATTTGACCTCAGACACTTATTCATTGTGTAAGGGATGTCACTTAACCTTTGGTTCAGTTTCCTCATCTGTAAACTGGGATAACAATTCCTATTTTCGAGGATTGTTAGGAGGATCAAATAAGATAATATTTGCAAAATGTTTTGCATGGCATCTGGCACATAGTAGGCACGATATGAAATGATCATTCTCTTCCTTTTTCATTTGGTAAGAGACATCAGCCGTCTAGAGTCTTGTGTTTATTGAGCATAGAGTCAGGGAAGCCAGTAGATCTCTTAAAGTTGAGAGACTTTTGTAGATGAGGAAGAATAAATTGTTCTGAAACTATTCTTTTAGCATCCCAATTAAAACAGGGGCCATAACTAATATATTCCTTAAATATGGCAAAATAACTCTGTTCCCACTATGTCAGTAGTCAGAAGAATCCCTCCTCCTCATATTTTCACTAATCAGGCTCAATGTGAGATGGGGCTGTCTTGTATGTGAAGTCTTTGTTCATCTCCCAGTTAACAGTGCCCTTTCCCATCAAAAAAAAAAAATCCCTGAATTTTTAATATGTCTTACATATTATTATTTATGTACATATTGTTTCCTCCAACATAATGAAATCTCGCTGAGGGCAGGAACTTTTAGAAACTTTTGTATTATTGATTGGTTGATCCATGCTGAGCCTCCTTTCAGAACAGTCCCTCTGTTGCCCCAGATACTTAGAGACAGAAACATGAGAGGAGGTGATTTTCTTTGGTAGAGAGTGAATATAAATAACCAGTTTGTCACAGTAGAAACAATACTGGATTTTTCAAATTAAATTTTATTTTCTTCAATTAACAAAGTTTTTTTTTCCTCTTTTTTTCCTCAGTTTTAGATTTCCCTCCTCCTCCTAAAAAAAAAATCCTTTTAACAAATATACATAATCAAGGAAAATAAAATCCTATACTTACCATGACCAAAACTCTGAGTTTCATTTTTGAGTCCATCACATTGTGTTAAAAGGTAGGTGACAGCCTTCAAGTTCAGCCCTCTGAAGTCTCGGTTGGTCATTTACTTGTTCAGAGTTCTTAAGAACATTAGCTTCTAAGACAGAATCTTGGTTTGAATTCCAAAACAACTCACTACCCATGTGACCGTAGGGAAGTCATTTAAATTCTTTAGGTTTCAGTTTCCTTATCCTTAGCAATAAGAAGAAAGGGTTGGATAAGATAGCTTCCAAGGTCTCTTATAGACCAAAATCTATGATCATATAAATGCCTGATCCTTGATAACATTGTCATCCTAGGTACTTGATCAAATATTTTTAATTGAAAAGTACTTGGATACTTATCCCAGAAGATAGAGAGCTGGCCTTGGAGCTACAAAGATTTAGGTTTAAGTCTAGCCTCTGAATCCTGATTGTGTGACCCTGAGCAAGTCACATTTGGTGCCAACCTACATTTCTAAGGGGAGTCTCACTGGAATTTATTTATCAGTGAAATTACAGGTCAAATACAGTTGTAAAAATTAACTTTGGAGTTAATTCAACATGAAAACATCTCCCTAATTGTTAATGCCTCTGCTAACAAAACAAATCCCTCCTGCTTTACTTACTCTTGTCATTTAGAGCCATCGACAAAGGCAAAAAAAAATCATTTTCTTTTCATATCTCTTGTTCTAGATTCATCCAGCTCATTTCCAAACATTTCTAGAGTATGTCCTTTACTTTCCCATCAGTTGTGCTCTCTAGAACCCTGACTCTGTTTTCACTAAAATCCACTTAATCTTCAGTCTTTTCCTCCTATGTTTCTTTATTGTAATAGAATCTTGAGATTGTAGTAAAGAATCTCATCCCTGGTCACTGCATCCAAACTTGCCTATTTCTCTCTTGTACTGTAATTAAGAGAATCAGGAGGAAATTCCATTACACTCATTGTTGATTGTTCTCTACTCTAGCTCCCAGATTGAAATAAGTAGCCATTCTCTGTCAATTTTATTTGCATTGTATTTCTTCCAACTTCTACTTCCTCTCCATTTAAATTGCTATAATTCTAGGTCTCATCCTCTAACCCAGATTGTTGAGTCATTCTCCAACTGATGGGCATCTATTTTGTTTCCAATTCTTTACTGCAACAAAGAAACTGGGTTAACTGTAAATATGGACCTTTTTGCTGTCTTTGACTTCTTTACAGTACCTGCAAACAGTGAGATCATTGGGTTAAAGAGAACACACAATTTAGTCATTCCAAGGTATAGTTTAGTCATCCCAAGGTATAGTTCCAAAATGATTTTCATAATGGTTGTACCAATCGACCGCTCAACCAACAATGAATAAATATACCTAATCTTCCACTGTCCCTGTACCAATTGCCATTTTCCTCTCTTGTCCCCTTTACCAACTTGATGCTTCCCTGCCATTCTTCATACAGATGACAAAATAATATTTATAGTGTTCAGGTCTGGACATGCTGGTTTTCTACTCAACAGACTTCAAGGAATCCCAAATTCCACTAGTACAAAATACAAATTCCTTAGCTTGTCATTTAACCCCAACCCTAATTCCTATCGCCATTAGATTTTAATGCACATAGAAGGCCTTATTAAATGTTTAGTGAATTGAATTGGACTGAAATTAATTAAATTGAATTGAATTTCAAGGCCCAGAGAAGCATGGGCAATATTGGTTTTTATCATTATTTCCTAAGGACCTGACATAAGCAAGTACTTAGCAAGTATTTGCTGAATTCAATTCAATTTTATGGATTTCCTTCTTTTCCTCCTCACTAAGTTCTTACATCTTGATGCATATTCAAAATATTTAAGAAGATTGTCTCTATTTAAAAGCTAATAATCCTAAAATAGGGAGAAATCAGAATAAAATAATTTAATATATTACCCATCATCAATCGCCTAGTTAGTGCTTGCCTTTTTACTGAATAGATAATAAGATCTACAGCTGTAATTAAGAGTTCAACTAAAATATTTAGCACAATGCCTGACACATAGGCCCTTTATAAATATTTACTCCCTTCCTTTACCTAGTACAAACTTCTCATTTTACACAGAGGGGAGGGGATTGAGAAACACAAGGATTAAACAAATGACTTACACACAAAGAACACATACTATTGGAGAGGTGATTTAAAATCAGGTCCTGTGATTACAGAGACCCTATTCTCTCTACTGCCCCAGTATCTTCCTCTATGATCAATACATATTCATCGGTTTGATTCTAAACACAGATTTTTTAAAATTTATGGCACATTCTATTTCTCAAATTTCAGGCACCTTGAAGAGTCTGGTTCCCAGAGCTCTATTACCATATCCAGGGGTATGTTGGTAAATATTTAACAACCATTTTTCAAAGAAAAGAAAATGAGAAAAAAATGTACATATGGGACATTTTTATGTGGTCAGCATTATTAATGTTTTCTACATCACTTTCTTAAATCTAGTCATTCAGCAAAACACTAAATCAAACCTTGATTTATAGTTTTTCCAATTTCTGAGATGTAAATGCTCACACTGAAAATTTACTAATTGACTCTCACAATTCAGTTTGATTACTCCAGCACACCCCTGACTCTGTGACATTAGTGTTCTTTCTAAAGACACTCCTGAGGAGCAGGAGGGTATCCTTTCTACTATACAGGTTTGAGTTCCCACTACATATCCTTCCCTATGAGATCACTAATCTTTCTTTTTAAAGATTTCATTGATCAAATTAATTTAGTTAGCTAGGCTCCAATAGCTTTTAAAAAGAGGGTGTTTACTCAAGTGAATTAATTCATGAGGTCATTATTAAGGTCTTACTATATACGAAGCCCTGAAAATTGAAAAAGAAATGTAAGACAGTCTTTCCTCTTAAGGCACTGCCTTTCTAATGGGGAAGATGGCACATAAGTGGACAGTTGGTGTAAAACATCTTTCTTAAAGTTCTGTGATATTGTCACACACGTACATACAGAGAGTAGGGGGATGTGGACTCAAGGTTAGAGATAGCATGTGATAAAGGGGTAACTTGCAACTTCCGGTTCCTAGAAATTGTTTTCTTCCTTTTGTGAGATGCTCAAGAAGTTCCCCTTAAACTAATGCAGGTAGTTGTTACTATTGTTCTTGGTGTTGTTTTGCTGGGATATGTATAGAGCCAAAAATCTTTGTTCTGTCCTTGGTTCTCAATGGACTTTGTGGTTTGCTGATCCAAAGATGCTTCTAGAACACTGGCAGAGAGATGGGAAGTCCAAAATCCTCTGGATCCTTTGAAGCTTAAATATCCTTTTCTGGCCAAAGCAAGTAGTGAGGTAGTATAGGATGGAAAGACATGGAGGCCAAGACCTCTTTCCCCTCCCCATTCCCCTAAGCAATTTTTCTTTAAGGGCCTTTATTGGAGCATGGTACTTGTTCCATTATCTGGAATAATCCTGGTTCTAAACTAGCTTGAATTTTGTGGACAGCCTCTTCGATGTAGCCAAGGTTCTTCCTTAGAGCCAAACAAGATTCTTACGCAGCATCATTCCATTGCAAAGACTTTTTGAACTTACTCTAAAGTCTGCATTGATTTATTGAGATATGCTCTCACTTTGTAGAGATATAAGGATAGTATTTTCTCACTTACTTTTAGTGGGGTAGTGTGACCTGAATGATTTACTAAATCAATACCCCACTATTACAAATTACAGAAAAATAAAATGCATCAGAAAAAAAAATCCATACTATGGTAGTTAGTTCTGGGAGGAACTATCCCTGCTCTGTCTCCAAATAAAAATATGGCCACAATAGCAATAAATACACAAGGAGGTTATCTTTCCATTGGTTTTTTTCAAGTGAGATTTTTAGGAATCTTTCTGAAACTTTAATGTTAAAAAGTCTCAGAATTTAAATTATTTGATAATATATTTTGATCCAGAGGGACCTCAGAGATCACCTGTTCCAACCCCATAACTTTATAAATTAGCAAACTGAAGCCTCGGGTATGGTAAGTGAATTACACAAGTTCCACAAATGCTGCATATCAGGGATGGATCTTTAACCCAGGTCCTCTAATATCCAAGAAAGAACCTTTTCCTCTAAATTATGTGGTAGCACTTCCTCTCCCCACAATATTTAGACCCAGATATTATCACTCTATTTCTCTTGCTACATCTAAGATTGATAGACTCTGATCTCGATCCTAATTAAAATTAGGAAAGACTTTAGCAATTGTCTAGTATAGCCCCTGCATTTTACAGGCACATTTTACCTCAACATTCTCAGACATGCTTTGAACTTTATGTAAAGACTGTAGCCAGTAAGTGGCAAAGCAGAGACTAGAACTTCTGTATTCTGCCATCAAAATTTCTTGTTCTTTTTGCCCAAAGGGCAATCAAACTGTGCATGCCCTTTGGTCGAGCAATACCATTACTAGGTCTATATCCCAAAGAGATCATAAAAAGAGGGAAAAGACCCACATGTGCAAAAAGATTTATAGCAGCTCTTTTTGTGATGGCAAAGAATTAGAAGCTAAGGCAATGCCCATCAATTGGAGAATGGCTGAACAAATTGTGGTGTATGACTGTAATGGAATAATATGCTATAAGAAATGATGAGCAGGCAGATTTCAGAAAAATAAAAACCTGGAAAGACTTACGTGCACTAATGCTGAGTGAAGCAAGCACAACAAGGAGAACATTGTACATAGTAACAGCAACATTGAGCCATGATTAACTATGACTGATTTAGCTCTTCTCACCAATACAATGATCCAAGACAATTCCAAAAGACTCATCTTAGAAAACGCCATGCACATCCAGAGAAAGAGGAATGGAGTCTCAATGAAGATGGAAGCATACTATTTACACGTGTGTGTGTGTGTGTGTGTGTGTGTGTGTGTGTGTGTGTGTGTACCTTTGTAAAGGCAAGCAAAGTGGGACTTTTTGTTGTCTTTTGTATCCAAGTGCTTCTCAGCACTAAGGCAATTGAATGCCTTTGATTGCGTTTTTCCTTTGTTTTTAGAAAGTCCTACATTCTTTTGCTAATTAGTGTTAGGGGCCCTTAGGGGCCGGGCACTGGACCAGGGCCCTGTGGAAGGATCCTGAGATGCCCGGGGGTGTGGCCTGCCCACAGGTACTGGAACGCCCCAGAAAGGCGGGGCTCAACCCCGGGGCGGCACTTGGGAGGGGCCGGCCAGGGCATATAAGGGATGGGACAGGGTGTGAGAGGGAAGAAGGATGTAGTCAATAAAGCTCAGTAGTGCTTCTGCCACATGGTATTATCTGCCTAGTTATTTCCCCTCCCCCACAGAGGGGCCGGAGCGTATGTCCAAAGGCCCAGTGACCGGAATGCCGGAAGCTCTCCTCGGCCAGGTGAGCAGCGGTAGGGCAAAGGGGAAAAGGAGATCCAAGCGAAGGCTCGGGTAGGGCAGGGTCGTTCCCTGCTCCCGAGCAAATTAGTTCATGAGAGGTGAGAAAGCCTCTAGAGGTATGAAGCCCTTGAGAGGTGTGAGGTGCTCTGAGCTTGAAGAAGTGTATATAAACTCTGAGGTTAGCATTTTGTTTGAGGCTCACTCATTGGAAGAGTGTTGGTGTATAGACTCTGGGTAGCCATTAAGGAGCCCCTCAGCTTTGAAAATGCAGATGTTGATGCTTCTCTCTCTGGTAACTATGTATGTATAGCTTTGATCAGACAGCTAGAAGCCTGTCTGTTGATTTGTGTTATTTGCTCAGTTCATCTTTTCTGTTTGTAATTTCTGTTTGTATTTGCTCTGAGGTTCAGGATGTTGGCTTTCCCCCTCTGAACTAAGTGAATGATATATGTATGTTTAATTAAAGTAAGATTGTTAACCCTTTAACATTGCTTTCCTTAGAAAAGCAGATCAAAGAATCCAGCCCTTCTGTGTGTTCTTATTGATCTTTTACCACTACAACAGTTGCTAGAAACATTGTTGTTATAGTATTTTCCCTTTTGTTTTGTTTTTTCTTACACAACATGAGTAATGTGGAAATACGTTTACATGATTGCATATGTATAATCTGTACTAGATTGCTTACCATCTTGGGGAGAAGGCAAGGGATACAGGGAGGGAGAGAAAATTTGAAATTCAAAAATCTCATTAAAAAATGTATGTTAAAAACTATCTTTACATTTAATTGGAAAAAAAAATAAAATACTATTTACCAGAAAAAGAGGCTTCATGTTCTTTCAGTGATGCAGAACTTAGAAAGTAACATTCTCTTCATTCAGACAAAAACAAACAAAATGAAAAAGAAAAGAAAAGCCAGCAAAACTATTCCTTAGACTCCCATTGTTATCCAAGTGAAAGAGAATAAATAAGCAAGAAATGTCTGTCTTTTTATAGAGCTTACTAGAATCTCATGCGGGGCTTCTTAAATTTTGGAGGGTCTGGAACCTATCTGGCAATATCTGGTGAAGCCAGACCCCAATAGAGTGTTCATGTTTACTCCCCAGATTTCCATCTAAATTAGTAGAATGGACCCAGTATTTTTGGAGTTTTACAGTAATGTTTTTGGGAACCCAGTAAATCACATGAAAAGGCATAGAACCCGATTTCCATTTGACTTACGAATATATAATTATGCAACATAAAGGCATGCAGCATTTGAAATCGGGGGACTGGGACTGAAATCCATTGACTTTTTCTTGTTGCCTGTGTGACCTTGGAGAAGGTATTTATGTTCTCATTATCCTCATCTTTAAAATAGGAGTGTTGGACCTCTGAATCTCTGAACCTTTGAACTATATACATATATATTTCTTTTTTTTTCAACTTACTGTTCCATCTGCGTATGAAACTAACTACTCATGGTGAAGAAACCCCCTCTTCTAATGTAAAACAACAACTGTTCAGAAATTTATAGTTTAGAGAGCTTCCTGGGGCAACATGAGATTAAGTGACTTGCTCATGGTTATATAGGTAGTTGTCTTTATGTTGTTTGAGAAAGGTTCAGGATTTCAGGGTAAAACACGAGGGAGCAGCACAGTAAGACAGATCAAAGCACATGAGCAAACTAAGATACAAAATATAAAACCAACAAATTTTATATATATATATACATATACATATATATATATACATATACATACATACATATATATATATATTTCTTACATATTTTATATAAAGGAACAGTCAAGGAGGAGGGAAAGAACTCAGATCTCACTGGGTGCCTGGTGAAAGAGGTTGCCAAAACTGGATAAACTCAGTGAGTACTTTACATGCTTCTTATCTTTGTCAAGCAAGACCAGATATTAATGGAGATAACTGAGCAAGCCTGGACCTCATGTGTAGCTTATGATTGGGGAATGGTTCTGAACCATGCTGGGGGGAACTTGGGGAATTTATGATTGGTTGACATTTTAAGTCCCTGAACAAATGGGTGCTTCAGCTCTTGACACAGGCCTACCTTACTTTCCTTACTTTGGGTGCCACAATAGATTTGGACTTCTCAGCTATTTCAATTAGTATAATGGAAAGCCTTTGCTGTTCAGTCATTTCAGTTGTGTCTGATGCTTTGTGACCTCTAGTGGGGTTTTCTTGGCAAAGATATGGGAGTAGCTTCCCATTTCCTTCTCCAGCTTATTTTACAGAAGAGGAAACTAAGGCAAACAACTTTAAGTGACTTGCCCAGGATCACACAGCTAGTAAGTACCTGGATTTGAATTCAAGAAGATGAGTCTTCCCGACTTCAGGCCTGTACTTTATCCACTTCACCACCTAGCTGCCCATGGGAAGGCTACTGAAGTCTACTGAGGTCTTCATAATATTTATCAGAGGTGAAATGTAAACCCAGCTCTTTTTGATAACAAGGCCAATTCTCTATCCATTATTTTAGGCTGCCTCTCATATCTTGCTTGTTGTCATGAAATTTTAATTTTTAAAATGCCAATAATTCTTTTATGTGGAGAATTTTAATTAAGAAAATCCTAATAAGCGCTCATTTTGAAAAGGATCCAAAGTGTATTCTACTGTCTATGGGGTCTAGTGGCCATTTAGCCTAGTAACCAAGAAGACATTAGGAATTCCTCCAGCTATGAAGCTCCGGCAACTAAGGAAAAGAGCTCTTAAGGAGTTTGCTCAAAGGCCTACACCTAAAAGTTCAGATCCCAATTTTTCCCGGAAGGCAAATGTAAACATATAAAGTAAAGATGCTAGTTCTAGATGAATATAGGCCAACGGTCTCTCTTGGCTAGGAGATAAAGTCTAGGATATTGACTTTCTAGCTATGTGACCCTGTGCAAGTCTGTTTGCCTCCAAAAAAGAAAATAAAGGAAAAAAAGACAAAAGAAAGGAATACTTCAAAAGGGGTCACAGAGAACCAGACATGACTAAAAATGACTGAATACACACTGACATTAGACCACTGCTGAAGTAGTCAAGGGCTAGAAGGAACAAAATAGAATTGAAGATAATAACCCTGAACCCATTCTCTGGTACCTTTTTAGGTTGGTAATTCTTTCTAGCAAAGTGCTAAGCTTTGATTTTTAGGGAAATATTGTAGAATCATAAGTGCTGTTACAGTTCTCTAAATTCTACTCCCTGGGGCAGAGTTCCAATCACCTCACCTTAGTTATGGCTTTACCAAAGGTTACATTCTTGTAAGGGCAAGCAAAGTGGGACTTTTTACTGTTTTTTTTTTCTTTTGGAGTGCTTCTCGGCACTAAGGCAATCAAATGCCTTTGATTAAGTCTTGCCTTTTTTATAGGAAGGCCCATACCCTTTTGCTAATTAGGTCAGGAGAGGTGTGAAATCCTCTGGCCTTGAAAAAGGGTATATATACTCTGAGTATAGCCATTAAGATAGAACTTTCAGAACTGCAGCAGGAGAGGTTTTGCTTGAGGGCACACTCATTGGAAGAGTGTTGGTGTGCACTCTCAGTAGTCATTAAGGAGCCTCCCGGCTTTGAAAACCCATATATTGGTGCTTCTCTCTCTGGTAATTATGTATGTATTGCTATGGACAGACAGAAGCCCTGTCTGCTGATTTGTCTTATTTTCTCTGTTTATATAATTTCTGCTTGTAATTTCTGTTTGTGTTTTCAATGAAGCTCAGGGTGCTGACCTTTTCCCCTGATCTAAATGAATGATATACATATGTTTAATTAAAGTAAGATTTAAACCCCTTAAATTTGCTTTCCTTAGAAGAGCAGATCAAATAATCTGTGCTAGCAGTCCTCCTACGTGCTGGTGTTATTGGCCCTACACAGCCGCAGTAGCTGTAACGATTCCCTTCACATTCCAACTTTTCAGGGTTTACATAGTTCGTGTAGCTCAAAGCTTATAACTCCTCCCATCTTCTAGCAATGACATTAGGAAGAACTACCCACTCATGATTATGTCCCTTCTCTGTTGTATGTGTTATTTCTCACGAACTACTCTTTGAGCCTGTTGTAAGAAGGGGGATGTCAACACACCTCTTTCCAAATGTTTCATGCTTCCTTCGGTAAGGCCTGTAATCAAGAGGCCTGAGATTTGCTGTTCCCCTATCAAGAAAACAGGTCAGTAGGAAGGCTGAAGAAACAGTGCTTCATTTTGCCCAGAAAGCCATTTCTCTGGTCTGATCATGCAGCCTTGATCATTGCCCCCTGCAATGTTCACTTCAGCTCCCTTGGCCCCTGTGAGTCCTTCCCTAAGCAGCCGAATGTGACAAGACATTAAACGGTTCACTCCAAAGCCATTCCCGATATTTAGCAAGCAGGGTGGCCAAGGGCTTATCATCTTGACTGCTGATTATCACTGCACAGTCCTGGAGATATAAAAATTAAAAGAGATTAGTTTGAATCTAGAGTGACTTTATGATATACCAAGGAAATTGCTTTTCTGAATGAATCCCTGCTATCAACTTGTTTATTTGTCATTTGTGTCTTTCTCATAAAAGTAAAAGGAAAATGACATTCAATCTTTCCTGTGGGAACTCTGAATAAATGAAAATGTACTGTAATTGGCTAGTCACACAATCCATTGACAAGATTTGTATGTAACTTTTCAAGCCAAGACTATCAGTATTCAGGGCACCACATCATAAGCCTGTCCTCAGCAAACTTTTATTTCCTGCCCTTTCCTGCTCTTTTTTCTCCCCTTGGGAGAGTTTTTTTCTTCTTCCTTCTAGCCTCTTATGTATTTGTCAAGGGAAAATCACCCAATCAACATGCATTCATCAAGCCCAAATCGTGGGCCAGGCACAGTGCTAGGCACTGAGCATAAAATACAGAAGTGAGATGATTCTTACCTTCAGAAAGCTTACATTCTACTAGACAAATTTAGGTTTTTCACTATAAATGGGTCATTACAGCTAAAAGACCCATGCCCCTCTAATGGTTTTGTGTTGCTGTGAGCTGGGGTAGACCAGGAGCAGGAGCCTAGGAGGGATAAAGTCTCTCTCAGCTGTAGAGGATCAATTTCTTTCAAATCTGAGCTTTCCTATTTCTTCTTGTCTCTTAAAATTTTTCTCTTTCTGTCACTGTCTTTGATTTTCTAATTATTTCTGTCTCTCTTGATCTTTTGGTTTCTAGCTTTCTCACTGTCTCTGTGCTCTCTGTTGCTCTCTTTATCTCTTGCCCATCTTCCTTTTTGTTTCCTGCTTTCTCTATCTCTGCTTCTGACTTTGTCTTTCTGTCTCCGTACCTCTGTCTGTCTCTGTCCTCTCTCTCTCCCTCTCTCTCTCTCCCTCTCTCTCTCATGTGTAAACATAGTCACAGCTTGCTGACCTATGCACTTCAATGTTGAATTTTCTCACGACTTAAGCAGTAGTGATTTTTCGTCTAGGATTTTTTTGAGTCAATTTCAGTTAGTATTCTAAGCCATTTCCCTTTTTTATTTTGAGCAGATCAGCTAGCTTTTAAGCTAATTTTTTTTTTCTATAACATTAGCCTCTTATTTGTCCTTTTATGTATGTATGTGGGTGGAGGAAAGCTGATGAACATAAAGTCACTATATTTATTGATCCGTTTTCTAAAACCACATTCCTGTCACCAGAGTTTTCAAATACTAAATATAGCATGCCACATACTACTTCAAACAAACAAAATTTCTGTGCTGAAATAGATTTGGTTTTACAATGCAGCTTAAGTACACTGAGACTTACTAGAATATGTAAATTGACATGATGTGAGGACATCTCACATCCTGATGCAAAGTCTTTATTTTTGGAATTATCGGGATGACCTAGTAATAATGAAGTCAAACTCACCTACAAAGGTTGCAAACATTGGGGCAGCTAGGTGGTGCAGTGAGTAGCGCACCAGCCCTGGAGTCAGGAGGACCTGAGTTCATATCTGACCTCAGACATGACACATTTATTAGCTGTGTGACCTTGGGCAAGTCACTTAACCCCAATTGCCCTGCCTTCCCCCCCCCTTTAAAAAAAAAGATTGCAAACCTGGCTCTAAGAACTGCAGATCATTTAGTCATAGAGTATATATGGTTTAGGTGAATATTAAGGAGAAAAAAATACTGCATAAATGCCCCAAAACATTTTGCTAAATTTGGTTAGAATATTAAAAAGTTTTAGAAGGAGGAAAAAGAGGCTTGAGGGTTGAATCAACCTTGATACTTTTGGCAAGCCTGCCTCTGGGAAGAACTTTATCATATGCTAACTGATCTGAGCTACTGAGACAAGAAAGGAACTAGGAGCAGATGCAACAACAAAAATTCATCCTGAACCAGGTGATGTCTTTCTTTACTGGACTAAGCAATCTTCTGATGGGGAGTAGTTTGTTATCTCAACATTATCTCCTTACCTTCTTTCCTTTTAGGGCAAAAGTTTTTAATGGTTGGTTTTGTTTTGTTTTATTTCATTTGTTGTTGTTAAATAACAGACTCTGGTGGTATTCAGTTGAAGACTATGTAGACCCCTTCTCTGAATAATAATCTTGAATAAATGAAGGAAATGCTACATTTAAGTTGGTGGTTAATTAAATTAAAGATGTATTTTCTATCTAAGTTGACAGACCCCCTGAAATCTCACCAGGTACTCCTTGGGGATCTGTGAACCCCAGGATGAGAGCTTTACTTTAGAGGTTAAAGTATCTTCTGAAGTATCCATAGGAATGGACTGATCTGTAAACTCTAAATCTTTTCTCCAGAAAAAGGAGAAAGCAGGACCTTAAAATACTTAGGGTCAGTATTCGTGCAATTTCAGAGACAGCATTACATTCTATTTTTGAGGTGATGGTATAAACATTGAGTATATGGGAAATTTCTTTAAAAAAAAACCTCCACCTCTCAGAAATTCTACATCAAAACTCAGCTCAGGCAATATAACATGAGTCCATTCCTGATCTCTCAACTGCTAGTGCCTCCCTGGCAAATTTATCATTTGTTCTTTTGTATGCATACATAAATGCAAAATATAATATATAATATTTATTCTGATATATAGTATATACTTATATCTTCTATATTAAATTCTATATCATTATTTTAAAATTTAAGTAATTTAAAAAATTGTATGTGTTCATATGTAAATATGTGTATACCTAAATATATATAACCTATATCTTTATCTGTGTGTACATGTGTGTTTGTGTGCATGTGCGTGTGCATGTGTGTGTGTGTGTGTGTGTGTGTGTATGCAAGCTCCACAAAATTGGGGGCTGTTTCATTTCTGTCTTTTTATTCTTGACACCTAATGTAGTGTCTGCCATATGGCAGGTTCTTAATAATACTTGTTAATGCATTGATTAATATAATGCAGCATCACAGGATGAAAGAATACATATTGGAGAGCAAGTTATAAGAATCCAGGAAAGGTTGGAAGGGGTGAGTTTATGAAGGGGTTTGAATGCCTAACAGAGTATTTTGAATTTCAGCCTGAAAATGATCAGGACCCACTGGTGTTTGAGTAGGAAAATGACATGGTTGGAACTGTGCTTCAGGAAAATCACTCTGTTGGCTAAAAGAAGGATGAATTAGACTGGAGACAGACTCATGTCAGGAAGAACAGTCAGCAGGCTACTGCAATATTCCAGATGTGAGCTGATGAGGGCTTGTACCAGCATGGTAGAAGTATCAGAGGATGGAAGGTAGTGTATCCACATGATATTGCAAAGGTGAAATTGACTGTCCTTGGCAACAATTTGGATATGGAAGTTGAGAAATAGGGAGGAGTCCAGGATAATTCTTGGATTGTGAACTCAAGGGAAGGTGAGGATGTTCTCTTCTGTGGTTATAGGGAAGGTAGAAGTGGGGAGATGTTAGAGGGAAAGATAATGAGTTTGGTTAGGACATGTTCAATTTAAAATGTCTATTGAACATCCTATTTGATATGTCTAAAAAGTGGTTGGAAATGATTGGAGATCATCAGAGAAGTTGGGGGCAAGATAGGTAAGCTTGAGAATGATCAGTATAAAAGTGGTAATTAAATTCATGGGAACTGATGGGATTACCAAGTGAAATAGTATAGAGGAAAGGCCCAGGAGAAAAACCTGAGGGAAACCTACAGTTAGAAAGAGTGATCTAGATGAGCTTCTAGCAAAGAAGGCTGAGATACAGCAGACAGATAGGAGGAAAACCAGGCACAAGTGGTGTCCTGAAAACCTAGGGAGAAAAGAATATGAAGGAAGAGAGGATGATTAACAGTGATAAAAGCTTCAGGGATGTCAAGAAGAATGAGGATTGAGAAAAGGCCATGAGATTTAATAACTAAGAGATCATTGGTTACTGGAGAGAACAGTTTCAAGGGAATCATAAGGTTGGAAGCCAGATTGCAATGGGTTAAAAAGAAAGTTGGAATCAGCTATTATAGATCATCTTTTCAAGGAAATTAGGCACAAAGAGCAGAAGAAATATAACACGATAGTTCACAAGGACAGAAGAACCAAGTGAGGATATTTTTCAGGATGGGGGATACACAGGCATTTTTATAAGCAATAGAGAATGGGCTAGTTGGGAGATAGTAAAAAGAAATGATGAAATGGGATGAAAGGGACACAGTCTGTTGGAAGTAATGAAATACAATGGGCTTACTTGAACAGGTAGAAGGGTTAGCCTTAGGAAGGAGTGAGGTCACTTCATTATATGAGATAGATGTGAAGGAGGAGAGAGTTGTAGAAGGCACTTGAGTAATAGGAACTGAAGATGAGGAGAGAAGAGGGAGATCATGACAAATGTCTTTATTTTTTCTGTAAAATATGAGGCAAGGATCTTAGTTGAGAGTGGGAGAAGAGAGAGTTATGGAAATTTTGAGGAGGGATGAAAAGGTTTAGAAAAGCCACTATGGAGAGAGAAATAGTGAGTTGCTAAGGGAATATAATAGGATTTCACCTAGGAGCAGTGAGGGCCCACTTGAGGTTGAATAACCTGTTTGTAGTAGACCCAGTTAGAACCATCAAATGATTTACTCTACCTCTGTTCAGCAACATATGTATAGGAGTGAGGACAGCGAATAGATGTAGTGAGCCAAGACTGAGGTGTGGCAGGACATAATTGACAATATAATAAAAAATGATTAGGAATTTAAGAGAGGAGAAAAAAATAGAGTTGAACTGGTTCATCAAGGGGTGAAGAGGGAAAACCAAGACAGAGAGGCTGTCTTGGGAGATGGACTAAGAGAGAGTGGAAGGGATCAGAAGTCATAATGCAGATGAAGCACAGGGTTTTGTAAACAGATATGGCAAAAGACTTGAAAATCCAGTACATTACAATAAATTAAGGGGGATTTTAAACACACAGTTGATGCATTTGTGGGTGATGGCAATATTGAGGTAATGGCCATCTTTGTGTGAAGTTGAGATGGGGTGGTGGAGTGGCTTATGGGAAGTGAATGTATTGATAATCTACTGGTTAGGGAATTTAAGGAAGAATCAATCTGCAAATTGAAGTCTCCTAGTATGAGGGCAGGCTTGTGAGCAATGTACCAAAATCTTTAAGACAGGATGGGGAATGACTTGGAGGTATATAGACAACAGCTATGAAGATTTTGATTGACTGGAAGATATGAATAACATGAACCTCAAAGGAAGAAGTGTGGTCATGGAAAATCCTGACCCCCTTATTGAACTGAGGAAGCAGGCCAAAGACCTTAGTTTGAAGTGCAGAGGCAGAAGGGGTTGATGGAATATGCTAGGCTCCTTGCTGCCTTCTCTCAGATGTCGTGCTATACCTGTAGTAGATGGGTATATTAAAATAAAAATAGAGACAGTGATATTAAAGGTAACAAAATAATATTATAATAATAGTAACAGCAATATTGTTTTAAAAACAACTTTGAGTGAATAAGACAATTTGACTACTATAAATGCCCAAATTAACTACAAAGAACATGTGAAGGAAGACGCTATCTGCGTCCAGAGAAAGAACTGATATAGAGAAGTATTTATCGAATGGTTGTGTGTGTGTGTTTGTGTGTGTGTAATGGTAGCCATCTTGAGGCAGGAGGGAAGATGGAAAAAAATTACATAACCTTAAAAGAAATGGCGAGTTGTACATGATAGATTTGTAGTTTCATGTGCAATCATTTTTTAAAATTATACCATGTTATGGAAATGATTGTTTTATCCCATAAATTAAAAACAAAATAAAAATAGGGACCACTAAAGCACACATAAGGATCCCCACAGACCATGTATTGCCTTAGAAAGCCTACACATTGACATTATAGATTTTAAAAAAAAGTTGTTGCTATATTTATGTTGCCAAATATTTCTCAATTACATTGCAATCTGGTTCAGGTCTCACTCCTGAATGTTGTGGGACAGGGGTAGCCATTATGTTGTCTTTGCTCTACATTGCCCCAGATGACAACATCTGTTCTTAGGACATGCATGGCTGTACTTAATAATAATAGTAACAACAATTTTTTTAATATAGCACTTCATATTTGGAAAAGTGATTTACATATGTCATCTCATTTGTCTTTCCCCAAATCCTGGATGCAGGTGTGATGGTTATCCTCATTTGATATTTGAAAAAAAATGGAGACTGGGGGAGATTAAGTGATTTTCCCAAGGTCTCACAGCTAGTAAGTATCTGAGGCAGGATTCAAACTCGGGTCTTACTACATATCTCATTGCTCCATATAGCTGTCTGTGACAACAGGAACCAGTCTTTTTTGTAATAAACCTCTATGCATTCAGTAAGGCTGGTCCTTAGATGAAAGATTCTCCATTACATGATTTATCCATGGAGCTTTTCATAACTGGGAAGAGGTATCAGGTCTCGCATTTTCACAGGGAGGTGCTCAACTGAGGTTGAACTGGTTTACTAGGGCCAATTGTTAAATTTTCATTGTGAGCATTTCCACCTCAGAAATCTACAAATGCAACTCATTGAGAACTGGTTTTTGTTTTCTTTATTTTTATTTTTTTTTGCTTTTGTGTGTGTATTTTGTTTTTGATTGATGGGGTTTAAGAAAAACGTGAAGAAAATGATAATAATGAATATTGAATTTAAAAGTGTTCCTTTCGTATTCAGGTCCCTGAAGGAAGAGCTGCTTGTTAAACATCTACCAGTACATCCCTTGTTATAGCCCTCAAAACTGAGGGTCATCTTTATATTGCATTAGAATTTAATGAAGAATCCAATTATCTAAACCTGGTGTGTTCTTTCTGAATGTGTTAAGTTGTTTAGTCATGGTTTTTTTTTCAGTCATGTCTGATTCTTTGTAACCGTATTTGGAGTTTTCTTGGCAAAGATACTAGAGTGGTTTGTCATTTCCTTCTCCTGCTCATTTTACAGATATGTTTTTCCTTGTATATAAGCCTCAGAAAGCACGTTCACATGGACTAGAATATACAATTAACAGGCACAATGAGGGATAGTGTGAACTAGATTCTGTGACAAGGACAACAAAGTTCCACAAATAATTTGATAAATTCAATTTAATTCAATAAACATGTATTAATTACCTACTGGGTACAAGGAACTATGCTAAGTTTCAGGATTACAAAGACAAAAATCCTAGTATTTCTCCTCTAAGGAACTTCCAGTCTATTAAAGTGATGAGAATCTATATTTAGGTACACTTGCATGCTCAAATGGGTCTGTAACAAGGTCAATTTGAGAGTTCCCAAATTCTTGCCCAACCACAGGGGGTTGACTCAGGGTGCTGCCCTCAAGGAACTTGAATTCTACTTGGGTGAAAAGGGGGAGATACAGAACCTACCCTGTACATACCTAAGCTTAATGGGCCAGAGGATATCCTAAGGCAGTTGACCTACATGGTGAAGGCTTTCAAGATCCTGACACATGGGTGATAAAGAATTGGAAAGTGAGGTGATGCCCATCAATTGGGGAATGGCTGAACAAGTTGTGGTATATTAATGTAATGGAATAATATTATGCTATACGAAATGATGAGGAGGCAGATTTCAGAAAAAAAAAACCTGGAAAGGCTTACATGAACTGATGCTGCGTGAAATGAGAAGAACCAGGAGAACATTGTACACAGTAACAGCAATACTGGACAACTATGATAGACTTAGCTTTTCTCAGCAATACAACGATCCAAGACAATTCCAAAACACTTATGGATGAAAAATGTTATCCACATCCAGAGACAGAACTATAGAGTCTGAATGCAGATAGAAGCATACTATTTTCACTTTCTCTGTGTGTGTGACTTTCCCTTTTGTTTTGTTTCTTCTTTCACAACCCGATTAATGTGGAAATATGTTTAACATGTTTGCACATGTATAACCTATGTCAGATTGCTTGCCATCTTGGGAGGGGAGGATGGGAGAGAGGAAGAAAAAATTGGAAATCAAAATCTCATAAACAATGAATGTTGAAAACTTTAAAAAAATTAATTAAAAACAAAGATCCTGACACATGGGGAGCGATGAACAAAATGGGGCTATTTTGTCTGAAGAGAAAAATCAATGGAAGTTTAGATGGGGCATAATAGTTATCTTCTTTTAAAGAAAATATCATGTGAAATATGAATTAGATCTGTTCCATTTGGCCATAGAGTTCAGGACTTAGGAGAAATGTGCAAAGTGGAAAATTTAGGTTGGACATCAGAAGTCAGGTTGCAAAGGTGTGAGAGTGAGTGGAAATGGTTGTGTAGAGTATAGGTTAGGTTTCCTGAAAGTTTGCAGTGGAAAGAAAGAGAGATAAGAGACCAAAAGTGGAAGAGACAGCACCAGCAGGTGAAGGGGTTTTATCTACATGAGGGTGTGAGTCTTTATTCAGTTGGTAAAGCATTTATTAAGAGTGCACTATGCTAAATGCTGGGGATACAAAGAAAGGTGAAAATTCAGTACCTGCCTCAAAGAACCTTTATGCTAAAGCCGGAGATAATATGTAAAAACCTATGTATACAGAAGACCTATCTCACTCAGGTAATCTAAGAGAGAAGGCACTGGGGGCTAGGAGGGCAGTAATTAAAGATGAAAAGTATTACGGGCATGGGGGAGAAGCAGTCCAAAGAAAGGAAACAGACATTTTATTAAGCAGCTACTATGCACTAGGAACTATCCTAATTGCTTTACAAATGTGATCTCATTTAATCCTTTACAACAATCCTGAGAGGTAGGTGAATTTGGGCAGCTAAGGTGTTGTGATGGACAGAGTGCCAGGCCTACATTCAGGAAGACCTGAGTTGAAATCCAGCCATAGACCCTAACTAGTTGTGTAACCCTGGGCAAGTTGCTTAACCCTGTTTTCCTTAGTTTCCTCATCTGTAAAATGGTTGGAGAAGGAAATAGCAAACTGCTCTATTATCTTTGCCAAGAAAACCCCAAATGGGGTAGTGAAGAATTGGACACGACTGAAACAGCAAAAAGATGCAATTATCAGGCCTATTTTACAATTGGGGAGACTGAGGCTGGTGGAGGATTTGGGATTTGCTATGGCCACACAGATAATAAACGTATGAGATCAGATTTGAACTCAGATCTTCCTGACTTCAGGCTCATCACTATCCACTGTGTCATCTGGCTTCCTTTAAGACAATGAACTTGCAAGAGTGCCACGCATGAGGAACACAATGAAAATCAATATTGTTGTATCAATTTATATATTTAGGAAAAGGTTTAAGGACCGGGAAATACTGGATATACTTATGTAATGACAAGCAAAGTGGGACTTTCACTGTTTTTTCTTTTGGAGTGCTTCTCAGCACTAAGGTAATCAACTGCCTTTGTCTTTGAATCAAGAGTCTTTGATGACCTGCTTAAGTCACAAGTCACATGAGTCTGAGTCACATGGCTCTGACATCCTCTGTGGGCTGACCCTGAAGAAGTATGTATATACTCTGAGGTTAGCATTTTGCTTTGGGGCTCACTCATCGGAAGAGTATTCCTGTGATTTGGCCAGACAAGACTCTGGGTAGCCCCCAACTTTGAAAACCCGGATGTTGGTGCTTCTCTCTCTGGTAGCTATGTACATATTGCTATGGACAGACAAAAATTCTGTCTGCTGATTTGTGTTATTTGCTCTGTTTATATAATTTTTGCTTGTAATTTTTGTTTTTGTTTTCTCTGAAGTTCAGGGTGCTGACTTTTTCCACTGAACTAAGTGAATGATATATGTATGTTTAATTATGGTGAGATTGTAAACCCTTTAAAATTGCTTTCCTTAGAAAAGCAGATCAAAGAATCTGTGCTAGCAGCCCTTCTGTGTGCTGATGTTATTGGCCTTACACCTCCACAGCAGCTGTGGAGCAAGCAGCATTGTTGTTACAGCTTATAAGCAGTGAGGAGGTTTTCAACAGGAAGAGTAGTTAGGATCATGTTCAGATTTCTGAAACTAAAAAGGTAACTTTCCTAAGGTCAGAGGGCTCCTGCCTTGGTTTGGGGTGCAGTGATTTCTAATTTTAAATAGTAGTGAAGTGTGACTATATGAATGCACTGAAGTTGAATTCTAAGAAGCCCCTGTATAAGTTCTAAGGAATAGGATGTGCTCCCCTGATTGCTTCAAGGTAAAAGATTAGGTCTTTCACCAGGGGCTCTGATTAGAATGATTAGTGAACTACTGAAGGACTTGGTTCAGCAGTACTATCAAGCTAATGGCCCTTCTATCTAGCAACCTCTAAGCATCTAAACTTATCTAACAGCTTCTGGCAGGAAAGCCAATGGCTTTTTATTGTCCATTTAGTGTTTCTTCCAATTTGGCCTGGGAAGTGGGAGGCATTGTCATTTTTCATTGTCTTTAAATCAAAGGCAATTTGACTAAAACGATACCAGTTTTATCCAATAGTGTATATGTTATATACCTTTGTCATTTCTTCTTAACTTCAGTAACTCATCTTGAGATCTGAATTCTTGTTGACTTTGGAAGAATCATACTTTTGTGAGATCATGGATTAGGTTAAGCAATGACTTCTTAAATAATGACTTATGAAGAACTGTTGTAAATTCCTTAGGTCCTCATATCACAACAACAACATTTATATAGTACTGTGCTTTATATTAATGGGAACTGTGCTAAGTGCTTCAACATTATTTCCTCAATCGATCCTTACAACAACCTTGTGAGGTAGATGCTGTTAATATACTCACTATCTCCGAGGAAATTGAGGCAAAAGAGAGGTTAAGTAACTTTCCCGGGAGAAAACAGCTTCCTGTCTGATTCCAGACCTGGCCCTCTATCCAGTGTGCCACCTACCTGCTTATACTGTCATGGAGAAATGACTGTATTTTAAAGATCTTCTGAAAGGGAGAGGGAGAGAGTGAGAGACAGAGAGAGAGACGGAGACACACAGAGACAGAGAGAAGCAGAGAGACAGAGACAGAGAGAGAAAGAGAGACAGAGAGAGAGAGAGAGAGAGACAGAGAGACAGAGAGAGAAAGAGAGAGAGAGACAGAGACAGAGACACACAGAGACAGAGAGAAGCAGAGAGACAGAGAGAGAAAGATACATATATATGTATATGTATATATACATATATACATATATATGTGTGTATATATATATATATATATATATATATAGAGAGAGAGAGAGAGAGAGAGAGAGAGAGAGAGGAAGAGGGAGCAAGTGAAAGAAAGAAGAAGAGGAGGAGGAAACAATGGGCATGATAATGGTACTTTCAGAAATGGTCGGCAATTAGCCATCCTAATGATCTGATCTGGTATCCATAAGGACCCATCTCTCCACATTTCAGTGCTATTCAGATAGAGCAAAATAAGTTAGGCTCTACCACACCATTATGAATTGTAGGTAGTATAAAACAATAGGGTCAGGATACTCCTGACTCATTTCCTCATTGAAATCAGTACACCTGCAATTTCATTGAGGAATTCTTAAATGAGAAAGCTTTCTCTTCCATGGAGGGTTGACCTCTTCCTACCCTTCTAGTTTTCTTACACCTGTTCCATTCCACAAACTGTGCTCAGTGTCACTGACCTTCATGACTTTTCTCATACATGACACTCTAGCTCTACTCCAGGCATTTCCCCAGGCTATTCCTCCTGCCTAGAAAAACTTCCCTCCTCACTTTCCCCTCAGGGTTTCCATGACTTCCTTCAGATATGAACTAAAATCTCACCTTTTGCAATAAACCTTATTTAATCCTCATTAATCTAAGTACTTGCCCTCTGGAATTATCTCCAATTTGTCTTTCTTTATCCTGTGTGTACACAGTTGTTGACATGATGTCTCCCTCATTAGACTATGAACTTCTTGAGAGAAGAGACTTTTTTTTCTGCCTTCCTTTGTATCCCTAGCAATTAGGGATAAAGGGGATAGGTAGCTCACAAAGTGGTTCATATGTTATTCAGACTCCAGAATGATGATCCCACTGAAGTGACTTTAGCAGCATAGAGCACCTACGCTGTATAAGGAAATGTGCCAAACACTGGGAGTGCAAAGCAAGGCAAAGTCAGGCCCTGGTTTCAAGGAGCTCCAAGACTAGGCAAGTGAGAACTGATATGATCTTTCAGTGGATAATTTGAGGACAGGCAGTGATGGAAAGGGAGAGTGTTCTTTAATTGCAGGAGGGGAAAAAAGAAAACATAAAGGAAGGCTCAGTGATAGGAATTCAATGGATTATAAATGGGATTTTTATTGTATCAATTTTTGTGTACCCTTAGTGTTGAGGACCATTCCTTATACAGTTTAGGTTCTTAATTTAAATGTTATTGTCATTGTTTTTAATAATTTATCATCACTTTAGTACTTTATGTTATAAAGTAGTATATATAAATAATAACCATATATGATAATAGCTGTTTTTTTTTAAGTTTTACAATTATTTTTCCCTCACAGCAACCCTGAGAGGGAAGTAGTGCAATTTAATACCCATTTTACAAACAAGAAAACCAAACCCCATATAGATTAAGTGACTTGCCAGTGGGCACAAAGCTAGTAAGTGATTGAGGGAATATTGAAAACCTGGGCTCCTGATTTTAAGACTGGAACTAAATCACATTGATTTCAGTTGTGTTGAATTAAATGAGACCTTTGTTGTTGTGAACTACTAAAATGATCTCATTTAATCATACTAAAAATACAAGGTTTATACTTGAAGAAGACCTATTGATATGTTCATATGGTCATTTATACCATTTGGGTCCCCTCTCAAAGTTGATCAATGTCAGATATACAACATAATTGTTAAAACTTAAGTTTATTTACTTTCCAATTGAACAAGCATTTCTTGACTAGTTACTATATCCAAGGTACTGGACTAGACACCTAGGCAGATACGCAAATTAAGATATTGTTCCTATCCTATGGAACTTAGAGACTTGCAGAAGAAGACAAACACAAAAGAAAGTTTTAATCCAAAATTACACATGATAATAGGATGAGATGTACAAAATGCTATGAGATTTCAAATAAGTGAAGGTGCTTCCAGGTAAGGGAATCAGGCAGATTATAAAATTCAATGGAGATTTTAAAAAATTAATGTTTTACTAAAATGATGAGTTTATGATTTTTAATTGATTTTTTTTACAACACTATGAAATTTGCTCTTTGGTTTTGAATCAAATTTTGAACATTTTTCCCCCTTATGTCAGGAAATTCATGTTTTTGGAAATGGCATAATGGAGGGTAACTTTCCCCTAGGTGATTGGCTTTAGGAGGCATAATTACTGACATCTTTTAAAGGTTCTGCTTGACCACAGAATCCAGAGAAAAGCAGAGGGGCTTAATAAATCTAATGGTTATTAAAGATTCTGAGTGAGCACTGATGAGCTCTTCTCAAACTCCAGAGAAGACAAAAACCAACATGTTCTAAAATCACGGAAGGAAAAATTAATGTTGAGATACAGTGTGGTATAATGGTTAGGGCTTGGATATGGGAACTCACTTCAAATCCAACCTCTGACATCTACTGAGTGTTCCTGGGCAAGTCAGTTGACTTCACTGGGTTATGTTTCCTGAGTCTGGTGACTGATGGCCTGAAAAGGCAATGCCAGCCCTGGACCTATTATCCTCTAGCTAAATATAAGGAAGAACACCAATGATGGATATGACTTAAATAGTGAAAACAACCCTGAAGGTGGTGATGACTCTGAAGGGCCTTGCAGAAGTTGAATCAGTGGTATTTAGACATCTCATGTGGAGGTGAGGGTGAGGAGATAATGACAAAGAGATGCTGAAATTGGGTGACTGAGAGAATAGAGTTATCCTCAATAGAAACAGGGAAATCAGAAAGAAGAGGTGATTTGAGGGAGCTTGTGAGGGAAGAAGTAATGGGGAGATCAGCATCAGGAATGTTGAGTTTGAGATACTAGGCAAAAAGAGATGACTGGCAATTGCAAATATGGTTGGTTCCTGAAAACTGGTCTGTTGAAAATAATACGTTTGAAAGCAGTCAGCCTCGAGGTGATTGTTGATAAGGAATTAAAGACACTCCGATTTGATAGGGGAATTAGACATTACTCTATTGTGGGTATTTTGGAAATTAATGTTGAAATGAAACTTTGATTCAGAATTAGGACTTTATATGGAGTTTATTTTGTTTTGGTTTAGATGTGTGATTTCATTAATGTGGGGGATTCTATAAAATATAACTCCCTCTATTGATACATGTAACAGCTGTTCTCATTTAAAGTCTTAGAAGATTGTCTCAAAACTGAGAGGTTAAGTGACTTCCCCAGGGTCAGAAACAGTGATGGAATTCAGGTATTTTTATTTGTAAGAATGGATCTCTCTATTACTGAATGCTATCCCTTGTTAAGAAAATAGCTATACTTAAACTGTTTAAATATTATAAAATGTTATGGAATGTTATTGACACATAGTTTCTAAAGTCCTACTTTCTTAAGCAATAGAAATATTTCATTATTTTCATTATACTCTTCCATATTCCACCCTTGTTCTTCCTGAACAGAAAGTATCGTACATTACAATAATTTTTAAAAGGTTGTATGTGTAGCATCGAAAATATTTGCTATGAAATGCCAAATAAACTGGAATAGATGATTATAAGAGTTGGTGACCATGTAAACAGAGCTGCCATCTTGTGGATAACTAGGTAATGACCTTCTAGAAAATAGTAAACTGATATGTTCTGATATCTCTAACTTTCCTGAAAGTAAAATAAAATTCATAACATTTGGTAACTGTTTAAAATTCTTCAGTCCTATCTTTAAAATGATCACCTGAAGGGCATGTAACTTTTTTCCCTGAAATTAGTGTTAACCTAAATATTTTTAATATGTTGGTTAGAAAATGCTGAAGGATGATGCCTTTAGTTTAATTAGCCTCTAGTGCTGATTTGTTTTGATAATATAAATAATTAGTTTAACCACTAAATTGATGTAACAGAAATAATTGTCAAGCAATTAAATACTGCAATGATTTCAGCTCCTGGGAAATATATAGTGTGTAAGTATGGTAATAAAAATGAGATGTACTTGGCTTGAACTCCAAAATATTCTTGTCTGATTGGTCAAAAGGTTTTTTTTTTTTTTAATAGCCTTCATGTTCTCCAGACATACCAGGGAAAAAGAACGTTCAATAATATGGATTGCATCGGAATAAAGCCAGGATGAATGTCTCTTGCTAGGTCATTAAATGAAGAACCTTTGCAAATATTCTATTCTAGATTTGACAAGTGCTAACTAGCCATTCTATTTAAATCCCTATAATCTAATAAAAATATATACAGGTTATTTATAGAAAAACATGGTGGATATGTGTTAACAAATCAACAAGCGTAAATTAAGTATACACTATATGATAGTTGCTATGCTGGTCTCAGAGGATACAAAAACAAAACTCTAAGGGGGTTTGAATTCTCTTAGGAGAGGTAACATGAATATAAATATATATACATATACACATATACATATGCATATATGCACGTGTAATATTGTATATGTGTGTATGTATATAATTCTCTCTCTCTCTCTATACATATATATATATATATACATTATACACACATATATAAAATGAATGCCAAATAAATATATGGCTGTTAATTCCAGGGTTTTTACAAACCAAGGGCCCTAGCATCTGGGGAAATTGGGAAAGAAATCTGATAGAAAGTGGTCCTAGAATTATTTCTTAAATACCAAGACCCCCCCAAAGCAAAGATTCTATGATTTTATCAGGACAGGCAATACAAGGTGTCATTGTGGCAGATTATACCCTGTCTATGGTTTTGTAGGTAAATTTTAGGGAGTGGTCTGAGGCAGAGGAATGCAGGAGAAATAGTGCTGGATTTAGAATCAGAAAAAAAAAAATAACTGTCTTTGATTCCTGGTCCAGATAATTTAGTCAGGCAAAAAGCATTCATTTTCTTGTTATTCAGTTGCTTCAGTCATGTCCAACTCTTTGTGACCCCATTTAGGCTTTTCTTCGAAAAGATAATAGGGTAATTTGCCATTTATTTCCTTTTCCAGATAATTTAACAGGTAAGAAAACTGAGGCAAACAGGATTAAGTGACTTGTCCAGGCCCACTTAGCTACTTCAGCATATTTACAAAAAGGAGCAGACAGCAAGTGACAAAGTATTTTCCTCCTGTTGGACACTGTAAGAAAAAACCTTTTAATTATCCCAATATTAATCTACACAGGAAAAAAAAAGTATATATTTATTTGGCATTGTTTTAGGCTAGATAGTTTTGGATGAGTGTTTTTTTTTCATTATATTAGGGAGGACTTGTCTTTGTCTGCCTATCACAATTCACATCACATTCAAGATGTCTTATTATTGTTGGCTTTATTCCCAAGTACATGTTCAGACTAATGTCAGGGTGTCATTAGACTTTTCAACAGGATATACAGAAAATAAATCTACTGGAAGAGGTTGACCTTTAATAACTATAGTCTTCAAAAGGAGACATTACCATTGAAATATTGCATTATTTACTTATACTGCTGCTGTAAATTACATTTATCCCATTCGTCAATAATATTACAAAGTGACTGACCTGCATAAGAAACACATCTCATAATATGTCCTAGATATGTAAAATGTGATCATATAGTTACAAGGCTGATTATCATATATGACTTATGGATTTAACTTAATAAAAAAATTAAATTATATATGCATATATCCTAATAGGTTATAAATAAAAAATAAAATACTATATATTATATGGAACATGTGCATATATAATAATATTTTATGGTAAATAGATATATAGTAAGATATACAATTTATTATATGTAATGTAATAAAATATAGAGAATATATTTATAAGATGTTTTGGTATGATATGTTATATATGCAATAATGCTACAATTATATATAATTCCCTCTAATTAAATATGAACACTGTGTAGGATCCCAACCTTAGAAATAAATGGGACCTTAGAGAGACCATCTGTTCCAAACAAATAGTTTTATAGATGAGGAAACAGGCAAACAGCCATAAGGTGGGAATATGGTATAATCGTTTACACACAGGCTCCGGAATCACAGGCTCTGGGTTTGAATCTTGGCTCTGTCATTTAATTCCCCTTTGCCTCACTTTCTTCAGTTGTAAAATTTGGAGGTTTAACTACAAAGCCTTCAAAGTATCTCACAGCTCTAGATTTATGAACCTATTATACTAACTGCTTTACCCAAGGTTACCCTATCTTACAACTATCTGTACTGGGATTCTAACCTAACCCCAATGAACCCAAATCAAGTTAAAGTGGTGGTATAGTAAAAATAATATTTGAATTGGAAACATAACACCTAAGTTTGGGTCCTAGTTCTTACTAAATGAGTGACTTTGAGCACATCAATTAATAATGATAGGCTTATATGAATACATATGTATACGTGCACATGTACATAAATACCTAAATACAAATACATCTATGCATGTGTGTATATATGTATGTATATATGTATCTATTATATATTAGTTTAAGCCTTTCACTCTGGTATAGTAGATATATCAATATATCTAGATGTATATCCATATCTGTATCTCTAGATGTATATATCTATATCTGTATCTGTCTATGTACAGATAGATATAGATATTTCCATCTACCACACCAGAATATTGCCATTTCTTGGCTTTCATTTTGCCTTTTATTCACTGTCACACATTTATGTGTACAAGCTATTACAATCCTTCATCCCAAATTTTAAAAAAAAACCAGCAATCATAGAACATAAAAGAAAAGTTTTAAGGTTTTTGTTACTGTTATAATTATAACAAAAATTTTCTCATGTAAATTCATTTTTTATCCCTTTGCCTCAGCATCCTGATTTCTAAAATAAAGGTTTTAGACTCAAAGGACTACCATTCTTTACATCTTTAAATCTATGATCCTCTGTTATTAGCATTCTTTTCAAGAGAGATAGATCATGTAGTCAAAATGTATCATTTCTTTATTTCTGAAGGTAAATATTTATTACATCAAATTTCATATTTCACAGATATAGACACAGTTTACCTCTTAGATATTTTTTTTTCCAGACTCATATCTTCATAGCAATTACTATGTCTTACCTTTTTCATCCATCAGCCAGAAACACAATTGGCATAATCATCTTCCAAATTCATCATTCTGGTCTTTAATCCAGTTTTATATCCTATTGCATGGCAATGAATCTTATTTTGAAATACACATTTCCATCTGAAATCTCATCTGTTTTAGGCAGAAATAAATGAGTAGAGTCTTTCACTTTGGACTAAAGTAAATTTTGACTAATAGACTTGCTTCAAGATTGCCACCTGGGACTGCTGTTGTAAAATCTCCACAATTGAACTCCTTGACCCTCCACAACTGGGAAAAAATGCACAGGGACTACAATGTGATGTTCAAAGGGTATTTGAAAAGTTTTAATCATAGTAGGTGTGAGTGCTATTTTTCATTCAACATCAAATATTTCTTAAACATCTACTCTTGTACCAGGTTCTGGAGATAAAAACACACAAAAAAAATGAAACAGTCCTTGACCTGAAGGAATTTATATTTTAATGGAGGTAAAAACATGTAATTAGAAGTAAATATAGCTTATATGCAAAGTAACATTTATCGTAGGGCAGAAGGATACTAATGACTGGGGGAATCATGGAAGGTCCTCTACAGGAGGTAGTGGCTCAAGGAGGCTAGGGATTCTAAGAGGCATAAAGGTATAAAGACAGTGTGGTCCAATGGAAAGAGTACTGACCCTGGAGTTAGATGATTCATTCAGATTTTAACTCTGACATTCATTACCGTTGTGACCTTGCACATCTTAACCTCTCTGCACCACAATTTCCTCATAAGTGAAATGAAGGGGTTGATCTAAATAGTCCCATTTCCATATCCATGCTTTATCATATTTTGTTGACTACTATCATGAATTTTCCTCCCTAAATCTATGATTATATTTTATTTTTTCCATTCTCTCTTTCCATTCCATTGAGGAAACAGAATAATGCATCAATGGAATATGCATTTTTAAGATTCAAAGTAGATTTTTTAAAATTACCTTTAACCCCAGATAATAGTCTGAGACATTCAATGATAAGAATTTTAAATAGTCATTGTATTGACAGTGACCGGTCAATGCCTTTTGTTATTGTTTGATTTATGACTGATCTTTAGAACATTATATATATATATATATATATATATATATGTACACATATATATATATATACATATATATACATACATATATACACACACATACATATACACACAAATATACATATATGTGTAATATAGTGATATGTACATACACACATATATGTAGAAACAAGGTAGAGAAAGTTGATGCTTCATCTGGCCAGATTCTTTTGTGAATAGGCACAAGAACCAAGGTAATAGCATGTATGGGAGTGTCTTTGAAGTCTCAAAGGTGTAAGTGAACTTCCTGCTAACTGCACAATCATTTCACCAATCATCTGAACTTAACCACTTTTATGGAGTGTGACGAGATTACATGAAACTTTAAGGTAATTGTAAATTTGTCCCTTTATCAAGTGTCTAAAGCAGAGTCTAGTCTACTACTCTGCCCACATACTGGTTTATGATTGAATGAAATGTTTGTGTTAGGGTTAAAGAAAGAAACAGACGGCAGGAGATGAATAACAAGGACCTTTGCACCCCCACAGAAAAAGAATATAGCTTAGTATCACAAGAAAAAGTAGATTACAAATAACCAAATTGAAACTGTCTGTAGTTCCTCTGACTTGTAGAATAAGCTTAGGCATATACCACCAAACATATCACTGTTATATTGAAGATTTTGTGGACTTGATATGATGTTACAAACCGTATTTCCAAAATATTTTCCGGAAATACTGCTTCTCAAAATTTCATTTTTGTATCTTTTTTTTCTTTTCATTCTATTAGAATGATTTTAAATTCAAGCATGTGTCCTGCTCAAAGGTATCATGGTTGTCCATTAAGTGCCCCAGAGTTTCAAAACTTGTTTTCATTTTAATTTGATAGAGAACAATGAAATATTAACTCCAAGAAAAGAAATGCCCAGATGCTGTGTGTACATTACCATTTTTTTTCCTTTTCATACCCATGCTGTATCATATTTTGATGATAACTGTCATTTAGTGAACATATTATGAAAATTCAGTTCCCCAGGGCTCCTGTTTAATTAATTAGGCAAATTAGTCTTTGAATTTTTGTTGTTGATGTTGTTTCCAGTGTATGATTATCATGTAGCTCCATGCTGCTATTATCTCCACCCCCCCCTCCAATCAGGAATAAAAAATACAGTCAGAGCTCAGCTTTTCAATTTGCAGCTGACAGGTTAGGGTTAAGATATGATTCCAGGTAACAGAAGCCAATGAGAGTACACCCAGTTGATGTTTGTGACATCATCTTCGAGTCAGAGTACATAGAGCAGCTGAGGTGGCTTTTAGTTCTAGTACCAGTGGCATTATGATGAATGTTTACATCTCTTCATTGAGAGCCAATTATCTCTCTTTTGTGTGAGGCCCAAGGATCACTCACGCTGCCCGCCTGCACACAGCGCGGCTGGATCTAGCTGAGCGAATTGTTTTCCCTGCCTCTGGTAAGAGTCTCTTCTGATTTCTCTTCTCTTTCCAAATAAAGGTGATGTGTCTAACCTAGGAAACTATAGAGGAAACTGCTTTCAGAGTCCAACAGGATTAGCCACTAGGGAGATTGGAAGTAGAAAGATGTTTAAAACATGTAGTGAAAAGAAGAGTGCGGTTTAGCAGGGTGAAATTTCAAAAGGGGACATGCTAATAATGTACACCTGGAAAAGTCTCATTTGCAGTAAAAAATAATTGGTAATGAAATCTAGGCTTTTCTTCTGAAATACGAAAGTAATTGGCATGACAAAACCGTTATATGGAATGAAACTTACAACGTATCACTCAGCTGGAATCTTTTGAAATTTTGCCTTAAGGGGGGAGAAAAAAAAGAGAGAGAGAGAAAGAGAGAGAGAGAGAGAGAGAGAGAGAGAGAGAGAGAGAGAGAGAGAGAGAGACAGAGACAGAGACAGAGACAGAGACAGAGACAGAGAGACTATAAAATGCTGCTAGAAATACATGAGTTGAACTTTGTTAATTGTGACTGTATTGCCAAAGTTGTCTCTGTGTTAGCAAAAGAAAGCCAATCTAGCGAGTAAAATGTTTTCAGTTCTTAAATAAAGTTAAGAGTACTTTTAAAAATTTCTTTTTGCTCCTTGTTCCCTTTTGAGGATAAAGGAACAAGTATAGTAAATGGTTTCAGGGTACAAACGTGAGGCAGGAAGTAGGAAATACTGTTTTATTTATTGTCTCAACTGCTCCAATTGAATGTATAAAAAAACATTCTATGACTCTCTGTGCAGGATAATTAAATGCTTTTTTGTCCAGCGTTTAATCACTTAGTGCTCTGGTTCTTTTATGGTGATGATTCTCCCAGTTTTGCTGCAAAACAAGTACATTGCATCTGTTCAACCGCTGCTGTGGATGGGGAGGATTAACGCTGACAGTGATACAGAAAAATCTGATACAATAAAGGTTCTTAATTGACTTAGAGGGCAGTGCCTGATGAAGGCTCCAGTAGCAAGTTTTACTAGTCAAGTCCTGCCTGTGATCAGACATAATGAAAAGAAGGATATTAATGTGAAAACTGGCAGCAGTGACCTATGGGAGAGAGCAACATGGACCACTCTTAAATGTTTACTATTTATTTAACTCAATAGTCCTCAATTATTTTGATGCTGGATGACTGGAGGATATAATTAAACTTTTGAATGATGATCTTCATGGAACACTTTTTGTGTGTTCCTGTTATTTAGATTCATTTTCACTGAGTCTGGCAAGGTAACATGCTGCATTTATCCAAACTGGCATTTTTGATAATTAGAAGTCAGGGTTTGGAGGTATCCGAGTTACACTTAGAGGCAGCAGGGGGCTTCTCAGTGATGTGACACTTTTATGTCTTTGACGAGCCCAGTCCTGTCTCTCAGTTCTGCTTATCAGGAGAGTTAGATTTGTACCTTTCAGCCAATGCAAGTCCGAACAAAAATGTGTTTATAGCAAGTGTCAGATATATGCTAATGGGATTTTAGGATTTATGCATGCCTTCTTTGCCAAAATGAGAGTAACTAACCATTATAGAACTCTAAAACCTTTAGAATGCCCACCAAAAGTTAAGAGTTTTGCAAGTAACTTAATACCATAGCAATGTGAATAAAGAAATCTAAAAGTGAGGAGTCACAAGTTTTGGCTAAGTCAACTTTTTGACATATGAGATATCTTTATAATGGTACAAATAAATATAAAAATATATATGTATGTATATACCCACACACACATACCTACACATATGTGCATGTGCGTACATTGTATGTATTTATGTATATGTGTATGTTTTTACTATAGTGTCTATTTGCTTATATGTATGTTTATGTGTGTGCATATGTATGCATATATGTATGTAGGCAAATCTTTCTTTTATATAAGGGAGGAGAATAATTTGCCTATGGTCACAAAGATAATTGGTGCTAGATCCTAGTATGCAAGTCATCAGTATTGATGTTCTTTTTTTTCTAATGTTATCCTTGACATAAGAGGGAGATAATATGTGGATATTTTGTAAAATTAATTAATTCACTAAGAAGCCTCTTCAATCATTAGGTCAACAGTGAAAACATTGCCTGCAATTCAGAAGAAAAAAAGTGCCTTTACATTTTTAGCATAAGTATATTTTTATTTTAGCCCCTCTAATTACATATGATATGTCGGCATTAAAAAGGGTAAAGCTAATAATAAAGACAATAATAACAATAATAATAATATTTAGTAGTACTAGTGATATTTAAATAGACTCTCAAGTTTGCAAATAACTTTACATACATTACCTTGTTCAGTAATTGGTTATATATATCTTTACCACTTTTCTTAGTACACATACAATCTCATGTACCTAGAAAATATATCCCTTTAGCAATATTATTTTTATTGATTTATTTAAAATCACAGAAATTAAAAGCTAGAGTTAACTTTAAATATCATCTAATTCATCCTCCAACCCCAACCCCTCCATTTTATTGAAGCCCTGGGAGGGGCAGTGATTTGAAAAGGTCACAATATTAAGTAGTGGCAGAAGTTAAACATAAATTTCTAACCACTGATTCTCAGTAAACTCTTTCCATTAGACTTTACTACCAGTGAATTATGAGCACAATCCCTTGCACATAGTAGGTAATCAGTTATATTCTTGAATTGAGATCATGGTTCTGGGCTCTTCCTTTGATGGTCTTGAGCTTCCCTACTGTCTGATCACTAATTAAGGATTCAAGCAGTTCCTCTCAGGAGAAGATGAGAAAATGCTTTTGATAAAAAAATGTGAAATAACAACAACAAAACCCCCAAAACCTGAATGGACTTTACATACCTACTTATACTACACTCAGCTATAAAGTCCCAAAATTTCACTCCTCCATATATGGGTTGATTTTTCCCTTGGCATTCATTCATTCATTTTTACTATCAAGGTTTTGCTTGCTACTTGTTTACTTGTTTGTTTTTGTTTATTTTGAAAGAGAATTGCTGTGAAGTGATTTGCCCAGGGTCACAAGGCTATTAAATGTCTAAAGTGAGATCTGAACTCAGGTCCTCCTTATTCCAGGGCTGGTGCTCTATCTACTGTATCTCTTAGTTGCCCTTTGCTTGCTATTTTAATCAGACTTGTATCACTGAAAATATTGAGCAGAAAGAAATTTTCTGTAATCCATCCCAGATGTTGACCAGCTGCTTCTACCCCAACACAGGTTTGATAATTGACAAGGAAAGAGCACCTGAAAGTTGATATACAATTTGTATATTTTTATGAGTTCCTTCATGTGTACATATACTGTGTCCCCCAAGAAGAGTAGATAGCAAACTTTCTGAAGGTGAGCACCATTATACTTGTTTGTTTGCAGGTGTCCAGAGGAAATAGAATGCTACTCTCCCCTTCTGTGGTATTATATAACCAATAGAATTATACCTCACAAGCCACTTTTCGTTTCAATCATACTATTAGTTTATTTTCTCCTAGTGCAAATAATTTTATTAGGTGCTGATTTTTTAATCAATAAAAATATCTAGGTGTTTTATTTATTTATTGATTTATTTTTAATTGCCTTTCATATATTATGACTATGGTTTTGCAATATCAAAATATCCTGGATATCTTTCCATCCTTAAAAAAAGATTTTTTAAAGCAATAGTTCCTGCCCTTTCTTCTAACAATGACCCTTTTTACAAGTACATGGGAATTCATTCTTCCCTTTTACAAATTCATGGGAAACTGCTCTCCTTGACTCAACTTCCTCTCTATTCATTCACTTTTTAATTTTTTAATGAATTTAACAAAAATCCCATTTCATTATAAAGCTTGGAGTAGACATTAGAAAGCTGAGTATGGAGTCAGGAATACCTGAGTTTAAATCTTACAAATTAGGTGTGTGGCCTTAGATAAGTCTCTTAATTACTTTTGCCTCTGTGTCTTCATCTATAAAATAGGGATAGTAGCTCCTACATTCCAGGAGTGCTGGTATGATAAGATAATATCCATAAAGTGTTTCTCAAAGCTTAAAGAACTACATAATTTTAGCTGTTATCATGAGCATTCAATAATAGAAAAAATATTGTATATGTTACTGTGAACTACTGAATATAGTTTATATGTTTATTAAATTTTATACAAAAGTAGCAGAACTCTGTTTTTATCTGTCCTTTTCTGAACTTCCTTCTGCTCTTTTCTGTATATTTTAAAATCTTCCATCAACCTTTTCCTTTTTTTACCTCATTATCACTACTTACTACCATCACAGCATTATCCCACCACTGCCAGAATTCTTCCCCTCTTAATAGATAAACGTAGGGAAGAAAAACAGATTTACCCATTGTGTCTGAAAATACACATCTCATTCTTTGCCTCCAGTCCATCATCTCTTTGCCAAGAATTAGGAAGTAGGCTATATCATATGTCTTCTAAAGTCATGGGTGTTCACTGAATTGATGAACGTTCTTGAGCCTTTCAAAGTCTTTTTTCTTTTATATTATTGAAGTCACTGTATAAATTACTCTCATGGTTTTACTCGTTTATCCCTACATTTGTTAATACCAGTCTTCCTTCCAAGTTTCTTTGCATCCATCATTTTTGAAAAGTTTTTCAGCAAAATAATCTTCCATTATGTATACATAACATACTTTGTTCAGCCATTCCCCATTTTTGAGAATCCATTCTGTTTTCAATTTTTTGATGCACAGAAAAGCATAGCAATACAAAATTTTGATAATATGATTACTTGCTCTTTCTCTTTGATCTCTTTGTGGTATACATACATAGTAGTGCTATAACAGGGTCAAAGAGTGTGCAGAATTTGGTGATCTCTACTTTAGTGGTCTGAAGTTTGGGGGTCTGTAGTTACAAATTTTCTTCAAGAATGGATTAATCTACAACTCCATCACTATGTTTTTTTGTGCTCTCTCTCCCCCAATTACCACCAAAGTTTCCGTTTTAGTGGTATGTATATTTAATTTTGTCAATCTGATGAGAATGAGAGGGAAGCTTAGGGTTGCTTGAATTTCTTTCCCACTCTTCAACTGTTTGCAACCTTCTTCTAGATATATCATTTGATTGAAAATGCTTTAATGAAATTTGCCAACAATCTCTCAGTTGTTGAATCTGATTGGCCTTTTCTCAGTCCTCATCCTTCTTGACTTCCTTGCCCCTCTACCCTCTTTTTGTCTCTGTCTCTATCTATCTTTCTCTATACCTATCTATCCCATCATTCTTTGGAGGTCCAGTACCACAACTGGTTGTCCTATAGATATCCTAGACAAGATATACTCAAAACTCAAGTGTTATCATTTATTAGTAAGAATTTGTTAAATACTTACTATGTGTTGAAGCATTGTACTAAGTGATGGGGATATAAAAAAGTGAAATAATCCCTGCCCTCAAGAGGTGATATGTGCACATCTATGGATAAATACACTATATTTAAAAATAAATATAGTTTGAACCCTAGAGAGCTCAGAAAAGGCTTCATCAAGAAGACAACAATTCAGCTGAGTCTTGAAAGAATCCAGAAAGTCCAAAAGGAAGAGGTGAGTAGGTTATGCATTTCAGGTACAGGAGATAATCAGAGAACAGGCACAGAGATGGGAAATGGAGCACCAGGTATATAAAATAGTCAATAGGACAATATGACTGGACCACAAAGTACAGGGAGAGGAGTTAAGTTTAAATAGAATAGAATAGTCTTAAGGGGTCAAGTGGTAGGAAGTTTCTAATGCTGAGAAGTTTATATTTGATCCAAAAGTAATAATGAAACAATGAAGTTTGCGGGAGCAGAGGTGGGAGTGGGGGGAATGATTAATGTGCCCAGTCCTGCATTTCAGTAAAATCCCTTTGGCAGCTGTGAGTTGGAAGGAAGAGAGACTTTAAGCAGAAAAAAAAAAAACAAAGAGAAATAGAGGGGAGAGACAGAGACAGAGACACAAACAGAGAGAGGCAGAGACAGAGACAGAGAGACAAAGAGAGACAAAGAGAGAATTGCAATTACATATATGAGAGGTAATGAAGGACTAGAGCAGTGGCTATATAAGCAGAAAGGAAGAGACATAAGTGAGATGTTGTGGAAATAGACATGACAAAAATTGCCTATAAATTAAATGGAAATGAAGAGTTGAAGATGACACCAAGACAGCAAATGTTTGTCTTTCTGAAATTTATTTTTAGAAAATTGTCCAAGGCACTGAAAGAATGTGACTTTGCCCCTACACAGACAGTATATGCCAGAGATGGTTCATGAATTTCTTGAAGTCTATCTACTGTGACACAAAGTTGAAAAACATGATCTTCATTTCCAGGATTATTTTGCTTTTTTATCTAGAGATCTTTTAAAAGGCAATTTTAGTAGATTCCTCTCCCCTGCCCACCAAAAGAATATTAAGAATATAATACCCTATTAATGAACTGAATTTACTAATAATATTAATACAAAATTATATAATCCTTTACAATTTATTTTTTTAAAGTGCTTTCTCATCTACCTGTTGTGGTAAAAGAGAGTGACTAATATCATTTCTGTTTTGTAGATAAAGCTTAGGTGAGGAGTGATTTGACCAGCTGGTAACTGCCCAGACTGAAACCTACTGACTCCCAAGTCCATTGTATTTTTTTTTCTACTATACTCAATTATCTATTAGTGTCATAGAAACTTTGAAATTCATGTAACAAAATTCAAAACATCAAATTATCTCAATACAAAGCAAAAATAATAGATATTGTGATAGAATCTAATCATGAAGCTGAGTTTGAGGCTATTTATCAACCACTGAAAACTAGATTTACTGATTATTTTAGATAAAATTTTAGATAGTAGTAATGAGAGAAACAGTAGAAACTAGAGGAAGCAGATGATTTTAAATCATTAAATAGGAATAACTGACTCCAGAAGCTGTACGAATTGGGTAAAAAGACCAGAAATTCAATTCAGTATTTGAATTGATATTTTGTGCTCAAACATTCTGATTTTTGACAGTTGAACCCAAAGCTGATATTTTCTGTAGACAGAATTAATATTTACCACAGAAAGAATTTAAAATATAGATGTTTCAGTGAATAAAAGTGCTTCCAACTCTGCCTTGCTCAATGAAAATCAATCAATCTGTACACAGAAGCTATCGGTTTAAGATGAACTGTTTCTGATGTTATCTTTTAATTAGCTATGGAAGTTTCCAGTGTCACAATATAAATCTTGAAATAATTAATAGTTGCTTCTCCTTATACTAAATTTTCAGTAAAATATTGATTGCTGATAATACTTGAGGAGGAGGAACTTTCTTGAACTCTGGCCTTGCGTTTGTCACCTTTAAATGATATATTCTCAAAATGAGAGAAATAAATATTTCCAAAATCTGTTCAACTTGTCTCAGCAAATAAGCCCAAAATTCTTATTAAACAACATTAGCTTTAATATCCTCCATTTCTCAGAGGTTAACAAATCATAAAAGTTTAGTCTATCCTTTCAGGTTTGATGACAGATGACTGCCAACGCTGGGTTTGTAGTAGATAAACATCTGTCCCAATGATGCTCATTGTAGTGTTGTTCAGTTGTTTCAGTCGTGTCCAACTCTTAGTGACCCCAGTTGAGATTTACTTGGCACAAATACTGGAGTGGTTTGCTATTTCCTTCTCCAGCTCATTTTACAGATGAGGAAACTGAAGCAAACAGGATTAAGTGGACTTACCCAAGGTCACCCAGCTAGTAAGTGTCTGAGTCTGTATAGTTTTGAACTCAGGTTTCCTTGACTCTCAACCCAGTGGGCTATCTATTATACCACACAACTGCCTTAATACTCATTGTATTGGAATTTTTTATTCCCCCAAGATGACCAACATCGATGTTAGGCATCAGATCCTGAATTTTTAACTCATTTTCCTTAACACAATAATTTTGATAAGTATTTTAATGTTTTGGATTCAGATGAAGATCCAGAATAATTTTTAATACTATATTCTCAAGTAACAGATTTGTTTTTAAATGAATATTTGTGATATTCAAAGGCAATTTTTTTATATCAAAGACAAGAAATAAACAAGATATGAAGGTAGATTTGGTCTCTTTTTGTCTAGGTTCTTGTTTACATATCAGTCTTCAGGAGGCCCAAATGATATTTTTAAGTTCTATCACTTATGCAGCTTTGTGTAAGTCACTTTACTTTCCTCATTAGAAAAAAATCATGGGATTGTATTACATCACATCACAAGTAAAAATGCCAATAGACAAAGTTTCCAGGTATTAACAAAATCAATTTGTTAACTAGGCTGGCCAATAATCAAAAAAAAATGATTATCAGTGGTTTCTCTCAGTAATCAAAGACATAGTTGCAGGGTTCCACTGACAAGCGAAAGACAACTTTAATTGGTGGACACTTAATGAGAAGGTGGGCTAATAGCTCTCAAATCCTCCCAATTATTCATCCTTTGGGGGGCAGGGAGTGGGAATTAGGTGCGGCTAGTTGAGAAATGATACTTCCTCATGAGTTACGAGCTCTATTTAGCAATGGGGCATGCCAATCAGATTCTCTCTGGTTCTATTTCTCCTTCATGAGCCAAACCGCCCAACACTCTTATGAAAGTAGTAAAAACAGAAACTTCCCCTCTTCCGCCTCAGTGATCTAACTCAAGCTAGACCATATCTATAGAGCGAACAGAACTCAGGTCCCCAATTGGGTGGGGCCCAGTGCAACCTAGCTAAGGAGCAGATGCCTTGAGAGACACTTTATGATATGACATTCCTTAGCTGGAATGAGCCTGGGAAGGGTCTAAGGGTCTTCTCTTTAAGCTAGTGTTAAGAGATAGACTTTCAGTGGAGAATAGAATATTACAAATTAATATTAATAATCCAATGATATAACATTAAAATGAATTGTCCTTGTTATCAAATATGCAGATCAAGTTTTCATGCAGCCCACAATATTCTCCATTATGGCCCAGCACAGATGAAAATATAATTAGGAAATATTTAACAAAATGCTTAAAAATACAATTAAATAGTTTATATTGTACTTTAAAGGTAAAACCATAAATTTTTCTTTGGAATCAGTTTTATGATTATGAAAATAAATAATTTATTACCATTGTATTAATTCCTGTTAGCTTTGATTAGCATCATGATAGTTGATCTTTATTATATATATATATATATATACATATACATACATATATATATATACAAAATTAATTGTATTTTTCCCAATTACATATAAAGATAGTATTCAACATTCATTTTTGTAAGATTTTTTCCCTTCTCTATCCCAAGATAGAAAGCAATCTGATATAGGTTATTCTTATACAGTTAGGTTAAACATATTTCTACATTAGCCATGTTGTGAAAGAAGAATCAGAACAAGAGTGAAAAACCATGAAAAAAAGGTGAAAACAGTATTCTTTGATTTGCATTCAGACTCCATAGTTCTATCTCTGGGTGTGGATAGCATTCTCTATCATGAGCCTTTTGGAATTTCCTTGGATCATTGTATTGCTGAGAAGAGCTAAGTCTATCATAGTTGATCATCACATAATGTTGTTACTGTGTATGATGTGCTCCTGATTTTGCTCACTTCGCTCACTATCAGTTCATGTAAGTTTTTCCATGTGTTTTTTTTTCTGAAATCCTCCTGCACATCATCTCTTATCAAACAATAGTATTCCGTTACATTCATATACCATAACTTGTTTAACCATTCCCCAACTGATGGGCATCCCCTCAATTTCCAGTTTTTGGCCACCACAAAAAGAGCTGCTATAAATCTTTTGTACATGTAGCTGCTTTTCCCTTTTTTATGTTCTTTTTGAGATAGAGAGACAGTTGATCTTAAATTTTTTTTTCTACTTTCAAATACAAAATTTTTATTGGTAATTTTGGAGGAGGCAGGGAGATGTGATAGGTGAGAATATGAGATAAGGAGGTAGTTTCTGGAATAATTTGATAGTTGGCAGGAAAGAAACTCAGAGTCACGTGGTGAGGAGAGAAATGATAGAAAGGAGGCCTTTGTAGGGGAAATTGGAGATCAATGTTGTAGCACATAGAAAGCGAAGTTCAGATCATCACATACTAGCACATGAGTAAAACAGCAAAACCACCCTAGAAGTCTCAAAATTCACAGCCAGGCTCCTGCCAGTGCATATCTCAAGCTGTTTTTGGTGAAAAATGCATGTAAGCACTTAAGATAAAAAGCTTTGTGATATTTTTAATATTTGAAGGGTTAATAGTAAAAAGGAGAAATTTCCATATTTCTTGGCATGGTAGCTGCTATTGTGGCAATATAAATGATACATTTTCATTTGACTAAGCACCTTGTGGTGCACTAAATACTTAGTCATGCCTTCCTTTTCTGTGTATAGTAATGTTCCTCCTGTGCAGTATTTAAACTTGTTGCAGATTAGATACCATTCCCTATAAAGATGAAGTTTCACTCATGTGAGCAAAGCACCATGTTAGTGGCAAGCAATCTGTCTGGGTTTGTATGGAACCTAAGCATATGAGAATTTGTTTGGATTGTTTGTTTTGTGTTGATTTTGGTTTGTTTTTGTTTGTTTGTTTTCCTACGAAAGTAAGAGAAGCCAAATGTGATGTGTGTGGCATGTGCCTCCTTTTCATCAATTAATTTTCTCATCCCATAGTCTGTCTCTCTTGCACTAGGGAATGGTTTTAAAATTTGCCCCCTTTTTAGTAGCCTAGTAGGAGAATGGTTGAAGCCATTTCTGCAGGTAAATTCAGACTTTAAGGCTCCTTTATATATAGTTCATGTAACTGATCTATAGTTCTGATCCATGCACCACTGAAATTTGTTTTGTGTTTAATAGTATGCGGGAAATTATATTTTATTGCTTCTAGATTCAATGAGTCTTTACTATATGTAATGGAGGTCAAGGGAAAAATAGACTTTACTGTAGCATATGCAAGGAAAGAAAATTATAAATGTATTTATAAATAGAAATATAAAAGCATAAATTAAAACTAAAATATTAAATTTTAAAGTGTTTGTTTTTAAACTTTCAAAAATTATAGGAAATATATAAATCATGTCACATTCTAATAGCAATAAGGAATGACCCATACAAGAACAAAATTTTTCATAAAAAATAGGAGCTAGAACAGTTCTTTTCTAAAGTCAAAAAAGAAAGGTCTTCTATGTGAAATAGTAAGGCAATAATAACAATGTAGGTGATAATTACCAAAATGCCTATGTGGTTCTGTATCTCAAAGTATACAAGGCTCTTGACATAGAAGGTAGAAGTAAACCATTTATTTAGACACCAATGAACCATATCCCATAACCAAATGCTCAGCTCCCACAGCCAGTCAGTCCACTTCATCATAACAGCAAGGAACACAAAACATTCGATATAGAATATCACAAAATGGAGCTTGGCCATCCCCAAACTTCTCTAACCCCTTGCTGGGGTCTTCCCCAAAATAAATTCACAGTACAGCTAAGTCAGCCTATTCAGTTCTAAAAATCACAATGGCAACCAATAGCAGCCACCAGCAGCCATAACCTCTCTCTTTTTTTCTCTCTCTCTCTCTCTCTCCCTCTCTCCCCTCCTCTCTCTCTCCCTCTCTCTCCCTCTCTCTCTCTCTCTCTCTCTCTCTCTCTCTCTCTCTCTCTCTTTCTCTCTCTCTCTCTCCCTCTCCCTCTCCCTCTCTCTCTCTCTCGTCATTTCCTGTGACATAACTTCCTTTTCCTGTCAGGAAGCTCCTTCCACCACGTAACTTAGGCTTCCTGTGACATAGGCAGGTCACATGGCCTATTAATGGGTGGGAAAGATCTTCAAATCTGATTGCTACTATAATATGTAATTTGTAGACACAGTAAAATGTCTATCCAAAAATATAATTTAAAATGCCGCTATGAAACACACCATTCTGGCTTTTATTAATAGTTAATTAAAATAAGAGAAAATGAATCAAGTAATTCAAAATCTGTGTTTCAAAAACAAAAAAAAATACACAAATTCATGAAGACAGTAAGGATATAGTTAAATCTGGTTATGTTATTTTAGAACTCATAGTTAATCAAAGTGTCTTTGTTGTTGTGTCAGGCATGTCTGACTCTCTGTTACCCCATTTGGGATTTTCTTGGCAGAGATATTGGTTTGCCATTTCCTTCTCAAGCTCATTTTACAGATGAGGAAACTGAGGCAAAAGCATTAAGTGACTTTCCCAAACTCACACAGCTAGTGTCTGAAGCCTAATTTGAACTCAGGTCTTCCTACCTCCAGTGCTGTATCCATTGTGCCACCTAGCTTATAAATTTGTGAAATGTGAAATGAATTTGTGAAAGTGTGAAATTTATGAAAATTATTTGCTGAAAATGGCTGAAATTTTTTATCCTGGAAAAAATTTAAACTTTTTAGAATATTTCATTATTTTGAAACACTAATGTGGAAAGATTTAATGAAATCAACACTTATATCAGTGGGAAAAAAAATGGAAAACTGCCTGACTTTTTCAATTATAATCAACAAAAGTATGGCTATTAGTGGGATGGCTTGAGTGGCCATATTTATTGGCACATGATTTGAAAATCTTTTGGGGTTTTTTTTTTGGCAGGGTAATTGGGGTTAAGTGACTTGCCCAAGGTCACACAGCACATGTGTCAAGTGTCTGAGGCTGGATTTGAACTCAGGTCCTCTTGACTCCAGGGCTGGTGCTTTACTTACTGCCCCAGCTAGCTGCCCCTATGATTCAAAAATCTAACAGTGAGTGAAGAATTGCTTGATATTCTTTCTTTTAATAACACTACAATAGATGAAAACATATAGACTTTTAGACAAAAATAAACTAAATTTTTAAAATATAGTCTAGCTACAAATTTGTAGCTAATTTACTGACATAAATGAAGAAATTGTTCCTCATAGTAAGGGCCATCATGTTCACTGATTTGTATAACAGGAAGGGCTTTGCTTAAAGTAGTGAAAATGGAACATTTGCTGAAGATTGCTAAGAAAACAATGAATTGTATATATTCTTGAGGATTGAATCAATGTTGTTTTTGTTCATTACTCTTGGCAATCAAGTTCACTGGCTTTCCTTTCCTGAAGTTTTGAAGCAATTTTGGTAACTTTGCCATGAAATCAAATTGTTTTTAGAAATTAAAAGAGAGTCCATAGAAGACCTTAATAATAAGAACTGGTTTCAGGATTTGACTTTCATTATAAATATTGCAAGACATTTAAGTAAGTTGAATTCAGAATTTTAGTGTCAATTTATAACATTTATGTATGAGTACATTACAGCTTTTAAGATAAAACATGGTCTTTGGGAAAGTCTACTAAAATTGTGATTTGACTCATTTTCCTACATGTAAAAATTATCAAGAGTCATTTTGTTCTTGTAATTTCAGCAAGTATGCCTCAAATATTCAGGAATTACTATTTGAATTTGAAAGGCAATTTGAAGGATTCAAAATGTGTGAAAACATTTTTTTTTAACTATTCAGGGCTCCATTTTCTTTTGATGTTGAGAGAATGAAAAGTAACATTCAAATGGAACTTTTTGAAAGTCAGTGTAACAAAGAGCTAAAGGAAACATGTAATGAAGTTGGTCTTCCAGATTTTTACTCTTACTTGACAAGATATTTTGTTAAAATGTTCATGTTTGCTGCAAGAATCTTAGCAATATTTGATGGTCTGTACCTGTATGGGAAGTTATTTTTGGTCCACAAGGCTACTAAAACTTCACATTGGGCAAGATAATGAATAAACATTTGTTATCCGTATTGGAAACTTTGTTATCACAAAAGCTTATAAGCAGTACACAAAATAGTTATTGGTAAAAGACGTCAAGTTTTTAACATAACATTAATTTTGATACTTCCTGTAGTGCTTATATACTTAAATTATATGCTTCTTTTTGTCTATTACTAGCTCCTACCTGATTTGCATTCATTTATGCAAGATATAGATATCTAGATTTATAGTCACATAAATATTGAAAACAGATTGTTAAATTCCTCATAACTCATCACCAAATTCATCATTTCTTTTCATATATTAGTTTTAGCTAGTTCCTATCTGATTGTAATGTGTTGATATATCAAATATATATACATATATGTGTGTATATGTGTAAACATATGTGTCGTTTTCTAAGTCAATATGGAACCACAAGGATCTTTATGTACAGTTTAGTGGCCTCTCTTTCTGCATGAGTTTGACATCACTGGACTAAGTGGTCTTTTGTGTTCCTAATTTTATATGATTTGGGGATTTATGTCATATGCCAAAAACAATAAAAATTTTAATACCTTAACTCCTTTCTCCAATTCTTTGCCTAGACATAGGAGTTGGGTGTTCATAAATAAATCCCAGTGCAATTAACAGATGTTAAGGTGCACTCTGAAATCCTCTCAAGTTTGAGTGATAAAATAAATGCATGGAAAATCTAACTCATCATTTTCCCTTTTGCATGCATAGGTTTGTTCTAAATATGTTTATCATCTTTATAATATATCTATTGAGTTAATGTCATCATCCTGTAAGTTCTCATCAATGCTCCCCCTCATCACCACCTTCTGCCTCTCTAATTGATTCTTGGGGCCATGAACTCCAAAGATCCATTTAAGGAGAGAACTCAGCTAAGACATCTCATTTGTCATGGGGCTGCACTAACTTAGAAGTTCTCTAACTAATTTCTCAAACATTTAGCCAAGTCAAGTACCTTTTCTTATTTCCCACTCCCCAGCTTTTCAGCTTCCTTTCTGTTTATTCTTCCTCTGTTAGATTGTTATCAACTTGAAGGCAGGGACTGTTTATTTGTTTTGTTTTATTTTATTTGTTTGTTTTTCTGTTTTAATATTTGTAGCCCTAGAGCTTAGCTTAGTGCCTTTCATGTGGTATATCCTTAATAAATATTCACTGTCTCATTACTCTTGGAAAGCAGGATGGAAAAGAGAGAGACTGAATGTAGGAGAACTCATTAGTAAACAATTGCAAAATTTCAGGCATATAAAAATAACAATAAAGACAACAAGACAACAACAGGAGCATTTTTCTTGCAGTTTCAGGTCTGCGAAATCCTTTGAATACATTATTCTCATTTGGTCCTCACAACAGCTCAGGCAAAGTTAAGTGAGTTGCTCAGTATTAAATGTTAAGTAAATGGGTCAGAATTCTTAGAATTCAAACTTATTCTTCTTGACTGCAAGCTCAGTGCTCTATCCACTATGCAGTCTAGTTGACCAGCCTGTCATAGGGTAGTGGCAATAAGAACAGGGAGGAAAGGATAACTTGTGGAGATTTTATGGTGATGCTTTTGACAGGTATTATTGAGAGTCTGATTATAACAATGATAACGAATATTCATGTAGTGCTTCACAAATATTATGTCAGTTGTTTAATAGGTGCTATTATCATTGCCTTTTTACAGATAAGGAAACTGAGCCTGAAATGTTACATTACTTGCCTGGGATCTTTCTGACTCCAAATCCAGCACTCCTTACACTGTGCCAAGGTGGTTCAGTCTGAGAGATATGAAGAATTATAAAGGTAAAGAAGGAGAAAGGGGGTATGATGTTTGATTTGAAAGAAAATTGAATTTGGAATCAGAACATATGGGTTCAAATTCTGACTTGGCCACGTATTTGCCATTTGTCTGAAACTGGAAAAGTCACTGAAACTTTCTGGGTCCTCAGTCCCTCATTTGTAAAATGAGGGGGTTGGGTTTGGTGGTTTCTAAGGTCCTTTCCAATTTTAAGTCTTTGACCATCATGATCCAGGAAGGCAGGCAGGCAATATAGTCTAAAGTTCATGAAGCTTAAAGGAGTCACTAAGAAATAAAGTCAGTAAGAGTGGCTAGCAAACTCTCATCCAGGGTGAAGTGTCTGTGTTTACCTCGGTATTGTACTGCCACTTATGTGAGCAAAGAGGGGCTTAGAGAACCATATTTAAAGCAAACATTTGGAAACAACAAAAAAACAGAAACTAAAGATTTTGGTAGGTAGTATAGGCAGGTAGCTAGGCCCTCTCCTTGGACTCATCTACATTTCTTTCAACCATCCTGCCATCTAAGGGAATCAAGTTGTCAGTTGGAACAAATTTGCCCAGAGTTTATGACTCTACTGATAAAAATGCAAGTGTGAGTTTTTGTTTGGTTTACTTAAGACATAGTAATAATGACCTTTGGGGAGGCACTGATGTGAAATGGAGAACAGGATAATGCAGAAGTAGGAAAATGAGGGTTGAAGTTCAGGCGTGTCAGTCATTTTCCACTCTTTGTTACCCCATTTTGGGTTTTCTTGGCAAAGATACTGGAATGGTTTGCCATTTCCTTCTCTGGCTCATTTTACAGATGAGGAACTGAGACAATCAGGGCTAGGTGACTTGCCCAGGGTCACACTGATAGGATGTATCTGAGGCTGGATTTGAACCAGGAATATGAGTCTTCCTGATTCCAGACCTGCTGCTCTACCCACGGTGCCAGCTAGCTGCTCCAAAATGAGGGACCAATTAGAAATTGACAGTTTTAAAGTGGATGTTTTATGCAGAGCAACAGTATGCTGGGGGAGTTCCAAAGTTTAGACAAGGTACAGTCCCAGGCCTCAAGGAATTTATGGAACCCAAAATCCATTTCATGCCAAAAATGTATGGTGTTAATAAAGCAAAGAGCAGGACACAAATAGCGGGAGGCAACTGCTAAGATCAGCAGAAATATTCAGAAGAAAGAACAAAAAACATTCTCTAATTTAGGTTGATGAATGGCCTCAGACAAAAATTTTGGAGACCACATACCAAGGAATTGAAAAAGAGAATGATAGTGAGAATTAGAGCAATGTTCCAATAAAATAAATGTGAATGAGGAAAAAAAAAGAGAGATGCCCGGAATAGTGGAAAGAGTTTGGAAGGAGAGAGCACTGGATCATTCATCATTCTGGCGCTGTCTAGCTATTTGTGCTTGTTAACTGCATTGAGACTTAGTTTATTTATCAATGAAATGGACATTGTAGTTCATACTCTAGTGGAGTCTCTAAAAGGCTCAAGTGAGATATAATTTATACAGTGTTATTTTGAGATCTCTCTAAATGGAAAAAAAAACTGATGTTAGGAATGGAGGAGAAACAAAATAATCAGCTGGATTTGTTCACACATACAAATACCTTCATCATTTGTATGCATGTGTGTGTAAAGAATTAACCCAACTTTTAATAAAGTACACATTATTTTAAAGAAGTTATGTATTATGTCAAAGGATTAGATTATTGCCTCCCTTGCACCCTTTAATTGTCATATCTAATGGTTATTTCTCAATTCTCATCCTTCTTGAGTTTTCTGTAGCATTTGACACTATTGACTAACATCTCCTTGTGGATATTCTACATTTTGTGATGCTATTCTTTCTCTTGGTTGTCCTACCTATTTGATTCTTCATTTATAATTTCATTTTATTGATTGTTCATCCATATCAGACTCTTTAATTTAATCATACTCTTTAACTCTATCCTGGGCCTTGTTCTCTTTTCTCCATATACATGTTCTCTCTGTGGCATCATAAGATTTAATATGATTAGTTATCTTCCTTATGCTGATGACTTCCAGAACTATATTTCTAGACTTTTATGTAGCCTGCCCCTTTAAGAAGATTATTCTGAATACATGCTGTCTTGGGGTAGGGGAATGTAGAGATGGAGAGAAAATTTAGAACTTAAAATCTTGTGGAAATGACTGTTGAAAACTAAAAGTAAATTAATTAATAGAAAAAAATAAAAATTAAAAAATAAAATATGTAATGGAAGAAAAAGCATTCTGAACATGATTTAATATTTATATAGTGATTCATAGTTATTATAAATAGTGCTTATTTTTTTTACTTAATACAATGCTCCATTTAGAGACTAATGATATTATGATTATTATTAATTTTAGTTCTCGTGTCTTCTTTCTGCCTCCTCCCTTGCCATAAATCTATGATTAGTTATGCTTGGGTTTTGATTGTTTACTTCTGTCAATGGATAGATTCACTTTCTAATCTGTTGCTTGAAATTATGTTAGCTGTTAAACTAGATGATAAAACTTTTTCAAATTAGGTCTAAAATACCAGGAAATGGACTTACAACAAAGGCCACATGGATAAATTACATACTTGACTTTTTAGTATCTGGGACTTTGAGATATTTTTAGTGGCTTAAAGCCTCCCCGCTTTTTTTCTTGGTTTTTCTGTATGTAATGGGTAGTTGAAATTCCCAGATAATGGAACTTCTGTAGGTACTACTGTAGAATGGACTCTCCAAGTCCTGAACTTAATAGATTTAGACCTGGCCTTATATTAGGGAATAGAATACTTGGCTTCTTAGGTTTGATTAAACTTTCTGATTTGTCATGAATGGGAGCAAATAAAAGAAAAAAGAAAAGAAAAGAAAAAAAGGAGAGGTGAGAAGGCCTCACTGTATTTTCTTAATTTCTTTGCAGGTTAAGTATTCTTCCTTGCAGTATTTTACTCTAAAAGAAAATGGATAAATTTTGAAAAATTGAGCTTCCTCATAAAGACTCTGAGGATTAATAAGATTTTTATACAGATTCCTCTGTTTCTTGGGGAAAGGCTATAATATGAAAAATTAATAGGACATGATATTATTAAAGACAATTGTAAGACAGACTTCTTTAAAATATTATCAGTTATCAATCAGGAAATAAGAAAATGCTTATAACTATTTTATTCTCATAATATTTTTTTATATGCCCTAGCCAAAAGCGTACTGACTCTGGAGTCAAATGACATGGGTTTGAATCCTTCCTGCCTCTTTTACTACCTGTATTACCTTGGACAACTCACTTAAAGGCCTTGGGTTCACAGGTTCCTCATTCATAAAATGAATCTAGATGGTCTCTGACTTCTCTCCCAGCACTAAATTGATGACTTTATGTCTCACAGAATTCCTGTGTAATTTGGCACTTTGACCAAGATAGACATTTCCCTTTTCTATAAGCTTCCATAGGAACACATTTCTATGCCATCAAAGTCAGAATTATTTAGACATCTAAAAAGTGTTGGCTTTGGAGCAATTACCTTGCAGTTATTCCACTGAGATTGAATCCAAGTTTGTCATATTCTCTGACTGCTCTCTTGGACTTGGGCCTGTTTTAATAATGCAATCTCATGGAACATGCCCTTAAGGAAGAAGACAAGAAAGCTGCATGAAAACAAAGTTAAAAGACAGTGTGTTGAAAAGATTTTAAGGGTCAACCTTTAAAAATCACAAAAGCAATAAAATTCAAGGTTGAAGGTGAAATGTGAGGCTTTAGACCTTTTTTTGTAGAACTGAATATGTGGTTCCCAGGAAACTTTGAATACATACATACACACATATAATATATATATATATATATGTGTGTGTGTGTGTGTGTTTATGTGTATGTATGTATGTATAGATATAGATATAGATATAGGCATAGATTATCACCTGTTGAAAACCCATCAATCTGTCAGTCAGTAAGTCTCTTACTGTATACCAGGCACCATGCAAAGCACTGGAAATACAGAGAAATTTAAGACAAGTCCCTGCCTTCAAGGTGTGTATGCTATATATGAAGAATAAAGGATTACATTTTTAATGAGAGACCTTTGCAATGTTTAAAAATAACATTTTGCATGGTTTCCAAACACTGTTGTCATCTGTTTGACTGTTACAATTTCTGTGAGATAGGTAGAAAAACTCATGTATGTATGTACACACACACATATACATACATTTACATATATACAGACATATATATGTGTGTATTCATGTATACACGTATGTACACATACACACAAACACACATGGAACTGTTTTTGCTCGCTCTTGCCACATGATTTGCAGAAAGGTTACCAGACTTGGATTTATAGAAACTTTCATTTAAATACTAACTCATACTTGCTCACTTTGTGACCACCAGTAAGTCATTTAAACACTTAAACACTCTAGGTCTTAGATTTTTTTTTTCCTCTTTAAAATGAGAAGACTAGACTCAATTATTGACCTTTAAGGTCCCTTCCAGTCTCAAGCAATGATACTTGTATTCTCTTCCAATCATACATCTCCCGTATGATATATTTTCTACCATTTTGTTCTTCTTCGTGTATGCATAGATCATTTTCGGCAACCCGCTACAGCTTCCTTATACTCAACAACCCCTATAGAAGGGAAAGTATATGGAATGCTACTGTGTTATGAGAAATGATGAACAGGTGGACTTCAGAAAAAATCTGGAAAGACTTATATGAACTGATGCTGAGTGAAGTGAGCAGGACTAGGAGAACATTGTGCACCATAATAGCCACAGTGTGTGATAATTAACTTTGATAGACTTAGCTCTTCTCAGCAATGCAAGGACCTAAGACAGTTCCAAAAGACTCATGATGGAAAATGCCATCCACATCCAGAGAAAGAAATATGGAGTCTGAATGCAGATCCAAGTATACTATTTACTCTCTTTTTTCTTTTGTTTTGTTTTTTTCTTTCTCATGGTTCCTCCCATCCAGTATAATTCTTCTATACAACATGACTAATGTAAAAATATGTTAAATACAATTGTATATGCAGAGTCCAAATTGGATTGTTCACTGTCTTAGGGAGAGAGAAAAATTTAAAACTTATGGAAGCGAATGTTGAAAACTATAAAATATTTTTTTTTTAAAGAATGTAAGGCATAAAAGGTGTATGACATGCATCTTTAAGTATTGAAAGGACTTTTACTTAGAATGGGAGTAATGCTGATTCTCTCTGACCCTACAAGGCAGAAAGAGGATTAATTCTAGTTCAATAGGGTAGATGTAGGCTTGAGGTAAAAACAATGTTCCAAACAATCAGATCACCAGAAGTGCAGTAGGCGTCCTAAGTTAGAAGTTCATGTGTTTGTTTTCATTGGAGGTCTTTAGGCAGAGGTTAGATGGCTACTTTCTAGGAATGCTTTACAGAAGATTTCTTCTGTTCCAAGTTTGACTAAATGACTGTTGGAGTCCCTTCCAACTCAGAGATTCTTGGAATATAATAATAATAATAATAGTAATAGTAATAATTAGCATTTTTATAATGCTTTATGGTTCCAAAGTGTTTTGCAAGTATAATTTCATTTTGTCCTCACAACAACCCTGGGAGGTAGGCACTATTATTTTCTCCCTTTTACAAATGAGGCAGACGGAAGTTAAGTGACTTACTCAAAGTCAGACACCTAATAAGCACCTGAGGGTGGATTTGAACTTGGATCTTTGTGACTCCAAGACTAGCATTCTATCCACTGCATCACCTAGCTGTTTGATTGCCTTTTGAGTAATTTGCAATTTCGATTCTTTAGAGATTGTGGTTTCTCAATAGAACTAAACCTATGGTATTACCAGGAGAATGTTGGTGTTTAAAAGATGTTATTTTGTGTCATGGGATTGAAATACATAAATAAAACTATTACAATTTTGATTTTCTCTTTACCCTCATAATGTTGATCTCCCTAAGTTATTGTGTATTTATTGGTAATGTATTTATTACTTGTATGTGCACATAACGTCATATAATGTGCATATGCATGTATACATGTGTATATATATATATATATATATATATATATATATATATATATATATATATATGTATGTGTATGAGTGGGTGGGTGTATTCCTCCATCTCCCCCACTCTAGCAGAATCTAAGTTTCCTAAGGACAGAGAATTTCTCCTTTTATTTCCTTCTCTTTCCTTTCCTGTCTTCTCTCCTCTGCTTTCCGTTTTCCCTTTTTCTTCTTCTTTCTCCTTTTCCGCCTTCCCCCATTTCCCCCTATTTTCCCCTTCTCTTCTCTCCTTTTCCTTTCCCCTTTCCCCTTTCCTTTTCCTTCCCCTCCCCTCCCCTCCCCTC